>JADAXU010000057.1:8732142-9350178 GCA_018340775.1 Taxus wallichiana var. yunnanensis | reverse complement strand
TGCTTCATATTGTCCTTCATGCTTCAAAGTTCATTCTAAGTCTAGGAGAAGTGTTAATTTGTAAGCTTTGTGCCTTAGCCAAATAAATGAAAGGATCCAAATGAAATATCAGAACTTGTTTAAATAGATTGTTTAATCAAAGTATAAAACATTCGACTTGGAGAGAGGATCATGATATGTTTACAAAGGCAAATAACCTATCATAAACACTAAAATGATCCAAACTTCTCAAAAATTCTAAAGTTATAAAGGCCCAAAAGAATGCAAACCGACCATGAGATATAAATCATAAGACTAGTTGAATAATCCAGTTAGAATGGAATTAATCACTTTTAAGGGATGAAAAACGTCATACAATCATCAAACTCTACAAATCAAAATAACCGCTATTGGCATTTAAAAACCGTAGGAGACTAAGTTTTAAAGCATTGGTGGGTTCTATTAAAAAAGTGTGAGATATGTTCATTTGGCCATCAAATTTCAAACCAACAAGACAGGGACCACGTGGCGGAGGATCAACGGTCAAAGAAGATGACACTTGTTAGCATTCTATTAAAACCTCAAGTAAATGCACTTGGATGACTTCAAGTCCACGAATCAAATAAATTTCAAAAGGTTTCAGATCTAGATGGTTTGAAAAGTCAAAACAGATACGTGGCAACATTCTTTTGAAGCCAAAATTTTCTAAGTCTCGCTTTCAAGTTTAAAGTCATGGCGCGCGAAGGCGCAACGAATGAAAGGTGAACACGTGCCATACGTGGAGATTTTCTATTGGTTTGTGTTTTATATTTGTCAGTTGAGCTTATAAAAATTATGACACTCGCAAGAAGCATGAGAATTTCTATTAGCTCACGCTTCGTGTTTATAAGTTGAGATTATTAAAAAATATGACACAATGCAGGATGTGGAATGATCTTATTCGCTAAAGTTTTGCAATTTGTCAAAAGGGATATGCAAGGATTGAATTGTGAAGTATCATGGAAATTTTTGATTGGTTTATGCTTTGCATTCTCGACAAGGTTGACAACTTAAAAGTAAAATTATAGAAGTGTGAATCTTTCCCATTGGCTCGTGTTTCACTGGTGTTAGTTAGGGCCATCTAAAATTCTCGAGTTTCAAAGAAGTGTGAAACTTTTTCATTGGATCACGCTTACAGGATCAATTTAAGCAAAAGAGTAGTCCGAATTGCAAAGAAAACATGGATCTTTTCATTGGATCACATTTCAAGATATCTAGTACAAGTAAAAGAAAATCACAACATTTTGAAAATATGTGGAGATTTTTCATTGGCTCGTATTTTACAGTAGCCAATACAAATTAAAAAATAGTTTAAAAAGGAGAAGGAACGTGGCATTTTCTTATTGTTTCACACTTCGTAAAGAAACTAACATATATTCAAAGCCACATAATACACGTGGTAAAGGAAAAAAATGCACATGTAAGCAGAGGCAGTTCTTGAGCCAATCAAAAGTTGCAACATGTCACTCTCTTGTTCATCTCGAGAAGAAGAAATTAAAATGGCCTTAAATTTCAATCCAGAGCTCCAAATCAAGAAAAAATGGTCTCATTGGAAAGGTATCTTCAAGATCTTCAAGTTAACATCATCAAATCTAGAAATTGATAACATTTGGTAGGAGAAAATAAGAACATAAAAAGACCCATATGTATCTAATAGTATCAACTAACTGCTTTCACAGATATGGCAAAGAAAGGTATGAAATCAAGAATCAATCCCAAAATGCTAATAAAAGATTAGACATTTTTAGTTAGACACGTTGCATTCCTACTCTAATCAAAATATATTTTCTTTGTGAACAAGAAGAATATTTACTTGCTGTTTTGGGGGAAAATTTGGGTTGTAAGAAGACATCAAATTTGTATAAACATGGGGATTTTACTCATAATTAGGGGAGTTATTTTTGGTATTTTGATCAAAAGGGTCTTATTCTTTCTATTTCTAAAAAGTTTAGAGATATAATTATGAATATTGTATGTTTCCTTTGTGAAATGCATACTGATCTCAGTTTCCAAAACTTCTATGTCCGTGTGGTTGCATGAGTGTACAACTAGTGACGAGCTTTAAGAGCATTTGTGTGATGTTCCCTTGTTAAGAAATTCTAATATTTGAATGAAGTATGTCCACTTTTGAGTTTAAATTCTATCTTCTGCTTCTGTATGTCGAATTGCTGATTAAAGAGTCATATTTTTTGTTGCAATTTTGTGCTTACTCGCTTCACTTTTTCGTACACTAGGATTTAATAAAATATGAATATTTGATTTAAATATAAATTAAAGATTTGCTACAAATGATATATAATGAAATATAAATGCTAACAATTTATTTAATATTAAATATGAAAGGAAATGAGAGGGAAAGGTACTTATCTTAGTTTTTATTATCCCAAAGTTGATCTAGGATAGAGAAGAGGATGGAACAAATGTACAGACCATCACAATGTACAATCAGTAAAAAAAACTATAGAGATGCTCAAAATGGCCGAGATGGGCACCTGGGGAAGGGGGTGCCCGTGGGTGCCCATGTCTTCTTTGGGCAACTTGGGTCTGCATAAAAAGGTCCCTAGGATCTGGTTCGATCAATGTGGCTAGGGGTTCAAACTTATTTTTCTTTTGTCTCTATGTGGTCACACAATAATCACCTCGGAGCTACATAAACTATAATGAAATAATGACATGTAAAACCCTCAAATAGACATCAAATCCTAAAAAGAAAAGATGCAAAATGAGGGGTCAGAAATTGTCCTCAACCACCACAATGGTGGAATTACAACTAAGCGCTGCACTATCTCTAGACCCAATGTAGTTTTGTGTGCTTGTGTGTGTAATAGTGCTCCTAGGTCACCCTCATGCCAATGACACCAAGATAGCAGAAATAGCTAGATAAAATGCAAAATGTGTGGATGGAATAGAATGAAATCCCCTTCCTATGCAGTGTGTATGTAGAGTAATGTGCCCAAATGTAGTCCCTTTCTCTATGTAGATAGCTAGCCCTTGATAAGAATTGTCACCCATATAATGGTATGTATGTTGTGTTTATATAGGGATATCTTGTTCAAATTTCAACACTAATGACCCAACATGCCGACTAGTACCTTAGGAGATGAGAGGAAAACTGAAAATAATGACCTCAAATGTCAAAAATAAGATCAAACATAAAGAAACATAAGCACTAGATGGAAAGGAGCGCCAAGTGCTAATGTCTAGTCCTGGGCATTAGTGTCTAGAGACAAGTGATGAAAATGAGAGAAGACTGACAGATAGGGATCCCTAAAACCCTGATTATAATGTGTGTGAGTAACAAGTGTAAAAGATAAAATTAATAAAGACCAACAAGACAAGTGGATGGAATATGGAATGGGTCATTAGTGAATACTTTTCTTACGTAAGATCCATATATAAAACAACATACTTTGCGGTATAATAATAGTAGTAAGTGCATGATTTTGTGTCTACATTTTCCCCACTTTATGTTGGTGAGTGAAGCTCTCAGTAACATAAAGTAGATAAAGATGCATACATGAGAGAAGTCCAGAGAAGCCCATGTCATGTACAGAAGAGTAGATGTGATAGAAGTACGTGTTGAATAAGAACACATAGCATGATGAACCATGGATCAATGTGTCGATCCATGCGGCATAATGAGAGATGTGGGACCATAATGAGGAACACTAAGTGAGATTGATGATTGTGATGTTGAGTGATTGGAGATTTTTTTTTTCATCGATGATGAGATGTGATGGGGTAGGGAGTGATTAGTTCCCAACCCGATTGCATGCATGTGAAAAACTAAGGATTTGGGTGTCCTTCTCTAGAGGAAGAGTGTAGGGAGAGAAGTCTAGTGTTACCCTCCAACTTTAACTACATCCCCAAAAGGTCTAGCCACTATAGATGGAAAAAGAACATCAGATTTTTTTGATTTGGATCCATTTCAATTTTTTCAAATGTGATAACCCATATAGAGAGTATAGGAGGAAAGGTAATGATGTCTCATTTCCCCCACTCCATGGGTGTCACCAAAATGTATTGCTTCCATGTTAGGTCATCTAGAAGTAGTCACAAAAATGTAAAGTAATTTCCCATGTTAGGTCATCTGGGAACGTGGTGATGTAACTCCCAAGTTAGGTCATCTGGGAGGATAAATATGTTGTGTTGTGTTGATTTGATGAATGTGTTGGTAAAATTTTATTTTCATGAGTTGAATGTGTGTGATTGATTGATTGGTTACTCATGGAGAGATTTTACACTTGTTTCCCCCATAGGTTAGGTCATTAGGGGGATTCACTAGAAAAAGTGATGTGAAATGTCACATGGTGTATGAGTAAATGTTTGATAATGATGGGTTAGAAATGTAGATTGATGGTGTACAATGTAATGGTGTAAGGGAATTATAAAGGATGACCCCCCCAATTGTATGCCCCCCTTTCGGAAAAAGGGGGAGTGATGATGAGAATGAATGTTGAAGGAAAAGGAAGCATGTAATGAATGTGATAGTGGATGTATGATAGATATCACAAAAGTGTGTGTATATCAATGAGAATAATGTCAAGAAGAAGTATATGTGTGAGATGTATGATATGGTATTAGGTGGAAAATTATAAAGAGAATGCCACAAATGAGAGAATAATTGAGTAAGTATGCTCAAGATATGATGAAAACCATATGAGGTATATTGGTGTGAAGAATAAGTGTGAATAATGACTATAACATGGTAAGTAATGAAGATTTACTATAAATAGTAAATAGAAAAAGTGAATAGGTATTTCATTTGGTAATTGTGCAGTGTGATTTTGAGCTCTAGGTGTGTGAAGATGCCTCAAGTGAGAGCACCACATTGAGTTAGTTTGAGATGGTGGCAACAATTGTGGCATGCATCACATACAATGATATGAAAGCTAGTAAGTGTAATTTTTTTCAAAAAATGTGTTGATATTAGTTGTTTTTGATGAATTTTTTGCAAAAAAAATTTTTTTGATTTTCTTGGCATTTAGACCTGACAAGAGTGGTGAAGGTGCTAATGACCTCGGGAAATGAGTGCCCATGGGCACTGGTGACCTACTCTTGGGTGCACCCATAGTCCTACTCCCAGGCACTCGGTGTCCCCGAAAAGCTTGGGTTAAGCCCATATTAGTATAGATGTGAAAGTTGGTGTTTTTGATGTTAGAAGTAGGTGTGTTTGTATTTGTATGGTGTTCTAACATCATGTTTTTTGTCATTTTGTGTTGTGTAGAGGGACATCCATTCGAGAGAGTTTCATGGTGGCCACCATTTGAGTACATTTCTAGGATTGGGGTTTTTAGATGAGGAGTGGGATGTTCTAGATCGTGCTGGCTTGTGGCACATAGCGAGGATGGGGATGTGCCCCATAATATGCCTATGCTCACAAATTTTGTGTGAGAGGTGGTGTGTAGATACTTTACACCTTTTGGTTACCTATATAGGGAGATGAAAGTTACTCTAGAGGATGTGTATCACATATTGTGATTACCTATCATTGGTGAGAGGGTTCAGGTTATGACCATGGATGATGCACAAAGAGATAGATGAGGGTCATTACTAGGTGGTACTTTATAGGTCTCCCAAGTACATACAAAGGTCCATATTAGCTTGATGCTATATTGAGGTCAGGGTTTTCCACGTGATTGCAAAATTTTTTCCATGGTGATTGATTCATTGTCGATTGTAGTCGAGGAGGTGGTGTAGGCATCTTATATAAGATGCATGATATTTTCCATCATATAGAGGAGGATGGGATGAGGTATGCATGGGCACATGTGTATTGGCCCATTTGTATAGGGATTTATATAGATTCACACAGAGGAGCATGGGGTGGTGGTATTGGAGCTATGAAATTACTACATGTATGGGCCTATGAGCATATTGCTATATTGAGGCTGATGGGAGTATTCCACGAGGAGAGTGGGTGAGACCAAACATATTTTTGGGAGATGGGTAGGTATTCATGTTAGGAAGATGGATACAGACACCTACATAGAGTGATGATAGATCATATGGGGCCAGAGGCCATGATATGGAGGCCATATCAAGACTACAGAGGATGGCCAGAGGATGTAGTAGAGCTACGGTGTATATGAAGACTATGTGGTTGGAGGATTGGTTTCAAGTGGTCTTGAGTTATTTCAAGTGGAGCACATATCACGATAGTTTGGTATGGCCCAGATGTGCCCCGAGCCATATATATGGTTGAGGGCTATTAGGGCACCGAGGAGGGAGCTAGACCAGGGCCCACATGAGTGCAACTAGTACCTCCCGGGCCAGACGAGGCTGATGTGGTGATAAGCTAGTAGATATGGATGATGCGGGGTGTACGAGGCCTACCTTATGCATGGTGGGCATCACATCGATGGGTGTTTTTTTTCTATTTTTGTCAGATGCAATGGATTACCACCGGGGAGGAGTAGAGGGGAAGCATGCCCCAGATAGCATAGCATATGGTAGTGGAGTGTGAGTAGTATTTATAGTGATGTTTGATGATTTATTTAGTTAATTGATTATTTTTGTTGTTGTTTAACTTGTTGTTCTATGTGTGCAGGTGATGCATATTGGTCATTGATTGTGGACACATCCATCCACATATTGACGTGGAATGTGCCCACCGATGCACTTATGGGTGGAGGTATGTGAGGAGCATGTAGATGATATTATAGGTGAGCACACCCATTTGTTTCGATAGATAATGATAAAGAACAATGACATGTACCATGTGTACTTAAGTGAGAGGATGATGAGGTGTGAGAGGAGACAAAAACGAGCTAGAGAGAGGTTATGGGTGGAGGTCCCTAGCAGCATGATGTATTTTCATGAATGTGGAGTTACAGGTCACTTTATGGAGCAGTCAATGGAGAATACACTATTACATAGAGATAGAGAGATATAGGGGCTGCGATCAATGATGTAGGGTGAGCGGCAAAGCTTCTAGTTCTAGAGCTCTCACAGTGGTAGATAATGATAGTGATGATGAGATATGATATATATGTACTCATGTAGCGATGTATGAGGGATTTACCCTTAGTATTGGTAGTTTTTTAACTATGATGGTGATTTATATTTATATATATGGACTATTGGCACATTTTTGTTGTACTTGATGTGTTATTGATGTGCGATGTGATGATGTGTTTGATTATTGTTGTGATATTTGATGTGTGGTGTTGTGATGATGTTTTTTTGATTATTTGATAATGTATGCATTTGTTTATTGATGATGTCTAATGATGAGATATTGTATATAACTAATGTGATAGTGATGATGTATGTAGTGTAATTGTGATGTGTAATAGATAAATGATGAAAAGGTGTATTATATAAATGATGTAGTAGAAATGAATAATGTGAAAGAATATGAAATGGTATAATAGTGTAGTGAATCATGTGTTAGTATGATGAATAGGGGGAGGAGAATATCAATGTCCCCCAGTGTATAGATGATAAGGTTCATTTATATAAGACCCCTCAACAATCAAGAATGAACCGTAAAGAAAGAGTGTGTCATCGGAAGTGATATGATAATGTGTGCAAGATAGATTGATCGATAAGGCATGTAGCACAAAGAGTGATGAGAGGTTCTTATTATAACATATCCCTCAACATTCATGTAAGAACCGTAAGAACATGAGTGCATCATCATGGGGGTAAGGTGATAGAAATCACCTACCAGAGACCAAGCCAATGTGGAGTGGTGGAAGCATGTGGAATGAAAGCAACATGAGTGTATGAGCCAAATTGAATGTCATGTGGAATGGTGCCAACGATGGGTGATGTAGTAGTGGGAAGTGAAGATGTTGAAGGATGTGGAAGCCAATGTGTAGTAGTAGTATGATGCGATGGGATGAGATGGTGCAGCGATGGATGGATGAGATGGAGAGTGTGCATGAGAAATAACTTGTGGTGGTGGATGAATAATGACCTTAGCACTAGATGAAGCAGAAAAATCAATTGAGTAACCACACACTTGCGTGGGAGTGGAGAGATAGACCACTCATGAGAGTGAGAGCCAAAATAAATGACACCCTTCTTCTAATTGTTGTAAGTGATCACGAAGGGTGCAACAGTCATTATCATGATGACCATTGATATGATGAAAGTTGCAGTAAGGTTATCACATTGGCATTTGCAAGTGATGAGGAGGATGATGTTGAGTAGAAGGTAAAGAATCATATGCTTGTCAAAGCAAAGGCATACATACATCATGAGGTCTAGCATGATGAGAAAAATGTAAAGGCTCCCATGAAGGAGATGCAAAATGTGAGGTGGATTCCAACATGTGGTGGAGGAGATAAAGGACTTATGCAATGGAGAAGATTGATTTTTTTGTGAGGTGGAGGAGATGGAGTCCTAGGAGGATGTAAACAGATGGAAGAGGAGAAGAACTAGGTGATGCAATAGTAGGAGAACTAGGAGGAGGATCTATAATATGTGTAAGTAATGAGATCCTGTTATAAATCAATGACCTTATAGTAGAGGAGTGTGAATGATTCACATGTATCATATTACAAGTGCTCCTTTAAAGAAAGAATCAAGCCATGATAGAAGATGAATTACTTTTCTAGGTCAATGGGTTGGAAGACTAACTAATGCATGCAAGCATTGAAGCACAAAATATAATCAATGATAGGTTCTATTTTTCCTTGATGTAAGCTAGGTAGATGATCATATGTGACCTTAGGGCCATTGTTGAGTATAAAGTGTTATAGAAAAGCATTCTTCCATCTCACAATAGGTACTAATAGATCTGAAAGGTAAGTGAGTGTACCATTGGAGAGCATGTTAATAATAAGACTATGGTGAAAAATATTTTAGCAATAATCGATCATTAGAATAAGGAGCCATAGCTAGACGATAATGTTTGAGATGTAAATATGGATTTCTAGTACCATCAAAACATGTAAATGTAGGCATAACGAAATCCCTAGGAAATGTTGAATTGTGAATCTTTTTGGAATAGGGTTGCCATGCAAAGAATTGTTATCGATAGAAGCATAATAGGATTTTGATTTCTAATGTAAGAGATTGGACCTAAGATTGTAAGTGGCCAAAACATGCATGAGTGATAAGATGTCCTATGGAGGAATGGTAGAAGATGGAAATAGTGTATTGAGTGGTTGCAATTTTCCATTATGAGTGATCATGGGAATGTCAAGAGGAGACATAGAAGATGCGATGCTAAGGGCACACTAGATATGGGTGTCGAAGAAGTAATAGGTGGTGAAGAACATGGATGTTGATATAAGGTGTAGGACTAGCATAAAAACATCATTAGGAGATGAAGTGATAGAAGGAGATGAATCATGCATGTTATTAGAGACAATCTCAAAAGAAGATGAAAGCGAGCGGGGATTCACATTCAACAATATGTAAAGAAGTAGAATCATGACTATCAGTGTCTCATCAAGATCGAACAAATATTTAGATGCAAGGATTTCATTAAGCATATCATCAACATAGAATGAAGGAGGAGGAGAACTAGTATGTGATGTGTCATGTGAAACATTTTTAGAAATGGAAGGAGTATGAGATGCAACTATAGAATCATTTGAACTAGTATGAGTAACAAAAGCATGCACATGTTTATTGTCATCAAGATTAAGCATGAAACTAATAAGATCATCATCTAAGTTCTCATTAGAAATAACAGAAGGTGGAGCATGGATAAATGAATAACAAGGTGTACAATGAGTAAATATTTTCGGATCATCAACAATGCTAATGGTGGAATTATCAAAGCTAGTAGGCACATTGCATTCACCAGCTAAGAGTTTCCTTTGAGTATCATCTAGAAGAGTGACGTTGCGATGATATAGAGACTAAGTTCAAGCTATGGTAGCCTCATCATAAATAGGATTAATGTTCACATGAGGCATGACTAGTCCTAGAGGAGAAGAGCTATCCTTAGCCATTAGGGTTTTAGTGGATCATAGGGAAAATAGTTCTAAGCTACGGGTTCACCAAAATGATTTAATAAAATATGAATATTTTATTTAAATCTAAATGTAAAGATCTGATACAAATGATATACAATGAAATATAAATGATAACAATTTATTTAATATTAACTATGAAAGGAAATGAGAGGGGAAAGGTACTTATTTAAGTTTCACTTATCCCAAAATTGATCTGGAATCGAGAAGAGGATAAAATAGATGTATGGATGGTTGCAATCAAGAATAGAAAAAATGTAGAGATGCTTGAAATGGCCGGACATGGGTGCACAGGAGGGATAGGGGCACTGCGGGTGCCCAGTCCTCTCTATGGGTGTTTAGGTCTATAGAAAAGTTTTCAATATGGTTCTAACAATGTCGCTAGGGCTTCACACTTATTCACCTTTTGTCACTATGTGGTCACACAATAATTGTCGAGTTGTACAAACCTACAATGAAATAATGACCTACAAAACCCTCAAATAGACATCAAATCCTAAAAATAAAATATGTAAAATGAGGGTTAGACTATCCTCAACCACCACAATGGTGGAATTACAATTGAGCATTGCACTACACTACATCTCAGACCCAATGTAGTTATGTATGCTTGTGTGTGTAATAGTGCTCCTAGGTCACCCTCACGCCAATGACGCTAAGATAACATGCAATAAGTAAATAAAATGCAAATGTGTGGATGGAATAGAATGAACTCCCCTTCCTATGTAGTGTGTATATAGAGTAATGTTACCAAATACAGTCCCTTGCTCTATGTAGATAGCTAGCCCTTGTTAAGAATTATCCATCCATATAATGGTATGTATGTTATGTTTATATAGGGATCTCTTGTTTGAATTTAAACATTAATGACATGACATACCGACTAGTACCTTGAGAGGTGAGAGGGAAATCTGAAAAAGGTTGACCTCAAATGTCAAAAATAAGATCAAAGGCACTAATGTCCTTTCTTGGGTGCTAGTGTCTAGAGACAAGTTGATTAAATAAAACTAGAACGAATACTATGGGAGTATAACAATTACTTAATTTATAATAGGAGGAATAAAATGTTGTAAAATATGTATGCTAAAATAATATAAAGTGATTGAATAATTAAATCTAATGGAAATAAAACCCTAATGTGTAAGGAAGTAAGGAGAAATGACTTAGCTGATTGCGAGAAGCTTGTCGCAGTCCGATAGCACCCTAGTTTCGTAAATGCTCATAAACCGATTTCTGAAGGTCACAAGATGACTTGAAATTCTACCTATTTGTCACACTAGATTTTCTAGGTTGCGCCTAAGTGTGTGAAATATGACAAGATGAAGGAATGACCTACAAGAAACAAAGAAGTATTAAAACCCTAAAAATAAAAGATGCAAAATTAACGGGTTAGAAGGACCTCAACTACTACAACAATGGGCTTACTAAACTGAGTGTTGCACTACATTTCAGACCCAAATGTAGTTGTGTGTGTGTGTGTGTGTGTGTGTGTGTGTGTGTGTGTGTGTGTGTGTGTGTGTGTGTGTGTGTGTGTGTGTGTCATGCCCTACGTGCTCTTGTGCTAGTTACACTTTGTGAAGTAGCGAGCAATAATAACTATAGAAAATGTAATAACACATGTGTATGAAATATAATAGAATCCTCCCCCTATGTTGTGTGTGTTAATGCAAATATCCTAGCCTTGATGCATGAAACTATGTGGATCCAAGTGATACAATGGATGCAACTCTAGATGAAGTGATAGTAGTATGTGATGCTAGGGACCTCATTATGGTCTCATAGCTTTGTATTTATAGGGTTCTCTTGATCTAATTTTGTAATTAACCCCAACATGGCCAAATAGGAAAAGATAAGGATGAAAAATGGCTAGAAAGACCCCAAAAAGAAGCGGGAAAGTGAAACATGGATCTAGGCGCCCAAGATAGGCCTAGGCACCCCAATTTAGGATTAAATGATAGAAAATCATGAAATAGGTGGGCATGTGTAGGAAAATATGTGGGAATGATGAAATATAATATAAAAATAAGATGTCCAAAAGGTGGGATTAATTAGTAATTTCTTCATTTGAGAACCCTATAAATAGTAGTATGAGACCGGGCTAAATAATACCTAAAGTGTATGATTTTGTGTCTACATTTTTCCCCCACTTTATGTTGGTGAGTGGAACACTTGATAACATAAAGTAGATAGATGCGTACCTGCTATCCATGTAGAGTGTAGAATAAGACGTGCCAATGGACTAGACTCAAGCATGGAATGACAAAAATAAAAAGCGGAGTAGCGTGGATTCTAAAGATGAAAAATGTGCATAAAAATTGATGACAGTGAACCTAGGGTGGAATGTGTGCATAGTTGCTATGGTGTGTAGTGTACCTACATGGTTAGTAAAGGAAAGTGACATCACGGTGTGTTGTCACTATTATTGACTACTTTTTTATCATATGGCCGGACTCACAAGGTGAAAATGGTCAAGTAGTCAAATATGTATGTATGTAAAAATGCCATGTAAAATATGCATGTGTATAGAATTGTGTCAAGTACACAAATTTAAAATACATGAAAATAAAAGTGTAAATGGAACATGTGCACTTGATCCATCTCAAGAAAACTGGTGTAGAAGGATATCCTATACTGTCATAAGTTTTTTTTTTGGGAAATCTCACACCACCTTGGCTGAAGAAGTATATGGAGGAAATTCTTTGTGTCCTCCAACCTTTAACCACTTCTACTGAAATGTGTGAAGATATCTCTGTACTATCTTGGTTTTTTGGGTGATTCGATGCCACTTTGGATGAAGTAGTGTAGAGAGGCACACCCACTGTAACCTCCAAGCCTATAATTGCTCCACAAAAATGCCAAAGGACACCATGTCCTATAGAGGTCGCTATGTATGGAGTTCATAGATTTGTCTGAACTCACTCACTATATGTAAACCCATAATGCCAAGGGTAGAAAGTGCATTGTACTGAACCAGTGTAAATACATTGTGTTAGTATGTAAAACCCTCAATGATGCCCCCTCTTTAGGGGCACATGCGACGTCGTTGAAAGGAGAATGTGGCCCCAAAAGAGGACCTACCACACTCTGACCTGTAGAACTCTTCCTTGTCGGGGAAAGGGAAAGTGCTTGGTAGATACCAAGGTGCACACAAAAGGGGATGGCTAGCCAAAAAAATTGTTAGTATAAAAACACATGCATGTAAGAAGACAAGTTTAAAGTACACAAAAAATGTATTAACTACAAAAAAAGTAGTGTAAACATGCAAGAAAATAAAATAGACCACACAAAGTGGGATATAAACATGAGACATCACTCACGATGTCATAAGACACATAAGGCCATCATGGCCACAAAAATAGACAAGTGTGCACACAAGAAAAGGGAAAAATCACATACAATGGAAAAAAAAGCGACATACAAGTACAAAAATACACACAATGAGTCATAGAGACGTATAATCCTAAAAAACAAGTGTCACAAATGGAACACCCGTTAGCATGTTAGAGTGATAACCAATATGTCAAAGTGTGTATGAACAAGTAGTCAAACATGATAAGTACAAAATGAAACAATAACACCTAGATAAGATGAATGTGGATGACCCCAACGAGCGGTATAGGAAGGGTATAAGGCGAGCATCTATGCCGCGTGTAGAGTCATGTGTCTACAATCTCACTAAATAAAGGCGTGAACACACATGTGTGTATGATAATGACATATAAGAAAGCCGTCTAATAAATGTAGTAAAGTGAACATGCAAAACACTAACAAGCAAGAGAAAATGTCTCCAAGATAATGTAGTATGTTGTGGAAGGATGTAATGAAATGTAAGATGGAATGATAAGAGCAACGTGCCCCCCAAGTGGATGAAAATGTATGTAATGAGGTTAATTTTGTTTTCCCCCTCAACATCAATAATGAATCATAAATGAGAGTGCGTCATCGGGAAATGGTTGAGTAGTCTTGGTTGTTTCTAGTGTGCTGTGATGAGTGTGAATATGTAATGGTGATGAAATGTGAATTTTGGAGAGATGTGCATGAACCCTATATCCGAAGCATTTATCACGACTTGTTGAATAGATGAGTGATGATTTAGCCCTAAGCGTATATCACTATATGATGAAAGAGTGGAGATGGGTGACAATTTATCCTAAAGTGTATGTCACTACAAAATGAAAGGAGGGAGTGGTGATGTAACCTAAGGTGTATACCACTAAGAGATGATAATGGAGATGATGATTTAGCTTAAAGTGTATACTAATAAAAGATGATAGTATGGGTGATGATTTAACCGAAGGTGTATGTCACTATGGGATGAATAATAAGGGAGTGGTGATGTAACCTAAGGTGTATACCACTACAAGATGATAGTATAGGTGACAATTTAACCTAAGGTGTATGTCACTAATGCTTAGAAATGTCACATGGTGAAATGTCACATGAGGAAATTTTGCATGGTGAATGTAAGGTCCATTTGATTGGTAAACCCTCGGCAATCGAGTATGGATCGAGGAACTAAAGTGTGTCATAGGGTGGTGAGGAAAAACTGTAGAAAAAACATAGTATGCATGACCAAGTGATGAAGAGGGTATGTAAATGCATGGTGTGGGAAATTCAATGTAGGATATGTGGGGTGTATAATATATGTAATGTGTGAAGTGCAATAATAGGTGTATATAGAAATGGAATATGTAATGATGATAGGTAGAACTAGACCCATATGTAATGTAATCTAGTGTAGTATGTAAAATATATATGATGTATGAATGTGTTGTGTGAATAATGCAATGTAGGGTGTGGAGAGTGTGTAGGCTATGTAATATGCAAGAGATAGGTGTAGATAGAAAATGCATTAACAACATATAAAGCTAGACCCATATAATATAACCTAGCGTAAATGTAGAATGTAGGGATGAAAATGTGAAACTAGACTCATATGTAATGATGACTAGTGTAGTATATGGAAAATGTATGATATGAAAATGTGCAGTGTATAATGTGACGAAGCGTGTGGATATCAGAATGAATTAAATGCATAGGTGAGGACTAGTACAGTACATAAGAGATGTAGAATGGATGGTGTATGATGCGCAATGTAGGATGAAATGGAATAGGTAATGCCTATGGTGTAGTGTGTGAGGTTTAGTGTAATGGTAATTGTTATCCAAATATATCTCCTAGTTATTTGGATAACTTATATTTTTATCCCAACTCTTGTGTTTTACATTCTAGGTTGCGCACACTCAAGATTGTTCTTTTGACACCTTGGCACAATTGTAGTTCCTCTGCACACCCTTACATGCCTTCCTGCACGCTTTGCATTCTTCTATCTCCTTCCATTTCTTTCCTTCCCCTGTGCCTCACACTTACTTCTATTAGCTAAGTCCTTGGCTCCTCATGCAACATGCCCATTACTTTGTAATAGTTATGCCTTAACCATATGTTCTCGGCTCACCAGCCGTTACCTCATCTCCCCAAGTGCATCACGCTTGCCCCTCTCTGCCTCCCGTCTGTTCCCTTTCCTACGCTTGCCTCTCACTCCCGCGCCTTGCGCCCTCCTTTGCGCCCTTCTATGCCAAGTCATCTTATGTCGAATTGAGTGTGTTACACGTAACCTATTAGATTGTTCCAACAGGAACCAAATCTGACAACTAACCAATGCATGACAAATGGCATAAAAGATTAAAAAAACAATTGGCCATAATTTCATCCAACCCACGCGTGCCACGTGTCTCTTGCGTGTCTTGACAATTCGACATCTTCGACAAACTGTATCTTTTGCTATAGAGCTCAAATCAATACACGCCTAGACTTCTCGAGAACTACTAACATAAGCTACACATTAGACTTAAAATTTACATATATAGGTGGGATTTGTTAGGAAAAAATAGGGAAATGTCTTTCACTCATCAATGTACACATCCAATCGACCTCAACTACTAGATTTCATCAGATCTTGCCTTCTTCCTTCTTCCAAATGCTAAAAATACATGGGGAAGCACATTTGACAACATTGTAGGTGATTTACAGGAATTTATCACTAGTTTTTGTTGGTTAAAGATTTGAATCTGAGTTTCCCTCCCTTTCTCCTTCTCTTCTCTCCTTCTTCTATAAATAATAGAGTTCTTCTTTGTAAAAAGGATCCTTTCCTTAACCATACGTTCTCAACTCACTTGTTTTCCTCATCTCCTGCGTGCATCGCACACATAATTCTGTGCCTCCCCTCTATTCCCTTTCATGCACTTGCTTCTTGCTCCCACACCTTGTGGCATCCTTTACACCTTTCTGTGCTAAGTCATCTTCTATCGACTTGAGTGTGCTACACATAACCTATTAGAGCGCACCAACAGGGTGCCGAACCTAGACAACCAACCAGTGCATGACACGTGGCAGAAAAGACAAAACAAATGAAAAAGTGGTCATCATTTCATCCAACCCACGCGTGCCACATGTCTTGCGTGCACCGACTTCTCCGACATCTTTTGACAAAATCGTATCTTTTGCTATAGATCTCAAATCAATGCACACCTGGACTTGTCAGAGAAATGATAACACAAGCTACATGTTGGAATATTCAAATTTAAATATAGGTGGGATTTGTTAGGTGAAAAACAAGGAAATTTCTTTCATCTCATAAATTTACACATCTAATCGACCTCAACTACCAAATTTCATCAGATCTTGCCTTCTTCCTTCTTCCACACGCTAAATAGACACGGGGAAGCACATATGACAACCTTGCGGGTGATTTGTTGGCATTTATCATTGGTTGTTGGTGGTTGAAGATTTGAATCTGAGTTTCCCTCCCTTTCTCCTTCTCTTCTCTCCTTCTATAAATAACAAAGTTCTTCTTTGTAAAAAAAGATCCCTCCTTGTTGTAACGGCACCATGCCAAAATGGTGGCTGAATTCCCATGGGTCTCAGACCTTGGTGTGGTCTCTACAATGTATTCTCACCTCCTGTCATGAATGTAAATGACTGTGCATCCCTTAAGAAATAAAATCATGTTTTGTGGAACTCTTGTCTTCCCTCTCTCATTTTCATTGCATCTCACCTCTCTATTTGCATTTTCTAGCATGTTGTGCATATTCCTCTGCTTGCAGTCCCCACGTTCATGTGTTGCACACATTGGAAGGCCGAGCCTATGTGTTGATCTATGGCATGTGCCATATGCCCTCTTCTCCCACACCCTCTCTGTTTCCTTTGCCACTCATGGAGAGAGATCGACCCTTTTCTTCTGGTGCTATCGCCTTCCTTAGCTTAAGATTTCCCTTTCTACACATCCTTCTATCCCTGGTCCCTTGGCATGTTTAATCTAAGATTTTCTTTTAGCATTAGGATTAGCAGTAGGAATAGAAATAGATAGAGAAACCATCCTCCTCCGTGAGATCCGTCCCAATTTTGCAAGGTCCCACAACTTGGGGATAGATCCATTGTGGTCTCAAACACCTCGGCCCTTTCGAGATCCGAGATGCGGATGCACGTTTGAGAAACCAATAGTTTCTGGCATGCCCAGTGGGACCAAAGTGAAGAGCTTTACATCTTCATCTCGTAAAAGTTTGATGTGTTATCACTTTGAGATCCAGCCTTTAGAGGCATTTTTCAACACATCCTGCAACTCCATTGATTCAATACATCCATTATCTCATGGGCGCACCAGTCTCCCTCATTCCTCCATCCATCTCTCCTTTTTCCATCGTTCCACATTCCTCTTTTGAAGTTATGCAATCATGACTTATTTCCCTTCATGGAATTCTCATTTGTAGTAGTAGAACTATTTCCCTCCTTCCCCACAGTTTCAAAATCCTCCTCTAAATCAGTTTTATAATCCTCATTATCCCGAAAATGCATACAACCCATTTTTTTAAACCCAAATGTTTATGAAGAACAAGTTTATGTAGATAATGGTGGAAACTCCTTGGCTAAAGCTGATTTTGAGAGGCAGGTGACAAAATTAGAGATGGACATGATGCAGCTCAGAGTCAAGTGCTCCATAAAGGTAGCTAAAGTTGGCTACAAAGTCCTTTGTCCATGGTTCAGCCTGGTACCAGGATGGTTTAGCACCCAGCAGAAGCTATACTTCAACACTGAGATGCTGCCCTAGATTACGGAGTGGATGGAAGAAATGGAGGCTCAAAAATCTAGTGTGTGGAAACCCTATCAATGGGGCAACCCTGCACTACCATTTTACAGCCCTTCTACTCCTCCACACTGACTTACATCATCTTAGCTCACCGCGTGTGTTCGTATCTTCTTGCGTCGCCCCCATTTAGAATTCCATCCCTTCTCCCTCCAAAATTTCATATCTCCTTCATTTCTCTTCAATTCCTCTTCCCGCATACACCCCTGTTCCTTCAACTCATGCACCCTTCATCCCCTCTGTGCCCATCCTCCCACCTCATTCCAAGTCACCTCTCTAGTTGTACCATAAATGAACAACCCCTACCAATGCACATTTCCCAGATGACGTCATCATGTTCAACGACTGTAGAATAGTTAAAGAATGACGTGACTCATGTAACTCTGACTGGGAAGAGGAAATCATATGGGCAATGTTCCAGATGAAAATTAGTTAGCTCTAAAGGGTGTAATTCTAAAGGAGACTAAGTTGCTTGTAGAGGCAGAACCATGCACGCCCCAGCCTACAAGTGCTCCCCTTTAGGAGGAAAGTCTACAAGAAAATCTCATCTATGGGATTGAGATTCAAAGCAATGGGAAAACCACAAGGATCAGACCGTGCCCAATTAGATATCTGGCTAGCCTAGAGCCAAAAACAGAGTTGCCACCGGTCATGCTCATTTCAGAGCATGAGGTAGAGCTTCAACGATGCCAAAGGTCAGCAACAATGCCTCCTAGATCTAAGCGTAAAACAACTCCAGGAGGTGTATATTATGTTTTTGATACTTTGAGGAGGGTGAAACACCATCTAGAAGGTGGTTTTTCACTCTTGTTTCCAACCATGTTCAACACCAAATCAACTACATGGTCACAATTTGTGAGGAAGGGAAGCTACTTCTCCCTTCCTATTGCAGGTTTTACTTGAGCACCCCTTGCCTCTGGTTAGTTTAGGTTAGTTTAGGTTTGATTTCAGTAACAAAAGTTCTCGCACACACTCTACATGTTCCATTTGGGACATGTATGATTTTAAACTTTTGTACATAGTGTTGTGCTTCTATTTCGACGTGTTCCCTCTAATGCCTTTCCTTTCTTGTTGCGTATGCATGCCCTTTTGTTGCTTCTTGGGATGATAGTTCAATTTTGGCATAGGTAGTTCCAATAAAATGGTGCATAAGATTTTGTCATCAATCCAATTTAGAATATCTTCATATGAGAGTAGCAGTTTAGTTCAGAGTTCAGATAGAGCTTCAAGTGACTCTAGGGTGTTCTTCAAGTTGTAGATCAGATCTTCAAAGATTAAGCACTCAACTCCATGCCCAATGGAATTATAAGGCTACTGGTCTCTTCATCTAGTAGGCAGATGGCCCCCAAAGTCACCAAAACTGATTATCCAAATAACTCTCCTAGTTATCTAGATAACTTATATTTTTATCCTGACTCTTGTGTTTTACATTCCAAGTTACGCGCACTCAAGATTGTTCTTTTGACACCTTGGCACAATTGCAATTTTTCTATGTGCCCTTGTGCACCTTCCTGCACCCTTTTCATTCTTCTATCTCCTTCCATTTCTTCCCTTCCCACGTGCCTCACACTTACTTCTATCAACTAAGTCCTTGGCCCCTCGTGCGCTGCGCCCATTACTTTGTAATAGTTACACCTTAACCATACATTCTCTACTCACTAGTTTTCCTCATCTCCTGCGTGCATCACACACATCATTCTGTTCCTCCCTCTATTCCCTTTCACGCACTTGCTTCTCGCTCCCATGCCTTGCGCCTTCCTTTATGCCCTTCTGTGCTAAGTCATCTTCTATCATACTTGAGTGTGCTACACACAACCTATCAGAGCGTGCCAATAGGGCACCAAATCTGGACAACCAACCAGTGCATGAAATGTGGCAGAAAAGACAAAAAAAATGAACAATTGGTCATCATTTCATCTAACCCACACGTGCCATGTGTCTTGCATGCACCGACTTCTTTGACATCTTCTGACAGCCATATCTTTTGCTATAGATCTCAAATCAACACACGCTGGACTTGTCAAAGAAATGATAACACAAGCTACACGTTAGACTATTCAAATTCAAATATAGGTGGGATTTGTTAGGTGAAAAACAAGGAAATGTCTTTCATCTCATAAATGTACACATCTAATCGACCTCAACTACCAGATTTCATCAGATCTTGCCTTCTTCCTTCTTCCACACGCCAAACAGATATGGGGAAGTGCATCTGACAACCTTGTAGGTGATTTATAGGCATTTATCACTGGTTGTTGGTGGTTGAATATTTGAATATGAGTTTCCCTCCCTTTCTCCTTCTCTTCTCTCTTCTTCTTCTATAAATAACAAAGTTCTTCTTTGTAAAAAGATCCCTCCTTGTTGTAACGACACCATGCCAAAATGGTGGCTGAATTCCCATGGGTCTCAGACCTTAGCATGGTCTCTGTAATGTATTCTTGCCTCCTGTCATGAATGTAAATGACTATGCATCCCTTAAGCAATAAAATCATGTTTTGTGGAACTCTTGTCTTCCCTCTCTCATTTTCATTGCATCTCACCTCTCTGTTTGCATTTTCTAGCATGTTGTGCATATTCCTCTACTTACAGTCCCCATGTTCATGTGTTGCATGCATTGGAAGGCCAAGCCTACATGTTGATCTATGGCATGCACCGTATGCCCTCTTCTCCCATGCCCTCTTTATTTCCTTCGTTGCTCATGGAGAGAGATCGACCCTTTCTTTCTAGCACTACCACCTTCCTTAGCTTAGGATTTCCCTTTTGCACATCCTTCTATCCCTGGTCCCTTGGCATGTTTAGTCTAGGATTTTATTTTAACATTAGGAGTAGCAGTAGCAATAGAAATAGATAGAGGAACCGGCATCCTTCGGAGATCCGTCCCAAGCTCGCAAGGTCCCACAACTTGGGGACGGATCCATTGTGGTCTCAAACACCTTAGCCCTTCTGAGATCCGAGACACGGGTGCATGTTTGAAACCAACAGGAATCCCTCAATAGTCAAGTGTGAACCGAGGCACAAGAGTGCATCATTGAGTAGTGAGGGTGCAATGATGGGTGATATGCTATGCAGATAGGAAATAAGGATGACAGATGATGAGGTGGTGATGTGAGAATAGGGAGGAAATAAGGTACCATGCCCCCAAAAGGGTATGAGTGAACTAACCAATGAGGGTGAGGGATGAGGGCCCCAAAACTGATGTATGTGAGGATGAAAGTAGAGGGCCATGATCTAATAATGGTAATATAGTAGATATATGTGGTGCCGGTGAACATAATCTATATGTGCATGAAGAATGAATGAATGAGGGAGAGTGGGATGTGGGAACATGCTGTAGCATTGAGTCCTGGGGAGACAATGAACTATGTGTGAAAGTTTTCACTTAGAAGGTACTTGGGTAGCACTAATCGCATATTTATGCGATGAACAAACCCTATAGGTTGGACATGAAAGAGGAGATGGTTGCACATGAAAGGAGAGAAGTCCAAGTTGTTCAATTTTTGTAATTAGGTGTGAAAAACATGACACACATTAGTACGATGTTCCCGTTCGATGATAGTGGTAGTAAGGATGATCGCGGTAGTGTACTCATCGAGAAGGAGGATAGTGACAAGTAGGTGGTAGAGTAATCAATAAATGACTAAGGAGATGAATGCAAATGTCTTGTGCTATAGCATTAGGGTGAAATATGAGGGGTGGATGCAATGATGTACCTAGAGGGTCGGTGAGAGAGCACACAATAGGTGTGTGAGGTGGATCATGAGTATCACCATGAGATCGAGAAACTGCTGAATTTTCTCAACTTCAATAAGAAGAGATGTAAACATGGATTCCATGGACTGATACTAAGTTTGTAATGTGTGTATAGAATCCAATATGTATGTATTAGATGGATGTCTGTGAAGGTGGAAGTCATCAACTAAATGTGTAGATATAGGGCATATCGGAGGCGGTGACAGATTAGTGGTATCACAAGGAGCTAAAGGAAAAATAAGATTGTATAAAAGGTCATCAGTATCATTGTGAAAATCATATGGGATAGCATGGGAAGCCTGATAAGCAGTGGTATGTGGTAGGTCATCCAAATAACCCTGAGTCCGTAAGATATACATGACCATGGTGTACTATTCATCCATGAAGGGAGGTAAAGGGCAACCCTAAGCATACCAAATAGTGAAGTTGGATGAGTAGCAAAGGAAGGAATTGTTATAAATATAGAGTGCCAAATGGCATGGGAAATGCTATATCAATACGATCAGGATCTAGAGTGCCACCAATATAATCTAACCAATATTTTCCAAGAGTGAGCAAAGAAGTGGTATGATAATGTGCAAGATGAACTATAAGATGGAAAACATGCAGGCCATAAGTAGCAGTAAGAATAATGGAGCCATGATACAAATGTGAATCACATAAAGGAGGATGGAGGTCTACAAAGTTAAAACCAAGCCGAGAGAGACCATCATGTGAACATACAATGGCCATGCATGAAGTATCGAGTGGTATGTGCTCCCAATAAGAATTATTCATGAAGAGGGTACAAGTGAATGGTAGACACACTAAAGAGGGTGATGTTGGTGTGTGTGATGGAACAACATCTAGGTATTATAGAGGGTATTGATATGGAATAATAATAGTAACAATGATAGGCGAAGAGGAAGGTATCACGTCTATCACCTGAATGACACCCTCAAGTGGTAACTTGTCTATAAAGGGATGTGGTGTAGAAAGTGGTAAAGAAAGAGAGTAGTATGGAGTAGGTTGTGTATAGAGTACCATAACATTAGTATCATCAGGAGTAAGTGACGAGTCAAAAGGGACCGATCAATCATACAAACAATAGGAACTAGGTCATGTGGAACTACGAGAGATGGAGATTTAGTTGTAGAAGGTAGAGAAATAGGGACTATTATGGCATCGGTAGAGTCATCTACACACACTGCTAGAGAAGGAACAAACAAGTGGGGAGGTTCTTGCGGTTCATGAATGGTAGGGAGTGTGGTTATGGGAGTAGGAGGAAGATCTTGTACTTTCGCTACAAGTTGTGCTAAAATAGCAGGATCGATAGTGTGTAGATAAGCGAAAACAACATTATTGATAGCATGAGGATCCATACTAGAAGATGGAAGCTTTGAATGAAGGAAGGGAAATGTCTATAGCTAGATGGGGTAGTAGGAGTGTCAAAAACTATGACCAAGGTTATCAAATTGTAAAGTAATTGGGGACTTAGGAGAAGTAAATTTTCTATTACACTTACCCATGATGGCTAAATGCAAATGTAAAACTCGAGAAGGTGCTATGAAGAAACGTGGGGTTCACAAAAATGATTAAGTAAAATTAAAACTAATACTATGGGAGTATAGTAATTAGTTAATCTAAAATAGGAGGACTAAAACGCTACAAAATATGTATGCTAAAATAATATAAAATGATTGAATAATTAAAAATAATGGAAATACAACCCTAATATGCAAGGAAGTAAGGAGAAATGACTTAGCTTATTACAAAAGCTTGTCGCAGGTCTGATAGTAAAATGTAAAGGTAGGAATGGACACCTAGAAGTCCCAAAAAGACAGATCGAGGATCTAAGAAGACTGAGGCACCTGGGAAGGTATTGGGGCAACCCAGGGTGCCCTGGTCTGCAGAATATGTGTTTGGTTTCTGCAAATGCTTAGAAACTGATTTCCGTAAGGTCGCAAGATTACTTGAAATGATGTCTGTCTATCACACTGGATTTCCTAGGCTGCGTCGAGTGTATGAAATATGTCAAGATGAAGGAATAACCTATAAGCAACAAAGAAGTATCAAAACCCTAAAAATAAAATATGTAAAATGAATGGGTCGATCGACCTCGGTTACCACAATAATGGGCTTACTAAACCGAGCACTACACTAAATTTCAGACCCAAATGTAGTTCTCGATGTGTGTGTGCATGTCATTCCCTAGGTGCTCTTGTACCAGTCACACTTTGTGAAGTAATAAGCAATAATAATCGTAGAAAATGTAATAGAATGTGTGTATGAAATAGAAAAGAATCCCCCTATATGCTATGTGTGTTGATGTAAATTTCCTAGCCTTGATGTATGGCACTATGTGGATGCAAGTGATGAAATGGATGCAACTCTAGATGGAGTGATATTAGTATGTGATGCTAGGGCCCTCATTATGGTCTCATAACTTTGTATTTATATCTCTTGCTCTAATTTTTAAATTAACCTCGACATGGCCAAATATGAAAAATATAGGGATGAAAAATGGCTAGAAAGAACCCAAAAAGAAGTGAGAAAGTGGAACATTGATCGAGGTGTCCCAAGTGGGACTAGGGAACCTTGAGGTGCCCCACTATAGGCATGGGCACCCCACTTTAGGCTAAAATGACAGAAAATTTCTAAATAGGTGGGTATGTGTAGGAAAATATGTGGGAATGAAGAAATAAAATATAAAAATAAGATGGCCAAGAGGTGGGATTAATTTGTACTTTCTTCACTTGTGAACCCTCTATATAGTAGTATGAGACCGAGCTAAATAATGCCTAAAGTGCATGATTTTGTGTCTACACAAGTGATGAAAATGAGTGAAGACCGATGACATGGATCCTCGTGAACTTGACTAGAATCGTATATGTGAGTAACAAGTGTAAAATATAAAAGGAATAAAAACCAACAAGACAAACAAATGGACTATGGAATGGGTCATCAATGAATACTTTTCTTACGCAAGATCCATATACAAAACAACATACTTGGCGGTATAATAACAGTATTAAGTGCATGCTTTTGTGTCTACAAGTATAAATGAATGCAAATCTTATTATGTAGAAACTATTAACTCTTGATCCATTTTTCTCATACTTTCTAGGATTACAGGTTGCTCTAAGTGTTAAATGTTGTGTTACAATGAATGTCTCTGCCTATAATTACCCTCTTTGAAATTACAATTTCCATAATTGACCCCATCCCCCATTTTAATGCCTTTTTGTTCTATTTACTACCTTATTTATCTAAATATCATTGAAGGTATCTACTAGCCTTAATTCTATTAGCTAGAGAATGCAAGAGAAATTGAACTTTCCGTCTATAGTAACATGCTTCAGTGTAGTAAACATATGCAAAATTTTATGTGAAAAATCATGAGAGTGAATTGTTGTGTCCTTGAAAAGAAATTGAGGGAATAAAGACTTCATCTCTCCCTCACGAATTTTCGGTTCTGACTGATCCTCTCACCTGGTTCAAGGAAAAACAAAAGCAACAAGAAAAGGTCATCTCCTTTGCATGTGCCCCTTAATCATCCCAAGGCTTGACCCCAAGGAATTTGTTAGGCCCCTCCTCGGCTACAAAATGACATATCACCTGGTCTACCACCATTTTAAGTAATTTCCCCCTTAGAAAGAATTGTTGTCAATCCAACAGGGTGCAGATTTAAGGACCAAAAAGCATTCATGACTCCATTAAAGTGCAAACTTGCTCAATGTGTGTGGGGTTCCGAGTTGATCCTCGTAGAACAATTCGACATAACATTAGAGAGATTTTTGGTAAATATGCACTTGATTAGTCTTGTTGTTATTACTTCATTTTCTTTTTTGTGTGCTTCTCGTGCAAGTTTTTCGTTATTTTTAATCTTATTTATAGGTTTAACCATCTGGTTTTAGAGTTTTATATGGTGTTTTGGGTTATACATGTGTAGGTTATAAGGTTTTTCCAGCCGGATCTAGCTAGCTACAACCAAGTTTAGTGGAACTACTAAATCTAGAGGTAGGTGCCATTTTTGCATCTTTGGTTTTAATCATTATTTTTGAAATGCAAGTAATTTTTTTACAAAATCAGGTTTTTAAAGCCTATCTAGGCCTCCCTTCCTCCCCCTGGTTTCACTTCAATTCTTGTATGTTCAAGATCTTGTTTGAATTATTTTTTATACGTGCTTGGGTTATTTGGTTTTCTCCTTTTCATTGGCTGATTTTTTTGTGCTTGGGTTTGCACTCGCCTTGCTCTTTTTTTTCTTCCCGCTAGATGGGTTTTCATTTTGATTGTGGGTTGTGTGGCTTTTGCTTGTGGGTTGTGTGGCTTTTGCTTGAATCGAGATGCTCATGATTTTTGGGTTCGATATGTCTCCTTATTGCTGCAGCATGTGTATGTTTTGTGCTTTGGTTTTGAATTTGGTCATCTTTGCTTACACATCTATTTTTACTTGCATCAACCCACATGTTTAAGTATTTGAATTCTATTCCTTTATTTTGGAAATGACGTTGGTAGCCCTATGTTTGCGCTTCATGTTATTGAGATTTGTTTTGGCATTTTGTGTGGTCGAGCCATTTTTTTACACTCAGTGCTCGTGCTTGGCCACATTTTTGCTGTGATCTCGATGCATTGCTTTGCCTTTGTTCCGTTCTCTTACGATGTTGTCTCAAATTTTGAAGCTCTTAAATGAGTTTTGCTTGCGCGTCGAAACCTTTGCCTCGTATCCGACTTTTCCTTTGATCGAATCCTCCGATCTTACCATTTCCTTGTGCCATCCCACCACTTGTGTGGGCTCCTTCCGCATCCTTTCTTTGGGTCCTTGACCCACCGACATGCTTTTTGACCTTTTCTCTCGCTTTTCTAAAAATTTCGAACCCCTTCTTCTTATTCGGGTCATTTTTATTTAAAGTGGGATTTTATAGATTAAGAAGTGGATCAGGTTTAAAATTAATGTGAGATGTTTAAATATTATTAAAGGGGTCCTTTTTTTTTAATATAAGTGTGGTGTCATTTTTTAATAAAAATCGGGCTTATATATATTGTTGGGTGTTTTAAAGAAGGTGGAGTGGATTTTATATGTGTGCCTTTGATTTAAATAAAGGGGATTTTCATATATGTCGTAGGTGTTTATAAGGTGGCCTTTAATTTTGGATAGATTTTAATCTAAATTTAAGATCTAATTCAATATTAAGGATTTTAAAATATTTAAATTGTTAGGTTTTAAATTAATAGTTTAGGATCAATTTTTTCTATAAAGATGTTTAATTTATAAGTTCGGCTTTTAATTATTTTTAGATCTAATCTTATATTTAAAGGTCAATTAACTTTTAGTTAATCCTTTAGAAGCTTTTAATAAATTAGGCATTTAATTTCAAATTTATCTCTTTTATTAGATTAGTTGAATTAAATAGTCATATTTAACGTTATAATAATATTTTTTTAGTCCTTTTTTGCTCTAAAATTAGTCGAATTAGACGCTGCAAAAGGGTGATTTTCAAGTGTTATTGGTTGTTTTTTACTAATTGTGTGCTAAGTGCGTATCATTCCTCTTAGCATTTTTTCCTTCCGGGAAAAGTTTTGACATTCTGAGGTCCTTGGGTCTCTTTTTTTTGAGCCTTTTTTCCACATTGTAATCACTCTTCTTCACTTGTGGGTTAGTGAGCACATCTGCCACAACCTTGTGGCAAGAGAGATTCCTTTCCTTCTTGCTTGCTTTTGTGCTTGTTCACTTGTTTCATTGTACATGACTAAGCATATTTTGGTCTCCACGCTTGTGTGATATTTTTCTAATTACAAGGTGAGTGACCAACTCGTATCACATCGATGAAACTTGGGTGTAATCAATGCACTACTTATAAAGTGCCACAATCGGGGGTGTTCATTTTGTGTGGTTCATTTCTTTTCACTATTTTCTTTGCTCACTTTTATCTACTATGGATCTTAATATTGTTCCTTTGCTTACCCCATTTAACTATCACGAATGGAAAGATGTCATATCTCTTGCTTTGAGAAAATAAAAACTGTATCGGATAACTATGGGATTGCAAACTGAACCTAAAGAAGACATAGAGAAAGAAAAGTGGTTTGAAAAATGTGATGAAGCCTTTAGACTTTTGTGTCTTTCTATATCATTAGAACTCACTTTCATATTAACACAACCAAATCTCCCAAGGAAGTATGGGATGCCTTAGATAAAATTTTTGGGAAACAAGATGAAATGAAAGGGCATGAATTGGAAAATGAGTTGATTAGTCTCAACCCTAGCAGTTTTGACACTCTCCAAGACTTTTTCACCAAACTCAAATCTCTTAGATTACAACTGAAAAATTGTGGAATTGACAAGGACTCACAACTCATTCTTTCCATCCTTGCAAAACTTGGTCCAAACTATTATATCTTTGTCTCAACCTTCCATGCTACAAAAAGAGCACTTGGTGCAAGTTGGACTATGCCCTCCTTTGATGAGTTTGTCACTGATTTTACTAGAGAACAAGATAAAATAATTCATATGGGTACTCTTAGATCCACAAAATCCCATGCTCTCATTTCTGGTCATGAAAAACCTAGGGTTTCAAAAGAGAAGAAATAGAACATTAAGGATCATGAAAATAAAAAAGGATCAATCACCACAAAATCATTCTTATCCACTTCCTCTTCTAGTTCTAAATCTCCTAAAGAATGAATCAAATGTGGGTACTGTAGTGGTAGGCATGAAGAAGAAGATTGACCTCCTCATGAGTCTTCTTGAGAAGAACAACATAAGAGTTCTTGATTCTCTCAAGCCATCATCATCAACTCACAAAAGTTCTAAGGAAAAATACAATGGAAAGGGGAAAGCAAAAGAAAAAGAAAAAGAATCAACTAAGGAGAAAACAAAAGAAAGAGATTTAGTTGTAGTTGTGTCACCTACTCCTACATGGGTGATTCATTTGGGTGCATCTCATCATATGACCTCATCTGAAATTGAGTTTGCTTTTTTAGAGCCATGTGACATATATTCTATTTGGCTTGGTGATGAATCTTTTACACCAGTTTTCGAGAGAGGGTCTATTGAGGTGAATGGTGGAGCTTTCAATAATGTGCTTGATATTCCTTCAATTTCAACTAATCTCCTTTTAGTGTATCATATCACTCACCTCAGTCAGGGCATGCAAGTTGAGTTCACTCAAATTATTTTTATGTTAGAGAGCTTCATAGTGACAGTATTATTGCATTTGGTACAATTGATCATCACACTCAAATTTACTCTTTTTATCACTTTGTTCCTCCTTCATATTCTTCATCGGATTCACCTGACTTGATGATATTTCTGAGCTCACTTATGATGATGATGAATTATCTTCTAGCTTGGTTGATTTCCATAGTGATGGGGACCCACCTCCACCATCCACTTATCATCTACCACATATTGAGGAGTTATTTCTTGATCCACCTACTTCTAGTCCTCTACAAAATTTTCAGGGAGTAGGTACTTTGATTTAGGACTCATCGACATCGAGCACTCTTCTATATAGTTATAGGATATTCCACCTTCCTTCTTCACCATTGCTTCAGATTCACCATCCCTTTATGGAGTAGTTGGATCTTCCACCTCACATATAGAGAATCGTTCTTTGATACGAACCACACCGCTTCACTATGGGGATCTTCTTCTTCTTCACTTCATACAGGGTGGTCTTCGACACATTCTTCATCTTGGGAGGCTGGATAATGTTCTTCATATCTTCTCTTCTTCTAGAAAGATTGTAGTTTTTACATGAGTACCTTATTAGGCTTTAGTTTTCGAACTCATTTGAAGAATATTTCTTAGGTTGTTTAGGTGTGCCTTTTATCTCCTATAAGTGAATGTTTTCTCTCGGGGGTTTTCCTCCATTACTTGAGATCCTTATTGTACATGGGCACCTCATCAGGCCTCATTGTCAAGACCCATTCTTCTTCTCCTCATCTTTTCCAGAAAATTGTTGTTTATACATGGGTATTAGTAATCGCCCCCATTGACACATATTTCTTAGTTGTCTAGGGGAGTTCTCTTTCGCCTACGAATTTCCATGACCTCTACCCCAACTTCAATGAAGGGGGTGTTGGTGTATATGAATTGTTTCATTGTCATTCGATGAATTTTCCACCATTGATGGTTAGTCATCTCACTTAGTGAGAATAGGTCATAATGGAATAGGTCAATAGGGTTAGTTATGGTTGTGTACATGTGTCATGCATAGGAGTTACACAAAAATCCTATATGTACCTCTCTTTTTGATCTATGATCATGTCAAGACACACCGTTGTCTTTTTGTACTTGATTCTCATTTTGATTCAATCTCTTGCTTACTACGTGAAGCATTCACAACTCCATTGAAGTGCAACCTTTCTCGATGTGCACAGGGTTCCAAGTTGATCCTCATAGAATAATTTAACAACATACTCATAGCTCCAAGCTCCAAATATGAATTGATCTTAGTAGAAATGAACTACTATTCACTTTTCATTATTACTACATATAGTAATTCCACTTTTTCCTATATTATAGTTACTATTTACAACCAATTTTACAACTAATACACGTTGCATTGTTTAGCTCATATTTTGAGCCTCATAATTCCGTTTTTCTCTCGGTTTATGCCATAAAAATAATATTTTCCCCTAGAACCATACTACACATGTTTTATCATCTCATATTTACATCTAACACATATACTATTTAATATCTATTCACACTGCAACTATACTATCCAATATTACTACGCATTTACTATTTTAACATCTTATACATCTTACTTTCGGATCAATGCTCATTTCTCCACCCTTCACCCTTTCATCGAAAGGGGGCATACAATTAGGATCATCCCATAATCCCTCTTAGGGTACAATATAATAAATTTACACTCCTAACATGTTACTATCACACTTGTCTCTGATCTCATTCAAACAAAGGAACAATAATTCTATACTACAATCAATAGTTTCTAATATTTAAAATATATTCCCCCAAATGACCTAATCGGGGGAAAGCACAAAAACCTATCCATGAGTAATTCAATAAGTACAAAAATCTCAAATCAATATTCTACCATTTGAATCAAATCAATCAATCAATACAATAAGTACATTTATTTGTCCATCCATTTGTTTTGATTGTCTCCACTGCCTTGTTCTCTAACATCTGTCATTTATGTACCCTGTTTTGGTTAGGTCATAGGATCCCTTCTGTCTTTTTGTTCACATATATCATCATTTATATTAGGAAACTAACACATAGGCACTCCTATCCATGCTGCGTGCTCCTGTCCTTTTTGTTTTGTTTACACTTTTTGACATCTATGGTTGGCCTTTAGGTTTTCTTATCCATATCCCGATCTCATAGTCAACCTTTTGGGTCACTAGTGTGGAAATTCAAACAATAGATCCATATATATACACAACATACACTCTATTATTATGGCTGACAATTCTAAAAAGAAATATCATCTACATACAATCACTACCATTACAGAGGATTGCATTTTTGGGTTGCATACACTGCATATAGGAAGGGGAAGTGATCAATTCCATATCTCGCTATCTTTGCGTCATTGGCATGAGAGAAACCTAAGGACATTACTATACACAAAAACACAACAAGCACTACATGGAGTCTAGAATGTAGTGTTGTGCTCATTCATAAGTTCACCCATTGGGTGACTGCTCAAATCACTCCTAACTTCACATAATGTAATTCATTCCAATTTGACATGTTTCGTGAGCTTGTGCAAGTAGATATGGTTTGTGTTGTAGGTTACACTTACCCTTAGTGATCTAAGTATGAATATCATGCAACCAATAAGAAATTATAGCAAAACCCTACTGATATAGAAGAAAGTAGATTCTGACCTTCTATGCGGTCATTAGCACCCAAGAATAGTAACCAGCACCTAGGTGCTGTGTCCAACATTATTCTTGTAATCTATATTTTATAGAGAGCAATTGTGACATATTTCCATCCTTGTTCAACACTTTATACCACCCAGATCAGTTCTGGATTTCACATGATTAAACTAAGTCATATTTCTCTCTCATTTGTTTATAGTGTTACATTGTTTGAGTGCTTAGCCTTTTTATATCTATTGTATTTTATCATATATGTTACTCTGTAATTAGATTTAATTTAAATATTATTAAATCAATGGGAGGAGTGCCCAAAGGGGGAGTTTTTTTATGGTGTGCAAAATAATTATACAACATTGGATAATGATAATTATGTGTTGTCAAACATTTGTCGAGGGACTAAAGATGCAAAGTTATGTGCTAAGGATGACTAAGTGACAAATAGAGGGAATCTCAGATTCTTTGTTAGTCTAATCATGGGTTTCTCTAGAGAATGTAGAGCACATTGATTCCTATGAGCTAGTAATGGAAAGAGGTTGCGATAATTTTTGGGGTTGTTGTTTGTTAAAAATAATCAACCGAGTATAGGATGAAGAATTGGAGCAAGAGTATGTGAGTTAAAGTATTGAGCACGCATATTGTTGAATATTGTAAGGTATTGTATGTAAGTATTATACACGTAATTGTTGTGTATGGACTATTGAGTACTCTAAAAAATTATTGTTCAAATCTTATTATACTTTTGGGTTAGATTAAGTATCAATAAGAAATATAATTGTTTCTAGTTTTTTACCCGAAAGGGATTTCTGAGGACAAAACTCATGTCTATATATTTTGTGTTTGAAAAAATCCCCTTTCTTGTACCTATTTTATTTGCATGTTTGTTTGTCATCTATAAAACATTAGATTCATCTATTAACAATTTTGATACTTACGTCTTGTTTCTTGAAAACCCGACCTAAGTGTTTAGATTATAATGTTATGCTACACGCATCGTAACAATTCCTGGGTACACTCTAGCCTTGGTATTATTTCAAACATTACCTCAATTTTGAAAGGTGTTGTTGTTACCTTTTTGCATGTCATATTAATATTATTTTGATAATAATACCTTAATTTTCCGTAAATTTTGGTTAACATATCTTAGTGGTATCGTTGCATTGTTCATATTCATAACTTCCACTTTTTTTTGAGATTTAGGTCTTGGTTGGACTTAAACTTGATTTTAGTATACCTTGTTTGGAAATCATATCAACCTTTTGTTATTTCTTACGTCTTGTTTGTTTTTGAACTTGGCATAAGTGGTGACATTATGTTGATCATTTTATGCCAACCTACCTTTGACACACATTTTGCATAAGGAGTATTTCCTTGTAGATTGGCTTTGTGTTTTGAACTTGTGTGATTGTTCCTTGTGTTTATCCATCTTATAAACTTATTTCTAGGAAAATCCTTGGGAATTTTGATCCTCTTGATCTTATTTTTTTCCTAAATTCATGGTCATTTTTGAACATATCTTTCAAACCTTAGCAAAAAAATTTCCTATCAAGAAACTTTTGCATCAAACAAACTTTGGAAATCTTTCCTTTGTATCCTTTATATTGGAATTTTTGATCAATCCTTTGACATTTACGCCTCCAAACTTGCTGTCCAATCCTTGTTGGATTATTGATCTTATGTCAACATGATGTATGTTTTCCTTAGCTTCCTTTGGAAAACCACACAATCATCCCCTATCTGCTTATAAAATGTCTAGTTGGTTGTCATTATGCTACCCGAAGTGACATGAAACTTCCTTCTATTTGAAGGAGTTCAATCACACTATTTAGGTCTAGGCATTTGGACTTAGTGAGTGCCAAACATGAATGATTATCACAGGGTTACTTATACGTACAACCATAAAGAATCAAAATTTAGGAGTTCACATCAAAAGACACCCATCATGACTAAACCATGTTTGATTCTTCGTGCTAGAGAACCCATTCGGGTAACCCGTTCCCCACCTTCATCTCATAGTTGGTGGTATGGTTTGGAAACTTCTAATCCAAATTATTATTTGGGTTCCCCCCACTCTTCTTTTGATTCTAATCCAAACATTTCCTCTTCTTTTGAGGATTCTAATCCAAATATTTCCTCTAATTCTTCTGATGATTCAGATCCAAACTACTATTTAGATTCATCTAATTCGAATCCTAAGTCGCGGTCCTCCCCTTCTTCGTAGGACCTCCTTCATCATACTTCTACTGTGATTCTTGAGTCCCCCATTTTCATTGCATGACCTCATTTATCATTCATCCAATTTGAATCCTAAGTCGCGGTCCTCCCCTTCTTTGCAGGACCTTATTTATAAAAAATCTAATGTGATTCTTCAATCGTGGTCCTCCCCTTCTTTGCATGACCTCTTTTATCAATCAACTCAATGAACCCTTCCTCCTTTAAAGATTTTTGTTACTCATAGTCCTTCTAGTTAATCATCTAAGTTGACTCCTACGTCACAATCTATGGAATTTTGGATACGAAATCTTACTATTATTCCTCCACGACTCCATCTTATAGGGAAACCGTTACCAATCAATTCTAAATCCACATCTTCTTCTACTCATGAGAAATATGTCCCTAAGTCTACTTCATCTCTTGAGTCATCTTCTTATGTCAATCATCATCAAACATATTTTAAGTCTTCAAAAATAGTTGGATCTTTTTCTTCCAATCAAACCACCGTGGTCGATCAAAACCCACACCGATTTATTTATTTCATAATGAAGGAGTGATCATGGAATTTATAGGGGCACATGAAGATATCCCTCTAAAAATTACGAGCAAGGATTCTCTTTAGACTTCGATGTGCTCACATATTAAGGGGAAAATCTTGATTCCTTTTATCAAGAAATAGAGGAAGAGCCTCAGATCATGCAACTTGATCCTCCTCTTATTATTCCATCCTCACATTCTTCATTCTATGATGAACTTCTTGGGTCTAGTATTGAGCCATGAACCATCTTCTCATCATTCTTCTTTACATATCACAATTCCTCAATCGCAATTACACTTTCAGTCATCACCAAGTAGCCCATCACTTTCTTCTATATATAGGCCACCTCCAAGTAGCCCTTCATCATCTAATTGTGGGTCTCCTCTAGGTAGCCCATTACCTTCTATTCTGGGGCCACGTCTAACTAGCCCCTTATCTTCTATATATGGGACACCTCTGTAGCCCCTCATCTTGTACTCTTGGGCCACCTCCTAATAGCCCTTCTTCCTCTATACTAGGGCCACATCCAAGTAACGCTCCATCTTCTATCTATGGCCCGCCTCCCCAGTATCCCATCTTCTTCAATTCTTGGACTATATCCTTTTCATCCATCACATTATGCTATCAATGATTGTGGTAAGCCCACTATCATTCATCTCATCAATTATAAACATCCACGTTCTTCTCCCACTTCTTGGGATCATACAAGTCAAACATTAGCTTTTAAGAAACACATAAAAGTTCTTTATCAAGCTAAGTTGAAACCTCCGAAGAGATCTAAAACTCCCAAAACTCAAATGATTATAAAATTCAAAATCAAACACAATTCCAGAATGCACACCAACGTACCCATCAAGTATGATGCAAATTGAAAAAACCCATGGGAAGGGAACTCAAGCTCCCACATATGAAACCCATGTTTCAAAACAAATCACAGTCATTTGTTGAGTGTGAACTCACCACGATCATCAATATCGGGATAATATCACTCTTGATAAACAAACGTGCTTAGTCTCCCTTATCAAGGAAATCACGAACATCATTGTTAGATCCTATCACATAGAGTGACATGGTTGGTCCCAATCTCCCAAAACACTAAAAAATTCTAAAAATATCAAAAATTCAAAAATACAAAAATGAGAAAAACATTAAAAATCAATGGTACAAAGATCAAACATTGCAATTAGGTATTACATACGCATGGATGTTCTTTCTTCCCTTTCTTTCATATTCCTCTATAAGTCATCCACCATTTTCATCCCTTTGATGATATTTTGGTTAGCTTATTTCGTACAAATTTTGTGACATTTATCTCTATGGTATCCATTTTACCTTGGTCTTTCATCACCTTGGTAAATTAAATAACGAATGACCTCTTAGAGATCCTATCACTATCTACATATAATAAACTTGTTGGGAAGAATTTTTGGGCATATTTGTTGACACTAGCCAATGTCGTCATCACAATCACTTCCACATCCTTCCATCAAGCCATCAGTGGTTCTTAACCCCTTTTCAAACAAGAGAGCTGAAATAATTTTTAGAAATCAAAAGAATCAAAATAAATAAATCAAAAAGCAAAAGCTAAAAGAAAAAGTAAATTGATATATAACTCTCTCTTGGGGTATTTCCAATAATCTCTATTGGGGCTATGGAAACCTAATTGGAAGTAGAGAAATGTTGTGATTATAATCAAATGCATCTCTGTTGGGGCTATGGATGCCTGGATAACAGAGAGTAATGTACGACTCTCCTTCCACAATCCATTCACAAATCACCTTTCAAACTAAATCATTCCTACACATTGGCTAGTGTCTTCACTTGCTATCTATCAAATCTTTCCTTCAAGAGGTAATTCATTTCCATGTGCACACACAATATATTGATGAGTAAACATGATTAGTATGTTACCAAGTGTTTCTTTTTGGACCTTGTTCAAACTCTTGCTTTAGCGCATGTCTTGTCTCATGATTTATGCCTTGGGCTAATCACTTTTTCATCAACCACCTTCTAAATATTTTCATATCATCCTTTGTTCTTTAGAAATCATTTAGAACATCCATGTGTTATGATGGCCTCTTTTGCATGTTTGCATACACTTTTGTCCCCTTTTAATAAGACAATTTTCTACTTCTTTTCTCTCATGTGTTTCTTGGCCATCTTACATTGGGGGCATCCTTGTTCCCTCATGATTGAACCTATTTTATATTGGCCTTGATCCCCCTTCAGCACATGAAGAGTTTTCCTTTGAATACTCCCACCTAATCGCTAGGGCATTTTTGCATCTTCACTTTCTTACGCATACACATGGCATTCTGCCCTTGTACATCCCATCTATCACTAGGGGAATCCATGCTTCTTTGTCTTCCTATACATAGTTTTAGAAAACTTTCAAAATAAAAATAATCAAATATGTTTCTAAAAATCAAAAATAATAAAATCATCCTACAAAACATCACTCTTTGGTTCTCACCTATTCTTGTGCATGACTCATGGATCATCTTGATCTACCTCCATTAATAAAGATGGTTTGCTTACTATGTCTCGTACTGGGGCACACCGAGTTGCTTGGTACTTGTTTCATAGTGCATGATTTCTTTTCATAGGACCCAAGTGTCCTTCATTATTCCCCTTGCATATATCCTTGCTTGGGAACCATCTTTTAACCCTTGTCGTTAATTCACATAGGTCGAATCAAAGTTTGATAACAAAAACATTGCATTATGTTTCTCTATTAGGTTAGCTTGTTTACTTTCTCATATTGCATTGCATTATGTATGTTGCATGGAGTTAAGAGTATTTGACTTTCTCGTATTTCATTGCATTTTGTATGTTGCATGGATTTGGTGTTTTTACCTATGGAAATTTGTTCGTATATGGATTTTCATGTCATGCTACACTTCTGTTCATTCTTTTTACTAAGGACTAATGATGTCTATCATAAGTAAAATGATGAAATAAAGTTGGTTTTTACATCGGCAAGATGATAGCTATATCCATCTCTTTTCATCTTCATTTTTCTTCCATATCACTCTCCTTCTATCAACACTTTTCTTCAAAAGAAACTTGGGGCAATAGGGATCAATTATTCTACTTCTTCTATTCTATTCTTTCATCTTTTCGATCATCGATCGCCCTCTTTCATCACCCCATCGACACTCGAGGGGACATCCTTCATTCTATTAATTTTTTCTTTTATCTCTTAAAAAAATTATTTGTTTGTATTTTTCTACTATCTTTGAAGTGGCGTCACTTATGCCACCCCAAAGAGGGGCAAATGTAGACACCTAAAATCCACTTACACAGGCTTTAATTGTAATATTGCACTAATTATCCTCTTTCTCATCATTTCGTAATAATTAGCACTTTTCCACTAATTAGCTAACATTCCTCTTCATATTCGTTAATTAACAACTTTTTTAATTAATTAGCCTTCCTATCATTAAATATTCCAATTAATGACCTTTCGTTAATTAATATCCACTTCTACTTGGGTTAATTAATTATTCTTAATTAATTATGCTCGCAACTCTAAATTAATAAATTACCATTTATTGGATCAAATTCCTCTCTTGCATCCCACAAATCATACTAATTTTCCTATAATTAGCTTCTATAATCTTACCTAATCCTATTAATTAATCACCTTTGATTAAATAAAACACCCCAACTCCCATGACTTACTAATGAAAAATTAAACTCTTCTAAATCACGATTACCTTATATAAAGCAACCTTATCCATTCCTAATCTTGTTTTACCTTTATCCCACATTCATCAATTTGTTAGCCTTGCCTCTTTAGGCAAGCTATATAAAGAACCCTCCTTCTTACCTTTTTTCTTGCACCATGCTTTGAATAGTGAAAACTATAAGCATTTTGATCTTGATATATTCTCCATTTTTAGAAATAGCTTCTCCATCTTGCATCCTTTCACTCAAAATTGAGTAATATGGGAAGATACAAAATGGCCTTGTAGCCATTCTTGGTGAGATTCCATTCTCAATCCTTGAGATCAAGTAACAATCCACTTTGATTGCTTATGTTCTTTATAGGTTCATAGTTTAAGTTAGAAATCATAGAGATTAGTAAATAGCTTAGCATGTAGTTTCATTTATGCATTAAAGAATCATTTCCTTTAAGCTCTTATCTTGATGGTTCATTGTTTAATTAGCATTTGATTTTGAAGCTATGTAAATATTAGTTTCAATTTATAACTTAGTTAATTATACATGAGCACACTATTTAAGTTTTTGTTTGGGTTTGTATAGTTTTGTGCATTTCTTTCCCAACATATGGTGTAGATATTGAAGTGTTGGTATAAAAATATGTAAGAATCTTTCACTATACATGATATCTGTCTAAAATCATAAGAATAGAGAGGAGATATTCAATGGGAAACATTTTGAGTTATGGAAGCTCAAGATGGAAGATATCTTGATAGATAAAGATCATTGGGTTAATGTGTTCTAATATACATTCTAAGTTTTGTGATAAATCTGATTTTAGTCAACAAGGTTGCGTGATGATGGAGTGCAAGTGTCATTCACAAAGGATGGCTAAAAAATGGTACATAGGAAATGGTGCATTACAAATAAGTGTGAATTGGAACATTTTTTAAGTTGGATGTAAGTATTGTTAGTGGTGCTTACAACAATAGTGTTGTTCCCGAAGCAATGAGATACATGATAAAACCAACATGTCTCTGGTAGTAAATATAATTTTATGACATGATAGGTTGGGTCATATTCATCACGAAAAAGGGATTGTGATCACTACAATCCAAAGTAATGGTGAAAGGAAGTGATGAGGTTCCCTTAAAATTTTAAAGTTATGAACATTAAATTTATGACAAACATGGTAGAGTGATAATTTCCATATGTATTGTACATGCAAAAGGGATAGTGCAAGTAATACATAGTGATTTATTTGGACCGGTAAATGTTGTATCATTTTAGAAATATGTGCCCTATGTTTTTTTCTTTCATCATTTTTCAAGAAAAACTTGGATATATTTCCTCCAAAAGAAATCCAAAGTTTTCAATAATTTTAAGGAGTTCAAACCTCTTGTGAAAAACTAGAAGGAGAAGAAGATTAAGTGTTGCCCATTGAAACCGGGAAAATTCTACTCAAAATAATTTAATGAATTTTTATAGGAGTTCAAAGTTGAAAGACAAAAGACATCTCCATATACACTATAATAGAATGGAGTTGTGGAGTAGATGAATATGACAATAATGGATAGAGCTTTAAGTATTCTCAAAGGTGTTCAATTAGATTAAAAGGCTTGGGTTCAAGTAATGGATACTACTAGTTACTTGGTGAATTGATCACTTTTGTCAAAATTATAAAATATGACTCTATAAGAAGCTTGGTATGGTAAGAAATCATCCCTTAAACACCTAAAAAAATTGTCACGATGCATACATGCATGTTCCAAAGGAGAAGAGGAAAAATATTAACTACAATTTTGAGTAGTACATTTTCACCGGATATGGAAATGGTGTAAAGGGTACAAGTTGTGGAATATAAAAATAGAGAAGGTGCTTTAAAATATAATGTTTTCATCAAAGAGTTGAAAAGGATTCATGGATAAAAGGATGTGTGCAACAATGAAGTTGAGTTGAAACATCTGAATGAACAACCAAAAGAAGAATTAATCAAAGTTTAGGTTTATGTATAGTCCAAAGAACATGTAATTAAATATGATGTTGATGATGAATAAATAGTTTTGTAAGAGGGAGAAGAAGATATATGTGTGTAGAAGGTCAAAACAAATGGTCAAAGTACTAGAAAGGTATATTCCCATTTATTATTATTTCTATTTTTCTATTGTTAGTAGCAAATGGTGATGATCTAACAATAGTGCATTAAGCCCTCGCATCTAGGGAGAGAACATTTTGGAAGAAAGTCATGAAGGAGGAGATGGGGTATCTAAAGACAAATGAGACTTGATATCTAGTTAATTTTCCTCCTAGAAGAAATCCTATAAGTTTTAAATGGGTGAACAAAAGTGCAATACATAAGGTAAATTAGAGAATTATAAATCCCGCTTGGTTACAAAAGGGTTCTCATAGGTGGAAGGAACTGAATTTAGCGAGGTGTTCTCTAATGTTGTGAAATTTACTTCCATAATGTTTTTATCTATTGTAGTTTCATATGATATGGAGATATATCATATGGATATTAAGACAAAAAAATTTCATGGAGAACTTGAGGAAGAAATATATATGGTATATCCTAAAAGTTTTAAGGTCAAATTAAAATTTGGTCTACTACTTGAAATAATACCTATATGGACTGAATAATCACCAATGATGTGAAATTATAATTTTGGAAGTCATGTGCATAAACTTGGTCTCATCCACGGTGAGGCAAATCCTTACGTGTACTTCAAAGAAGAAGGTCATAAAATTTTCATCATAGTTCTCTATGTTGATAACATGCTATTGATTGGAAATTATATAGAAATGATTAAGTATGCAAAGTATCGGTTTTCTATGTGATTCGACATGAAATATCTCGATGTTGTAAAAAATATTTTAGGCATGGAAATTGTGCAAGATCATGTGAGGAAGAATCTCTGGTTGAGTAAAAGGAACTATATTGATATGGTTTTGGAAAGGTTTAAAATGCATGACTAAAAATTGTTAGCACACCTTTCGCAACTAGTCAAAAACTCAAGATTGTAGAATGACTAGAAACTCAAGAGAAAATAGGACATTGTTAAGGTACCATATGCTAGTATGATAGGAAGCCTAATCTATATAATAGTTTTCACAATACCTAACATTACACATATAATGGAAGTTGTTACCAAATACATGCCAAATATTATGCAAGAACCTTGGATTCTAATGAAAATGATTTTTAGATATTTGTGTGGAATGTATGATCATGTGATTTGTATGCAAGATCATCTAGGTTCATAAAAATATTATATCAACTAAAATTGTTGAACAAATACAAGTTATTTGTGTTCAGATTTATTTGAATTTTGTGAATTATTATATGGGTCATACATTGAGTAAAGGTGTTTCGGCAAGCCTTAGAGTAAAATGTTGCATTCTATTTAGTGGGAAGTATTTTATGCAATGTTTGTGGAGTGCACAAATCTGTTACACAATGTTTGATACATTGTGCAATCATCCAATACATAATATTATCCATGCAATCATGTTTGAATTGAGAACTTGGAATAATTGAATGTTTGAAGGAATACTTTTTAGAGAAGTTTGATTGATTATGTTTGGGTTTATTGATGGGCCACTTTAAACTCCCATTTGAATTATATAGAATTTGGAGTCTTAGGAGATGACATGAACAATTATATAAGTAGAATCAATTTCCTTAAGAAAGTAGTTCAAGTTTTTGGGAGAACTCAGAGTGTTTTAGAGGAGTGTGGATGTGAGCTTAAGACTCATAAAAAAATGATGATGGATGAATAACCATAGTAATATTATACATGGAGGATCTAAAATGTCCACATGTTGTGTAGAAGGTTTAATCATTGGTGATAGGTCTAATGTTGTTGTCTCTCTAAATATATAATCCCAAAACCATGTTACTATTCAAATTTTTGTTCATTTCTATGTCGATCCATGTTTCTTTCTTTACTGAGTTGTTCTTTTGTATGTATTTTATGCACATCAAGGTGCTAGGTAGTTATTTTTACCCTACCCCATCTACATCATTTAATATCAAAGAGGGATTAATTTTCTTGAGGAGAGACATGAAAAATATTTACATTTTTCTGCATTTGTGGGTGTGGGTAGAAAATTATTGTAGAAAACTTAGAGTAGGTGATTTTTGGGTAGAATTTGTGAGAGGAAGTGGTAAATTAAGATTTTACATCTTTCCATAGTATAGATTTTGGGAAGAATATCATTGCATGCATCTTACGAAAAGATGATTTTTGGGTAGAATATTGTAGAGAGATTGTGGTGGTCAATTTTATAAAAAGAAAAAGGAAAAATAACATTGAAATGGCACACCAAAGGAATGTAAGATGTTGAAATCAGGGCACGAGAGTCTAGGACTTGGCTACAATAATGTGAGCTATGTTAGACTGCTTGAGGGCATGGAAGTTACATAACACCGTGGTTTAGTGCTAATACAAATGTGGATGTGAACACAAACATAGAAGAAGAGAAAGTGCAAGATGGTCCTAAGGATATTCTACTTTGTGCAATCATTAGGGTGGGGAGTAAGCCTAAAGTGGATACCCAATTTTATTTTAGTAGTTTAGAACCAAAAAAACTCATGGATTAGATAAGAGAGATGGAATGTTTTTGAATATGAAGACATGGAAGATCAAAGAATTTTCAAGTTTTCATGTAAAATTTTAAAGGGTCATGCGTCTATTTGGTGGGAGAATATAAATACCAATCAAGTGTATCATGGAAATCATAACATCAAGACACATGATATGCTACAGGTGAAGCTCAAGGTGCAATTTTTACCCATATATTTATAGATAAGTTTATTCAAAAGGTTATAAGGTTTTGCAATAAAGGAAGCTTAATATGAAAGAATGCACTAAGAAATTTTACCAGCTCACAATTCAAATAGGGCATGTGAAGAAAATATTTATGCATATGGATATTTAGGATGAGATTAGTATGGGTACAAATCCATTATGTGGAAGAATCCTATCAATATGATCTAAAGGAAAAAATAAGTTGGCACACAATAACAAAGTGCTAACCAAGGAAAAGAAAAGGCCTCACAAGAAAATGGACAAACTAAACATAGAAATTATTATGTACAAGGTTAAAACAAGTCATGTTTAGTTGCACAAAAGGAAGGAACATCCTAAGGAAAAGGAAATACATCTCAAGGAGGATGTAAAGCATCCCATAATAAAAACAAAAAATAACTCGTTAATAGTAAAATTTACTAAATATTTTGAAATAATTAATGAGAAGCTGAATTTGAAATTATATTACTGAAAGGTTAATTTAACACACCATTGTGGCACGTAGCCCGACTTGCACTCCATCGAGTCCTACAGGTTTCTAGATTTAGTGATATGGTCCACGGGTAGATTGGCCTTCAATAACCTAGATTGAAAATTAGATTGAAATGAATTAGTTTGTTTAAAATATATGTGGTAAGGTTACAAATCATTTCCCACATTTGCTTACAAGCATTATAATGGAGTAATAATCACTAGTTTCAAATAATATTATTCATTATAGAAGATGACCCCATTTAATTTTAATGTTCATTTTCATTTGATTATTTTTAAGTCAAGCTCCTATGAATGGGTTAAGTTAATTAGTGTTATTATTTTAGTCTAATCTCCTTTACCACTTGTCATTTAGAATTCAACAAGAGTTTAAAGATAAGTGGGTTTAATAATGAAATTTAACTCCTTATGGGAAAGATGACAACATCTCAAGTACAAATACAAGATTAAGTCAGTGGTCTTTGGATTAAGAAATCCTCCACTATCAATCTTCCAAAATGCCACAAAAGCCCTATATTTCTCTATGGACTTATTTAAAGTTTGATTTGGTTTGGTTTCCTCAAATTGGTTCTCTCACTTGTTTTCCCATTTTTCTTGTTGAACTTGCAGGTTTGAAGAGTGGAGTAGGTTAAATGAGGAGATCTCATTGAGACTCCTTCACTATCCATAGATCTTCTCAATCATAATTAATGGTGTGACCAAGTATATACATGTAAATATGTTTGGAGTAGGGTAACATGCCCATCATACAAAATATACATTCATGTGTGTGTGTGTTTTGTATTTAAATATATATTTTTTCAATCTCTTATATAAAATCATCATTTCTCTTCATCAGTGATATGGGTTTTACCGAAAATTTGGCAGGTTGTTATTAACATAGTTATCTACAAACTCTTTAATTTTTGTTTTAATCTAGTTTATATGAAATATGTTATGGCCTATTTCATGGTCGTATCTCTATTTTATTTTAAATTTTTTATTTTAGAACCTAGTATTATGATCGTGATTTATCCTACTAAGAAAATCAAGTTTTGTTGAAATTTTACATATTGTTTGTAATAAAGGTATTTAAAAACCCTTTATTTTGTTCTAAAATCAAGATTCAAATTTTTTTATGACCTATTCAAACTGGTAGATAAATATATCAATTTCACATTTTTAATTATGTTATAGTTAGATTTACATATTATAATATATAATAACTAAACTATTATTAATATTATCATTATGATATATTTATACATATATAATTTTATATACATGTGTGTGTGTGTGTAAATTTATATAGGTACATTTTAAGTTTCTTCTATTTTATAAATTTTGTATGATTTAACATTATATAATTGTAGAAGGCTTTAAATCAAGATCAATTAGTTAGTTCAAAGGGGGTTCACATGGAGAAATTATGTGAATGTGTGAAAAATGGAAAAAGATGGTTTAATGGGAAAGGAATATGCTGAGGTTCACATAATTTGGAGTGAAAAAGAAGGGAGGTTCCTGGAAGGGTGGTTATTTTCAAAAAGAGAATTTGGATGAAAAATTGTATGGCTCAGGCAGATCAAAGGATATAAGGCCCATATTTTTGGGTAGCTCAAGATCTCACAAGGATGGAGGTATTCTATTGTTTGGTGTGCAAATGCAATCCCTCTAGGGGGAGGTAGGAAGGAAGATTGAAATTAAGACAAGATAGAGAGGATTGATATGGAAATAAGATGGTCGAGGATTATCCCCTTAGTAGGGATTATGGTTCTTTTCAAGAAGAAAAATTTAGATGGAATTAAGGATCAAAGATCAAAACCAAAAGGTGGTTCTACTTTGGAGGAATCTAGAGGGTCGAAGAGGTCATGGCATCGATTTCTCTAGGGAAGTGGAACAGAAAGTTTCCAAAGTGGTCCAAATGGTGGAAGTAGGATCTTTAGATTTGGAAGAAATTTGTGATAGAATGGGTAATAGGGTGCTAATATGTAAATTTATTGGAATTTGGCCTTCAAAGGATGAGCTCTGGAACTAGATTGATAAGAATTGGGATTTTTGTTAGTGCCCTGGCCTGAGATTTTTGACCAAAGGTTTTTTCCAAGTATGTTTTGGCAGTATTGAAGATAGAGACAAGGTATTTTTCAGTGGCCCTTGGTTTTTCAAAAATGTAGGTCTCTATCTGAGGCCATGGTCCCCTCTCTTCAATCTAGAAGAAGAAATGGCTCGTAAAGTCCCATTGTGGGTAAGGTTATATAAGATCCCTCAATAATTATGGGGCCAAGAGACTTTAAGAGAGATTGTAGATGCCCTAGGTGAGCCAATAGGCTTGGGAAAAGAGATGAAATCAATGACCTTTTCTTCTTATGCTCAAATTTGTATTAAAATTGATCTCACCAAACCCTTAGTTTAGTCCATCATAATTAAAAATCCTATGGGCATTTGGTTTCAGTCAGTTGATTATGAATGTCTATCATTCAGGTGTTTTAGATGTAGAGAAATTGATAATAAAATGAATAAGTTCCCTTCAATGACTACTAAGAAGGAGAATAGTTCTTTGGTACAGGAGCCCCCAAAATATGGCTGCAAGAAATTGGTCATAAAATGAATAAATTCCCTTCAATGAATAATAAGAAGGAGAATAGTTCTTTGGTACAGGAGCCCCCAAAATATGGTTTCCCTTCAATGACCAATATCCGGTGGTTCAGCTTTCGGAAGAGATGGTTGAAAATGTAGAGAAGGATATTCCTAACTATGGGGATATAAATGGTAAGGAAGAGATGGTTTCCCCTAGAGGGTTTGAATTTAGAAGATCAAGGTGAGGATTTGAGGTCAAAGGATGAGGTTGACTCTATCTTCAATCAAGGAAAGGAGGTCCCTATGGATGGACCCTTGGAGCAGGAGGATTTGGAAATTTTAATGGAAGCCTTCAATTATACAAGCAGTTGGAGTTTGAAGTCTCCGTAGAACCAAGATTTGGGTTTTTCGGATAATGGTAATTTGATGCTTGCTAATAATAAGGACAATGAATCCTCTCTAGGTGAGATCAAGTAGGTTCCAAAATAAGTTTTGAAGGAGGTTAATATGAATAAGAAGGGTTTTGTGGTTTCATTGAGAAAATATGAAAGATTAGCCTCTTCCCATTCTAGACCTCATCCAGATACGGATTGTGCAAAATCAGCTAGTTGACGATCCAATGCTCTCAAAACTCAATTAGAGGACAAGTTGAATATTGACATTGGTAGTCAAAGCACCTTAATGTCTTTTTTGAATTGTGGAAAGGTCCCCATTTCACACATGATCTATGAAGATAATTAGTTGGAATGTCGGATTAAACTCTCTAATAAAGGACATTTGGTGAAGTGACTTAGAGAAATGGATTCCCTAGATTTTCTTTTGTTGTAGGAAACTAAATTGTTGAAGGAGTCTGGAAATTTTTTTGGTTCAATTGCAGAGTGATCTCAATGGAAGCGGAAGGTAGCTCGAGGGCTAGTGATAGCTTGGAATCCTCAGTAGATTTCAATGCTTTGTTTTGGCTAAATGTAATTGGTTTATAGCCCTTAATTGTCAAGATTTAAGGTCTAATGAAAATTTTATGCTAGTTAATGTTTATGGTATCGTATTGTTGGAGGAGAAAAGTGACTACCGAAATGCCTTAAACATCTTATTGAAATATGATGAGAGAAATAAAATTCTGAATGGAGACTTTAATGTGATTCTTTGTCGAAGGAAAAATGTTAGGAAATAAGGGATAAAATATGTGGAACAATCCCTCACAGAATCGTAACAATAGAAACTAATATGCAGAAAATATTACAAATCTGAAATAAAAGTGCAGAATAAAAAGAACACATCACAAAGAGAAAATATTTAACATGGTTCACCCAATTTGGGCTACATCCACAAAGAATCACTTGCTTAGATTTTATTACAAGCCACCACTCTCTCAATACAAGACCCAAATCTATTTGGAGCTATGCTCAACAAACTCTATAGAATTCACACACATCTGTAATGTTACATCAAACCTACCATATGCACAAAACCACATAACTAGACAACCGCTTAAGTAGTTTTACAATACAAGGTGGTATCAAAACCATGGGATAAAAGTATCCCATAAACCTATGGGTAAAAAATCCTGCCCATACGAGAAGAGAATATTTCCCAAAATATCAAGCACATTTTTTGAGGCCAATTTTTTTGACAGGGGTCACGCCCTAAACCCTCGCTACTGTGGGCCACCGCCCTGCACCTCGCTCGCCGGTTTCGGCTTGACCCCGAACCTTGATGAGAATACATTAAGAGTGTACAATAATTTTAGTGTATAATCTTCAACACTTCCACACATGAAAATAGGCTCCACAACACAACAAAAAAGGGTGGGAACAAACTCCTTCCTCCGAGCTTTGGTGATTTTAGATATTTCTGTTAGAAATGACTTTGATTGACGTTGAACCTAAATACGAGAGGTTTTACCTGGAGTAATAGAAGAACCAGTTTGATGCTATTCTAGAAAGACTTGATAGGTTTCTAATTTTTTTGAAATGGGGTTTGGAGAATTTCCTTTTCTCCTCGGATATTTTAAAGGTTGCTAGGTCGATCATGCTCCCATTAGCTTGATGTTATCGGGTGATCAATGTCTAAAAGGGATCCCTTTCAAGATGGAATTCATGTGGTTCCTTGATCCCTCTTTTGAGGAGAATTTGAAGAGTTGGTGGGGTGTCAAAGTGGAGGGGAGAAAGAGGTTCATTTTGATGAGAAAAATGAAGCATGTTAAAGAGGAAGCAAGGAAATGGAATAAATTGTCCTTTGGTAATCTATTCCATAAGAAGGAAGAATTCTCTTCTGAACTGGAATCTATTTAGGAGGAATTAATGATAGATGGCACTTTATAACCTTTTCTTGCTAGAGAAAAGGAGGGTCTTGCTCGATTGGATCACATCCTCTAGATGAAAAAAGTTTTTTGGAAGAAAAATATAGAGTAAAGTGGTTGAAAGAAGGAGACATGAATATAAAATTCTTTCATATTTCTACAAATATAAGGCGTAATGCAAACATAATTAAGTAACTAACTCTCCCTTTAGGTGAATAAATTTTAGATATGGAAAAATTAGAGAGGAAGGTGTGGCCTTCTATAAGCATCTATTGATAGAGGAAGAAGTTGATGGATGGATAAAGCAAGAAGCACTTCTTTCCAATATTCCCAAGGTTTTGAAGGAAGAGGATACGTCTAGTTTAATCAAGTCGTTTTCTCAAGATGAAGTGTGTGAGGTGGTTTTTTTCCTTGGGGTGATAAATCCCGTGGCTTGATGGGTTTCGATGGATGGATTTTTTTCCACAAATTCTAGCATATAGTGGGTTTTAATGTTTGGGAAGTAGTGGAAGAATGCGTAAAGAAAATAGCTATTTTAAAAGAATGAAAATCTACCTTCTTAGCCCTCATTCCAAAGAAAGAGGATGCTAAATATTTTGATGCCTTTCGCCTATTGCATTATGCAACGGATCTACAAGATTTTCTCCAAAGTCATGGTAGTAATACTAAAGATATTTTTGTTCTTGGTCATATCAAACAACTGAATGGTTTTGTTGAGGGTAAGTAGATTATTGATGGCATAATGGTGGCGCATGAAGCTATTCACTCTCTCCCCAACAAGAAGAATCCAATAATGATAATAAAGTTAGATATGATGAAGGCCTATGAAAGACTAAATTATAGATTTCTAGAAGCGGTCCTGTGTAGGTTTGGATTCCATCTTGACTGGGTTCAATTAATCAAGAACTACTTCTCTACTCCCAGATTCTCGGTGTTGTTAAATAGTGTCTTCTTTGACACTTTGCTACCTCCTGTGGTCTTGGACAAGGTGATTCGATTTTCCCTTTTATTTTTATAATTATGGCTAAAAGTCTTTCTAGAGTTATCTAGGGGTATTTGAAAAAATGAGATAAAAGGTTTGAAAATATTTTCGCGTCTTGATCCCATCTCGAATTCTTAGTTTTTCGATGATACAAAATTTTTTAGTGAACCCTCGGTGGTTGAAGCAAATAAATTCTAGGAGATTCTTGCATAGTATAAGAAGGTAGCGGGTCAAAAGGTGAGTACTCCAAAATCAGTAATTTTTTTCATTAATGTTGATCTAAAGTTGCAAAGGAGGATTGCTAATATTTTTGGATATTCAATTGGATCACTACCCAACACCTATCTGGGTATGCCTTTAATTGGGGGTACAGCAGGTAAAAGATATGTGGAAACTCAGATGGATAGGATTCAAATAAAATTAGACTCTTGGAAGGGTAAATGGTTATATTTGGAAAGAAGATCAAAATTGATAAGGTCGTCTCTACAAGTTATTCCCTCCTATTTCATGTCACTTTTTAAGATGCCTAAAAAGTGGCAAAGTGTATTGTGAGTCTACAAAGAATTTTTTTGTGGTGTAGATTTGAGGATACGAAGAAGTTCACCTGTGGCATGAGATGATGTGTGCCACCCTAAGAAGGAGGGTGACCTAGGATTTAGAAATTGTCTACTTATTAATAAAGCTCTCTGGGGAAAGCTTCTGTGGAGGGTGTATGAAGAAAGAGAGCATATGTGGAGCAGAATCATGGTAGCTAAATATCTAGAATCACATGACCCAAAAAACATTTTTTTTCCAACAATTGCTTCCTTCTGGTTCTAGTGTTTAGAATTTTATTAAATGTTGTCATGATTTTGTGATTCCTGATCTAAAATGGTACAATGGTAGAAGGATCAACCTGTGGGATGATTCTTGTCTTCCTTCTAGCCCCTTAGTAGAGGTCAATTCAGTGAAAAGGTTTAAAGATGAAGCTATCTCGATTTGGGGACCCAAAGTGGAAGGATACATTAGTGAGTCTGATGGTGTCAAATGTTGGATTACTCCCAAATTGGATGAAATTGAGAATGTGGATGGTGCCTTATCTCTCTTCAAAATTCTTAGCTACATTCCTTGTCCCGACGGGATTTTGGAAGATTTTCTGGTATGGTCCTGATCAAGCTCGTGGTTTGTGATAGTTAAGGATTTGTACTACAAGATCTTGGATAGAACACAATCTCGTGAAGCTTGGAGGATGTTCCCATCTTCCTCTATTTGGATCAATGAGGGATTACCAAAGGCGAACTACTTCTTGTGGTTGGCTTTGCTTGGTAGATGTTTTTCTTATGATAACCTAATGAAGAGATGTTTTCATGGCCCAAATTTTTGTTTTCTCAGTGAGGAAGGGGAGGAAACTAGTAATAATATCTTCATTAATTGTTCCTTTTCTCTCAAAATTTTGTCCTTTACATGGTGGAAATAGAATATAGCTTGGGTTTTTCCTTTTTAGTGTTCAATCTCGTGTCACAATTTCAAAGGAAAGTATCTCACAAAGGAATTCTTATCCTTTGGAAGTTGATTCCAAAACGGTCATTTGGAGCCTTTGGATGGAAAGAAACAAAATAATTTTTCAAGGAATCAAACTTTCAATACGTCAGGTTTGGAATAGAATCAAGGTATTCTTTTCTGAACTAATGGGTACCTGGTGCAAAGATTTAGACTACGATTCAGGGAAGACATACTCCTTTGTGACAAGTGGCCCTCTATTTCGTGGAAGTACGATGCTCTCCCTCCTAATAAGGGGAGTAAGGGAATTAAGATGGTAAGGTGGATACCTCCTTTAGAGGGTTGGATCAAGTTAAATTTTGATGGAGTGACAAAGGAAATCTAGGTAATGTAGGGTGTGGATGTATCTTCAAGAACTCCAATTGCACCTATTTGGCCCCGGCATTTGATTGCAGAGTGTTTCTTCTAATAAATTTGTGGAAGGTATGGATCTTCTCTTTGGCTTGCTTGAAGCAAAGAAGAGGAATTGGAATCACATCTGGATTGAAGGGGATTCTAAGGCTATCATTGATATGGCTCAAGGGCATTCTCCTAAGGCCTGGAGTTTGAAGTCTATTTGTTCGAATATTAAGGAAATTTTTCCTTCCTTTTCAGAAGTTAAATTTTTGCACACAATGAGGGAAGGCAATAAGGTGGCAGATGGTTTGGCAAATAGAGGGGTTGGTTTATGGGATAATCTTCAATTAAATTCCCAATATTGGGAGTTGGGCTTCCCAAATGATATTCAGGTGCTTTTGGTATGGGATACACGTATGGCGTTGGTTGAAGGGGGTATATGATTGGGAAGGCCACCTTCTAATTATTTCCTTACCTCTTGGAGTGATGTCAATTAAGTTGAAAAATTTTGGCAGAGATTTAGGGATTTGGAATGTGTAAAGTTTTTATTGTTTTAGGTAGAGGTGTATGTATTAAAGGTCAGTGGTGGTGAGGTGATGTTCATCTCTTTCGTATTTTTCTTTCCAGTGTCCTGCTAGTTCTTCTTCCCATTTGGTTCGGCTTCACTTCCTTTTCTATCTACATGGCATCAGAGGAGCATATGCCAGCGGGACATATTCGAAGGAGGCATTGGGTTGATACTGGGAGTCCTTGGGGCATTCCTCGGTGGTTTGGATGAGTAGGAAAGTTAAAAATCGTGCAATGCACTTATACCGGAGAAAGTTTGGACAAAGGCAGAGAGTTTTAAAGTAGAGGACAAAGAGGGTGACATATGCAATAAGATGTGGAAGTTTATGATGGATCTTGGCCAATCACTTGGTCACATAATGTCTTTGAAGTTGCGCAGGGTTTAAGCGTAGTGAATAATCTATCAAATTTTCTTGGCCGCCATTCTCGCATAAGGAGTCAGGGGATTTGGAGGAAAGGATGGTTAGTATACAATACCATATACATGCTCTAGTGTGTGGGAATCAGGATCTTTCTTACGGATCGGAGGTTGTTCAATGAAAATTAGGGTCTCGAGGCTTCTTGTGAAAGCTAAAGTGGATATGTCTCGAGTGTTGTGTTGCTCACTCTTCCTCCTCCTCTCCGCCCATAATGACTCGATATGGAAATTATCTCTAAGAAGCCATCCGACACCGACATGGAGTTGTGAGCTTTGATGGAGGTTTTTGTTGTGCCGTGGGGTGTTTCTAAGTTTTGATGTCTCGCTTTTCTTTTATCCCAATTTTTGCTTGAATTTTGGGGAATCAATGTATATAGTAGTTAAATAGATATGTAATCATCTATATTTTGATATGTGGATGCATGATAATGTGCCTATAGTTTTTCCAAAGAGTCCATAGATTATTATAAATATCATGGACTAGTTTGGAAATATTTTTTTACATGCTAGGACCTTCTCCCTAGGGATCATAAGCAAAAACAACATTATATAATTGTAATTCCATGTTGTAGACACTCAAAATTTACACTCATCCTTATCCTTCATCACTTAAATTATTACATTAATAAAAATCACTATGTCATTCATATATTCCTTATCATGAGTCTAAAATTCTCCATCATATTTACCTAGCGTAAATATTATCCATAGCCATAAAATCTATCCTTAATTTCTTTAAATCTACAAGCTAACCAAATAAAACCAAAAATAAACAAGATAAAAAAATCAAACATTATCAGTAACCATCCAACCCATCTACCTCGAATAACAACATCCCTTCATCATTTACCCGAATTCCAAAATAAAAAACCTCATTCGAAAGTGGTTTTAACCACTTTATCACTCAAAATCCCAAAAAACCATATCACCGACGATTCTTTTGAATCACCAACGATTATAAATATCAAATTTAAGATATTCTTCTTGTATATTCAATTTTCAATCTTTGGCCCCAAATTTTTGTCGTGAGCACTAGCATCCTGCATCCCGTTATTCAACACCATCACATCAGAGACATCATTAGACATCATCAAGTATTAACATCAAGCCTTTTCCAACTCTCTGAGACTAGTTTTCACCAATCAAAGGTTGCAAGATGTATCATAATATCATATGATTAGTTCATATCTTCTCCATGAAAGGCTTGAGGCATATTTTAACTTCACAACAATCTTGATGTACTCCTTACATCTTTCTTATCTTATTTTAGTCATATTTATTCTTTAATTCAGTTTAAAACATCACTTTGTATCATCAAGCACTCATTTTTATTAAATTGTTAAAATTCTTTGAAATCACCAGCAATTTCCCTAATCGCCAGCGATTTCCCTAATCGCTAGTTATTGACCTAATCACCGGTGATTCCCATCAAAACTTGTCATTTTATCAATTTTATCAACGTTTTGTCAACTTTTATCAAATCCTCTACATTTAACATTGTTATCTCCAAGCATGGCTCTCTATTAGATGGTAGTTCTTGGCCAATCACATCTAATTACCAACATTTACAACCTTCCAATAGTTTGACATCCATTCTTCTGGGAACAATACAACATCTTACACGAGCTAACACTTTGCACAATATGATTTGCTGATATTGATCAAGACATTAAGCATCACTTTGAATTCCTTCACGAGATCAAAAAAAAAAAGACCTAGGATTTCTGGTATGAGTACTTTAAATGTGTCCAAATTGCATCTACCCTCGCTTGGGCCACTTTTGAAGTTGTTCAGACTTTTCCATGCATTTGGAGTTCTAGATCTTCTCATCTTCTATCTACATATCTACATTGATTGTATATCTTTATCTTCATCCATATCATTTCTTTTTCAAGTTACTTAATTGTCTAAAAGTGAGCTAACATCCTCCAAGGAAGTCCCTTTGGATTTCTAGGATCACCTTTTCTCGAGCAACTCGCCTATCCATTTATCTAATCCTTTCTATTTAGTGTCTTTGAGCGTGGCTCATTTTACAAGACATGAGGACTTACATTCATCTATACTTGATCAACTTCAATAAAACATCAGCTTCAACATCCATCTCTATGAGTATCAGTAAACCTTGTGTCTTCTGAGGTCAGTTTTGTTTTTATTATTTCACTTCATTAATTTAAAGTAGAAAGGTAAAAACATCTCTGAATATTTTGGCACACTCGGTGGGACACTTAGTCCCTCATTTATTTCATTAAAATTAATTTTATTCACTTTAGGGCTTCGCTCTCGTAATCACTAGCGATCTAGTAAAACCGCCAACGATTGTGTGAATCGCCAAAATCTTAATCAATTATTGGCAATCTCTCGTGGATCGCTTCGATTACTCACCGCTTAGCTCATAACACCACTTTCTTTTGCTATTTTATTCTAAGCTAACCTTTTTGTAGGTTTTTTCTCTCGTAGCTATTAGCTTGTTGTACTTTTGCTTTGCTAAAAAATATTAAAAAATTAAAAAGGAAGCATTTTAGAGGTGAGTCCTTTCCCTTTCTTTTCAATTTCCGTATTACATTTTTCTCGCCTATTCTCATCAAGAAAATATTTTCTTTTGGGCTTAAAATGAACCTTGCATTCGCCCGATCACGTAGATTAATTAGAAGGATAATTTGTTGCATTCACTTAATTATTCCTCCATACACAGATCGAATCATGTCAAACATCAAATTTGCATCAAACACTCCCACCCATGTGATAACTATTGGGATTTCATCACCCAATAGGAAACCGACTCGTTCTAAATGAGTATAAACAATCAACCGTTATCGTATATTGGCTAAACACACGAATCCTTTATCATTGTGGGACCATGAAGTGAGGGGGTAGGCCCCAATACCAGGCCCATATCGACACCATCACAAATTCAGGCCTCACGTACCTTTGGGTATATCAAGGAATCTAGCCTTAAATATTCTTGAAACCATCCATAGAAAGCCATTTCCTAGGACCTTATGAGCCATTTTATAAATTTCACTTTTTTAAGTTAATCAAGATAATCAAAATACTTCGACGTGATTTTCTTTCCGCATATAATCAACCAATCTAGATTTCTTTTCATTTCGTTAGGTGATTGTTTGCTTGTCATTATGGTACTCATAAGACAATAATCCTATATCCAAACACCATAAAACATGATAGATGACATTGAAAGTTCTGTTGATAACACTCAACAACACCTATGTAACTCCTGCCACTCATTTTGTGAACGATAAAATGCTACATCACCTCCACCTGAAGAGTAGGAACAACCACATTCATCTAGTAGTCAATCTGCTTCATCTTAGATACCCGATCCTCTTAGTACTTGGTTCTGCAATAATGAGGATTATGTATTTTCAGAAATATTGGACTCAAACCCCATGGCTCTTAATACATACTTTGCTACTAGGGGTGTCCATCTTTAACCATCATTTCCTGAACCACTGCCTTATATACTTGATCCTTCATGCGGTTTTTCCCATCTCATCAATCCAAACCACAAACCTATCATCCAAAAATATATTCATATCCTACTAGTAGTCGATCAAAAACATCTATCGTCATGTCTTTGGTCCCCATGATTACCTTTGACCTTAACGTGATTTCTTCACAAGACATGACCATTCAACAACCTGACCCCTTAACTAGTTCTACACCACTTCAAAATGATATAAACACCTCTCTAGGCACACAAACCCCTCCAGCTTCCTCCACCATTCAAATACCTCCTATAAGTTTATCTCGTTGTCCCTATTAGCATACCTCAGCCACTACCATATCAACAAACCATACCACCCCTTCAAAACAATACTATGTCTATTACCACATATGCACCTTTAATCAATACAAGTGTTGTTGACAATACTCATCCAACTTTGTAATAGTCTTCAATGCCACTTATATCACAACATGTACCTCAAATGTCACAATCATTTCCTTCCTCCCAAGCTATGCCACAACCATCTTAGCCCCTTATCCATGCATCTACCCCCTTCAAAACATCCCATAACCATCGTAACCCCTTATTTTCACTTCTATCCCCTTTCAAAACCACCTCAAAGATTCTCAACCCCTTATCCACACACTATTCCCTTCTAACACACCATAATAATCATTATGTACTTGTAATACAATTATTCCCGCTAATACCAATATATCCAACCATTACAACCACTAGTCTCACAATCCACTTATAACATTCCTACAAATATTCCTCAGTAAAACATTCCCTTCCAACAAAGCATCCCACAACAATATCAATCATATCAGCAACCTAATCAATTCTCATTTAATCAACCTAGTCCATCCTCATTTAACACATAACAAAAACCACATACCGACCCTCTTCAGGCCTTAATGAACCGCATATCTAGCCTTAAATCTGCCTCCATGCATCCCAATACTACACTATCATATGAAAAAGTATGTAATGAACCTATTCGCCCCTCTGTACCATATAAGGCTTACCCTCCTCACTGAGAGCTTCCCAAATTTCTCGATTCTATAAAGCAAGGAAGACCCCAATATCACATCTGAGCCTTTTGTCATGCTTGATACCTTATATCTCATTATCGCACCTTATGCTAAGAATGTTCCCGATGTCCTCGGGCAGAAATTATTTAGATTAGTATAATAACATCCCACAATATTCCCTCTTTTCATTGGTAGGAAATGCTTTAGATTAGTATTATATTTTACTTTATATAACCACCTAGACCCTATAATACTTATTTTCTCTGGAGGTGGAACCAACTCCTAGGTTTGATTTTGAATTAGGGCATTATATTCAGCTTGCATTGCATTGATCCACTTCTCATCCTGAGAAGCTTCTTCAAAAATTTGTGGCTCAGGTTCATACAAGGTCATTAATGCATGGTACATATGATGGCTTCTAGTCATTTTCCTAAGATCAATAGGATTAGAACTCTCTAACATAGATTGAGCCCATTTTGGTTTCTTAACTAGGGAGTTAGGAGATTTAGAAGCATCTATAGTATCAACACAAGAAACATCATCATGACCATTTACTATATTCTCAATATCAGAATCATAACCATTATTAGAAATATTGATAGAGTTAGGAACATCTTTACCATTATCAGATGAACAAAAGCATTTTTCTAAAACCACCACATTGCGGTTTTCAGTTACTTCCCTTTTTACAGGGTCGTAAATCCTTAGACCTATAGTCTTAATACCATATCCAATGAAAACACAAGAGAAGAAGTCATATCAAGTTTCTTTCTTTTCTTTTTAGGAATGTATAAAGAAGCAGGACTACCAAAACTTTTAGATGAGAAATATCAGGTTTTTGATTTGACCATTTTTCTAAAGGAGTTGAAAGATGAATAGCTTTGGTGGGAACCCTATTTAGAATGTAGAATGTTGTGTTCATTTCTTCTGCTCACAAAAATTTGGGAAGACTAGTAAATGAAGCATAATGCGAGCCATATCTGAAATAATCCTATTCTTACGTTCTAAAACACCATTAAATTGAGGAGAATGAGGAGAAGTTGATTCCGTTTTAATACCACAATCAATGAAAAAATTTCAAATGCTTTGCTAACATATTCACCCCCATTATCTGTTCTAAGTATCTTAATTTTATAATTTGAAGAGTTTTCAACAGATGCTTTAAATTCCTTAAATTTCCCTAGTACATAGATTTATTTTAAAGAAAATATGACCAAATCATTCTGGTGAAATCATCAATGAAATTCAGAGCATATAAAGAACCATTTAATGAATCTACTTCAAGAGGTCCTCTAACATCACTATGAATAAGTTCTAGTGGGGAAGATGAACTCTCTTCAAGATGTGAGTGAAAGGGTTTAGCACTTTGTTTTAAGCATAAACACCCTTCACACACATCATGAGAAGAAGACAACACAGAAAACCTTTCACAAGATTATATCTAGCCATTTCATATAAACTTTTATAATTAACATGTCCTAATATTTCATGCCATAGTTTTAAATTATTCAAACTTTGAGAAACAAAACATGATGCATAATGGAAATCATCAAAAATATACATACCATTTCTTTGAATTCCTTAAGCTATTATATTATCATTACTATCCTTGATATACCAAGTATATTTCAAAATTTGAATAACCAAACCATCATGAGTTAATTGAGAACATGATAAAAGGTTCTTTTTGAGCTTAGGAACAAATAAAACATTATTCAACACACCATTAGCAAATTTTACTTTCCCTTTCTCTATTGCTTCTAAAGATGAGTTATCACCAAGATACACACATTCATTGATTTTCACAACATCAAATAAAGAATTTGAAACACCAGTCATATGATTTGATGCACCTAAATCTAGAATCCATTTAGAATTAGAGGAAGAATACAATGCAACATATAATGCAATCGTTTTAGGAATATCATTAGAGCTATCCTTTTTCCTTAAATTGTATTTTGAAGAAACAATTTGTTTTTATTTTTATGGATAGGTTTCTTAGTTTTTCAATCTTCCTTTTGTGTCCAAATTTACCATATTTGTGACATTTACCACTGAAGCTAACACGTAATTGATCAGAAGAAAAACTTTTCTTATCAACAAAAGAAGATTTAAATCTAAATTTTTGATCTGAGAAGGGCTTGCGAGGTTTGAACTTTGAATTCTAAGCAAGAAATTCCTAAGAGGAATTATCTTTAGAGTCAAAGTTCATCATCACTTGCTCTTCTTGTATCAAAAGTGAACTCAAGGTATTTAAATCAGGTAGATAATTTTCATTTTGATATTTAGAGTTCAAGATAGAAATAAAATTCCTAAATATTTCATGTATATTTAACTGAACAATAAAGTAGATTAATTTTTCTCTAATTAAATCAAAATTACATACATCAAATTGTGCTTTAATATTTTTAATTTTGGCTAAGAAATTAACTACTTTTTCATCTCCTTTCATAGGAGTTGTAAGTAATTCTAAAACTAATTTAATAATTTTAGATAAACGCGTACCTTCATGAATGGATTCTAGTTTTGTCCATACCTCTTTAGGATGTTCAATATTACCAATGTGTAGAAGGTACTCATCATTCAAATTACACAAAATCATGGAAAGAGCCTTGTGCATTTGTCATTGCAGTATATATTCATGAACTATCTATAGTTACTTGATGACTAATGGGAACAATTGTCCGAGTTTCCTTACCATAAGTTCTAATTTGACCCGATCTTCCAAATGTTGTAGTTGGTTCCATTCAGATTTGGGTTTTGTCAAGACAGAAATAGCTGGACGCCATTGTTTTCCTGAACCTGTAAAACACACCCCATTATAATATACAATGTACCATAGAGTTAGATACATATTTTTACAAAAAAAAAAATTTAATAGAAATAGATCTAAATTTTATAGATCTACATAAACTATTTAATCATAACTAATTTTGTCATTACAATGCATATTAATTAACCTCCCATGATCAAAATAATAACCTGCAATATAAAAGGCTTTGCATTATACCCCAGACTTATATAAAAAAATTTCTGACCATATAGAAGTGAAGAAGAAACCCCTAAGAATGCAAAACAACTTACAAATTCTGGAAAAAAATAATGTAGACAAAGATCCGATCCAACTTAAATTTGACGTCTAAATGACCGTCATACTGCCTTATGTTTGGTCTACCGTGATAGTCATTTGACTGTCAAATTTAATGGAGTCAAAACTTGTTGTGTATTTCCAGAATGTGAAATTATAGAATTTCTTCTTCTATATAATATTAGGGAGGTTATATTTTAATATATTATATTAACCTATTATAATTTATAATGTAAAAATATATTCACTTTAAAAAAAGAGGTATATAGTTAATATAATGTAAATAAAAATAACATATAGTCTATAATAAAATTATAATCTATAGTATGTATACTTAAAAAAATACATATAACCCTTATTATGGGGCCCCTCATGTAAAAAGATTTAAAACATTTACCAGGCCATGTAATTTTAAATTCTACATAAACCTTAGAATTTACAGAGGAGACAACATTTTTCACACATCCAATGGAAAAAATTCAAATCCTATTTTGATGGAGCTTTGTCTCCTCCTTCATTTACCATTGACAAAATTCAACCTGCACATATTAAAACTATAGAAAAAAATATTTCAAATATTTTACCCTTACCTCTACACAAGTTTTCACTGGAAGGTAAGAAGTTTCTAAATTTTCCACCTGTGAATTCACCTTGATTCTTCACAAAGTAAAACTTTTAGGTTGCACTTATTTTAAATACCCTTCTAGGTTGGTTGAAAAAACCCGTACAAATTAAATAAATAAAATATAAAACATTTTCTCTTAATTTATTTAATTTACCTTTCCGGTTGGTTGAAAAAACCCATACAAATTAAATAAATAAAATATAAAATATTTGCTCTTAATTTATTTAATTTACCTTTCCGGTTGGTTGAAAAAACTCGTACAAATTAAATAAATAAAATACAAAATATTTGATCTTAATTTATTTAAACATTACATCATAACATAAGTAAATAAATAAATACTTACATGAAATAAATAACACAGTGACACAAAGATTTATAAGTGGAAACCCCCAAAAGGGTAAAACCATTTTGAAAATAACCTTTACTTCAAAGAACTTATTTTACATCCAGTAAGATCATCTCCTCCTTAAAACCCTATTTACCAAGGGTAAAACCAAATCACTTGATTTACACACCTTTGATATATTTCTTGAATATATCAAATGAGGACCTAAAGTCCTTTTTATATAAGGTGATCGGGTATGTCTCCCGACCCACCTTTTCAACCTAAATGGTCGACACATACCTAGGTGAGTGTATTTCATAAATATAAACATAAATGATTCACATTATTAAATACTTACCTAATATATATTACATAGGTATGAATATTTAATAATAGAAAATTATTTCATATTATAAAATATTTAACCTATATAATAGTGATGGACCCATATTAATTAAGGGTTGGCGGACCACTTAATCATTATGTTCCAACAGCTTTTCCATCTTCTTGTCTAGAGATATTAATGCGCAAGGTCTCGTGGTTATTTATCTTTAGATTGGAGTCACATGATTTTTAGAACTAGATATGGTACAAAGTTTAAAATACAATCAAAACCCATGTTTTCCTACCATATTGAGTCATGTAATCCCACTCCCATCCAATCTAATTGCCTAATGCAAGAAGAACATGAGAAAATTTTAGTATTAGATGAACAACCTATCCCTCCTTCCATGCTTGATTTATTGCTAGATAAATGAGATGAGAGAGATCTTAAATTTGATCCCTATGATGAAGAGCTTAAGACATTTGAGACTAGTCTTGGTACTTATTACATTCTCAAGGAAGGATCTTTCATACCCGCACCATTCAAGAAAGAAAGAGAAAATGCTTCGACTATGGCAGATGTTATTTGATGGTTCTAGAAGCTAAAACGGAGCCAAGGCTGAGTTGTGCTCATTTATCTAATGAATGAGAAGTTCTTATTTGCTCACATATTATAGTTTGCATGTTCAAATAATGTAGCTGAGTATGAAGCATTAGTGCATGGTCTTTTAATCACTAAAAAGAGAAAGATTAAAAATTGTATATCTTTGGAGACATTGAGCTAGTCATTCACCAAGTTAGGGAAAATGTTCCATAAAGAACAATATGTTAAAGGATTACAAACATAGAGTTTGGGATCTACTAGAGATATTTGATGCTCTTAACCTACAAGTCGTGCCTAGAAAGTTGAATAAAAAGTAGATCAAATGGCGGCTCTTGGTTCTCAATTTTCACTAACGGAAGATCTTGTTAAAGGCAAGTGTTTAACATACCAAAATGGTGGTCAGGCATTCTATTCTAGATAATAATGCAAGCTGGTAGTTTTATGACATTGATGAAAATAATGTCTAATTCATATAAAATGAAGCTAAATTTTCTTCAAAAATACAATCTAATTTGCAAGATGTCTATGGTGATTATATTATTCAACTAAAAATAAACAAGTTGCCAAAAGGATTGGTCACTTTGGAACAAATTTTTAGTCTAGATGATGAATTCAAAGGTGATGATAAGAACATGGCAGCAAAGCAAGAAGATCACAACCAGCTTATAATTGCTAAAGGGAGAGAACTTCTACTTGGGAAGGTATGTGATGAAAGTGAAAAGCAAAATTTTATTTCCTTGTGCCAAAATTTCAATGATGTATTTTCATGGGACTATGAGGATTTAAAAGGTTTTAATCTAGACATAGTTCAACACTCTACTGATCTTGATCCCAATGTCAAGCCAATTAGACAAAAATAGAGACCAGTTAACCCTAGAATTGATCCCTTCAAGAGAAAGGAATTGTCCAAACTTATTGAGGCCAAGATAATTTTTCATATTAAGTACTCTACTTAGGTGGAAAATATGGTCCCAGTAAGGAAAAAGAACAGAGATACCGGACTTTGTGTCGATTTCAGGGACTTGAATAAGGCCTCTCTAAAGGATCATTATCCTTTACCTTCTATGGAACAAATTTTGTAGACAGTAGCAAGATCTGAAAGGTTTTCAATGCTTGATGGATACTCAGGATTTAATCAAATCAAAGTTAAGGAAGAAGATCAATACAATACCGTGTTCACCACTAAATGGGGAATATATACATACCATAAAATTTCCTTTGGCTTATCAAACACAGTTCCACCTTCCAAAGAGTAATGGACATTACTTTTAAGGGCTATATCAATGAATTCATCTTGGTCTACCTAGACGGCATTACTATCTTCTCAAAGCAGAGTGCAAATCATATGAAGCACTGGAGAAAGTATTTGAGAGATACAAAGAGTTTGGGGTATCTCTTAACCCTAAGAAATGTAACTTTTCATTCCTTAGGGGAAATTTTTTGGGGCACATTGTTTCAAAAGAAGGCATTACCATTGATCCGGAAAGAATCTCAACCATTTTGGCTCTTTCCTCAAGCTAGCTCATAAGAAGGCTTTGCATGGTCATTCCTTGGGAAAATTAACTTTGTTAGGAATTGTTATCACCGAATCACAACACCCTATGGTTTGCACAAGTGTGTGTGATTGAGATCACAAAGTGATTGGATAATATGGGTACTATCTCCAAGTTATGGGACTTGCTACTTGAGATAGACCTCCAGAGAAAGATGGTTCTTGCTCCTAAATTACCTACCACAATCTACTCTAATATAGACAAAAATATATTGTCCTAATCTAACTTTCCAAGGGACCAGGAGAGAGAGTGCATGAAAATAAATCCTATACTAAAGTGGTGATACACCAGAAAAGGAGGGTGTGAGAACAATCTTCCAATGTGTGAAAAGTATAAGCAAAGTGCATACCAAAAGGGGTGATAACAGTTCTCCATAGTCTAACAAATGCATCCACAACAATATTCCATACATGCACAATGATAATGAATCCCTCCAAGAGTATAAGTAGACACAATATATATGCAATGAGATTGAAGGGGCAAGAGGAATGCAAACAAACACAACAGGGGAAGAGATATCCATAAACTTGTATTTATTACTTTCATGATATGCACGATTCAATCTATTAAAAAATAAGGGCTTGGATCACCATGCAAGAATTCCAATACAAGGGCTTATAGCACATTGGCTTCACAAAACAAATTTGACAGGGTTTTTCTACTAAAACTTCTCCCTTTACAATGAGTCTAGCACTCTAATTTATAGAATTCTGAGAGGAGAGAGAGAGGGAAAATGAAAATCCTGAAAAATGTCTTTCAACCACTTGCAAGATGTCATAAATGGATTGAAAGAATGTATGTTGCTTAAAAATGTCCCCCATATTGTCCCATAACTTGCAGTAGTGAGAAATGTATGCCCATGCTTCATTGAATGCATCTCAACTACCAAATAAAATCATTGTTCTGAACTAGGCACATTTTCTAAAAAATAACCATTGATTCCTCATCAAATTCTAGATTTCTTGATTTTTATGCATTAGGATTAGAACCATGATTCCAATGGTACTAATTTTGTGCATTTTCGTTGATAATTGAAAAAGATATGGCATTCTGAGTGTAGATAGTTGTTTTGGGTCTGCCAGGCATTTATGTCATTTAACGGGAATGAGCATTTAATTGACTAGATCTGGAGATGTTTAATTTATTTTCATATACCTACCCTTATTAAAAATAATAAATCTAGTTTATGTGGTGTAGAGGACATTGTTCCCATTCTAGAAAGTCAAATTTCATGAAAATGAAGCTTTGGGTCAAAAGTTATGACTGTTTGAAGTTTTGGGGTTGGGCATTGACTTTTCCTTTGATTGCAGCTATTGCAAAGTTTTCGGAGCTCATGTCCCATGCGTACTTGGAATGTGTGGGCTTCTTTCCTCTGAAAACCCAATTCCTTCTTGGTGCGGTGATTTCAGGTTTGGATGTCCCAGGTGTCCCGCCGTTGACTTCTGCTCCACCCACATTGCTTTGTGATCAGCTATTTTAGCATTTCGGGTCCCAATCGTCCCTCCGTCTCGCCGATCGCCTAGGACAAAAATATCCAACTTATCCACATTCCTTGTCTCCTTTCTTGTGTAATTATTTTTCCTTTTTGCATCCCAATCGTCCCCGCTGTCCCATGGACCATCTGGGACAAACATATCTGACTTATCCGCATTCCTTTATTACGCGACATTTTTGGGTTTCGGCCCGATTGTCCTGATTGAACTTGTACGGCATGGGACAATTTTTCTCGAAAAAGCAGCAATACACTATTTTCTTTGCAAATCACGTTTTTCACCTGTTCGGGTCCCAACAAATCCCATTGCAGACCACATGGGACAAAATTTTCAGATTTTTCCGCAATACACTAAAAGAAGCCCTTTTTTCATATTTTTCCAAATTTCTCTAACTCTTTGAATTTTTTCCTTGATGGGGAAGTTAGAGCAGAGACAAAAGGACCCTAAAACCTAATTTTTGGGCCTCAAACCAATTCTACATGCTCAATCTTGAAGAAATTATGCAGGTTATCCAAATTTATCTTAAGGGGTGAATTCAGGGATAACAGAATTTCATTCTTGAATTTGTAGGTTTGGTGAGGCCTATTACTCTCATACTAAAAAAGGATTCAACTTTCAAATGGATAGCAAAGGGGAAAGACAAATTTGATAGAATAAAACAAGAAATTACTCATGCACCTATGCTAATCAACCCCGACTATGCCAAATATTTCATTTTATATGCCTACGAGACCAAATCTAGTATTATCACGGTTTTTTTATTAGATAAGGTAAAAATAGGGATCGGATCCCAAGGGCCATAAAAATAAGTGGAACAAAACCCACGAACAAGAAAGAAATAGAAAAGTCCAAGAAAGGAGTTAAACATGCTTAACTCTTACATTGAAGATCAGGACTTTGAACCAAAGAGAGAAAAAATAGAGAGAAAGAAAAACTAGCTCCAAAACTACAAAACAACAGAAGTTCGCCAAAAGTCTGGCTACAGTCTAGAAATCACTAACTAGATTTTTAGGAGATCCTTCACTGCTACCATCGTGACTGTCTTTGATCTCGTATCCCTTAGCTCCCTTGATATTAATATCTTCCTCCAGCTCATCCTCAGAGCTACTGATGCACAAGTTAAATTTCCTTCTTTTAGTGCCCTCCTCCATCCCTTCCAACTTGTCACTCAACTTTTTGACCTGGTACTCCAAGTCCAGAAACTTTGCTTGGACTTCACCTGAGTAGAGACAATTTTCTTTGAAGCGTTTATGACATCCAACATAGTTTCCCTTTGACCAACATTGGTTTCCTCCATCACCTAAAGCACACCCTCTAAGTACTTGAACCTTTCTACTCAAATCCTTGAAACCCTTTAGATTGCCATCCAAATTCATTTTTCTCGAGGTGCTTGCCTCTACACAACCTTCCTCACCCTTCTCTTTACCAAACCTCCCCCACATTTTAGCATTTCCCAGCCTTCATCTTAGTAAGGCATTCCGTGAGAGTGAGGTCATCCTCTTCCACCTTATCTTTCAAAGAGGAGTTCAGAGTAGGTTTCCCATTTTCAAACAATAGAAGGATGATCCCTTCATGCAAAGGTATCTCTACTTTCTCCTACTGGAAAGCCATCAAGAGTTAGTCAAAGAAATAAATAGGAAGAAAGGGATGCTCACCATGACTTTATGGCGGAACATATTCAGAAGGGTCATATGGTGGGTGTAGATTTTATGGTATTTTCCTTCCAGATTATGTACTTCATGATTTGAAGGCACAAATCTCTCCATATTCCCAGAATACATCACTTGGCAATACCATCCGTAAAGAAAGAGAACCTTTCCTTACCCACGAAGAACAACTCAATTTCATGTTCTTTGTGGGTTCTGTCCTTAAATTTTTTGAGCCCGTCCATTTTCATGTTCATCACCAGGGTAATGATGGACTCAGAGACCTTAATTTCCATACCTCTGACCTCAAACTTACCCTCTTTCCAAGCTTTTCCAAAATATTTTTACAAGGAGGGGTCGTGATCGTGTAATTTGGCTATGAAATTACTGAAACCCCAATCTTAAGCTTGTTCCATATATGCTGATTAAAAACTTCAATGCTCTAGCTAGCAAGGTCAATTCTGATCCTATCACCCCCATCTTCGCTGACTAAATTTCCCTATTTGCTACTACTTCTCAAAATCATACCCCCTTTCACACTAACAGAAATCGTGGAAAACAAGATATTAAGTAAGCTATCACAACCTCGGAGCTCACTCATGCCAACATCATCAAACTTAGTGCCCTCTATCTCTACTAATGGTTTCATTAATTTCCATGGGTAATTCATCATCTTTACACTAGATCTTGTAATCATTACTAATGGCTCCGTAATTAGCCATCTTATCTCGCACATTTGTTCCCTTGACACAAAGTATGATTATAAGAAACCCTTACAATTTTTTAAAGTTTCCTTAACATCATTGAGGATATTTCTTATGGACCAATTAATGGAACCCTGATTATTGAGGGCATTAATTATGATGAGAGAATCACCTTCAATTTGTATATCCTTGAATCCTTTTTCTTTCTCCAACAAAATCCCCAGAGAAGAGCTCTGGCTTCTGCCATGTTGTTGGTTTTCTGACCTAATGGATCCGCGTAAGAAAACAACCAATCTCCTTCACTGTTTCTTAAAATCCCCCTCCCCTAGCAAGACCCGCATTCCCTTTTGAAGCTCAACCGAAATTCAAATTAGCAACATTTTCTTCAAGCCTAATGCATCTGGAGTTATTTTTTGGTTTTTGTAATTCCACCGGTCCAAGGGAAAACTTGTCAAGAACTTTCTGCTCACTTTTTGGACAGGGTTTCTTGACTTTTCCTTTAAAGAGTTTAATGTTTTCCTTAATGGCAGCCAAAAAATTTCTTCTAACTTTCAAGAGAAGATATTTTTGATCCTAGAAGATACAATCATTCCTGGCCTTCCATAATCCCCAAAAAAAATGAGGGAGGGCAATATTCCAGGCCCAGATCAAAATGGGAAAATAGAAGGGACTCTCCCATTGAAAAAAATAGTCTTCAATCATCAAAGGCAAGGTCCATTGGATATTGAACAGATCCAAAATGGAAGCAAAGACATCATGGGAGGAGCAAGTGAATGAGGAGATGGTTGAAATTTTCCTCCTCCTTCCTACAAAGAGAACATCTATTGGGAGCTTCATTCCCCTTTTCTTGAGATTATCCACAGTCAGGATTTTATTTTGGGTAGCCACCAAAAGAAGATATTTACCTTTGGGCTAATATCCTTCACCCAGAGTTTACCCCAATAGTCCTTGTGAAAATCGTCTTGAAATTTAACATGTAGGCAAATTTTGGTGTCCCCAGATTTCACCCTAAAATCTGAGACTACCCCATGTAAAAAAATTGTACTTTTAAAATAATGGGTCGTTTTGTGTTTTTATTGCCAGAAAATGTCTGTATTGTGTCAAGATATTCCCAGAGAGTCATATAAGCCAATTTCACCAAATACCCAGATGCCCAAACTCGTTATATTTTGTCGTTGGGGTTTACATGTAGGAAATTTTTATTTAATTATTTTAAGCCCCATTTGAGGTAAATTGTGCTCCGGTTTAACCTTGTTGAGGTTTTACATGTCAATATTCCCATATACTAGTAGGGTTTCCACCAAGAATGAATCCTGGGCTTTATCTGTGACTTCTGGCAACGTTTTGCATTTTTGGTATTTTTCTCATTTTGTTTCTGTAAAATTTGTCTAGGTCAATTCCTTTGGGTTTAGTCTGTTTTCTTTCCTGGAGTATCTGGAGATCATCTACGGACATCATGCGAAAAGGAATTTGCCACAGGAGGTTTGGTTCTCTCTAAAAAGATGAAGTCATGCACAAAAAGGTCTCTTCTGGGTAGGTCGCATTTTTGGGAAAGGAAGGTTTTAAGCTACAATGGGATTTTTGGTAGCAGCAGGCAAGTGGGAATTTTGTACCTGCTTAGCAGGGTACTTTTTCCCATGGAAGTGAAGCCACTTAAGTCATAATGGGAAAATTAGAGGCAACAGGCAAGTGGGAATTTCTTACCTACCTTGCAAGGTGAAAATTCCCATTGTGAAATAAAAGAAAATCACTTAAGGCATTGATGGGAATTTCTTACCTGCCTTGCAGGGTAAAAAATCCCATTATGAAAGTCAAAAACTTTAGGTGATCATGGGATTTTTGGAGCTGTGGTGCAGGGTGAATAATCCCATTGGAAATTGACTTTTAAAAATAGAAATTAGCTATGCAAAAAGTGCAACCCCTTTCGGAATAGAAGGATAAGCTTTAAATGCATTTATTAATTAATTGTATTTCCAAAATTGGTGCCCAAGCATGAGGAAAAGTTAACACAAGAGAAGATGATAAGGGAAATTGGAAATAGAATTCTAAAATTAAATAAATTTAATTTATTTAATGCAACCCTCTTTCATGCAAAAAAGTGTGACCCATCTAAAGGAGAAATAATACTTTTAAAGTATTAATTGATAAAATTAATTCCTTTTTTTTTTGTGCATGAGGTCAAAGCATAGTGTGAAGTCAATGTCGATTGAAGTAGAAAGCCAAAATTAAATAAATTTAATTTATTTAATGGTAGCCATGAGCATGTACAAAATAGGCGCCCAAATTGAAGAGAAAAGCATGTTTATTAATTAATTGCCGTGAGTAGGAGAGGCAATAATTAATTATAGAATGATGAAGGTTATATAAGTATGGGTTGTCATATTAATGAAGTAATTAATTCTTTAGCAAGGAAGTGCACCCCAGGTAATTTTGGTGCCCAAAGAAGGAGGAATTTTGCTCAGAGGAAGGTGTTTTCACTGCCGGAAAGCTTCAAAGTTTGGCGCCTAGGTTTGAAGGAGCTTGATTTAAGTATGATTAATTGTCTGCATAGTGGTACATGTGCTCAAGTGAAGTTGAAAAATTCATGCTTGTTTTGCATGCAAACAAAACCTCAAATTTTGGGGTGGCAAGCTTTACATATGTAGATTTTTATGATTAAAATCAAGTCTTCATGTTCCAGCTTCCATATTTGTCTCAATTAATTGTAGGTATTCATTACAGGTGCTTATATAATTAAAATGGAGCTTGAATCAATGTCGATATGTTGAATATATCCTCGAATCCGAAGAAATCCTCGGATCTACACCGATTGTAAAGAATTATGGTCGAATAAAGAGAAAAAGAGTTACTCGATACAAATACGAGACCAAATGCCATGGCAAAACGAGATGAAAAAGAAAGCTTAGCAGAATCATGCATTACTTCGTGTTTGCGACATCGAGATACGTATATAGGTCCGTAACCTCTTTCTGAATTGATTGACAGATTAAGAGATGGAAAGACTTCTCTCATATGTGTAGTCAAAAGCAGTGGAATCATTCAATCTTTAACATTCCCATTCACAACTCAATTACCATAATTCGTCATGGAGTGTGCTAGATCTTACCACCCACTATCTAGATCGTCGAGATGTCATGGGAAGACAATAATTTGGCTAGACACCATTCATCAATTATTGTCCAAGATTCCAAAGCATGACAAAGTGGTGACTAATATTAACATACTTTGGATTCTGGAAATAGATGGGAAAAGCATAAAGTCGATTGTGTGGGCATAATGAACAACGAGATACATGAAGAAGCTCGATATCCATCCACTTTTCTAAGAACTCTTCCATGATCCAATCTAGTACAAGAGGTGGAGGACATTACCAAATTTTTATGCAGGATAAATGGCGAAGCTAAAGCTCACAACTTCCACTCACAGATGTATGCCTTCATCAGGACCATTGAAATCAACAAAGTAGATTCTATAATCAATTGGTTGAAAATCATTAGTGCCAACATCGGTGAGCAGCTCCGAATGTGAGGCTAACTTACAGCTTCAAAATGACTTTGTATTTGGTATATGCAGTAGCTTCACAGGGTATCTTCTCCAAGCTGGAAAGATGTGGTGTGCTCTCCAAGGATCCTATTTTTGAGTACTATCCGTAGCTTATTGTTCCTGCATGCAATAAAGATTACAAGGTTTTCAATGATGGATTCTTCTATGGATTCATTTAAAGGCTGAACATTGATCTAAAGGCCAACATGGTAAGCAAGGAAGCTTGGGAAGTTGTGTCCAAGATTGGCAGTATCTTCATCCAGGTTTGGGTCTTTAGATACCTCAAGGCAATAAGATTTTTAGGAGAACCAGTCAAGTTACCTAGATATCCAAGTGGTAGATTGGTCATCATGGAGTTGAGTAGAAAACTCGTGGATATGCATGACCTACAAAAAATGACATAAATCTATAGGCTTCTTCCCGATCACAATGGGCTATTACAGCTGCCAGAGCATTCATAAAACCCAAGGAATTGAAGCAGAGATGTTCTCTGAGTATGAGCAAGATTTCGTCCTAGCACAACTCAACTTCGATCCATATGGGGTGGAAAGGAAGACAATCTCCCAGGAGTACCTACATGTGCCTTCATTGGAAGATTTCTGGATGAAGTGCAGAAGTGAGTATGAAGTTAGAAAGAAATATTTCAGTAGGTTATCAATGTGGAAAGTGTTTGACTTTGGATTAGCATGGATACTTGTGGATCTTAAAGATGATGGGCCTATGTTACTTGATGCATACCATCAGATGGGAGGAGATAGAGCTATACTTTAGGATATCATAGGTGGCTTCCATACGATTGAGTAAAAGTCTGCTGCCGTTTTGGTCAATACTTCAAACTGGTTACTGACAAAGGGATATTGCCTTGATGAAGCATTGATGAATCAGATCATAGGCAACCTCAGCATAGGATATTCCCTCAAAAGGAAGCATGAAGGAGAAAGCAGTAGAAGGCCTAAAAATATTAAAGTGCACAAAAAGTCTCATTCAAGGGAAAAGATCACTTCTACTACTATGGTGTTAGTTCCGACTTTTGCAGCATCAAGTACTTCACCGATTATCGCACCTCGCAAGATACTATCGCTCCTCCTTTGAGTCCGACAACATTCATCTTTTCTTCTCAGCCACTCCATTCAACACCTCTTCCTGGAGAAACGTTGAAGTTACAGATGGAAGAATTTGAAAGAGCATTGTCTTTAGACAATACAGAGGATGGTAGCCACAACATCAGTAGCAGGGCTTTCGAGATGGAGAGGAATCAAAGCACGAGATGGTGGTACACTCAATAATTTATCATTCTCTCGAGAAGTAATTTCTCATAATGGTTGGCTTCACAGTTGGTTCCAGAGGCTAGAGAGGAGATCAACCTGGAGGAACATGACTTGCAACTGCTCCTGAGTTTGGGCGGAAAAGATAGAAAACCTAAAGTTGCTAAGGTGACTTCAAGGTTGATTATTGAGGAGTCGGGGTAAAAGTTCACTGAGATGTCAGTTCTAGCAGAAGGGAAGAAGAAGGATGAGCTCACGATAAAGGATATAACAATGACTAGAGTACCCATAGGTCAAGCCACCATAGAATGATTGAAGAAAGAACACGACATTGATAGATGTTTTATTCCTTAGGCTTGACAAAGAAAAGGTGGAGAAAGTTGAACTTGAAATCGTGTTTCTTAATTGTGAGAGATTATTTCCAAAGTTGTGAAATCTTCCGCTCATCCAATTTCAGCACATAAGTAGGTGAGTGATCATCTGATGCAGGAAGTGGAAGATGTAGGTAACCAGGTTAAAGCTATTAATGAATGGAAGAATCTAATCATTTGCTAAGCTTTTGTATAACTCAGAGAGCTACCAGTCCGTCTAAAGGTTATGAAGGATGCATCAGTTCAACTGAAGCAATTGGTGACAAGCACAATAGACATGAGCACAAGAACTAAAAGTAACCTAATTACTTTGGTTTAAATAAACAAGCTTCCGAGGAAGGTGTTGATTGCGGAACAAATTGTGCCCAATGAATCAGCTTGAGAAGGGAAAGCATTTTAAGTTTGTAGTATCTTTCTGCTTGAGATCATCATAATCATGCTTTGAAAAGGATGTGGACACTTGAGAGTATGGCATCATCTTTACTTAAAAATGTCATTGCTTTCACGAATGAGGAAGTGGTCGGGAATTTTTCTTCATACACAAGGATCATTTCTAGAAAAGTGCTTGATTCTTTAGAGGGATCTCTTCTGATGGTGGAAGAGAGAATTGATGGAGCTATTAGGCCTTTCACAATGGATTCCATCAGTAAGCTGGTAACGTTGCAGTCATATATTGAGAATTTCAGGCCTAACTTGAAGGATGTGGAAGTGTGCATCAAGGTTTTGAACGAAGGCTTGCTGTAATTCAGGACAGAAAAAGAAGTTGTGGCTAAAACAAATGGGAATTTGTTGAATTACATGTTTGACAAGTACATTCAGTATCAAAACAAAAAGAAGATGTAGATGTTACAGCTGGCAAATCTTTCTTCTTCTACTCTTTCTTCTTTTATTTTCCACATTCTCGGATGTAATTGTTACTTTAAGTTATGTGGAATGATTCTATAAGTTAAGTGACAGATGTGTATAATTTTGACTATAGATCCAGATGCATGTCACTTGGAGAGGAATTAGAGGAAGATGATTGCCAGATGTTATCTTTACTTCTTGTTTATGTTCTAGTTCAGTTGAGTTTCCCATTTGTAATTTCCCTTCTACATTTTATAATTAGAGGAAGAACCTTCAAGTTAAAGGATTAGAATTTGTGAGCAACATTCTTTTGTTCTAGACTTTGTTCTAAAATCCCTGATAGCTATTTGAAGAAAAGGAATAGAAAGTAGCAGATTTCCAAAGAACTTTGTGTCACGGTGCATTTTGTTTCTAGATTTTTGTCTTAGATCTACTTATAAACTTTGTGTTATTTTAGATCTAGATCTGAAAGCTACCTTTGCTTATAATTTTGTGTGTTAATATCTATTGGTTCTGTCTATGTGCATGCAATCAACTCTGTAATCTATTGATTGGGTTACACATCTTCCCTCTTTCTTTCTTGTGTTTATATTATTTCCTTCTTCATTAGATATTTCATTTCTTTAATAGTTGCTTACTTGCTGCAAAACTATACAACTATGGTTCATGAGTTGCATGGTTAAAGTAAAACCCCAAAATAGATACTAGCATATTTAATTAAAAAATATTATACGGGAGCCTCATCGGTAAATGAGGGAGATTTATCTCATGACTACCTAGGTTTTCAGCTATGCAGAAAATCTATCCAATAGTTTTTGGTGACTCTGCTGGGGAATAACTATCTTTGCAGATCAAAGCTTATCTCTTGTAGATCAGAGTATTTCCCATTCAACTTTCAACTCCGGCTGAATTTCCATTCACCTAGTCTATCAAGGCATAAGGAAGGAATGATCATTTCTTCATATTGTAGGAGCAATTCAATTTCAATCATCCTCCTCAAGTTAGAAGCCACATATCTAGTCTCTCACCAAGAAGGAGAGTACATACTCATCCAGATCCGAATCGTCTTCAACATAATTCGATGGCTGGCATTATTCACTAAGTCTACACAAGGAGAAGACGTGCCCCTTTCATCATGTAGAATCAAAATCAAAATCAAAATCAGAACTAGATAGTACTGTCCCATCGGGAGAAATCTTTTGGGCCACTTAACCGTACTCCGCCTATGCACAATCTACCTAAAGGATCCAGAAAGAATTTCCCAAAATTCTTTAGAGATGGTAAGAAAAATCTGGATGATCATTTGGTAGCATTCTTCATATCTTGTGGTGTGCTTACAGTGGAGCATGAAGATGTCTCAGTCATAATTTTCATTGAGACTCTACATGAATTGGGTGTGAAAATGGTTCTATCGGTTAGCCCCTAGAACCATTACAAATTGGGCATCTAAGTGAGAGAAATTTCAAAAGATTTAAGCTGCAGAAGATGCCAAAGACATTGATCACTCAACTGATGCAATTAAAGAAGGAGCCAAATGAGAATATCCGAGACTTTATTGCAATGTTCCAAAGGATTTTATATAAAATCCCCACTTCTACCGCATTGAGCGATGTAAATCAAAAGACATTTTTTTATAAATGCTCACGCCAAGTTGATAGCAAGAATCATGAAGGGCAAGACCTGTGAATTTACTTGAAGCATAAAATGTTGCCGTGGAAGTTGAAGATGACTTGATCATGGCTGGAAAAATCAAACAATCACCCCACAAAGGTGATGGAGCTTCTTCAAGTACTTCAGATCCTTTGCTGCAAAGGTTGGCTAATGATATGCTGTAAATCAAGAAGTAGATATCTCAAGCAGGAAATGTGACCCCTTCAAGAATAGCTCCTACTCGGACCTTTAATGGTCAAAATCAAAATCGAAATAGACTTGCTACTGCACCATAGCTGTTGGAAATTGAATTTGCTCCAAGGAATAACTTGGAAACTAATGAAGAAGATCTAGGCATTGATGAATCATTTGATGATGAGGACTTTGTAGATCCCGCTGGTGACTCCAACATTGGTTACCTGGACTACGAATCTGAAGGCTATTATGAATCTTTTGAAGATTCTGATGATCACACATTTGCAGGTGTTCATAAGGTCCCAAACAAATGCCAAGCATCCAAAGAAGAGAAAGAGAAGATCCTGGGCTAGATGTTACTATCCTAAAAAGAGGTAGCATGCTACCTTCTTCATTAGCTCCCAAAGATAAGCATGTAAATTATTTCAATTCACAATAGAGGGCCAATGCGCATCCGGCTGAAGTAAGTCAAGCTTTCAACATTATTGATCACATTAAAAATACCAAGGTCCAAATGTCAGAAGCTGAGTATTTAAGGGAATTTCCTGATCAACTAAATAGATTGGTCAAGTATGTGCAAAGTAATGGTCCCAACACTCCAACAAATAATGTTTCACAAGGTATCTTGTCAAGTCCAAAGATTACTCCTTCAAATAATGTGGCTGAAAGCTCTTCTCCTTCTACTTCTTCTCCTACTACATCGGAAAGGATCGAGCCATTCTATGTATCATTGCTTATTAATGGATACAAATTGAGCAATTGCATTTTAGACTTTGGAGCTTCTGACAATGTCATGCCTGCCAAAGTTGCTGATGCCTTGGGTCTCACATTAAAAAAACCATTGGAAGATGCTATTCAATAGAAAGGCAAGTGCCTCTGGTTGTGAAAATCAAAGATTCATAGGCAGCACTTGCTTCTTTACCAGACAAGAGATTGAAGATGACTATCCTCTGTTTGCAGACATCACAGTATCTTATGGCATGCCATTAAGCATAAATTTCTGTAAATAACTGGGTGGAGAAGTCAAGATGGATTGGTCTTGTGCATAGTATCAAAATCTGAAGATCCTAGATCTTAGATCTTATTTCAAGAATCTGATCATGGAGACTATTATCTAGAACTGGATAAAGAAGATATTCAACATGTGATTCAAGAACCACATCAAATTGATAATAAGCTTTGGTCTTTGGAATTTGATGGCGATGTTGTTCATTTGGATCTCAAAGTGTAGGCGTTGTTCTTATTTCTCCTAAAGGAAATGTGCATGCACATTCCTTCAAATTAATGTTTGAAAATAATAACAACATGGCAGAGTATGAAGCACTGGTTTGTTAGGTATGGAGCAGGTAAGAACAATGGGAATCAAACTCTTACATGCAAAGGGAAATGTTGAGCTAATTGTTAAGTAGATAAGAGGTCTCTACCAAGTAAAAAGGATAAACTTTGACATTATAGAGATCAAGTCTACTATGTTATCCTAGATTTTTCAGCTTTCTTAGTATCTTACATTCTGAGAGAGCAAAATTCTAGAGCTGGTTCACTTGCAATGACTGTAGCTTTATTAAATCCATATCAGCGTCCCACATTTTTTGGTAAGGGGATTACAAAGTTGAGATGGTCTTCTTCCTAAAGGTTCCCGATAACGTCCAAAATGGTAGGTTTTTAATTATGACAAGTAGATTGCTACTTTTCTCCAACAAAAGGACAACTTCGAAGAGATCTACTATGAGGGAAGCAACTCACCTCCAAGATAAACTACTGTGGGAGAAATGGATGCAAAGGTCTCAGGAAGTTAGGATATTATCTAACTGAAGGGAAATAAAATTCCTAAAGGCTTAGTATCTCTTGAGGAAATGTTCGACAATCATGATCAGATGCTTAAAAAGATTGAAGAAAGTGGGGAAGGTTCTTCCTCTGATACACAGTTACTAAATTTGGGAGCAAGCAATGATCCCAAATTAGTAAATATGGGAAAGTGTTGTTTATAAGCAGAAAGAGAAGCTTTTACAAAGGTTCTTAAGAAATACATGGATGTTTTTGCTTGGTCTTACCAGGATCTAATGACATATCACCTGTAGAAGTGTAACCTATATTCCATTAAAACCAAAACAAAATCCTTTCAAGTAGAAGCTGCGGTGGTATAACCCTACTATTTCAGAACTATCTTCACAGAAATCCGTGGCTATTAGATGCAAATATAATTTATCACATACATCACTTTGAATGGTTAGCCAACATAATTCCTGTGAGAAAGAAGAGTGTCAGGATTATATTGTGTGTTGAATTTCACAATCTTAATCAAGCCTCATTAATAGATAACTATCCCATCCCCATCATGGATCACACTCTACAAGTTGTTCTTCGGATCTGAAATGCTTTCCATGCTTGATGGTTTCTCAGGATACAATCAGGTCAAGGTGGCTGAGGAAGATCAATATAAAATAGAGTTCATTACACCTTGGGGAACTTTTTCTTATCAGAAGATGCCTTTTGGTTTGATCAATGCCAGAGCTACGTTTTAAAGAGATATGGATTTATAATTTTCTCATCTCAAGGATGTAAGAATAGTGGTGTACCTCGATGATCTTACAGTATTTTCCAAGAATAGAAGCACGCAAATTTCAAATGAAGAGGATTTCATCCAATGCCGCAAACATGGTATTTCTCTAAACCCTAAGAAATCTATCTTTGTTGTAACAGAAGGAAAGCTACTAGGGCATATTGTCTCAAAGGAAGGAACTAAGATAGATCCAGAATGTGTCAAATATATTCATACTTTTCCATTTCCAACATCCAAAAAAGGGGTTCACTCTTTCTTTGGAAAAGTTAATTTTCTCAGGAGATTCATCCCTGACTTTGCTGAGCTAACTCATCATATTTCAAATATGATGAAGAAGACACATTATTTCAAATGGAGCAGCAAAGGGAAGTATCATTTTATAAAATTAAGGAGGCACTGTCAAAATCCCTAGTCTTTGTTTCACCTGACTTTAGTAAATAATTTATTCTTTACTATATTTCCTCTGAACACACAATGTCAGCAATCTTGATGCAAAAAAATCAGGAGGATGTAGAAGCTCCGATTGCTTTCATAAGCATGCATCTCAAAGCTTATGAGTTGAAATATACTCCAATGGAAAAGCATGCATACTCAGTGGTAAAGGCATGTAAGGCATTTAAGTATTATATTCTTTCTTCACATACTTGTGTTCTCGGTTTCGAGATCAGTAGTAAAATCTATTCTCACCCAATAAGAGTTAGGGTTGTTAAGAGGCATATGGGTGATGAAAGTTAAAGAATACGAGCTAGATATCAAACCTACAAAGCTGGTTCAAGGAATAGATTTGTGCGATTTGATGACTGAGATGAAAGAAACAAAGACTGGAGGTAGATCAAGATTTTCCTATGGTCCTTTTTATAGATCTGGTGGAAGAGTGGTATAGTAACATTGCCTATTTTCTGACTTATGGAGAATGCCCGGATCAACTTTCTCAAAAAGAGAAATGTACTATTAAACTAAAGTCTAGATATTTTGTTCTTTGGGACAATGGTTTATACAAAAGAGGAATTGATGGTGTGTTTCTCCGATGTGTAGATAAAGCTCAAGCAGATCGATTTTAAAACAATTTCATTACATGGCTTGTGGGGTCATTTCTCGCCTTCGAGTCGGTACTCACAAGATCCTTCGAGTAAGGTATTATTGGCCCACACTTTTCCAAGATACTGCAGAGTGGGTGTCTAAGTGTCAAGCATGCCAACACTTCGTTGGGTGTGTAAGATTACCTACATTACCTTTAAAACTAGTTATAATTGAAGAACCCTTCTAAGAATGGGGAATGGATTTTATTGGTATGCTCAACCCGGCCTCCAAAGCACGGGTCATCGCTATATTTTGACAAACCTACTCATTATTTCAATAAGTGGGTAGAAGCCATTCCCGATTCTCCAATGTGATGGTTCACCAATCCACCACTGATGTTGCAACCCAAGGCCCACTATAGCCCCAAGTCTGATGACCCACTACCTGCTGCACTCTTACAAGTTGTGAAGTTGAAACCAAGCACAACCCAAGGCCCATTTCCCAACGCAGTCACGCAGAGCTTTCACGCATTTTCCAGATTGCCTCCTCCATGGGCATACTGACAATTCACCTGCTTTGCATCATATTCGCTTGCTCACAGTCATTTTCTCACATTCACTAACATTCACATTGTTCTCAAATAGCTCGACACATTGGAAAAGGCTCGAGATTGTATAGATTGCTTGGTGAGGAAGATATATCAATCATCCCCTATACGCCACTTCACGTGGAGGTGTGTAATTTTATAAAGGAAAATATTGTTATCAGGTTTGGCGTACCTAACAAAATAGTAGCAGAAAATGCTCCAAATCTATCTTCTGAGGAGCTAGTTGATTTTTGCTACACTCATGGGATCCAGCTGGTACATTCCTCCAACTACTATCCACAAGGGAATGGCCAGGCTGAATCAAGTAATAAAAATTTGGTGACTATCATGCGAAAGCTAGTAACTAAAAATCAAAGAACTTGGCATAAGAAGTTATTTGATGCATTATGGGCAGATAGGATTACACCAAAGAGGGCTATAGGCATGTCCCCTTTTCAGCTATTATATGGAAGAGACACAGAGCTACCTCTTACCTTGGAACTGCCTGCCCTACAACTTTCTAGAGCCCTGGAGGATTCTACATTCAATGATGCTATTGAAAAAAGGATAATGTATCTGACTAAATTGTGAGAGGTACAAGCTCAAGTCACAGATAGATTGTCAGAGCATCAAAAGAAGGTGAAAGTGATCTTTGACAAAAAGGCTAGGGAAAGAAAGTTTGAGATCAATGACTGGGTCCTTTTATGGGACAAAAGAAGAGAAACAAAAGGCATGCACGAGAAATTTGATTCACTATGGAAAGGGCCTTTTGTGATTAAAAAGATCATCAAGTAGATAGCTTCATTCTTGCTCATCATGATGGAGTTGAATTGCCATTTCCTTTCAATGGGAAACACTTGAACTGTTCTGCACAATAAAAAAGTAGGGTAAAACATGTATGTATATAAATAAAACTTTGTTTGTTTTTCCTTGTTTTTTTTTTTTGTTGTGTTTTTTTTTTGCTGACCCGAGCCCAAAGGACAAGATGTGAAACCAGAGATGTTGGGATCTCATCTTTACCCTTGTCATTTTGACAGAGGTAAATATGTCCACAGACGGAGCCGACTGGTGTCCCTAGATTTCACCCTAAAATCTAGGACTACCCCATGTAAAAAAATTTTGTACTTTTAAAATAATGGGTCGCTTTGTGTTTTTATTGGCATAAAATGTCTGTATTGTGTCAAGATATTCCTAGAGAGTCATATAAGCCAATTTCACCAAATACCCAGATGCCCAAACTCGTTATATTTTGTTGTTGGGGTTTGCATGCGGGAAATTTTTATTTAATTATTTTAAGCCCCATTTGAGGTAAATTGTTCTCCGGTTTAACCCTGTTGAGGTTTTACATGTCAATATTCCCATATACCAGTAGGGTTTTAACCATGAATGAATACTGGGATTTATCTGTGACATCTGGCAACGTTTTAAATTTTTGGTATTTTTCTCGTTTTGTTTTCTATGAAATTTCTCTAGGTCAATTCCTTTACCGATTCAGTTTGTTTTCTTTCCTGGAGTATTTGGAGATCATCTATGGACATCACGCCAGAAGGAATTTTCCATAGGAGGTTTGGTTCTCTCTAAAAAGACGAAGTCATGAATAAAAATGTCTCTTTTGGGCAGGTCACTTTTTTGGGAAAGGAAGGTTTTAAGCTACAATGGGATTTTTGGTAGCAGCAGGCAGGTGGGAATTTTGTACCTGATTTGCAAGGTTCTTTTTCCCATGGAAGCAAAGCCACTTAAGTCATAATGGAAAAATTAGAGGCAGCAGGCAGATAGGAATTTCTTACCTGCCTTGCAGGGTGAAAATTCCCATTGTGAAATAAAAGAAAATCACTCAAGGCATTGATGAGAATTTATTACCTACCTCATGCGGGTAAAAATACCATTATGAAAGTCAAACAACTTAAGGGGATCATGGGATATTTGGAGGTGTGGTGCAGGGTGAATAATCCCATTGGAAATTGACTTTTAAAAATAAAAATTAGCTATGCAAAAAAGTGCGACCCTTTTGGAATAGAAGGATAAGATTTAAATGCATTTATTAATTAATTCTATTTCCAAAATTAGCACCCAAGCATGAGGAAAAGTCAACACAGATTGAAGAGGATAAGGGAAATTGGAAATAAAATTCTAAAATTAAATAAATTTAATTTATTTAATATAACCCTCTCTCATGCAAAAAAGTGTGACCCATCTAGAGGAGAAATAATACTTTTTAAAGTATTAATTGATAGAATTAATTCCTTTTTTTGGTGCATGAGGTCAAAGCATAGTGTGAAGTCAATGTGGATTGAAAGTATAAAGCCTACATTAAATAAATTTAATTTATTTAATGATAGCCATGAGCATGTACAAAATAGGTGCCCAAATTGAAGAGAAAAACAAGTTTATTAATTAATTAATTGCCTGGATAGGAGAGACAATAATTAATTATAGAATGATGAAGGTTATATAAGCATGGGCTTCCATATTAATGAAGTAATTAATTATTTAGCAAGGAAGTGCAGCCTGCATAATTTTGGCACCCAAATAAGGAATTTTGCTCAGAGGAAGGTGTTTTCACTACCTTTGGAAAGCTTCAAAGTTTTGTGCCTAGGTTTGAAGGAGCTTGATTTAAGTATGATTAATTGTCTACATAGTGGTACAAGTGCTCAGGTGAAGTTGACAAAATTCATGCTTTCTTTGCATGAAAACAAAACCTCAAATTTTGGGGCAGCAAGCTTTACATATGCATATTTTTATGATTAAAATCAAGTCTTCATGTTCTCTTGCCATCTTTGTCTGAATTAATTGTAGGTATTCATTACATGTGCTTATATAATTAAAATGGAGCTTAAATTAGTGTCGATACATTGAATATATCCTTCGAATCTACAGAAATCCTCGATCTACACCGGTTGTAAAGAATTCCGTCTCAATAAAGAGAAAAGAGTTTCTCGACAAAGACAGATCCGACCATGGCAAAGCAAGATGAAAAATAAAGCTTAGCAGAATCATACATTACTTCGAGGTTTGTTGACATTAGAGATACAGAGATCTAGGTCCAAAACCTCTTTTTGAATTGATTGACAGATCCAGAGCTGGAAATACTTCTCTCATGCGTGCAGTCAAAAGCAATAGAATCATTCGAGCTTCAACATTCCCATTCACATCTCAGTTGTTGTTAATTCATCATTGAGTGTGCTAGATCTTACCACCCACTATCTAGATCAGTCCAAGATGCTGTGGGGAAGACAATAATCTGGCTAGATGCACAGTTCATCAATTATTGTCTAAAGATTCCAGCACGATAGGTGGTAACTACTATTAACATATTGGATGCCGACAAAAGATGGGAAAAGCATAAAGTCATCTGTGTGGGCATAATGAATAGCAGATACATGAAGAAACCCATATCTCCATCCAATTTCCTGAGAACTCTTCCATGATCCAATCTAGTACAGAAGGTGGACGACATTACCAAATTTCTATGCAGGATAATTGGTGAAGCTAACGCCACAACTTCCGGTCATGGATTTATGACTTCATCGGACCATTGAAATCAACAAAGTAGATTCTAAAATCAATTGGTCAAAAATCATTAGTGATAATGTCGGTGAGAAGCTTCGAATGTGAGATGGACTTACAACTTCAAAATGACTTCATATTTGGTATATGCAGCAGCTTCACAGGGTATCTTCTCCAAGCTGGATAGACGTGGTTTGCTCTCCAAGGATCCTATTTTTGAGTGCTATCCATAGCTTACTGTTCTTGCAAGCAATAAAGATTACAAGGTGGTCAATGATGGATTCTTCTATGGATTCATTTGCAGGCTGAACGGTGATCTAATGGCCAAAAGGGTAAGAAAGGAAGCTTGGGAAGCTATGTCCAAGATTGGCAGTATCTTCATCTAGTTTACGGACTTTACATACCTAAGGGTCATCGGATTTTTTGGAGAACCAATCAAGTTTCCTAGATATCCAAGTGACAGATTCGTCATCATGGAGTTGAGTAGACAACTCGTTGAGATGCATGACCTACAGTCAAAATGACACAAGTCTACAGGCTTCTTCTCGATCACAAGTGGGTTATTACAACTACCAGAGCATTTATAAAACCTAAGGAATTGAAGCGGAGATGTTCTCTAAGTACGAGCAAGAGTTATTCCCAACACGAATCAACTTTGATCCATATGGGGTGGCAAGGAAAACAATATCCCAGGAGTACGCACATGTGCCTTCATTGGAAGATTTCTCGGATGAAGTGCGAGGTTTAGTACGAAGTTAGAAAGAAATATTTCAGCAAGTTATCAATGTGGACAAGTGTTTGACTTTGGATTAGCATGATACCTATGGATCTTAAAGATGATGGGCCCGTGTTACTTGATGCATACCATCGGATGGGAGGAGATAGAGCTATACTTCAGGAGACCATAGGTTGCTGCCATACGATCGAGGAAAGGTCTGCCATCATTCTGGTCAATACTTCAAACTAGCTATTGACAAAGGGATATTCCCTTGATTAAGCATTGATTAATTAGATCATATGTAACCTCATCACTAGAGATTCCCTCAAAAGGAAGCACGGAGGAGAAAGCTGCAGAAGGCTTGAAAATATTAAGGTGCACAGAAAGTCTCATTCAAGGGAGAAGATCACTTCTACTGCTATGGTGTTAGTTCCGACTTCTCCAGCATCAAGTACTTCACCGACTATCACACCTTAGCAAGATACTATCGTTCCTCCATTGAATCTGGAAACATTCATATTTTCTCCTCAACCACTCCATTCAAAGACCACTTCCTGGAGAAACACTGAAGTTACAGATGGAAGAATTTGAAATAGAATTGTCTTTGGACAATACAGAGGATGGTAGCCATGACACTGTAGCAGTTTCAGATGCAGAGGAATCATAACACGAGATGGTGGTACACTCGGCAACTTCTCATTCTCTGAGAAGTAATTTCTTAGAATGGTTGGCTTCACAGTTGGTTCTAGAGGCTAAAGAGGAGGTCAACCTAGAGGAACATGACTTGTAGCTGCTCTTGAGTTTAGGCAGAAAAGACAGAAAATCTAAAGTTTCTAAGGTGACTTCAAGGTTGATTATTAAGGAGTCAGGGTAGAATTTCACTGAGATGTCAGTTCCAGCAGAAGGGAAGAAGAAGGATGAGGTCATGGTAGAGGATATAACAGTGTCCAAAGTACCCATAGGTCAAGCCACCATAAAAGGATTAAAGCAAGACATGCAGACATTGATAGATTTTTTATTCCTTAGGCTTGATAAAGAAAAGGTGAAGAAAGTTGAACTTCAGAAGAAGATGTCTTAGTTGTGTGAAATTATTGCCAAAGTTGCCAAATATTCCACTCAGCCAATTTCAGCACATAAGCAGTGAGTGATCATCTGATGTAGGAAGTGGAAGATGTAGGTAACTAGGTTAAAGCTATCAATGAATGGAAGAATCTAATCATTTGCCAAGCTTTTGTACAACTCGGAGAGGTACCAACCCATCTAAAGGTTATAAAGGATGCATCGGTTCAAGCAAGCAATTGGTGACAAGAACAATAGACATGAGCACAAGAACTTTGGTTTAAATAAATAAGCTTCGATGGAGGTGTTGATTGTGGAATGAATTATTCCCGATGGATCAGTTGAGAAGGGGAAGCAACTTGAGTTTGTAGTATCTTTCCGCTTGGAGATCTTCAGAATCATGCTAAAAAGGATGCAGGCACTTGAGAGTATGGCATCATCTTTACCAAACAATGTCATTACTTTCACAAATGAGGAAGTGGTCAGGAAATTTTCTTCATACACAAGGATCATTCCTAGCAAAGTGCCTGATTCTTTAGAGGGATCTCTTCTGATGGTGCAAGAGATAATTGATGGAGCTATTATAATTTTCACGATGGATTCCATCAGTAAGATGGTAATGCTACAATCATATATTGAGAAGTTTGGGCCTAGCTTGAAGGATGTGGAAGCATGCATCGGGGTTTTGAACGAAGGCTTGTTGCAATTCAAGACAAAAAAAGAAGTTGTGGCTAAAACGGATGGGAAGTTGCTGAATTACATGTTCGACAAGTACATTCAGTATCAAAACAAAAAGAAGATGTAGATGTTACAGCTGGTGAATCTTTCTTCTTCTACTCTTTCTTCTTCTATTTTCCATGTTCCCGGATGTAATTGTAAAACTTTAAAGTTATTGGTCTTAAAACCATTACTTTAAGTTATGTGGAACGATTCTATAAGTTAAGTGACAGATGTGTATAATTTTGACTATAGATCCAGATGCATGTCACTTGGAGAGGAATTAGAGGAAGATGATTGCCATGTTCTAGTTCAGTTGAGTTTCCCATTTGTAATTTCCCTTCTACATTCTATAAGTAGAGGAAGAACCTTCGGGTTAAAGGATCAGAATTTGTAAGCAGCATTCTTGTGTTCCAGACTTTGTGTTGAAATCCCTGATAGCTATTTGAAGCAAAGGAATAGAAAGGAGCATATTTCTAGAGAACTTTGTGTCACAATGCATTTTGTTTCTAGCTTTTTGTCTTAGATCTACTTATAAACTTTGTGTTATTCTAGATCTAGATCTGAAAGTTTCCTTTGCTTATAATTTTGTGTGTTAATATCTATTGGTTTTGTCTATGTGCATGCAATCAACTTTGTAATCTATTGATTGGGTTGCACATCTTCCTTCTTTCTTTCTTGTGTTTAAATTATTTCCTTCTTCATTAAATATTTGCTTTCTTTAAGAGCTACTTACTTGTTGTAAAACTATACAGCTATGGTTCATGAGCTACATGGTTAAAGTAAAACCCCAAAATAGATACTAGCATATTTAATTGAAAAAATTTATACAAGATCCTCACCGGTAAATGAGGAAGATTTATCTCATGACTTCATAGGTTTTCAGCTATGCAGGAAATCTAGCCAATAGATTTAATTGAGAAAATTACATAATCTTCTTCTTTCCATTTGATGGAATCCTCCTTGGTTTGGAACATGGGGATGTGGAAATCCCTTAATTTCTTATTGAGAGCCCAAAAGGGTTGGATGTCACCATCAAAATATGGAGGAGGTTCAATGGTTTCCCATCTGATAGAATCTTCCTGGATCCAAAAGTCCCGAATCCAAAATTTTCTTGTTTCCTTGTAGAACTATGCAACCCTTTTCCAGATTAGCTAAGGGGGAATCCTCAATCCAATTATCATACCAAAAACTGATTCTAGAGCCCTTTCCTATCTCCCATATAGTACCTTTGGTTAAGATTTCTTTGGAGGCCACAAAATAATTCCAAAAGGGAGACCCTCTAGAAGATTATTTTGATTAAAAAAGGATTCCATTCTGCCTATATTCCGCAAGTATTTCATCTTTATAATTTGCACCCAAAGTCCTTCCTCTCTAGCAATCCTCCAACCTTGGAAATTAAGGCCTCATTCATAAGAGAAATATTTTTTACCCCAATCCTCCACAAAGCTTTGGTTTTGTGACTTTGTCCCAGGCCATGAGAGGGAATTTAAACTTCTCTCTAGCTCCCATCCAAAGGAATCTCTTCTGGATTTTCTCTAAGGCTTCCTTAATTTTAGCAATTAGCATGAAAATATACATCACATAAATGGGAATTCCTTGAAGGGAGATTTGGAGTAGTTGAATCTTACCATCCTGAGAAAGCAAGAGACCCTTCCAAGACGAGAGTTTACTATTAACTCTTTCTAGCAGAGCATTCCAAATCAAGTCAGGATTCTTATGGATCAGGGGCATACCTAGATAAGAATCTGGAAAATGCTTAATCTTGCACCCTAGGATGTGAGCTAATCTGGATTGAACTTGATTCTCCACATTAATGAAAAAAACAACACTTTTATGGAAATTAACCATCTGTCTCGAAACCTATTCATAATCCTTAAGAACCATCTTAAAATTTGAGGCCTCATGGACAGAGGCCTTACCCATCATGAAGTTATCATCCACAAACTGATTGAGGCAGATAGAGGGAAGACCATTAGAGATTTTAATACCCTAGATAATACTTGAAGACATGGCTAATTGATAGATTCTACTCAAGGATTCAGCCATTATGACATAAAGGAAAGGTGAAAGAGGATCACCTTGTCTCATCCCTCTACCAGCTTGGAAGAAACCTTCTAGTTTTCCATTGACCAAAATCAAGAAACTAACAGTGGATATGTAGGTCATAATCATATTTACCAGGAAGTTATCAAAACCCACCTTTAACAAGATGGCTGAAGGAAAGACCATGTTATCCTATCAAAGGCTTTATGCATATCCAACTTGAGAAACATAGCCAATCTTCTAGAGCTTTCAATGGAATGGATGGCTTCTTGAATCACAATAATGCTATCAGTAATTTTCCTTCCCAAGGAAAAAGTCCCCTGATTCTTGAAGATAAAGTTAGGAAGGACCATGTGAATCCTCCCAGCTATGATTTTAGTTAGAATTTTATAACTAGTGTTGCAAAGCTTATAGGTTTGAAATCCTTAACCTCCTTGGCTCCAACAATTTTTGGCACAAGGACAAGGAAAGTGTTATTCATTTGCCTCAAAAGATGACCATTGTTGAAAAAATCTTGGACCATTTCAATGACCTCATATTTTATCACCTCCCGAATTTTTGAAAGAAAAAGGTAGGGAAGCCATCCAGCCTTGGAGATTTATCTAGTTCCATATCAAAGATCACAATGTAGACACTAAAATTAGGTCACACTCCCCTTTGGTCCCTCGACAAATAAACACCCTTCATCACATTAACCTAGCCATGGCCCCCTTCACCCCACTAATATTAATTTTATTAATCTAATTAAATTAATTCATTATCCTCACCATATTTATTATTTAAATATCTTAATTTAAATAATATCCACACATACACTTCACTTAGACACCTCATCAAGCTAACTCAACCTAAAACCTATTCTTAATAAGTTACCATAAGTAACTAAGACTTACCTAAACCCTAAAATTCAATGCCTAAATTCTCTCTAAGCACATTCCCACATGCTTACAAGAAGCTCCCAATTTAATCCATGGGTTAACGACACAATATCCGAGAAAATCAAGAGGATCTCCCTAGTTTAGTAAACCTAGGAAATCCCGCTCGACCGATGTCGCTACTCCTAACCATCGCCGGTTAAGCCGAACCGCCGCTGCTACCCTTTTAACCCCAAAACAACCTTATTCTCAAGGTTGGCAGAAGGTTGGAAATGATTGGAAAATTTGGTGAACATTAGCACATTCCAAAGAGATATCACATCTTCTGAGAGAAAATTCCAGTGAGAACACACATGCAAGGAAGGAGATCAAGCATCTTTTCCTGCATAGCCATCCCAAAGAATGATCTGATCTAACCAAGCAAAGAGGAATGCACATGCATCCCATGCAGAATATTTCCTTTAGTTGGTGATCACCTACAGCCTTCAAAACCTCTCATCAATACCTCTAGCCCTCACTCATAGGTATCCAGGACCGTAATCCAAGTAAGTAGATGCTATACTTCTCTAGATTTATTCCATTTCATCATTATATTCTCATACTTTGTTTACCTACCCACCCATTGACCTCCCCAAAGACTCACCCCTCCATATACTAATTAAAACCCCACCAAATCCTACCTAAATCACCCAATACCTCATCTCGACTAACCAAAGTCCATTGTGCAATCACAAAGGAGACCTAAATCTCATTATGGGTCATTCCCAAAACTCCACAAGAATCAAAGACTCGCTTACCCTACCGCCACCGATCACCCTTAACTAACATCGATTCGCCATCGTATTTTCCCATACAACCTGTAAAGACTCTATCCACCTAATTCCCTTTCACCCTCATTCACCTCGTGATCTACCCGAGACCTTTCTCGACCCGCAGAGACCCGTAACCAGCCATTGACCTTCGAATCCTATTCTAACCTAGCCTATTAGATTAGATCTATATCTTATTTTTTTTAAGTGAGATACCTTAATCATTTCAAATTACAATAGGATTTACCTTATTTAGCGCATTAAATTGTTTAAAATAGTGGATTGACAGCCATCTAGGAAGTATCACACTTCTCGGATCTAGCATATGCTAGGCAATTCACTACATATATTGTTTAAATTTTTCTGGTGGTCTTTCTTTGCATTACAGGTAGTTCCTCCTAGCCAAAAGGAAGCTCTCACAATCATCTGTGGATTTAGAAGTCATACGCGTGCAACAACCCATCAACCAACATTTGAACAGTATTCCTCCTACACCTGTTACCCTATTTGTTTCATCAATACTTCAAAGAAATGATCTAGAATTAGGTGAAACATTTTGGCACGCCTGGGGACCCATCCGGGGTTCCTTGCATTTCATTCATTCCTAGGAAAATTTGTGTGTTTTTTTCCCTTCTAGAAAATCATACACATTAATTTTCTTCCTTGGTAACCCACATTTTCTTTCTATTTTGCTCTAAAGGAAACCTTTCTTTCGGTGTAATTAAAAAGAACCATTTCTTCGTGTTTTCTCGTATTGTAGAGAAAAGAGCATCCCTCTTCCTTCCTCTTCATATTTTTGTGTCATCCAAATTCACACTTCGATTTGGGCTTAAAATAAGTGCATTGCATTCTAATTTATCGCATTAGCTCACATTAATCAGGGCAACCTATACACCGGAGGTCATGACCAGGTGATGGTTGACAAACGAACCGTAGAAAGCACTTTCTTTCTCTCTCTCTCTCTTTGAGTCTTGCCAAATTACACATATTCTTAAACAACATATTTCCGGGGAACGCTCACAATGATCACACCAATTTGAGGATTAGCAGTACTCCCTACCACAACTGCCGAGTCATACTTCGAGCGAGGCCCGTCCCCACCATAACATACCAAAACCTCACCTTTTAGATCTTCTTCTTCGTAGGAAGCCATCCTCACCAAAAAAACTCTATTTCACAATTCATGTGTCAGTCTTAAATAGAATAAGCTAAACAAACATAATAGAAAAGGCACTCCTAGGATCACATTTTTCTTAGTGTTTTTGTTTGGCTTGCATTTTGAGGTGAGAGATCACGTTCTTCATTTTTCTTTTTCCTTTCCTTATATGGGTATTCCGGCTTCACCTAAGTGTGCCTGGCCATATCATCATCATTCTCAAATTTTGGGTATGATTCTACATTAGATTTTAATTCACAACCACTTTTCTTTCATCATTGTTTTAATTTTAGAGTAACCGCCGCTAGTTACCACCGACCGCCGCGTTCTGGTTATACCCAATCAACGTTGGCTCCGTGTCCTTTTGTTAACCTACCCAAAAGGAAATTTTATTCATTTTCTTCCACTTTTCACAATTCCCCGCCACTACCATCATTCTCATTGACATCAGAAACACCATCAGATTTTGCATACCTATCAGATTTGACCTTCTCCCTGGTTTTTCACTCACTGACCATTTTCTACAGTGACTGGCAGTGGTTACCCCTGACCGGTGTCGGTTTGCCTTAACTGGCATCGGTTAGCCTGTTTCACTTTCCAACCACCATTTGGTACCTAATCCACTTTTTACCATCAGATTCACTTGTTCCTGCTATTTTTCTGTGTCATTTACAGAGAAGCAGCCCTACCTGATTAGTACTAGTTCACATGGTGCTGACCCAAAGACAAGCAAGTGCACTTGTGTTTCATGTCGTCAACCACTCCTACCTAGTCCTTCACCACCTTCCATTTTATCACTAGCCATGGATCCCATCTAACCTATTACTATCGCTACCGGAGATGAGGAGTTCACATAACTCCTTGACCAAAATCTTGTCGCCTTGCAATTTTACCTTTCCCATTCATCCACTCGATATGCCTCGGTCGGGCTGATATACGGCATGCTCATATCTATCCCCTGACTCTCACTCCCACTCCTGCATCGGCCCCATCTAGCTCTGTGTTGCCCACATGTACCTTACCCCCAGTCGTTTCGTAGCTAGGTCCTATACCCGCTATGACTGACATGTCTGCCACCTCTGTTACCCCCGCCACATCCACCATACCCTCGACAACTACCCAAAACACAACCTCATCCACCCCTAATGTCTCACACATACCCGTAGCTACACTACCACCTCCCATGTCGCTGACCCCCACCCCTTTTTCGTAACATGTTCCTTTCCATTCCATAATCATTAGCCCCCATTTCCACTAGGGTTAGCATGATCCTTCCAACACCATATACATACTATCAACCACCTCTCGTTTCATCCATTATTCACTCAGGGTACGTACCTCCTGTTTCACTGCCTTCTTCCCAATCAACCTACATGGCAACACCATACACTAGAGTGCCACCCTCGTTATATGCCCAAAACCAACCCTCTCACGCTACAGGAGGCACCCAATCGTCGCAACCTACCAACAACCTAATCAAATTGATGTTGGACAAGATGTAGACATTAGAGGCATTGGTTTTCGATCCCATAACACTCTCACCTATGACGATATTTGCAACGAGCCCATCCACCCATCCATTCCTATCCGCCCATACCCCATGCATTGGGAAATGACTAAATTAAATCATTTCAATAGCAAAGAAGACCCGCAGCAGCATTTGCGGTCATTCAAACACGGGTGTTATCTGATCACTCACGATGATGCCTTGCTCTTGAGAACCTTTCCCATGTCTCTGATCGGACCTGTATTAGATTGGTATAGTGGGTTACCTAAACACTCTATATTCTCATTCAATCAGGTAGCCCAAGACTTCTTAGATCATTTTTCTATCAATATCATCAAGAAGGTTACTATGACCAGCCTATACTCCACGCGTCAATATGAGGATGAATCTATCACGATTTTATCACTCACCGATGTAGCTTTATCAACCAACTCACCTTCCAATCGCCACAAACAAACTCGTTGAGCTCTTCACATGGGCTTGTGTTAGACATATCTCACCGACCTCAGCCTTCCAAACTTTCCAAACATTCAATGAAGCGTCACTATGGCACAAAAGTTAGAGATTCGGGCCATCAAGAGAAAGAAAATTCAATTACGTAATAAGAATTTGGCATTCAAGTTGAATGATACCTCTTCTTCTTCCAAACCACAAACCAATTATTTAAAAGCTAAGGGAACTGCTAACGCAGTGGTACTCAAGGCCGGCCCATCTCATCTATCAAATCAAGCTACCCCCTCATCTAATCTCTCACCCATCCAAACTTTTCAATTCAGACGAGAGCAATGGAAATACACCCCAATTGGGGAACCTTACTCTTCTGTCTTAGAAAAGCTTATCAAAGCCGAGGCCATTACCCTTCCACCCATAAAACCACACACTAGTTTTGACCCTGCTCGCCCCATGCTTGCATGGTATAAAGAACATGACTTCTGTAACTATCATCGAGTAAAGGGTCATAGTGACGACAATTACATCACTTTCAAAAATATTGTCCAAGAAATGCTCAAGAAAGGTGAGTTAACCATGGATAATCCTAACGCACCTACCAACCAAAACCTACACATCTTCAAGAAACCATTTCCTAACCATGTCCCTTCATCTGATCAAACCGGTGAGACCTCAACTCATGATACCCATACCCGCGAGGTCCACACTATCTTTAATGATATACATGTTGCCTCCCAATTACCTCACATTCCTTCCATAGAGGAAATCCTAGCCCAAAATTCCTCCTTCAGATCGTAACCAAACTCCCCTATTCCTTCACCCACAGAGGAACATCTTTCATCTCCTTCATCACCTATGGAGGAGTCCCCTGCTAACATCAAGACCATCTCACCCCTGGCTTCTCCACTTAGAGAACCTTTACCCACAAGCACTCCTCCACCTAGAGAGGAGTACCCATTACCTCCTCCACCCACAGAGGAGCACCCATCATCTCCTCCACCTATGAGGAGCTCACATCATCTCCTTCATCTATCATAGACCCATTTGAGATACGTTTGCCTCTTGTGAGCATTCTCCATCAGCTACCCAAAATCCTGCACTGCTCTTTCGCTCTCCTACCCACTAAGTCAAGCTAGCCAATTTCCTATCTCTAAGACACATTTTATAGGAATTTCCATTAGGTCCTCATCAACTCCACCTACAGATGTGTCATTCTCATATTTGGCCGATCACTTAGATTATGTGGATAGAGCCTTACTATGGGGATGCCTTTTGCTTCCTATCTCAACACAGATGCAGCAGAGGTCACTTGCTGATACCTCCACTATCTACCTAAAAATATTTCAACCAATCAAACCAAACACAACCACCTCTATCACAAATCCTTCCATGACACTTGTCATAGCTCAAACCACATCCTTACCCATAGCCCAATCTATATCTAAACCCAAACCCACACCTATGACATCATCCTCGACTAAACCTATTACCACTTTAGGGGTCAACCCAACTACCAGACTTACTCATCCACCTATCAAACTGGATTTGGCTATATCCTCTAAAGACAACACCACACCTACTCCAAAACCCAAATAGAAGCACCACACCCATACAACTCATACCCCGGCTGCGCCAATCACACTTGCACCTGTCCCGTCCATCTTAGGATCTCAGCTTCCCCACATGGTCAAGAAACCTCTAGCCACCAATAAACCAAAAACACAACAACCCATTCCTTCCTCATAAACCTCTAATCTCCCCACATGCCCAAAGATAACTTATACCAACACCTACAACATCTTTACCACCCATACCTCCAATACCCTCAGCTATTACTTCACTGCCCACTACATTTCAATCTTTGTCCCTTACACCTCCTACACGACCCACATCCTCTACCTTCACAACACCTCCATTATCCCCATGGGTAACTCATCCTCTTCCCCATCTTCTTTTCCTTCTAGACCTCATACACCCATATCACCTTTACCCAAGAAGGTGTGACCCAAAAACAAAACTCCACTACCCCACAATAAGGTAGTCAAAACAACCACACACCCTCCTACCCATCCATTTACTATAACCCTACCTAAACAAACACAACCGACACCCAAAACCATACCAGCACCCAAACGCATAGCTTAACCCACTCCTCCTCCTCCAAAGACCATTCCTCAACAATCAACTACACCTACACCCAAACCCACATTCACTTCCTATTGTGATCCATTAGTAGGGTCATATGCCAAAATTTTAACCAACCTCCTTAAGACTTCTGTCATCACATTACCTCCACTCAGACCTTACAACCCCCTCAAACCCAAGCCAAAATGGTTTGATGATATTAAAATTTGTGCTTACCATCGTGTGCCAAGGCATGATGTGGAAAACTATAAGGCCTTAAAAACTGTCCTTATCTAGTTGTGTCCTCCTAAAGACAAATTTGATGATGATGATGACCTTCTCGGTGAGAATCCCGCTTCACCAACACCCATTCCCACACCGCCCACTCAACAACCACAAACTCCATCCTCACAACTCCTAGAGCCACCCCTAAGATTTGAAATTAACATGGTTCGCATCAGAGAACTTGCCACGCCGCCACCCAAATGTTGTTGTGCCCAACTCATCTCATAGGGTTTTTCTCCTCTAGTAGGTTTTTGTCATAGTGTCGTTATACCACTCACCCTACACCTTCTCTTTGTTTCAACTCACCTCGATCAACATGATACACATCACTACACGTACTCAGAAGGATAAGGGTAAAGAAAAGGCAATCGATCCACCAACCAATCCTATACCCAACATACCATCTACACCCATACCTAAAATCACTATCCACAAACGTACCCCATTTCTAACAACATCACACATCGCACCATGCTCAAACAATTACACCAGCCTCCCCTCAAAATGTCCCTATATGACCTCATCTAAACCTCAAAATCCCATCGTCAAGCTCTCATGGAGGTTCTTCAATCTATTGAGGTTTTACCCAATGACCCTACACCCGTGGCCTCCATTATCACACCCCATCATGTAGCCTCTCTCACCAAATTACCACCTTCATCTTCACCCCACCCTAATCACCAAGTGGCCTCTCTTAGCTTCTCAAAGAAAGAGATCGTGCCACACCAAAATGATGACCCAGACCTATCCCTCTTCATCTTTGTCCACACATCAATGACATACGGGTATGTCATGTGATGATTGATGGGGTGCTAGATTAACATCATTTCATACCATGCATTTTCTCAAATGTGCATACCTAAAATTACATGCATAAACATCCGGTCATGTTGCGCTTCATGTAATGACACTATCACCTCTACACTAGGTACTTTCATCCTTCACATTCGCATGGGCCCCCTCGCACTGTTCCAAAATTGTTTTAGGTTTTGGAAGGGGAATTCCAATATAACCTATTACTTGGTAGACCCTGGATTCATGTCATGGGTTGTGTTCCTTCCACTTTGCATCATTGTGTAAAGTTTGAACATGAAGGACACACCTATACCATTCCAGCTGACCCATCACCTTTTAAAACATGCAACATGCTTTACCGACCCAACGATGTGCTCATACCTATTAAGCCGACTACCTCCGCAACCGTTACTTCTTCACCTACACTTCCACTTACCAAGCACACCGCTGCTTCTATCACACATACCTCCTCCATTCCTACCACTGCCATAACCTCCATGGCTGACCCATCAGCTTCCCAATCTATTAACTCTACCTCCGCATCGACCTCTAAAACATCATCCATTCCAACTACCTACATACCAACCACTAATCCCTTGGAAGGTGTTTTTCAATACCTCACTCTGGGGGAGTACCACCTATATAGTGTCAACACATTCCTTACTCCATAAGAGTACATAAGTCTTCACCAACACCCTCATTATAATCATCATATAGGATAACATCTCCTATATGGTCCTCCTCACCTTCGTACTAGTCTCACCTATGGGGGACTTGATACTACCATTTACACACCCAAACCACTGTCACAAACTGACCCCTTTTCTACTGACTTCTAATCACTTACCGATCGTCATTTTTCCCACACCTTCCTATACCGATGTGCATGGAAGGGTTTTGTTTTTGGCTTTTATGAGCAAGGCTGCCATACCATTATTCCATGTACCACCCGCAAACATAATGACCATAGTGGTATCGGCTTTCCCGAACCACCTACCAAACAGCCCACATTGAACTCATTAAGGACACTAACCCTTCTCCACCTTCTTCAACCGCTCCACCTTCATCACCACCTTCACCGACGGAGTCGATGGATTCTGAATCTATCCCTCCTAAAAAAAAATCATAAACACCATTTCCTTGGGGCCTTTGACTTATCAACGCAAGGGCGAGGCCCCTTCCACTCTTCCTTTCCTGTATCCTCAAATGATCGATGACGATACACCTTTAATTAACGTTATTCAATGTCAGGATGATGAATCCATACTCACCTACCTTGGTGTAGAAGACTCATATATTCATCGGTCATTACCTTCTGAGATGCAAACCATGTTGAATGAATTGACTATCGAGATCAACATTCATACTCAGATGACGTGCACATCCTAAATATCGATAATCTTTAGATGTCACTTTGAATAGGAAGCAATCACTTCTTTTCTCGAGATCATAACCATGTTTTCACTTGGTCTTATGCAGACATGCCCAAGATTGACCCCACCATAGTGGACCACAATATCGTAATCGCTCCCAATGCCAAACCCATTAAACAAAAGCCGAGGAAAATGCACCTCGCATTGCCCTTCTCACAAAGAGGAACTTCAAGTGCCTTCTTTCCATTTCCTTCATCTTACGCATTGATTATCCTCGTTGGATTTCTAAAATGTCCCTGCTCACTAAGGCGATAGAAGGACTCTCGTATTTATATAGAATTTTGTGACCTCAACCTAGCATGTCCAAAAGATGACTTTCCCTTACCTGGTATTGACTAGCTAGTTAACCTTACCACTGCCATGAGATGTTATCACTCATGGATGGCTTCTTGGGTTATAACCAAATCCTCGCTTTCCCCAAGATCAACACAAAACCTCGCTTCATCACCCTTTAGGGGAACTTTTGCTATCGAGTCATGCCTTTCGCCTTAAAAATGCTGGTGCCACATATCAGTGGGCTATGACTTACATCTTCCATGACATCAGGCATCGCATATTGGAAAATTACATGGTTGATCTCTTGGCCAAATCTAAACACTACTCTGAGCACCTAACCATCCTCAAAACCATCTTTGATCGTCTCATTAAATATTGCGTCCGCCTTCAGCCTAAAGAAGTGCGTCTTTGCGGTTCTCTCAGGAAAGCTCCTAGGATTTATCGTTTCCCTCCATGGTATAGAATTCGACCCTACTAAAGTCAAGGCCATTCTTGAAATGCCTCCACCCACTAACCTTAAACAACTTTGTAGCCTGCAAGGTAAGTTGCAGTCTATTCACCGTTTCATTTCATAATTATTGAATTCGTGCTAACCATTTCATCATTTTCTCAAGAAGGATGTCTCCTTTAAATGGGATGATGAATACCACAAATATTTTGAGGCCCTAAAAAATACCTTCTCCAACCACCCATACTCATCCCACCTAAAGACGATCAACCTTTTTACCTATACATATCCACTACCGATCACTCCTTGGGAGCCATGCTTGCTCATCGTGATGAACAACACAGGGACCAGGTAGTTTATTACATAAGCCGTACTCTTTTAGACTATGAAACCTGATACACCCATCCCGAAAAACTTTTCTTAGCCTTATTTTTCATTGCCACCAAACTCCGTCATTACCTACTCAACCAAAAAACCTATGTTGTGACCAACACCGACCCCTTACACTTCATGTACGCCAGACCTTATCAAAATCAGTGTGCCACATGAGGTCTTATGCTTTTAGCTGATCTTGACCTCAAATTCATTCATAAAAATTCCATCAAGGGCCAAGCTATCACCGACCAATTGGCCGACGCACCTATTTTTGGGATCAACCTCAAATTTTGACTTTCCGATAAGTTGATTGCTACCTTTTCCTCGGATGAACCCCCTTACCAAATGAAACTCTTCTTTGATGGTTCCAAGTGTTAGTGTGGGGTGGTGCTGGTATTATCCTCATTCCCCTTGAGGATGAACCCATGCCTTTGTCTTTCAAATTAGATTTTGAATGTACCAACAATATTTATGAATATGAAGCGCTTGTACTCAATCTTCAAGCCGCCTACGCCCTAGATGTAAAATCAATCAACATCTTTGGTGATTCTCAATTGGTTGTAAACCAAGTCAATGGTATGTACCAATGTCATAACAAGATACTTCAAAAGTATAAACATCATGTAGACATACTTTTGACCACCTTTGATTGTTACACCTTTCAAACCATCCCACATTCAACCAACAAGTTTGCAGATACCATGGTCCCGCTTACCTTCATAAATACCCGCTTCACTCATCGATTCTACAATATTTGTCACCATACAATGACTCCAATCACCTTCTTATTTAGCTCACAATGTTTACTCGATCGGAAATGCTACCCCGACTCAAGTGACTTTTGGTATAAACAATACTCCATCTACCTTTCTCTCTCCATCTTACCTCCCGATCTCACCCATAATAGAAAATGTGCCTTCCTTAAAAGGTCTCTCATTACGTCATTCTTTGGGGCCTCCTCTATAAGCGTGGCTTTGATGGTATTCTCTTATGATGCCTCATAAGTTCTGAAATTCCTTATACTATTAAGGAATTTCATGATGGCACATGTAGAGGTCACTTTAGTGGCCTTGTTGTTGCTAAGTGTATTCTTCACTTGGGCTATTACTGGCCGAACCTTAACCATGATTGTTGTGACTACATAAAATGTTGTGTAAAATTCCAACAACATTCCAATCTTCATCATACACCCAGTCATGCCTTACAGGTCGCTCAAGACCTTTGGTCCTTCTCTTAATGGGGTTTGTATCTTGTCGAGAAATCAATCCTCATTCTTCCCAATACCATCAATGGATCATCACTACTACCGAATACTATACAAAATGGGTGGAACCCATACCACTCATCTCCACAAAAGCTGAGAAAATATGTGAGTTCATTAACCACCACATCATTTGTTGTTTTGAAGTTCCTCATCGTCACCGATAAAGGAAAACAATTCAAAAACAAAACATTGTAAAACATCAGACACCTTCAAAGATTCAGCTTAGTTTCTCATCACCTTATTACCCACAAACCAATGGCCAAGCTGAATCCACTAACAAAACCTTAAACAAAATTCTTATGAAAGTGGTTGATGATACTGGGAAGGATTGGCATACGCACATTCCTTTTTCCTTAGTGGGCACACCGCACTAGTATTCACACTTCCACTGTGGCCACACCTTTTCCTCTGGTCTATGGTATAGAGGCGCCCCGCTCGAATTCCAAATCCCTCACTCCACATTTCTCTCCATGACATGCTCAATGATGATGAATTTCGTCAGACCGTTTAGCATAGCTAGAGTTATTAGATGAATGTCATCTTAACACTCTGGATCACCTTCAAGTTTACCAAAAATGTATCAAACGTGCCTATGACAAACGTGTCCATGTACGAACCTTCCAATTCAGTGACCTTGTCCTAAATAAAATCAACACGTAACCAAAGCAGAAAAAAGTAAATGGGGCAAATTTGCTCCTAATTGGCTTGGACCATACATCATGACTCATACCTATGGATTAGGTGCTTATTATTTATCTTCACTCGATGGTAAACCTAAACCTAAGCCCCTTAACATCTTGCATCTTTGACCATTCTATTGTTGAGTTGTTGACCTACCTCACTTTTTGTCTCTTTCCATCCTTGTCCCTTGAGTGCTATTCACTCCATACACCTCACCAATGATTAAACAAGAATCATGTGAGTACCGTCACTTGTTATCTTCTCTTGAATATGTGTACCATGGCACTACACATAGCATGATTCTCATGGATACTTTTCATCTACCTTTAGATGAGATCCCATGGTCATTTCACCTTGCCTTTTGAATAAGAGTCTTATTCTCCACCTTGGTCTTGTCCATGACTTCAAATACCTCACATGGGACCAAAATCCTTGAGTCAAACTTCTACAAAAATATGACTCCTCAAAAGGACATCTTTCTCTCGACAACTACTACTATAAATAGATCGCTCCTCGAAGGAAAGCTATGCAAAGCTCTTTAAAAATGAGAGCCACCGGAGCTTCCCACATCAATCCGCTTCATGAAGACCTTAAGGAGTTAAATTTTCTTCATCCCATATAGACTTCCTGCATCAATCAGTCTATCTCAACTATAAGTCAAAACACTCAACCTTTTTGTCATGGACTTGCCCATCAGTGATCTAGGTTCTCTTTCTTGAAGCGCACGCTACCTATACCATATAAAGATTACCCACTTTTCACCCTTCAAACCATGCCCACTCTTATTTCCTACTTGCCTCAAGGGACTTCTTGAACTTATACATTTGGTGATCATGTGAATAATTTTTACCTTAGACACCATCATGCAATGTCTTTAGGTTCTTGCATTCATCACCTCCACCAAGGAATGATCTACTCAAGATGATCCTAACCAACTAGGTGGCAGTTTATTGCCCCATATTGTCTTTTAACCATCTTTGTTTACGTTTTGATTACCTTATACAGAGTTGGTCCTCGATGCTTACTTTTGGGGTAATTTTCTTCTTTCACCACAATTGCCCTCACCTACATCATTTTACCTATAATCTACCCACACATAACAAACTTAAACCCACACCATGCCTAAAACCTACCAACTCATTTTCATACCTCCTTATATTCTTCCCTAGCTTATGGGAGAACTACATCGGCTTGAGGTCCCTTTTTCATCGGGACTATGTAGGCAGCACTCCGAAGGGCATGGGGCCCTTGGAGGTTAGATTGGCCATCCTCTACCCTAAACAATTCATCTTCCATGTGCCTCACATTACATCACACCTAACTTCATTTCCTTTATACCCAAAATTGGAAATTAAACCACATACATAACAAGTTGTTTCATATTTTAAACATTCACAACATACATTTATTATGCCTACCATTTCTTATCATCATTATGCATAGATTATACCACATCTCACATATGACCCATATTATCATTCATTGCATAAAATAATGAATCACCACTTCACCTACTTTCAACTCAACCATGCCTAAACAAACCTAACTCAACCATGCCTAAACCAACCTAACTCAACCATGCCTAACCAACCTAACTCGATCCATGCCTATAACCTAACTCAATCCATGCCTATAACCTGACTCAATCCATGCCTATAACCTGACTCAACCATGCCTAAACCAACCTAACTCGATCCATGCCTAAACAAACCTAGACTCAACCATGCCTATAACCTAACTCGATCCATGCCTAAACCAACCTGACTCCATCATGCCTAACTCACCTAATTTCCATCCATATCAACACAACAAATTCATATCTCATAAACAAATCAACAAATCAAATAATACCATGTATCTCATCAACACATCAACAAATCAAATCATAGCATGTATCTCATCATATAAATCAATGTGTATCTCAAATATACATGGCTATCTCATCATGTCCATCATCTCAAAATCATTGGCACATAGGCTGATATACAATACAAAATGTCATTAGACGCAGCGCCGACTCTCATATATACAACCTACAACAACCTACAAATAAAAATAAAAACTCCTCTTTCAAGATGGTAATTTATCAAATCCACAACGTAGAGTAGAGCACTTACCTTGTCACGCTACCACCATCTTCGTGCCACGCCTGGCCATTATACCAGATGGGACACCCGATCCCTCTCGCCTCCACCATCACTGAATACCTACTCGTAAGCTCTCACCAATCGAATCCCTTGCAATGATCCTGTGGACCCGCTGCTCACCAACCAATCACTCCTCGATCACACCGCTAGCTCACTGTTCCATTTCATCCAGACACTTTTCTCTTTTCTCTCTTTTTGTCATTTTCTCACTTTGAAAAATAACAAATGAATAACAAAAAACACAAATTTTTTGTTTTTATAACAAACCCGACCTAACCGACGTCGGTTACCCTTGATTGGCATCGGTCGCGTGCCTACCTAACCATCGTTGGTTTCCCTCTACCGACATTGGTTATCCATGACCGGCATTAGTCACCATCAACTACACATTGCCCTACATTTTAACCTTTACCCTACCCCTACCTCCCCTTTTTTCCCCACCCAACCTTCACCCTGATCATTTACCCCACCCCACCTTTACCCTACCCATTTACCTCACCTTTCCTAACCTCATCATTTACTACCTCCCTTTTTCCTCCTTTGGGGACTCATTATTCTACCCCTACCTTGGCCTTACCCATGTCGTGACCTAGATATTTGGACCTGGACCATCACTAGTGACCTTTGACCTCATGTGTTCGCTATACCTTACAACATTATTACCTGTGTTGTTGACCTAATGACCTTACCTAGCCTATTTTCGTGACCATTTATCCTGACCCTACCTTTGGTGTACCGAAACATACCTAAATGTTCCTGCACCTAACCTACGTTGTGTTTCTTGACCATATCCTATACCTTGGATACCGGAATCACTTCAACCTTGTTTGGATAAACCTATCAACCTTAGATGATGTAGAGTTTTCCTGCTCTTCAACCTGGTAGTGTGTTGCAGTTTATATGTGTGCGTGTGTTTGACTATTGCTACCTTTGACCCAAACCCATTACCTAGCTTACCCGAGTAGACCTTGCTCCTTTTTTCCTGTTCCCCACCTTCCCCTTGCTCTCATTCACCTTTTTATCAAACCACTCACCGATTTTGCCTTCATCCTCGCGGCCTAGTTTAAGGAGGATCACATTCACCCACACATGGGGCAACCACATTTTATTTTTGTTAGTGTCGCTTACTAATACAAACTACGCAAAAAAAAGGGCAAAAATGTAGACACTAAAATTAGGTCACACTCCCTTTGGTCCCTCGATAAATAAACACCCTTCATCACATTAACCTAGCCATGGCCCCCTTCACCCCACTAATATTAATTTAATTAATCTAATTAAATTAATTCATTATCCTCACTATATTTATTATTTAAATATCTTAATTTAAATAATATCCACACATACACTTCACTTAGACACCTCATCAAGCTAACTCAACCTAAAACCTATTCTTAGTAAGTTGCCATAACTAACTAAGACTTACCTAAACCCTAAAAATCAATGCCTACATTCCCTCTAACCACATTCCTACATGCTTACAAGAAGCTCCCAGTTTAATCTACGGGTTAACGACACGAGATCCGAGAAAATCAAGAGGATCTCCCTAGTTTAGTAAACCTAGGAAATCTCGCCTTGACCGACACCGGTTACCCCTAACCATCGCCGATTAAGCCGAACCGCCATCGGTTACCCTTTTAACCCCAAAACAACCTTATTCTCAAGGTCATGTAGGTTGAAATGATTGGAAAATTTGGAAAACATTATCACATTCCAAAGAGATATCGCATCTTCTGAGAGTGAATTCCAACGAGAACACGCATGCAAGGAAGGAGATCAAGCATCTTTTCCTACATAGCCATCCCAACAATGATCTGATCTAACCAAGCAAAGAGGAATGTACATACAGCCCATGCAAAATCTTTCCTTCAATTGGTGATCACCTGTAGCCTTCAAAATCTCTCATCAAAGAACTCCAACCCTCACTCACAGCATCTAAGACTAGAATCCAAGTAAGTAGATGTTATACTTCTCTGGTTTATTCCATTTCATCATTATATTATCATATTTTGTTTACCTAGCCACCCATTGACCTCCCCAACACTCACCCTCCATATACCCATTAAAACCCCACCAAATCCTACCTAAATCACCCAATACCTCATCCCGACCAACCAAAGTTCATTGTGTAATCACAAAGGAGACCTAAATCTCATTTTGTGTCATTCTCGTAACTCCACAATAATCGGTACCATTAGCTTACACCCAACCACCACCGGTCACCTTTAACCGACATCAATTACTGTATTTTCCCATACAACCCAGAACAGTGACCTATCCACCTAATTCCCTTTCACCCTCATTCACCTTGATCTCCTGAGACCTCTATCAGACCTGCAAAGACCTAGAACCAATTATTTGACCTTTAGATCCTATTCTAACCTAGCCTGTTAGATTAGATCTATTTCTTATTGTGTTTTAAGTGAGATACCTAAATAATTTCAAATTACAATAGGATTTACCTTATTTACCACATTAAATTGTTTAAAATAGTGGACTGATAGCCATCTAGGAAGTATCACACTTCTTGGATCTAGCATACACTAGGTAGTTCACTACATATATTGTTTAACTTTTTTTGGTGGTCTTGCTTTGTATTACAGGTAGTTCCTCCTAGCCAAAAGGAAGCTCTCACAATCAGTTGTGGATTTAGAAGTCATACGCATGTAACAACCCATCAACCAACATTTGAATAGGTATTCCTCCTACGCCCGTTACCCTATTTGTTTTGTCAATACTTCAAAGAAATGATCTAGAATCAGGTGAAACACACAAAAAAATTTCCTCCTTTAAGGTTCTCCTTAAGATATCTCTATTTTCAAAGGGGTTGATAACATTCTGGAAAAGATCCAGGACTTTATTCTGAACCTGATCCTTCAAACTCTACCCCTGTTTAAAAAGATCTTTGAAGTAATTTACTATAGTAGTAATGATATCCTTATTATCTGTGTAGATCTCCCCATTCTCACTTCTTATCTCATTAATCTTTAGAATATTGGCTCTGGAAGTGGCAGAGAAGTGGAATAATTTAGTATTCCTATCCCACCTCTTAATCCATTTAACCCTAGATTTTTGTCTCCAATACACCTCTTCTTTATCCAGGATCTCATGGTATTCAGACATGATTTTTTGTTCTTGATTGTTGAGAACAAAGTGTTAAGACAATCACTCCATAAGTTCCTCAATATTTCTTAAATCTTAAGCAATTTTACTTTTTTCCTAGAAAATATTTCCAAAAGTCTCTTTATTCCATCTTTTAAAGTTACTTTTGATATGCTTCAGTTTAGAAGTCAATCAAAACTATCAACCCCACGTGCACTCAATATCCCACCATTCTTGAATTTTTTTGAAAATATCAAGGTGATCTAGTTGCATCTTTTAAAATCAAGGGTCTAGATTTTTTTGGTTGATTCATCCCCAAATCTAGAAGAATGGGATTATGATCCGATCTAATTTTGGGGAGAGTTTTTAGAGAATAAAGTTGAGTGATTATACAAATATGACTCACCACAAATCTTTCCAATCTAATTTGACTGATCTCGCTTCGCCCTTCATGTTTATCCAAGTAAGCTTGGATCTCTCCAAATATAAATCAAACAGACTATTACTATCCAAGAAGTCAACTAAATCTTCCATACTTTCAGAATAAGAGATCAAGCCACCTTTCTTTTCACTAGGGGAAAGGGGGTATTGAAGTCCCCTCCAACAATCCAATCTTTATCTTTAAACAATTTTCTAAAGCTTGACAGATCCTTCTAGAAATTCCTTCTTTGGCTAAGTTTATTGGAAGCATAAATATTAGAAACATACCAAGATTTTTTTGGAGATGATTTCCATGAAACTCATAACCACATGCCCAGGGGAGGAAAGGATCATAACCCCATGCATTATTCTAGGATCCCACATAGCGACAACACCTCCTAAGGCTCCCGAGGAGCTACATGCTTCCGAGCTACATCCGTGATTAACCCAACAAAATAATCAAGGATTGGAGTAGCTAGTGGCCTTCTTTAGTCAAATACTGAAGAATTATGAGCTCAAGTACAACCACATTGAAAAACAGGTGTTTTCCATCATGAGAGATTTGAAGAAATTCAAAAGTATGATTACTACTAATCACATCAAAGTTTTAGTATCACATTCTAGTGTCAGAGACTTCATTATGGGAGTAGAGATCAACAAGAAATGAGCTGGATGGGTGACTAAAATTATCAAATATGATATGGCTATCAAGGCCAAAAAATTGGTAAGAGGAAGAGCACTTTGTGAGCAATCGGATCTAGACACTCGTGATCACCAGTGAGACTTCCTTCAAGAATGAAGAGACTTCAAGTGATGTTGAGTGGTAGGATAATGAAAGATATATATATATATATATATATAATGATAATAATTCATTTACCGATATGGCTAAATTTTTATCTACCTGCATACCCTCTTGGCCTAAACAGAGAAAAAGAAGACATATGAGGCTGCACTCCATCTCCTACGCCTATTTAATGGTGTTTTGTTCAAAATACATATTTATGGAGTATTGCTCAAGTGTGTTGGAGGTGAGCAATGTGACAAGGTTCTCGACTAAGTTCCATGATGGTTTATTGGGTGGACATTTATCTGCTAGAGCCATGACCATGAAAATCATAAAAGAATGATACTTTTAGCCTATATTGTTTGTTGATGCTCACAAGAGGGTTAGAAAGTGCAAAGGATGTTCTCTATTTACTAGAAATAAAAGATCAGCTTCTCTCCCACTTCATCCAATTCAAGCAGATCAACCATTTGCACAATGGGGTCTTTAATTCACTGGAATGATCAATCCTCCATCTAGTTGTTGGTCACAAGTGGGTTTTAACAGCAACAAATTATTTTACCAGTTGAATAGAATCTATGTTATTGAAGGAAGCCACTTAATCAGTCATCTTTGACTTTCTTGAAGAAATTGTTACAAGGTTTGGAGTCCCATAGAATATTATTTCTGATAATGCAAAATATTTCTTGGGATCCAAAATTTCTAATTGGGCTCTTGGACTTGGGATCTATCTTAATAATTCTTCAAATTATTACCCCCAAGGTAATGGATTGGTAGAATCTACTAACAAGAATCTAATTAGGATCATGAAGAGGACAATGGACATCAATCAAAGGTAGTGACACACAAAGGTGAGAAATTATCTTTGGGTGGATAGAATCACAAAAAAAATAAATTGGTACTTCCCCTTACAAGTTGGTATATGGAAAAGAAGCAAGATTTCCATTGTCACTAGAATTGCCTTCACTAGAATTAGCTCAACAACTAGAATTTGAAGGTACAGATCAAAGGGAGATCAAGATGACGTAGTTGGTAGAATTCGAGGAGTTAAGAAATTCTACTATGATCAAATTAGAGCAACATCAGAAGTCAACCAAATAGTGGTTTGACAGGAAGGCTAGGGATCGACATTCAAGGTTGGAGATATAATTTTGAAATGGGACATGGATCAAGCTAAACCAAGGAGACACTCCAAATTTTATGCAATCTAGAGTGGAACATACATCATCACCGATTGCAAGGAAGCTAAATAATTTAAGTTATTTGATCTTGATGGCAATATTTTTCAAAACCCATTCAATGGGATTTACCTCAAACCATCTCATTAATATATTTCATTGCATCTTGTACATTGTAGTCTAGGATTTCAATTCCTCTAAGTTCTTTCAAAGACATTGTTTTGCTAGTAGTGTAGATTACTTTCCTAAGTGATTTACACGCTTTTATTTCTTGAAGATGTTATGTTGCAAAAATTTCATCACACTATCAAATTTTCTAAAGGAAGAGGTTCAAGGAATTAAGGACTAGTTACAATCCTCTTAGAAAATAAAATGCAGAGCGACTACATTAGATTTGGGAATCCAAATTCAAGTTGTTGATCAATTTCAAGTTCATTAGTGCTTCAAATAGTCTCAAGGGTTTTTCTTCAAGTTTAGATCAAAATTCAAACCGACTCCATGCCCAATGGATGCTTCAAGGCCACCGATAATTCATCTATCGTGTATGTTCCATGTGAGTTGCCAAAAATGTTGTTCATTTTCGCACCCTTGCAAAAAATTGAACAACTTGGATAGAAGTGGACTTAGGAACTTGATGGTTATTTAATGATGTCAATGTAAAGCCATGGATTGAATAAGTCAAGCCACGCCTGTAAAGAACAAGATCTGGATCAATACTGAGAAAGCAACAAGAGAATTTGTGGAAGCCGTGCACACAGTAACAAAAAACCACGAGGCTTTGAGCGTGTCGCAGAGGTTTTAAGAAGACCACAATACATGAATTTAAAAGCTGCGGGGAACTTAAAAAATTTGCGGCAGTTGAAGAAAAAGGGTCTGTGGATGATAAAAGAAAAGTCGTAGAACCATGCGAAAAGCCACGAATTCATAAGCCATGTCAAACTAAAAGAGAAAGTCGCACAATAGAGGAAAACAATAGTTTTTCCACACAAAGCTAAATTTGGCTACAAATTTCAATCTGATGATCTCGATCTTTACAAATATTATATCATTAGGAAAATCTCAAAGCCCTACATGTGATGGGATTTGTATTTCTTACTTCAAATGGAGGTAGTTGATTGGAATAGAGGAAAATGTCTCCAACACGTAAAAGTATAGTTCCATGTGGCGTAACTACCAAAATTTAATGCAATATGGGTGCCCATTTCTTCTCCAACAAGGAAAAAGGCATGGGGAAGTGGATTTTCAAAGTGGTGCCTAGGATTTTTCATAGAATTTAATGGAAGTGGTTGGTGGGTGGAAAGAGGAATTCAAATTTCCCTATTTTTTATTCTTCTTCTCTTTCTCCCATTTTTCTATATATTGTAAAGTGATGCTCAGTTGAAATGTTGGATACTTTGGGAATGTGAGGGCATCATTTTTAATGCTGCACAAGTATTCTAAGAGTTGCATGCCTTAGATCATGATTCTGTGAATGTTTTACATCTTCTTCCTTCATTGTAATGATCTGTGCATGATCTTTAAGCAAAAAATTATTGGTTTTGTGGCTCATTTCTGCCTTAGCTAGTATTTCATTATGTTTCCTTTCCTTTTCATTTTCTTAGATTTATGTTGTGTGTGTTATTATAGAATCTATATCTATTGTGCATCATGGAAATGGGAGTTCAAACACTGTTTTTAAATTGTGGCTTTCATTTTTTCCCTTTTCATCTTCGTTTTCTCCCATTTTTTCTCTTACAAAAGAATATTTTCCCTTATTTTTGGTGTTATCACCCCTCTAGCTTAGGATTTATGTTTAATGCATCTCCTTCTCACCTGGTCCCTTGGAATGTTAGAGTAGAGTTAGATAGTTACATTTCAATTCCTAGGAGTAGTTTTTGTGGTAGAAATAAGTTGAGGAAGTTGACCTTCTCTGGAGGTCTATCTCAATTCAAGTCCCACAAGTTGGAGACAATCCCATGTTTCCTCAAAGCCCTAAATTCTTGTGATTTAGGATGGGTACATTTTTGAACTCCAACAATACCCGCTGCTTCCATCTAACTACTAGCCTGTGCACGAGATGTCAACTCTACACTTGATATAGAAGACCCCGTAATGCCTAGGGCCTTCCTCAAAGTATCTCACTACTAATAGTACTAATATTGATCAACTAATACCTATAACAACTATTCTCTCGAGTCCATCCCGCTCATCTATGACACTATCTCTCTCTCCAATCAATGTATCCCTCACTTTAAACAAATCATATGTCTCTCTCTCTCCTCAAACTATCCCTCTCAACCTCCATTATGGCCTTCTCATATGTCAATCGTGTGTCACTAAAGTTGCCAAGTCATCATCGCTGCCATCATCATCATCATCATCATCATCATCATCATCCTTATCATCATCATCATTTTCGTTGTCATCATCGCTCGCCATCGCCATCATCACCATTATCATCATCACCATCATCATCATCACTAACATCATCATCATCACCAACATCATCATCACCACCACCACCATCATCACCACCATCATCATCACCATCATCATCATCACCATCATCATCACCATCATCATCATCATCATCATCACTAACATTCACCACCTCATGTGCCCCCTACCTCGATCATGTACCCTCCTCCCCTCTTAATCAATCAGTATCCTCTTGAACTCAACATATGCCTTCATCCACCACCGAATGTAGTCGAAGTCACCTTGATATCATCAATAGGAACTAAGTACCCATCCTCATCTAGAACCATAGCCCATGCTCATCTACTATCACAAATGGATGACCTAAAACTTCCTCGGGAGTATCTATATCTCTATCCTCTCATCTATAATGTACTATCTCCTTAGGTAAATCATGTATCAAAAATTTCCTTCCGACACGACTAAATCAAACCATCTCATACTCCCTCCTCGCTTGCTAGCTTTGTACCCACAAATCTTGTTGTGTCCCAACAAGCTCGTCCTCATATCTTGGCCACTCAAGAAACTCCACATAAGGCCTCCATACCACATCACCCACCTACAATCCTATCAAAATATATCTATAGTAGTTGACCTTCCTCATCTTTTGTGCTCTACATTTATCCTCCCTCCATATCATAAAACCAACATGCCTATCACTCACTCTACCCCATGGAAAACCTTGCAGCAAGCAATGGGTACATGCTCATATGCCCAACAATGTAACAAGAATGCCACATCAATACTAAACCTCTTGTGGACTTTCCAAACCCACAAATCCCTATATGTTTTTGTTCTAATAGTGTCAGTGCCCACTCAAAGAAAGTATGATGCCCCATCATCTCATCCACTACTTGTGTCATCATCCATGAGAACCTACCTCCTACTGAATCGGGGATGGAAAAACATGAAATAGACATCCTCATCATTGTCATCCATGTGCACCCCTCTCTCAACAAATAATGATAAGAAAAATCTCCTAACACATACTTCACATAATCGGCATCATCCCCATATAAGCTCCTAATAATACCCTCTCTCTTGGACTAATCAATAATGTAAATACCCACTCCACGAACTAGAAATCACATGATCCTGTGGGTATGCTCCACTGTAATAGTAATCTATCTTGCTGATAACAAAAATTACAGGTGGTGGGATTCCACCTCTCCATCATCCCCAACAACCAACCCCGACATCTATGAATCCTCCTATAATCCCTCATCCCCACAAAACACATTGCCTCTACGTGGGCAATTCATATCAAAACTTTCCATATTTTAATTTTATCAGCTTTTATCAAATCCTCTACATTTAACATTTTCATCTCCAAGCATGGATCTCTCGTTAGATGGTAGTTCCTCGACAATCACATTCGATTACCAACATTTATAGCCTTCCAATAGTTTGACATCCATTCTTCTAGGAACATTACAACATCTTACACGAGCTCACACTTTACGTAATATGATTTGTCGATACGATCAAGATGTAGACACCTCTAATTTGGATCGAGAAATTTAAATACTTAAATTGCGCTAATTATCTCCTTTCCCACGAATTGATGACATATCATCAATTTCACACCTTTTATCTTCCATCCCCATTAATTAATTACATTACACTAATTAGTTAACTCTTCTATCAATAAAAAGCACCAATTAATGACCTTCCATTAATTAGTCCCCCTTGTTATCTAAATTAATTAATTATTCCTAATTAATTAACTCTCTATTCATTTAGATTAATAAATCATCATTTATTTGATTAAATTCCTCTCATATCTTGGATCATGCTAACTTTCTTCTAAAAAATATTCTATAAGCTTTCACATCCCTATTAATTAATCAATTTGATTTGATTAGGGCACCCCCCTCAATTCCCATGAGTCACTAAAGGACAAATTAAACTCTCCTAAAGAAAACTCAACCACTCTAAACCATGTTTATCCATTACTAACCTAGCTTTGCTATTATCCCACATGTAATAGGATGCAAAGCTTCTTCAAACCATTGGGTTATAAAAGGAACCCTCCTCCAACCTTTCTACTTACACCTTTACATGCTTATAACATAAACTATAGGCATTTTCATCTTTGAGCATCTTCCATTAGTGTTGAGCTAGGTATCTTCATCTTGCATTCATCCATCCAAGCCTTTTTGAGTCATATGGAGAAGATCAAGGAGGTCTTGTAGCCAAGTCTTGATTGAGATCCATTCTCAAACCCTTGGGATCAAACAAACTATCACATTTTGATAGCTAAGGATCTACATAGGTCCATCTCTTGTTTAGATTTCAAAGAGTAGAGGATAAATGTTTAGCATGTTAGTTTGAGTTTCCTTCAAAGTTATAATGCATAGTGTTGATATTTACTCTCTTTAAGATCTTAGCATGATGATCTAGGTATAGTTTAGCTTTGTTTTGGAACTATTAGGTGTTAGTTTCAATTCTCTTTACTTAGCTAACTAGTACTAGTACACACTAAAACTTGATGGTAGGCATCATTTTGGAAGTGCAAGCGTACGTTCTGCTATGTCATTTTCATTTTTCTATAGCGGTGAGTACATGCTAAAATTGCGAGTACATGCTAAAACTTGTGAGTACACACTAAAACTTGCAAGTACACACTAAAAATTGCAAGTACACACTAAACCTTGTGATTACATACTAAAACTTATGATTACACACTAAAAATTGAAAGTACACACTAAAAATTGAGGGTAGGTGTCATTCTGAAGCACATGTGTTCACGTTCTACTCACATAGTCATTTTTCTATATGGGCGAGTACACACAAATACTTGCAAGTACATGCTAAAAATTGCAAGCATGTGTTAAAACTTGTGAGTACACACTAAAAGTTACGAGTAAACACTAAAACTTGAAGGTAGGCATCATTCGGGAAGCGTAGTAATTCACGTTCGCTCTCTGTCATTGTCATTTTTCTATAGGGGAAAGTACACACTAAAACTTGCAGTAGTACACGCTAAAACTTGATATTACACACTAAAAATTGTGAGTACACGCTAAAACTTGAAAGTACACATTAAAAATTATGAGTAAACACTAAAACTTGTGAGTACATACTAAAAGTTGAGGGTAGGCATCATTCGGGAAGCACATGCGTTTACGTTCACGCTATGTCATTGTCATTTTTCTATACGGGTGAGTACACGCTAAAATTTACGAGTACACGCTAAAACTTACAAGTACATGTTAAAACTTGTGAGTACACACTAAAACTTGTGATTACATGCTAAAACTTGTGAGTACACACTAAAACTTGAGGGTAGGCGTCATTCAAGAAGTGCAAGCATTCATGTTCTGGCTTGTCATTTTCATTTTTCTATAGGGCGAGTAAATGCTAAAAATTGCAATTACACACTAAAACTTGCAAGTACACACTAAAAATTGAGGGTAGGCATCATTTTGGAAGCGCGAGCATTCATATTCTACTATATCATTGTCATTTTTCTATAGGGGCGAGTACACACTAAAACTTGTGAGTACACGCTAAAAATTACAAGTACACACTAAAACTTATGAGTACACACTAAAACTTGTGAGTACATGCTAAAAATTGTGAGTACAGACTAAAACTTACCAAGACACACTAAAACTTGTCAAGACACACTAAAAATTGTGAGTACACACTAAACCTTGTGGAAAAAATGGGAAGCGCTTTGCATGCCTACTTGACTAGTATACACGTGAGATTTAGCGTCAAAGCTAGCCGTACCGTGACCCCAGTGAGAATACACGATGGATACATTTATTTCTCACTATATTTGAAGGGGGTAAAGTAAAGCCGTGGATACTCCTTGGGAAACCTTGGCAAACTAAGATCACATTAGATAATTTGTGTCACCTAGTTGAGTGAATCACCTAGGAAACTATCTTAACTTGGAGCCAAATTATTTATACCAATCATTGTGAAAGCCTTCGCAAAGGGAGAAATTTCTCAAAGTTGAAACTTTGTTTATCAAATAGAGGGATAGTCTATTAAAGTTCAAAATACGTGTTATTCATCATGGATCACAGTAGTGCAATCCTTTATAGGCATTTCCTCTGTCCATATCGTCAAGTAATCAATACAAGTAATGACATAGTGTGAACCAGTCCTTCACGTAGCAAGTGAAATTAGTCCTACAAATTCGATTGACCACTTTTCAAATGGATCTACACTAGCTATCAGCCTTAATGGCATCTCATCCCTCTTTCCGGTTTTCCCAAGTGTTGACAATGGTTGTAGGCCTTGCAAAATTCAATATAATCCTGGTAGATGGTTTCCCACCGAGCCTCTGGGTAGAATATTTCACACGATTCCATTTCCTGCATAGTGCCCTCCTGCAATCCCACCATGTGCTTCCTCCATAATCGCTACGTGATCATGTTCTAATATGCATCGGCACAAAACCTCATCATGACCTAATTTGTACAGATCTCCACTAATCAACATGTAGGGTGCGACGCGTATTGCTAACTATTTTCTCTCCAAATCATTCATCTTGTCTAGTGCCAGACCTGTTTTAAGGAATACCGTAATATCTTCTAAATCTAAGGGCACATGCCGCAACCTAAATAGTTGTGCATCTGGCATTGTATCCTCAATACTCGTATCCTCTCTTGAGTCAATTCTTGATAAGTGGTCAGATATTGAATTACTTTTTCCTGGTTTTACAACCACCGTGAACTCAAACTCTTGAAATAATAGGACCCAATGACATATGTTCCCTTGCAAAACAAGCTTATTTACCAAATACTTTAGTGCCATGTGATCTATGTAGAATATAAAAGGTGTTGCCAGTAGATACTGCTTGAACTTATGTAGCGCATAGATCATTGACAATGCCTCATGCTCAATAGTGGTATAATTCTATTCTACTTGTGTCAAATTCCTACTTACAAAACACAAGGGGTGGTCAACAATCCCCTCACTAGGTTGTGTTAGTATTGTTTCAATGGTTGTTCTTGAGGCATCAACATACACATGGAAAGGCTTATCCTAAGAAGGAAAGCATAGTATGGGCACAAAGGACAATTTTATTCTTCAAAGTATCAAATGCCTTATGTTGCGTCTCTCCCCAATGAAAGGCACTCTTGTGCTTTAGTAATTCTTCCAAGGGCATGAAGATCTTGGAATATCCTTTGATGAACTTCATGTAGTACCCCATATGCCCAAGAAATCTACGCACTGTGCTCTGACTAGTAGGCTCTCCCAATCCCACAATAACAACAACTTTTGTGGGATCTACTAACAAGCCCTCCTTACATATAATATGTCCCAACAAGGTTCCAAATGGAGTAGCAAAGACACATTTCTTAATGTTGAGGGATATCCTCAACTACCAACATCTCTCAAACATCAGCCTCAAATTGTCATAATGGTCTTTTACCAACCCATACACAGCCAGTCATCTAGGTAGACTTGAAGAAATTTGTGGATGAAGTCCTGAAATGCTTGTACCATAATGCATGAGAATACAAAGCAGTAAATTTTTAATCCAAAAGGCATGACCATATAGGAAAAGCTTCCCCACTCAGTGGAAAATGTTGTCTTTCTCTAGTCTTCCTTTGCAATCTTGACTTGGTGATACCCTAAGAACCCATCTCGTGAAAGAGTAGACCTCGTACCTAGCTACTCCCTCTAGAATTTCTTCAATAAATGGGGTTGGGAAAGGATCGATGACACATACTGCATTTAGGTACTTGTAGTCAACATAGATCCTTATTCTTCCATCCTTCTTGATATTGATGACCATTGGGCTTATCCATTTTGATTCCTCCATAGCCTCAATGATGCCTAAAGCGATCATCTTATCTATTTCCTCCTTGACCCGTATGCACAAGTTTGGATTCATCTAATAAGGCCTCTTCCAAATTAGGCATGCACCTTCCTTCAACTTGATCCTCATCTCCCCCAAGGAATGGTGGATGCCTTTGAGTTTATGGTACCCATGTGTGAACAAATCCTAGAACTTTCAAAATATATCAATGATCTTTGAAACTTCTTTCTCTAAATAATAGTCCTCAATGATAGCTTCCTTAGGTTTTGACCTCTAAGCCAATGTTAACCTTATTCATTTTCAAGGGCTCATAGTAGGTGCTCTCTCGCTCATCAGAATTGTCTATGACTTTGCGCGTACCTACGGAATGGCTAACATCCAAACTTTCCATCTCCTCACCATCTATTATATAGACCATTTTTCCTCTTTCCTTTTCCATACATGTGTGCTCAAGCTATATTTATTCTACTTCCTCTTCATTGAAGCACATCTCTAAACTAGGTTCACCTAGCAACTCTAGTAGCATATCTTCCACCATAACAATATCTCCCATTGTAAGGCACTTGACAACTTGTAACGCCTTATCCACTGATGGCTTGGTACTTCGATACTCAAACGCTTGAATGAGATCATCTGTTAACTCCTGTCAATTCCCTATCTGACGGCGTGTCTCAGAGTGAATATACCATGCACATGCACAACCCTGTAAGGTGGAATATAACTTATGCACCCATAATGAAGGTGGTAAAGCTTTTGTTCCCTCCATCTAGGCCTTCTCACATGCTTGGATATGGGAAGAGGTGGGTTATTTTCCATGGTAGTCTTGGATAATAGTGGGCATGTTGCTTCTGTAGAATCTTATAGAGAATGCGACTCTTACCTCGCGCCACTCTAGGAGACTCTCATGATGTGTTGCCCACCAATGCGTTGCAGTCTTGAGTAAGTTATAACTAAGCATACTTCTCCTTTTGTCCTCATTTTTCCACTGAGCCTCCATTTCTTGTAAGAAATCATCAGGGCTTGCTCCTCCGGAGTAACTTGGTAGCTTCTTTCTTCCTAGGTGCTTGATTGAGTGCACCTTCATCACCCTTGTTACAAATCCTCTCAATTGTCACCCAATCAACTCATAAGTCCTGTGCACCCAATTGTCACATGTTATGCTAGTTGTATCACTCATCGACTGAGCATCTTCAAATTGATAACCCCTTCTGTAGGATGAATTATTTCAGGGTCTCTGATGGAGTGCACATAGATTCTGTCAAGGACTTCCTCTCCTAAGGGCTTAGTATAGGGTGCTGATTTTCCATTTGTCAAGGGGATGATGACCCATTCCTCCTTGTTCTCAAAACTTATATACCCCTTGTTAAACCATAGGTCAACATTATTTTTGTAACACCAAGGGCACCCAAGTAATGCTAGGAAATTATCCACCTCGGCGAGCGCCAAGACTTCAAAGTCCCCAGTGAACTTGGCCCTTGAATAGTGATAACCGCATCTTTCAAGACACTAATGGGCATTGCCTTTGTCTTTTTTTCCATATACAACACATTTGAAGATGGCTATAATGTGGGCCTTCCCATTTAATTCCATGCATCCAAGGTGAGAACATTGACCTCTCCTCTTATTTCAATGAGGATATTTCTCAGAAGCCACCCATCAAAACCTACATTCAATGTAATCTCTTTATCGTAGTTAAGGCTATGAGGAGGAATTTTGGCATGTAGAACCTGCCTTTCGTGCTCTCTCCCGATGCGTGGTACCTTCTCCCATAACCATTCTCCTAGCAGGGAATGATATTCTCCTACCTTAACATTTTACACACTTCCCTAACCTCATCCAGATCCTTCTATGGAGCCTCAACATTATTCCTTTTCTCTAACTACCTTGACTACTCCTTTAGACACTGGATCTCTCCTTGTAATCCCCAAATCACATCCATAGTCTCTTGGTACACTTCCTTCTAATGATCAAGATCTAGATACTTCCCATGTACCACTTCTTCCCTAACAACCAATTTCTATCTTAGCATCTCCCTTGTGTGTGCAGCCTTTGCTCGCGTTGTCACTAGTATAGGTTCTAATCCTAACTCACGCACCACTCTTAGAATCCACTATGGTTCAGCCTCTACTTACCATCTCAACACCTTTGTCTTTCTCGGTTTTTGGCTCATGTGCTCAAACAACTCAGGGCACTCCTCATACTTATGTTTTTTTTTACACCATGAGCACTGCAATAGATCATGACACTCACGCTTATAATGCTCTGTAGACCCACAGTTATAATAGGTTCCTCATGGGAACTCACCTCTTCCTCCTCCATGGTTACTACAACCACAAAATCCTCTACAAAATCCTCTTCCACGCGCTCCTCCATCTACGTGCCCTTCATAGCGGCAATCATCATCCTTGGAACTTCTTGCAAGGATAGTCTAGCACACACCAAGATCAATAGCATCATGAATCTGGTCAATCATCCTATAATCCTTGGTATCATGGGTTGTAGAGGTACATATCTTGCAATAGAAAGAAACATTCTTGTAGATTACACATTATAGTAGAGGACATCTATTTGAATCATGATCCCTGTGGCAAATCTTGCAGTCTCTTCATCACATAATGTGTATCAATTTCGAGGGAAATTTTCTTTTGCATGCCCCTCCACACCACAATGTGCACCAAAGCCCACTACAAACCTCATGCGCTGAATTTTCAGATAGCTTTTCCAACTACTTGGCCATTGCAGAAATTTGAGACTCCAGAAAATGGCTAACACCAGTATCAACGCTCCCAACAACCTCAGCGCATAGGGTATATTCCAAGGCCTTACGTAGGTCTATGAAAGTCTTGTGTGACAGTTCCCTTCTAAATGGTGTTATCAATCCCCCAAAACCATTGAGTATGTTGAGAGGGGTGTATGTCATAGGATAGTTTTGATAAGAGAGTTTTAAACCATGCGTTGTACTCTCGCACACTCTCTGCCATTCCATGTTGGATTTTCTTGAGGGTGTTGATACTCTTTTCCTTAAACTTAGGGGTATGGAACTCTTCTAGGAATTTTTTCTTCAACGTAATGTAGTCCATGACCATCTGGTGGGGGTCATAATTGTGGTACTAGTTATGCATGTGCCCTTACATTGTCATTGCAAACTGACTTTCTTTTCACTCTGAGGTAGTGATTCCTTTTGCGTGCCACAACAATTCACATTTGTGCACATGTTCTACAAAATCCTCAAAGCCTCTATAGTCTAGTAAGTGCAAAGACATCTCAAAGAATACTTGTGGAGGTGGTTGCACCCTTGTCCACTCCGACCTGAACCTTGGTTTCCTCTCATGTTTCCTCACCACCAGATCCACTAGACCCACCATGTCTTGTCCCTCCTGACCCACAAGATCCTCAAGTTTCGTTAGGTCCACTAGGTCCTCTAGCTCCTATACCACCAAATCCACCTCTGAGTAGCCATAAATGGCCTAAAACAAATCACCCTTAGTGTCCCCAAAGTCCCACCGAACTATGTTCCTATGGTTTGTGATATTGTCTCGCTACTAGGTGTGTGTCCCATGCCACTTCCAGATGTGATACCCAAACCTTATGTATTTGAACCTTGTCTAAAAATTCCTCCAAATAGGGGAATGGTTTGTGCATCCATGGATGTCACAAATAATAAATTATATCTCCTAGGCATATATCAGTTACTTCCACCAATACCAACTACATTAATGTACTTCTTTCTTGATCTAAAACCAAGCACCAAGTATTTTTTTCACTAGGTGGCTTCAGATGTGCGTCATCGGCTCTCCTTTCTCCATGCAAAGAAATCTCATCAAAAGCTAAAGGGGCTTCTCTCCCGTGCTTGCCAAGATGGGGTAGCATAGGCCTCCAAGTAACACATCCTCTGCGTGAACCTCAACTCTTTCTCATAATGTATTCCTCCATGGATCCATCACACATATAACCTTGTTTTTTCTAACCATATCCCTTTCATGAGCTTCACTATACTTGAGTCATCTCTCTTCCTTTTCCCTTTTAGATCCAATGTCCACCATCTTCCTCTACCCTAGCTTCCTCACCTAGCACTTAGAGAAGCTTATCCGGCCATAGGAAATTCCTCTAAACTCAGGGTAGTGACCAAGATCTTCATAGCTAAATGGATAATGTGAAAAAATGATCCTTTGGGATCTCTCGAAACTCAAACTCAACAACCTCTAGGTAATAATACATAGAAATGGCATATTCTAAATTATAACTGGTCAGCACTCCTTTCCACCAGTGATCAACAGCACATGTCCAAGTCAGATCTACATCCTGTAGCCTCTGGTAATCATCTTGGGTCCATATGTGTGATCTATAGTACCATCTTGATCTAGATGCATATGCTAAAATCCATTCATACAATTCTACTAGAAAGCAACAGAAGAAATTTTCATACAACTCATGGTACAGGTGCTCTTCTACCCATCTATGTGCATCAAACTCAGGTCCCACACTGAATCTTTGAGAAAACTCATCCTTCATGTTCCTAAACCATGCTTCAACACTCTCCAAGGTCAGGCACTCAGTCATCACACATTAATGGAAATAAGATGTGGATGTATCCATTTCTCACAAAAACTTCAAAAAGAGGTCCCGTAATAGAACCAAGATGTAGTCATTTTTATGTCCTTAGAAACAATAGTCTAATCCCATGCACATCATCCAATCACCTAGTTGGCATTGGGTGCTTAGCCTAGGTACACATGGGTGAAGAGCCCCTCCTTTACGTTAGTTTTATGAGAATACATCCCCTACGATGAAACTTAGATGCAAGAAGGAAATAAGCATTCTTTCATTCGGATAACAATGAAAATATCAAACAAATAACATATATGATGATACAAAGAAAAGGCACTAGGGTTTATACCCATGAACAACGTATATATTTCAAAAGAAAGCCATATGTTCATACTACTCTATGTTCAAGAACCACATTACATTCCTCAAGGTCATTATAGACCAAATGTCTTAATGCAAATAAGACTTATACATCAGAATCCTAAACTATGCTTTCTATATTATAAAGATGTTCATAGACCCATCCCTCTAGATATGCCATCTCTCCTACTGTCCTCCTAATGAGAACCTTAACCCATAAAATCTACTACTATTTCTACAGAGCTTCGCCTCTTCTCTTCTTCTTCTCTTGATATCTCTCTTGACACCCTTTTCTTCTACCCGAGCATCTCTATATATAGTTTTAGCGTCCACTTCCATGCATTTTTGAAGTAATATATTGGTTGTCCAGTTTCCATGTGCTCCTTCATGGAGCATGATTCTTCCCATCCAAGCTCTCCACTTTCTACAATGATGTCTTTCTGGATCCTTCCATCGTATGGAATATTCCTTCCTTGACCAAAGGTGAGTTTCTAGGCTAGCACCATATCCACTCCGCATGCTCACCAAAGTCACGCTTTTCTCGTGTCTTTCTAGGAATGTCAAATATGGCTGAGTCCCAAACCATTTTCTTTGCCTAGTGTGTGCCGTGGTTTTTACTAAAACCCTATCCTATGTGCCTTTACCTTACGCACCCTTCTTCATATAGGACATGCACACCCATGCACCTTTTTGTATTTATCTAATATTTTGAGGCCCAACATGATCTATATAAACTAGTTTCTCTACCTCTCTTAGGGATCATCCACAATAATCCTAGAGCATTCTTGCATTTTGAGTCTTCTATTCAGGTCCATCAGTGTCATTCTGCATTAAGGAGAGTAGATTATCATCTAGCATTCATTCATGATTGTTAAGAGCCTTGGATTTGTTTTCAAGCCTATTCATCATCTAGTTGCAAATCTTACCAACTTCTCATCCCTCATCATCAATCAAGGTCGGATATCATCTTATCATTTTGTTTTGCACTTTAGTATTCTTATATGATCATTTGTCATCTTACAATATCTTTTAAAGGACCATAGTTTCATATTAGTTAGTCAAATATTTCATTTTATCAATCATTAAAATCTTATAGAATCACCAATGATTCTTGTGCATTCTATTTTTCCCGTAGTCGATTTCATTCAAAAATTTGTATCTCTCATTTTGCTAATATTTTTTCAAGAATGGATTCTATTAGATGGACATAAAGGCGACACAATCATCCAATCACAAGCATCAACTCCTTATCGATCATCTGTCATCCACTTCATTGGGAGCAATATGATATTTTACACAACCTTGAGTTGTGTGCTATCCATTCAGCCCATGTCGATGGATTAGGGAGCATTTTTAATTCATCCAAAAGATATTTGAAGATACTGTCGAGGTTTGGGAAGTTTACTACAAGGTATAATGAATTTGCACTAACATTTCTTAGTTTGAGCATCGTTACGAGATTGGATTGGACATTCCCAAAGGATCCAACACTGAATCAAAATCAGAATTTGAAATTGAATCCAATTTTGAAGACTCCAACTTAGACTTTGCATGAAAATATGACACTAAAGAATAATACTCATAATTCTTGAAGGAAAGCTATATCGAGGAGCCCGATTTATACTTCTCTGAGGAGGAGGACCCAAACTACTCTGTGGATTCAAAATTCTCTAAGAATCTGGACACCGATCTTGATTTTGAATTTGATCCTTAGTCATATTTCTTTCTATGTTATCATCATCATATGTGTGTCTGTAATAATATAAATAAATCATAAACATTTTATCATGAATTTCATATATCGTATGTTGTATCTCATTTCCATAAATAAACTTGAGTGTTCTAAAGTAGGTTGACATCTATACAAAGAAGTCATTTTACTTCTGGGACCGGCCTTTTCCAAGAAACCCACCTATCTATATTACTAATTGTCCTATGTTTAGTGTCGGTGATCTACAGGTTGTAACATGATAGGGGAATCGTTTCATCTCTTCCACGAAGTGTAACAATCCAATTTTCTTCCATCACATCTTACGGGTATCATGAAAATCCTGCCATATTGAGGTTTGGTAATTCTTATTGTCTTACTTATGAAGTTAGGTTGAAGAGGTAAGATTTATCTTAAACATTTTGGCATACCTGGTGGGAGCCTTGTCCCTGTTAATTCATTAATAGTTTCATCTCTTTTATTTTATTTTTCTGGTTCTTTGTTAAATAATCACTTATGTTGGGGAAATCAACTTAGATTCTTGCAATCGCTAGTGATTTTTCTTGAGTGCATTTGATTACTCAATAGTTGGCCTTTTTAATCTCTATTTTTATATTTTTGTCTCTATTTTTGCCTAACTTTGTTTATAGATTTCTGATTTGTTGGATTTCTTCTGCTTTCTAAGCTTTAAAAATTGCTAAAATAAATTTTTAAAAAAGGAGTGATTTCAAGGTGAGTCCTAAAGCTTTCCTTTTTCTTTTTGTATTGCATCCTTGTTTGTTTTTCCTCATTGAAAGAAACATTTTGTTTTGGGTTTTTAAAATAAAAATTGCATTCTCCTTGCTTCACATAGTCTAATTAGGAAGGAAATTTGTTGCATTCACTTATTTCTTCCCCACACACAACCAAATCACTTCAATACCAAAACGCATTTAAACAATCCCTACCTAGGTGGATACCTACTTGGATTTGATCCCAAATCAACTCTTGGTGTTATGGATAAGTATAATCACCTATATATCAGTATATTGGCAAAGCACCCGACACCCTTATCACTCCAGGGACTATGAAGTGAGGGGGTAGGCCCCAATACCATGCCCATACCAACAATTACATGTTGGGCTTCATGTACCTTTGGGTTTATTGAGGAATCCACTCTTAAACATTCCTGAAACCAACCATAAGCTATTATTTCCTAGGACCTCCATCAACCAACTTACACATTTCACTCTTTCATAATTAATCAAGATAAGTATAAAATGATATTTTGTTTTCTTTTTTTCCTATTGTTTGTAAATCAACCCAATTAGTTATTTTTCATTTTCTAGGTGTTTTTGTGTTTGTTTACCATGGTACTTACCAAAAACAAGCTCATAACCAAAATTTTGAAAACATGTCCACCCCACTACCTATATCATTTCAGCAACATGTTCCACTTTATACTACATTATCTACACCATTTCCTACAACATTTTCTACACCAATACAACAAAAAATCCCATTTTATCAAACAATTACATCCACTCCCCTTTCTAATGCCCAATAGACTTGGAATGAATTAGAGGAAAAATATAATGAAGAAATGAGATAACAAATTTTGAATTCCACACATCAATATCATAGTCAAATCCTTCATGCATCTGGAATGGAAGAAATAGAACAACCCTTTTCTCCTAGTTCTCAATCAGAGGAATTTGAACCTCCTTTCTATAATAGGGGAGACTGATTTTTGAAGAAATGTTAGATTCAAACCCCATTTCTCTCAACGCTTATCTAGAAGCTAGGGTGTTCAACTACAACCATTCATAACCCAACCAATTCCATACACCTACAATCCTTCATCTACCTTTGCACATCTCATCGATCAAAATCAAGAATCAGTCATCTAGCAATTTTTATCATACACTTCAATAAGTCAATCTGAAACATCAAATGTCAGTCAACTTGCATAAACCCCTACATTCCTATTAACCAATTTGAAGCAATGAATTATCAATATTTTATCAGTCAACCTGAGACATATGATGTCTCTTCGGTTCCTATTTACGACCTTCATATGATTTCATCACAAAACACATCTACCCAACATGTTACATCTTCACTAAATCTTTCTATAGGTTCCACACCTCCCCTAAACAATAATGTTACTTCCTCATCTACCCCTCTAGTATCTTTAGTAGTTCAAACACCTCTTATAAGTTCTATAGCCTTTTCCACTTTGTCCGTGTCTTCATAACTAGTTACTAGCCCCGTTCAAAGCATCACTATGTCTATTCCCACAAATACCCCACTAATCAATACTAGTGTTATTTCTAGCACTCACCCTGTTTTACAACACATACCATAACCATCACAATCCGTTAATCTTCATGCCACAATATACACCTCTTCAAAACATTCCCAATACAATATCCCGCGATTAAAAATTTTGTAACAAACACCATCCTCAGCTTCTTTCTATTGTATCCTTCTTGCAATCACTTACCTATTCACAACCACTCACCTATACATCAATTCCATTCCATTACCAATACATACAACCCTCGCAACCTTTAACATCTCAACAAAACATTCCTTATCAACAAAATATCCCACAACAAAACATACCACAATAAAACATGATGCAAGAAAACATCCCGTAATACATACCTCAACAAAATATTTCAATATAATATCCTACAAACAAAACTTCCCCACCAAAGAAAGTGTTCCTCAATAGAAAATTCCATAATACAATGTCCCACAACAAAATATTCCCTATCATCAAAACATTCCTCACAAAGATATCGTGCATACTCACAAAATATCTAGTTTTCATTTCAACCTAGCTCATCCTTCTAGTAACAAGTTCAACCCTTTCCTCTCCAAGCCCTTATGAACCACATATCCAATCTCAAATCTACTTCATCTCCTATGTTCTCTCCAAATTTACAAATTTGAATGATCCATTCACCCTTCAATTCCATATAAATCATATCCACCTCACTTGAAACTTCCAAAGCTTATTAAATTTAATAACAAGGAGGATCCTCAACAACACATATGTGCCTTCCATCACACTTCCTATCTAATAGCTCACGACCAGACCTTAAGCCGAGGACTTTTCCCATGTCCCTAACCAATCCTGTCTTAGATTGGTATAGTAAATTTCTGCAATATTCCCTATTCTCCTTTGTACAACTCACTCAGGGTCTTCTTAGATCACTTTTCCATAAACATATCCTACAAATTCACTATCAATAAACTATATGCCATCAAAAAATTAGAGGATGAATCTATTTTTTATTTTTTCACGCACTGGAGAGGTGTAATTAATTAACTATCCTTTTCATTACCAAAAACAAAATTAATTGAAGTTTTCTATTGTTCATGTGCCAAACACATATCATCCACATTACAAATCCAATCATTTCAAACTTTTGATGAAGCTTTTACCATGGCCTATAAATTGGAATTGCGAGCTCTAGAAGATGGTCGGGTTAAGATTTTTCCTAAGAAACCGAAAGGTGATTTTCCATCTAAGTCATCATCCAACCCTGATAAATCTAAAAATATTCCAACATTGTTATAGTTAAATATTCTCCCAAGGAAAAACCCACTACCAAGCATTCCCATCAACAACATAGTTATACACGTATAAGAGAGACTTATAGTGTAGTTTTTGACAAACTGCTTGCCACCAACATGATATCTATCCTACCCATTCGAACCATCGACACGTTAGTATCTAAACCCATTTGGTATCGAGATGATGACTATTATAAATACAATAGGGTTAACATACATGACATCGAGAGGTGTCACACGTTCTATAATGTACTTGAAGACTTGATCGAAAAGGGTGAACTCCACTTAGACAATCCAAACACACCCCAAATCAAAATCTTGACATATTTAAGTAACCTTTTCTAAATCACCTCTCATCTTCGAATCAACCAAAACAATTCCTTTCCACACCATTAATAAAATAATAAAGACATATTCTATCCCTTGATCCACCTCATTACATACCAAATCAAAACCTGCAGAATCAACACCAATACCCAACGATCCTGGAACTATGACTATTGGATATTTGTTTGTTGATAATATTAATAAAACTATTCCCACATCCTCACCACATGCCATTACCAAATTCATACATGCATCATCTATGCCTCCCAAAACTACACCTAAAGCCACATCTGACAAACAACCCAAAACTTCTTTTGCCTCGGGAAATTTGGATCTTCTACATACTCATTTAAAACTTAAAAAGTAACTCATAAAAAAAGTGTTGTTTAGGTCTTCAAAATCCCTCATTATGTTTTTCCAGATCAAAACCATTTATCTGGGTCCCACTCCCTTATACCTATTAATCACCCCATTATTTCAGGGTCAAATTCTACCTATCAAGCTCCTACATTGAGTTCTTATCATACACCCATCACTCCACAACAAGCATCTTTACTAGGTCCTTGCCCCTCACCCCTTACACAATCCAACTACCCTCGAAATGGCCACCCAAATAGGATCATCATCCTCCATCCGTTATGGCACCTAGAAAACCTCAGCAACCAACAACTAAACAATCTAAAACTAAAATCTTACTTCCTCCCGAGGAGAATATAGACAAAACCTCATCACATCCACATCTACACCTAGGGCACTATGCCATGATCTTAGATGACCTTCTTCAGCAGTCACTTATTACATTACCACCTCCCAAGTTGTATGATCATTGAGGATGGAAACCTTCTGGTATGACTTCAATGTTTTCTATGATTACCATAGAACACGAGGTCATTCCATAGAAGATTGTAGGGCCTTTCACTTAAAAATTCAAAAAATTGGTAGTCCTCTCTTCCTTCCTTCTCAATCAAACACAATGTCAACATAACATCGTCATTATCAAAACCTAAAGAATCCATGCCTAAAACACCTTCTCATCAAGTTGATGCCATGCACATCACTACTCATTCACAAAATTATGACAAAGAGCCATCTAAGCCTAAGAAAAGTAAAACTTTTTGTTGTTATACCTCCACCTCTCGAATTATCTCGCTTCTTATAAAACCTAAGGTATCTATTTCATTAGCTCTTGAAATGTCTAATAAAACACCATTACTTAGAGCCAAAATTTTGATACAAGTAGTGACACCCCCCTTTCACTACAATCTGAGGTTGTTATCAAGCAATTACACCAATTACACCAATTCCCCATCAGGATGTCACTTTATGAACTAGTTCAAACATCACCCTCTCACAAAAAATCTATGATAGAAGCCCTTCAATATATAACTATGTCAGCCAATGATCCCATTCCTCTCACAAATTTTATAGGTGCCCTTAAAGTATCCACCGCCACTATATCATTAGAACCATCTGAAAGTCCCTCTCTCGACGGAGGAGCCATGACCTATCGCTCTTCATCACCACTCAAATCAATGACATCTCCATCAAGAGGTTCATGATTGATAGTGGTGCCACATTAATATTATATCCTCCCTCTCCTTTGATCAAATTAAACTATTTAACACTTTTATCACTAAAACTCCAGTTTTACTGAGAGCCATTAATTACACCATTACACATTATTCTACTATTTAAAAATGGAGGGTGGAAGGAAGCAATGCATGTTGCACTATTATTCTACCACTTAAAGTTGGCGTCAAAACCCTACCCGAGCTCTTCTACTTTATAGAGGGATAATTTCAATACAACATGTTGTTAGGACTCCCTTGGATATTCAACATGCATTACGTTCCTTCCACCCTCCATCATTGTCTCAAATATGAACACGAGGGTCAAAATTTCATTGTCCTCACTGATCCAAATCCATTCGCTGACTATTACATGATGTATACCAACCAAACAACTTCCTTGTACCTAAATCCACATCTGAATCATCTGATGAAGCATCTACTAGCACATCTATCCCCTCTTCCAAATTACCAGATGATTCCTCTCTTGGTGAGGTTATAAAATGTCTTACACTCGAGGAATATTGTCTCCTCATGCTCAACTCCATCCCTTCACCCAAAACATATGGTTTCCCTGACAAGCAACCCATGTATGAGCCAAACATAGGAGATGTTATCTCTTACGGTCCTTCTTATCTCAAAAAAACCTCGTCTATGGGGGACTCGATAATCCTTCATCCCATGTCATCAATCTACACCATGTCATGCCATTCACATTAGACTTCAAATCCCTCGATAATCCAAACTTCACTCATATGTATCTTCACCGTTGTGCATGGAGAGGTTTTGGCCTCAACCGTTATGAACAAGGAACCCACGACTTGACTATCCAACATTATCTTAAATCCTATGAAATATGGTTTAGGTTATAAAAATTCCACCTCTGAAATATTTTAAGCCACTACATCCAACCCACTACATCCATGTCTATTCCCGAACTAGAATCATCATCACCAACAAACCCTGAAGATCTTATGGACATAGATGAAATTATATCCATCCCACCTAATTTTTTTAAATAAATTCTATATCTTTAGGGCCTCTTCATTATCAATCTAGTCACTCCACTAAATAATTTCCCCTTGTTTGGCCAGAAATGGTTGAGGAAGATTCACCTATTGTAGATATCCTCCAATATCAAGATGACTAGGATATCCTTTCCCATATGGGAGCTAAGACCATTTTCTTCATAAATACCTACCATCTGACACCAACTCTCCTTAACAAATCCACCCTCGACATTAACTTAGGCACCCCTCAAGATCCTCACATAATTAAAGTTGGTCAATCTTTAAATCCACAAGAACTAGATGATTTCACTTCGTTCTTAGAAAATATTACCAAGCCTTCACCTGGTCATACAATGATATTCTTGGAATCGATCCTAACATCATTGTACACAACATAGTCACGTATCCATGCTAATCCAGTTAAACAAAAACTTTGTAAAATGCATCCCCGTATAGCTCTCCTTGTTAAGGAAGAGTTACAACGCCTCTTATCTGCCAACTTTATCATACCCATTGAATATCCACAATGGGTCTCTAACATCATTCCCATAACTAAAGCTTCAAGAAAGTTACACATTTACACAAACTTCAAGGATCTCAACCTCACCTGTCCTAAGGATGACTTCCCTCTTCCAAACATAGATCAACTTATTGACCTAATAGCCGGCCACGAAATGCTCTCCCTCATGGATGGATTTTCTGGTTATAATAAAATCCTTATTTCCCCTGATGATCAACACAAAAATTATTTCATCACCCCTTGGGGAACCTTCTATTATTGTGTCATGTCATTTGGTCTTAAAAATGCAAGAGCTACTTACCAATGTGTCATGACGTACATTTTTCATGACCTCATCAACAAGATTGTCGAAGACTACATCGATGACCTTTTAGGAAATTCCAAATCACAAAAGGACCATCTTGACATCCTTGAATCAATCTTCACTCATCTTATCTAGTATTGTATTCATCTTAATCCTAAAAAGTGTGTTTTTTTTGTCCTCACCGGAAAACTTTGAGGATTCATCATATCTATCTAAGGTATTGAAGTTGATCCAAAAAAGTTAGAGAAATCATTAAAATGCCTCCACCATCTAGTCTTAAACAACTGTGTATCCTCCAAGATAAGTTGTAGCCAATTAGATGTTTCATATCATAACTTTCCAACTATTTTCAACCATTTTACCATCTGCTCTGTAAGGACATAGACTTTCATTGGGATTCTAATTATCCGAAATCCTTTAACGAAATCAAACAATATCTATTATCACCTCATGTGCTTACTCCACCTCATGAATGGGAAGCATTTTATCTATGCATATCCACTTTAGAACATGCTCTAGTAGATATGCTCACCCACCATGATCATCAAAGTTATGAACAGGTCATATACTATATTATTCGCACACTCCACGAGTATGAAACACGCTACACTTTGCTGAATTTTTTTGTGTGTGTGTTGTATTTTTCCACCTCCAAACTTTGACATTATCTCCTTAATCACAAGACATATGTCGTTTCCAAATTTGATCCACTTAAAACCATGTACTCTAAACCTTATCATAATGATCACATAACTCGATGGATTATGTTCATGACTAAATTTTACCTCAAAATCATATCATAAAAATATATTAAAGGTCAGACCATTATAGATCAATTCATTGATGCACCCCTTCTATACAACCAAATCCCTCACAAATAATTTCCTGATGCAATCCATCAACAACGTCAATGAATATGAATTTACTCCCATTAAAATGACTCTCTTCTTCAATGGTTCTAAATGCCAAAAAGGAGGAGAAACTCGATGTCGTTATCATCCCCCTAGAACATTCCACTTTTGTTATCATTTAAACTTAACTTAGAATATACTAATAACATGGAATAATATGAATCCTTAATCATGGGTCTAACTATCACCATTCTTTTAGGTATCCACATTCTAGAATTTAATGGATATTCACAACTTGTCATCAATCAAGTTAAAGGATAATATCAATGTAAAAATGAAATCCTCCAAAAATATAAAGTTGTTGTTGACTTTCTCCTCAATGCATTTGATCATTATACCATTTAAACTATTCCATGATCTTCTAACATATTTGCAGACACTATGGCATCTCTCGGATCCCTCATCCTTTAGAAATAGAAAAATCAAAGGATAACACTAAAATGTTTGTAGTCGTTCAATGCTTGAACCATCCTTCACATCAAAATAAGCTTCCTCCTATCAATGTCATTGATAATAATCCACTTAATATATGGTACAATTAGATATATGACTATCTCACCAAATATAAACTTTCATCGACTTATCACATGGTAAAAAATTATCATTTATTCAACCCATCACTCACTTTTTCATTATAGGTGGTATCCTTTATAAACGTAGATTTGACAGTATACTATTGTGATGCCTTAAATCACATGAATCAATCAAATAAATAGAAGAATTTTATGATGGTATTTGTGGTGGTCATTTTAGTGGAAATGCCATCACTAAATGTGTCATACGGCTAGGGTACTACTGGCCTACCATCACCAAATATTGTTGTGCATATGTAAAGAAATGCATTAAATTCCAACTCCACTCAAATCTCATCCATGTCCCTAGTCAAGCATTACAACCCGCTCAAGACTTATGGCATTTCTCTCAATGGGGGTTAGACCTCATTGGTGTTATTAATCCTAAATCATCCCAACAACATCATTCCATTATCACAACCACCGAATAATTTACCAAGTGGGTTGAAGCCATCCATTTAACCTCAACAAAATTAAGGCCTATCATTAACTTCATATATCAATATATCATATGTCATTTTGGTATCCCTTATAAAATTGTCATGGATAATAGAAAAGCCTTTAAAAATAAAGAGGTTAAAAATCTCTATGATACATTCAACATCAAACTCAGCTTCTCATTGTCACCATATTATCCTCAAGAAAATGGATAGACCGAGGCCTCTAACAAAACACTTAATAAAATCCTTATGAAAACAATAGACGATGCACGAAGGAATCGGCATCTCCAAATCCTATTTTCTCTCTAGGCGTATTGAACTAATATCCACACACCTATATGTGTTATGCCCTATTCACTTGTATATGGCTCAGAGGTTGTCTTACCTATCAAGGTCAAAATTCCATCACTTCGTATTTCTTAAAGATTTCATTCTTGATGAAGAATATCACCAAGACCACTTAGCACAACTTGAATTTTTTGATGAAAAATGTCTAACAGCTCTCGAACATCATCACGTCTATCAAGAACGTGTTAATAGAGCCTATAAAAAACATATCAAATAACATGACTTTAAAAATGGTGATCTTGTACTTAAAGAAAATAAAAATGTCACTCAATTAAAATGAAGTAAACGTGGAAATTTTTCCTCCGATTGGATTGGTGCATACGTTATTACTCACAAATATGGGTCGGGAGCATATGGTCTTCCTTCTCTTGATGGAGAACTTGAAAAGGAACCTCTAACTACCTCACACTTGTGGCCTTTCTATTGTTAAATAATTGATCATCATGACAGTAGATACATCCAAATCCTATCACTCCACCATATCATTGTAATGATTTGAAATTATGTGGTTATCCATCAGCATCCTAAATACACCTTAAAGATGAGCACCATGGCTCTATTCATCACATCTTTCACTATGGACAAGTTCCTCCTTTACATGATCCCCTTAATCATTACATCCATGTACCCTGTACCATTTAAAAATAATAACATGGGGCATATGTGTATAGGTCATATATACATCTTCTCCCCTCCTTGATACGGTCTATTAGGGTTTTTCCCTCAGCTCAAAAATTTATGTAAAGTTAATTGGATGCTTCTTATCAAAATATCAAAAATATAGTAGACTGGTCCTTGAAGGACAACTACCACTCAAAATTATGAACCAATCCCTCGAAGGACAAGCATCTTCTAAATGAAAAAAGTAAAAATGTAGACCATACCCTCGAAGGATGGCTACTCGTGTAAAAGTCCTCCCGCATTGATCAACCTTTAAAAATACATCAATATCAAAAGAATCCTAGGAAAGATTCCCATATTGATCAACTTTCCCATTAAGGCACTTCCCGCATCAATCGCTTTTCTTCAAAAAAAATTTAAAAGTTGGGTAATTTCTCTATAAGCCCATTGAAAAGGAGATCCCTTTCTCCCACGTTGAGCTATACATATGAAACCCCTTCTGTATCCTAAAGAAATACATTCACTCCATATCTTATTAAGATTTTGTGACTACCTATTGATAATCTTATTTAACATTTGTTAAGGCTACAAGTGCAAGTGTTTTCACACTTTTCAAAACCTATCACATATATATCAAATCCATAGTGGGGAAATCATTTCATTTTTACCTCATTTTATTTAGTCACATTTCTTGATACACCATATTTTAAGATCACATTTTAAATTCATTTGAATCAATAAAACATTCAACCACATTTAATCATATACAACTAAATATGTTTGCAAACCATGCTTCTTAACCTCCATCCAAATCTATCTAACATTAACATATTTCAAATAAAAACATATAATATAACACATGCAAATTAAAATGCAATATAAGCCATAAAAGCTCAAGAAAGATCATATATATAAATCAAATTCTGATAAACATAGTGATCAATGTCCAAGAAATCAATATATATCATCATCATACAAAATTGGGCTTCCATAAGCCTATGTCATTAAATACATCAATATAAACTAGTAAACTCCACATCTCTCGAGCACCACACTAGCTTGAGTCGTGCTCCCCTCTCCTCTTGGAGCATGTGTGCCTCCAACAACACTTGTATCTCTCGACCCCTCTAGGAGAAATCGTAGCCACAACCTCACCTCTAGCTCCTCCATCACCATAGAAGTAATGGGGAAAAATCAATATAAAATGAGTGATTAGATTGATGTTCTGATTAGAAAATCAAAATACAAAGATTGGCGTCGATTGGGGTAACTGATGTCGGTATGAGGGTAACCGTCGTCAATCGGCTCAAACCGATGTTGGTTACTATGAAAAATAAGAGATTCAAAGATCTAGTAATGAAAGGTGAAAATGGGTCAACTTGGACTCTGAAGATGATATCAGAGACCCAAAAGTGTGATAAAATGGTAGAACAAGACACAAAAAAGAACATAAAGGTGAAGAATACTATTTTAGTAAAAATAACCAAAAAAGCATAAAACCAACGTCGGTTAGTTAACCAATGGCAGAGAGATAATGTAATCGATGTTGGTCATTGACTGATATCATTCGTGAAATCTGGGAAGATAAGGAAAAATGAAGTTTTGGTGATTTAGATCAAATAAAAAGGCCAACCCAGAGACTGAGTATGGCTATGAGGAGTCCTAATACACCCAGAATAAAACTGGAATACACCATTCATGATGTGGGGGTAAAAGGATGAGAAAGAATGAATAAACACAACTCACACCTCAAAATGCAAGCAGACAAAAAGCTAACAAACATCAAATCCTCAGGTATAGATTTTATGTTGTGGTTTATGCCATTTAGACCGACTATAAGTAGGATAGAATTTTTGGTTAACAAAGGTGCCCTATAAAATCGACAACTATGGTTGGTTTCGTAAGTTTTAATATGGGATATCCTTCTCTGAGATGATGACTGGACATAGAAACTAGTTGGAGCCCACTGTCAATCCTTTGATCGTGTGATCATTAACAACTTCTTCTCGGGAAAAATGTTGTTCAAGAACTGTGTAGTTTGTTTTTAGTGATTTGGTATAGAGAGTGTGCAAAATGTGAGCTACGGTTCAATTTTTCAACCATCAGCTGGGCATGACTTCCAACATATAGGTTTCCCACAATTTAGATGAGCTATAATGCAACAAACTCAAAAATGCAAGTGCACAAGTTTTAAAACCCAAAACCACAAATTATATTCGATGAGAAAAAATTATGAAGAGGTTAAGGGCATGAATTTCACTAAGTGCAATGCAAGAAAAGAAAGAAGAGTTCTTTTTAATCCCGAAAAACAAGTGTCACTGAGACAATCAAAAGAAAATAATATTTCTAGAGAAGAAGCTTAATGTGAACTTGTTTTGAATGAAAATAGACACACAAGATTTTTCCCTAGGAATGAACAATGCAAAGAACCCCATATGGGTCCCACTGGGCATGCCAAAATGTTTCACCAATAATTTTTTAAGCTTTCTAGGATGAAACAGATAGAAGGTAAAATGGTTAAGGAGGAAAACTGTAAAATGGTAATGATTTGGGATTCTCATACACACAATACACTATATTTTAAGTTAGATATCAAAATAACACTAAATCTAATTAGAACCCAGGTTTGATTAGGTCTCACAAAGGTCCGGTAAGGGTCTCAGGGCTGATTGGTTGAGATCCAGGTTGGTTTTGGGTGAGTGGGAATCTTATTGTTCGATAATATAAAATGACACGAGACCGATATCGGTTTGTTAACTAATACTTGTATGGGTAATAAACTCGACGGAGGTCAAGGAGATGACATCGGTAGGGGAAATAAGTAATGAACTATTAAAAATGGGTTTTTAGGCTCTTTGTGATTGCACAGAGAGTGAGGGTAGTGTGGTTTGGGTCAAAATATAGCAGAGAAGACTCGAAATACTAAGAAGGAGGTTTCAAGGGTGAAAATGATTGGGGTGGTTGAATAATAGGTTGGTGGGAAGAAAATGATGTATGGGTAGCAGAAGAAATAAAATATTGAAAGAATCAAGAGATCTATAATGAGATAAGCATGAATGATTAAGATCACAGTACTTCGGTATTTTGTAGATCCTGTGAGCCGGGGTGGTCGATGGTTAATTAGAGAAGAGGTGTTTCACCTAGTGCCGTAGAAGTAAAACATGTGTCCTCCCATGAGTATTCCAACTCTCTGAAGGAGAATTGGTTGTTTGTCTTACACTGTGGTTGTGTGTGTTCATCGTTTGGATGTAGGAGGGCTTGAAGATTCATGCTTGAATGCAATAAGGCTCCAATAATTGAATGACCAACCTAGGTAAAGGGTTGTAAAATTCTATATAAAGGAACTGATGGTAATTTAGGTGACCAATGTCACCAAGGATAAATTGGTGTCGGTTAGGGTGAAATAGTCTTATTTACCAAAAATAGGCAGATCTTCCCAAATTTGGTGTGTTTTCCTTATTGGGTCCACTTAGGGAAGTAGATTTCTTGGAGAGAAGGAAAGAAGATCTTAGAAGAATTCCAGTTAGGTTTAGGAAGAATTTTTAGTTAGTTAGGTCAAGTAGTGACTCAAAGATTGGGAGTGATGACTTAGTGCTAAGAGTAATGACTTGGTCACTGTGAGTTAAATGCCCCTAGAATGGGTCTAGGATGAGGTGTCATGATGAGGTGGAGGTGTGAGGATGAAATTAACTTAATTAAAATAATTAATTTAATTAATAATGTGAGGATGAATATTAATATGGGATGAAGGGGTCATGATTAGTTAAATGTGTTACGTTAATTAATTGAAGGGGACCAAGGGGAGTGTGACCCAAATTTGGTGTCTACACCTTCCTTCAACTTAAAATTCATAGTGTGAAATCAAGAATCATGGGTGACTCAAGTGTTCTACATTATTTCAAACTTATCTAGGTGTTCTTTCTTTAGCATGAGAGGCTCAAAATCCTTGTTTCTTGACCAATATCCCAATAGTTACTATTTTTAGTAAGTATTATTTTGAGAAGTCCATTTTAATTGTTAATTGCTTGATTTGGAATTTTTGAGTTTCCCGATGTGCAAAAGAAATGGAAACTCTTGTAAAGAGTTATTTATAGCACTTACTATTTATAGACATTGATGCTTAGTAATAATTATTATTTTTAAAATTGGGTCTTCGAGTGTCAGAATGGAACGAAAGTGGTCTTAAAAGTTTTTTTATTTCATAAGGATGTTTTGCTCCAATTTTTAAGGATTTCAAACATCAAAATTTTGTAGGTATAAAAATGAGTTTTTATTTCAAGAAACTTTGTCCAACCATTAAAAATAATATATAACACCTTTGGATACAAGTTTGGGATCATTGGAAATGCGTTTTGGAAAGGAACCTATAGTCTAATTTTCATGGAAAACATGCATGGGGTTTGGAAGATATGAAAAAGAAGGGTTTTTAGAATTGAGGATGTTTGAAGAAGTTTTGGCAGCATAAAAACTATAGCAGAATGGTGGGAGATAAAATCACAATGAAATATAAAAATGGCTAACTAGCTCCATTTAACTCACCTAAAACTCAAACTAGCTAACTCAGTCTGCGAGAGGTTAGAGGTGTGGTTTTACCCTCAAAATAGGGTGAAAATGGAAAATGATACATTAAACTCTCCAAAATACGTCATAGGTGAGGCTCTCATCAGGAGGGGGGATATTTTGTGAAAATGGTGAGTTGTTAACACTTCCCTAACACCCAAGTTGTCACTTTCAAGTGATAAAAAGTTGCCTCCATAGGGGAGCACACTTTTTTTTCCCCCATGTCCCCTTAGCTATTGGGAAAAAGGTAAAAAAATGACATTAGGCCTCCAAAATGTTATCGTGGGTATATCTATCATGGGAGGGGGCTAGAGATCAAGTTGTGAGTTTATAACCTCTCCTAACACCTTAAGTTGTCACTTTAAGTGACATAACCAACTCTTCCATGGGAGAGTGTGCTTTGGTGCCCCCATGTCCCCCTACATAAAGGAATAAAGGGACAAGGGAGATCCATACTCCAAAACTCTTCTCAAAGTCGATTAGTTGTGATGATGTCATCAAACTCAAAGTGAAAATAGACTAAGGAGGGAATTTTCAAGCCCGAGAGAAAGACATGGAGTTTGGAGGGAAAAACATATATTATTTTGACTCTAAAGGATCCACTGAGTTCATTTCCAACATTTTAAAGACCTTATTTGGCATGAAATTTTCATTTTCATTCTATTTTCCACTTTTACCTATGTGTGTGCGTGAATAAGTGGAGTTACTACCGAGTCCATAATGATTATAAACAAATGCAAAACATGTGCCATGAGGATGGTCTAATGTAATCCATTTTTACCTTTATTTAGGCTTATAACTCTTCCCAAGGTTTCTAAAACTTGTTGAGCAAATTCCACCTTGTAAAAAGACTCTTTTGTTGCACTGATGGACAAGTTTCCACATTTTTATACTCCTGGAATTCTATCTTGATTAATGCACCATAAATTAGGATTTTTTAGCTTTCCAATTCCTATGATCTAGCTTTCCAATACATCCTAAGGCTTTTGAAACCTATAAACCATGGTGACTAGTTCCTTAGAAACATGCATTCCCAAAGCCATGCCCAAAAAGACATGATTTTTCTTGAAAGTTTCTTGACCTCCCATGGATCCATAGAAACTACCTTTAATCATCTCAATAATCTCTCATAAAACCATCTGATGGGTTGTGTCCTTGTATTTAGCTTCGAGGGATGTCTTTCATGACAAAAGACCAAAAACATCCCTTTTAAAGCCCCCCTGGAGCATTGTTCTTTCATAGATCTTAGTAACTTAAAGAATCGAGTAAGGTAAGTTTCTCTACACATGAAACACAGTTGAAAATCATGTTATCATATTCCTCTCAACCATAATTAGGGTGAAATAGACTAAATGTTAGTTGGAGGAAAGGTTTACATTGACTAGGAAAAGGGAATTTCAAGTGTGGGTTTGGTTGTCATGACCAAAATTTTAATTTTTTCATGCTAGACATTTAGTGTGGCAATATATGGCTCTTACTCGGGGAATTATTTTGAAGTATACAAAGGAAAAATAGAGCAAGCATGAACCTCATTTATCTTGTGGGGAGCATACAAATGCTTTATTGGGAAACACAAAGTACACAAGTAAGAACAACCAAAATAAACACACAACGGAAAGGGAAACACACAACATAAAGGGAAAAATAACCTAAATCACCTATGGTACATGTGGGGGATAACTTGTTTTTACTTGTAACATTGGTTCTTTATTAAATGTTTATGATTAATCTAAAATGTAATTTATACAAATTTAATATGAATGCTATAACAGTAAGATAAATGAATGATAAATTAAGTACAACAATACACCTAAGAAAACTAAGCAATGAAATGTGAAAACCCTAAGTGCAAAGAAGGAATAAGATGACTTAGTTGGTTGGCATTGAAATATGGAGTATGCCAAAGTGATGAACAAGTGAACAAAATAGTAAGAGTGTCGTACGCAGACCAAAAGAAATGCGAGAACAAGAGGAACAGGCTGCACCGAGGCACCTAGAGAGGGACAGGGGGTGCCCATAGGCACCATATAATTGTTTCTGTGGCTCCTGCATCTACGGAAATGCTCGAAAACCTCCCTAATGTGTCATAAGATGTTCACATGTAGTCACCTTTGGTGGCTCCGAGGCCACACCAAGATTGTCAAGGTCGTTGGAAACCTGTAATGAAGAATGAACCTACAAAACCCTCAAATAGACATCAAATCCCAAAAATAAAGATGTGGGAGGGTTTAGACTATCCTTGGTTGTCACAATGGTGAACTTATGACTGAGCATTGTACTACAACTCGGACTCAATATAGTTTTATATGTGTGCGGAAGTGTGCCCTAGGTTGCTCTTGTGCCTACCACGCTTGGATAGCGAGCAAGTAACTAGATGTAGAATATAATAAATGTGTGCGTGGAATTGAATGAACTTCCCTCCTATGAACTGTGATGTAGAAAAATAGCCCTTGTGTCCCTTATGATGGAGCTAGATGGATGCAATGAGAGCTCTTAGATGCCTTGATGGATGCAACCTTAGGTGGTGATAGATAGTGCTTAGTACTTGGTCATTTATTATGATCACATAACTTTATATTTATATGATTCCCTTGTTTTAATTTATTAATTAACCCCGAAAAGGCTTACTACCAAAAATATAAGATGTTCAAACAGCTAGAAAGGACCCAAAAAGTGTGAATAAAGTACAAAGAGGACAGGAGTGCCCAGAGGGGATGAGGGTGCCTGGTGCTGGTGTCTTGGTTGGCTATTGGTATCTAGAATGAAAAATTCTAAAGATTAAAAATGCAAACTGAGAAAAAGAGTGCAAAACTGAAAGTAGAAATAAAAATCAAAGAAAGGTGGCCAAAGACATGGGTTAATTAGTACTTTTCTTACTTAGGAATCATATGAATAGTAGTATGTGATCATGACTAGATAATTACCCAAAGTGTGTGATTGTGTGTCTACATTTTCCCCCACTTTATGTTGGTGAGTGGAAAGCTTAGTAACATAAAGTAGATAGAGATATGTACCTGATAAACATGTAGATCGATGTAGAAAGTGTGTCAAGGGACTAGACAAAGTGTGGAGTGATAAAACTATGAAGCATGCATACTAAGGAGGAGAAAGTGTAAAAAAGTGATAATGAAAATGAACCTAGGGCGGAAGTGCATGTGTAGATGTCATGATGTACCTGTTGTTGATGTCGATTTGTGTGATGTTGTTGATGAAGTTGATGTTGAATACCAATTCCCATACAAACAGGACCTACAAAAGAGAAGTCTGAAAAGAATTCAAATACGAATGTATATGTATAAAAATCATGTAAATGAGTATGTAAGATGAAAAAATGTGAAAAAGGAACATGTGCACATGATCCATGATGAGGAAAAGAGTATAGAAAGGATCTTATAGATGATGTCAATGTGTGATTTTTCGGGCAATCTCATGCCAGTGAAATGGAAGAAGTGTAGGGAGAATATTCTGGTGTCATCCTACAACCTTTAACTATTTCCCACAATGTAGAACACCAATTTAGATGGTGTGTATAAACATATGTGTTAAGGACCATATGCCTTATAAAAAAATTTGTGTAAATTCCCATTGCTAAAGGACTCTCTAACATGTCAAAAGCCTCTCGAGACATGTCAAAAACTATGTAATTTCACTTTGTTACTAGCACTCGGGGAAGGTCCATCTGCTAAGGACCCAAGTTTAATTATAATCCCTATCCAAATTTTAAAAGTGTGTTGTACCTGTACCATGTTGTGTATAATGTTGTATGGAGTGATTGATTTCACCCAAATGATGCCCCCCTCATTTTGGGTGCATACGACATCGCTGAAGGAGTATGTGGCCCAAAATATGATTGACCACTATGCTAAAATTGTGCCCTGCAAGGGGAAGGGAATGTGTTTGTTATAAACCAAGCCACACGTAAACAAGTGGCTAGGAGACAAACATTAGTACAAGCAAAGACAAGCATACATGTATAAGATGAAATGTAAGCTAAACTGACAATGTGTAAGCTAAGATACAAGTAAACGTGCAAAAAAATGTATACCACGAAAAGTGGGTTGCAAACATGGGACATCACTCACTATGTCACAAGACAATCAAGGCCATAATGTCCACAAGTAATTAGAGAACAAGCAAGACATAGGTAAAATCCCATAAACAATGACAAGCAAAGGAAAAAAATGTATCAGACAACCATGGAAACAAATAGTCTTGCATAAAAAATATTGCACATGAAGCACCCATTAGCACGTTAGAAATATAAATAGTATGTCAAAGCATGGATAATCCGATAAAGGAGTGTGTTATGAAACAAAATGAAACAATAGCACCTATAGTGTACAAAAATGGATGCCCCCATGAGTCATCGTGGGGGTGGTACAAGGTGTTGTGCTAAGCATTCATGCTACTTTTAATGGATTTAGAAAATCTATGATCACAACTAGAAAACAAGTGAGCTCGCATGTGTGTATGGAAAGATAATGATATACAAGATATCTATCTAGCATGTGTAATAAAATGAACATGTAAGAGCAAATGTAAGAAAGAATAAATACAACCAAGATATGCAGTATGTTGTGGATGAGGTGGAATGAAATGCAGAGTGAATGATATGATCAGTGGGCCCCCTGAGTGGATGTGTATGTATGTAATGAGGTTCATTTATTTATTCCTCCTCGGAAGTTAAGAATGAACCGTAAATGAGATTACATCATCAGGAAATGGTTTGAAATGTGTTGTATGTAGAAAGGGTTTGATGAATAGAGTGATGATTGTGGAATGGTAATGCGTTGATGATATTGTATGCACAGAGGGAAATGAGTGTTGTGTGATAATTTAGCCTAAAACATATATCACTAGATGGGTGAGTAATATGCTGGTATGGGTGATGATGTAGCACAAGACGTGTATCACAGAATAGATGAACATGATGCTAGTGGAACGTGTGATGATGTATCACAAGATGTGTATCACGAGAATAGATGAACGTGTAGCACAAAGCATATATCACGAGATGTATGAATAAGATGCTAGAAAGTGTGATGATGTAGCACAAAGTGTATATCATGAAATGTATGGATAAGATGCTAGAAAGGGGTGATGATTTAGCCTAAGAGCGTATATCACGATATGTGTGAAGAAGGTGGTGGCTAAAAATGTCACATAGTGTGATAAAAAAATTGATTGATTGATTTATTGTGAAGATCAAAGTGTAGAATGATGTAATTTTGATGAGGTGAGGTTTAATTTTGATTTAGACCCTTAGCAGTCGAGTATGAACCATTGGACTAGAGTGTGTCATCGGGTAGTGAGTGTAGCACATATAAGTAGATGAGTAAGATGTGTAATATGTGTAGTAAATGTGGTGATGATAAAATTTCGTGAGTATGTGACGTGTACAATGTGTAATGTGGAATGTGTAGTTTCTAAGTATAATAGTATAGTGTGTAATACAAGATGTGTAGATTGTAAAAATGTATAATAATATAATGTGTAGAATGTGTGCAATGTATGGGTGTAAAAGCACAAACTTAGGATGATACAGAGTGGATGGAAGAGGAGGATGGTGTATATGTATAAAAGTGTATGATGTGTAGTGTGCGGTGTGCGGTGTGCGGTGTGCGGTGTGTGTACTATGTACTTTTTACCGTGTATTGTGTAGTGTGTGTACTGTACCGTGTATTGTGTCAGATTGCCTCAATAGTCAAGTGTGAACCATAGCAAAAGAGTACGTCATCAGGAAACGATGATACAAATGTGTATCAAGATGTGTATGTTGTAAGTGAAATTCTAGATGTCAAATAATGAGAGAATAAGATAGGGGTCAATGCTAGAGGGGATAGAAATAAGTGTGATTCCCCCTAAGTGTATGAGGATGGAGATTCATGTAGTGATGCGAGAGGTACAATGCCATTATGGGAGAGCATTTTCTGTGTCATGATAAGAGTGATGGCCAACACAATGGTAGGTGAAGCAACAATAGGACCATGTGATGTTGGTGGAATTTGAAATGTTTCTTGCCCATCAGTAGGAGTAGTTACTTTGAAAAATTGATTAGTTGGAGCTTATGTGGGATTGATGACATTGCAAAATACTTGATAGGAGAAGAAGGTGAACTTATTTTGAGAGGTGGTTGTGTAATTTGACTTGGTAATGTTGTGGATGACTTGAGAGGAGGATGTGTTGAACTGATTTTTAAAGGAGGTTGCTTAGGTTGACTTGATAGTGTCATAGATGCCTTGAGAGGAGGGGGAGTGAGACTAATTTTGAGAGGCGGTTTCTTGACTTGAGTAGATTGCATAGGTGGTGCTTGAGTGGTGGAAGAAGAAACATTATAAGTGATGATTTGATGCTCATTAGACATAAATGAATCATATTTAGGAACCCATTGAAATGTAACAAGTGGAGAGGACCATATAACATAACACTATGCAATGAATGAGATAAAACTTTGACGTTCAACATGCTTGATTCTACGTCAGAAAGCATAGAAATCACATGTCATTATGTCCATTGATTTTATGATAATTACAATATGGAATACCTTGATATTTTCCAAGTTGATAAGGAGGATAGCAATGAGTAGATGGTAAGTTGATTAACTGATGAGTTATGAGTTTTAGAAGATTATATTCTTGCTTAGCATTGATTTAAAACTTGAGAGGCACGGGGAGTGGGAAGATTTGAGTTTCACTAATATGATCACATGTAGAAGACATATAATGAAGATGAGATGTAGAAAGAGAACAAACATGAGCCCGAGAAGTGTTCTTAAGATGTTTGATTTCATATTTTAGAGATGTAATTATGGATTCCATAGCCTGAAATTTATCTTGAAATAATGAATGAAGAGCTTGAATGGATTTTCAAATAGATTGATTGGAATTGGAACCAAGATAGTCATCAAAAATACAATCAAGCATAACATTGACTTGAGTAGGAAACATGTTGATAGGAAAATACATAGCATCTAGGGTTTTGTAGGGATAATCTTTAATAGATGGGTGCATTTGAAGAAATTGAAGAAAAGAGACTTGAGATACCTTATGAACCATGATTGAAGAAAAAGAAGGATCCAAGAGTATTTGAATGTGGGTTCACCAAAATGATTAAGCTAAAATGTAATTTATGTAGCCTAATCTAAATGTTATAGAATCAAGAAATGAATAATAAATTAAGTACAACAATACACCCAAGAAAACTAAGTAATGAAATGTCAAAACCCTAAGTGAAAATAAGGGATAAGATGACTTAGCTAGTTTGCAATTAAAGATCAATCATGTTGAAGTGATGTCCAGTGTGAACAATGAATGGCGGAGTGTTGCATGAGACCTAGAAAATGAAAAACTAGAGGAACATGCTTTGAGTGGGACATCTAGAGAGGGACACAGGCACTTGTGGGCACCCTAGACCTATTTCTCGGGAGACTCAATCTGTGAAAATTCTCATAAAACCTCTATTGATGTGTGATAAGGTGTGTTCTCTTGTAGTCACCTTTGGTCACTTTGAATTCGTACTAAGATCATCGAGGTCATTGGAAACCTATAAAGAATAATGAACCTAGAAAACCCTCAAATAGACCTCAAATCTCAGAAAATAAAGATACATAATGAGGGGTTGATTGTCCTCAACTGTCACAATGGTGAACTTGCGACTGATAATTTCACTATGTATGTAATGGAACTCTTAGATACATTGATGGATACAACCTTAGGTGGTGATAGATAGACACATTTAGTTATTGGTACTTTATTATGATAACATAACTTTATATTTATATGATTCCCTTTATTGAATTTCATAATTAACCCTAAAAAGGTTGACTACCAAAAAGATAAGATGATCAAACATCTAGAAAGGACCCAAAAAGTGTGAGTAAAGTACAAAGTGGATAGGGGCACCCAGAGGGGATGAGGACACTTAGTGCCAACATCTTGGTTGGGTGCTGGTGTCTAGGATGACAAATGCCAAAGAGTAAAAATGTAGACTAAGCAAGTAAGGGTGCAAAACTGAATGTAGTAACAAAAGAAAAGAAAGGTGGCCAAATAAATGGGTTGATTATTACTTTTCTTGCTTTGGAATCATATGAAGAGTAGTATTAAATAAGGTATAGATAATTACCCAAAGTGTGTGATTATGTGTCTATATTTACCCATGCACTCACCAAATTCCTCATGTCCACAAATCCATTAATGGGCTCACCGAAATATGACCCCTTTCTCAATTTCTAGAGAAATTTGCATGATTTTTCGGTAAGTGAGGGTCCACTTAGATGGCTCATTTCCTTTGTTGCTTTGGCATCTTGTTTCTAATCGCTTATCCATTTGAAAATTCATTCCAACTTTTGATTTTTTATTATTACTACAGGAATGATTATTAATCATACAAATCTTATTATTTTCATATTGACACTTATGATCCCCGATGGGAATTTTACCTTTACTTGTTACTCGCTTCATGACCATTTTCTCTATCATTGGTTCTTGGTAGGTAATCTACTAATTTGAACATTATCATAGGCCTCTCGAATTCTCTCGTGTTTCTCAATTGCTCCAAGCAACTATCCTTCATATAAATTTTCTCACCCTTGACCCACTTCTCACTATGATGATATGTGCATGGTGTATCATCCTCTTAGAATTAAAATGAGCACAAGATCAAGAATGCAATATGTAAATCATCATTCCCCTCATCTTGACCATTTTTTAGCCTCAAAATCCATTTCCATTATGGAAACCTCCTTTCTTTGAGTAAATTCATCTCTAAAAGATGCAAGAAGCTTCTTATTCATATATTCCTTGTTGAGAGGGTCTTCATATTTAATGGAATCAACCTTTGGATAATCAAGAACCAATCCATCTATTTGTTCTTCACTAAGAGGGTATCCAACTTCTCCCAATGGGAAAAAAAAGGTTTCAAATTCACAATCATTTTCATACTCATCAAACAAGCCTTCATGCTTGAATTTGAGAATATAATCAGAAGCATGGGGCTCACATAGAAAGAATTCATTTTATATCACTCATTTATGATCCACATTGCTCATCACCTCAGGATTTCATTACTGCAATTCAAAATTTCCATGGTCTCCATCACCAAAGAGTAGAAGATCTTCATTCATGCTCAATGGAAGGTATACACAGTCAAATTCTAGATCCATCAAATCATCATGATGATTTTTAATTGGTTCTATTACACCAAGGTACTCCTCTATCAACATGGGCATCTCAACATCTGAATTCGAATATATGAAAAAAATTGCATACCTTAAATCTTGAAATAGTATGTCCACGCTTCGGTTATCTTTTTTTTAACTATGTATTTCATTTTTCTTATAGGAAGGATCTTCTTCATCTTACCATTGATTGGAATGGTGACATGTGACTAATCTATTTGTATATCTCCACAAACATCCCAATAAAAAATCTTGCTTAAGAGCATACAATATGAGGCGGCATGTCTCGCCCCCATTATTTGCATCATGATCTTCTTGTCTGTAAAATCTGCAAATGATACTTGAGCCTCCTTCACTTGGCCAATGATAGATAATTCTTTGGTTCCCATGAGTAACAATGTTTAGTATCAGGAGTGAGAGAGAGACCAAGAGCTTTAGAAACTTTTTTCAGCATAACATTTTCGTGAGGCACCAAAGTCAATAATGTAGTTATTCAATTTATATCCATTAACTAGTAGAGCTAGATAGAAAGGTCCTACCTTCCAGAGGTGGAGGGTGTGGAAATAAGAAGGTTATGAGGAGTGGTATAAGGAGTGGGAAGTTGTTCTTTAGCAAGGTGGTATTTTTTGGAACATAAATTTGAACTACTTCCCTTGATAAACTAAACAATCTTATCAAATTACTTGGGATGAGTTCTCAAATACTCAGACTTAGAAATATGGATTTTGGATTTCTTGACATGGCCAATGATGTCAAAGAGTAGAGAAATGATAGGCACATCAGGAACTATGGCATCCTTGAAAAGAGTAAGATTTGTATTCTTAGGATCAATAGAAGTAGAAACCGATTTGTCAATAGGAGATAAAATATACTTACTTAAAGAGGCGATGAATTCTTAACTAGGGTAGTCTCAAGATTATTTTTTGCTGACCATTCCGTAGAATTGGGAAATGACGATCATCATTTTTTTCCATAGATTTTTCATTTGAGGATTTATGTGCCTTTCTTTGGTATTAGAAGAATATGCTTCTCTCTCTGTTTGCGAGTGGGTGAACACTACATAAGAGTAGTTATACATTAATTCTTTAAAATCTTCATCCAGTGATTATTCACAGTACCCTTGCATATCCATATTCTTATTCTCATTCAAATTCTTATTTTTCTCCTTCATCTTCACACATTACATTAACTAATGGGGCTTCCAAGGAAATCCTTTGGGGAGCTCCAACAATTTTATTCTTATTTTGATGCAAGGCATGTTGAGAAATTTCCTTCTTCAATGTAGTCAAGTCATTGACTAATTTTTGCAACAATGGATCAGCCCTTTCATCTTTGAAACTTTGGACCTTATTCTTTATCGAATAGTTCTTAATCTTCCCTAACATGATAAGGTCATATTCTACTTCAATGACAAGTTCTTGAGCATTTTCTAGAGTTTTTGGTTGAGCTCTCTATAGTATGAAACCAACTTTAATAAACTGATCATTCATGAAGAACCTCTTTTGATTATTCATGATAGGATGAGCACCAATAAGAATATTTTTTATCAACTTATTGAAACTTTCTACAAATTCTCTCATGCGATCTTATGGTTCTTCTTCATCTAAGTTGATTGAGAAAAGAGGGCAAGAACATCTTCTACAATATTGAATCTTTCTTCAAACTTGGTTTTCATGTCATCCCAATCAGTAATTGAACGTGATGGAAAGTAGTAAAACTAGTCTGTAGAAGCATCTTATAATGACTCCACAAATAGTCGAATGGCAACATCTTCATGTCCCACTCCAAGAATGCCACAAGATGTGATAAAATCTATAATATGATCATTTGGACATTGTTTTCCATCTCCATAGAATTTGGGAAATTTCTTTCTTGATCCTTTTGGTAACTCACAAAGTGGAAGTGTAATAGCAAGTGAACCATTATTCCTTCCCCATGGAATAGGTGTAGGAATTTCTTCTTCTTGTGACATGATATCTAATGGTTCTGTAGTTGATTCTCTAATGGGATCTTCAAGTGGATTTTCAAGAACTTGTCTTGGGATTTGTATGGAAGCAAGTATGAAATCCTCTTGTTCTCATGGCTCAAACATAAGATTATGAAAGACTATAATTTCACTTGCTTGATTTTCTTTATTGAATATTCTTCCTACTAGTTTTACTCAAATCATTAAAAAGGAATGAAACTAGACAAATTTATATTTATCAATAGGATTACAACCAAGTTCTTGAGCATTCGAGATAGGATTTCTTTGGTATTTTTTTGTTTTGTATTTTTTACATTTTATGATTTTAGGATTTTTAATTTTTTATGATTTTTTGGATCACTATAAGGTGTAAGACAAAAAAATATGCCCCATAGTATGCGCAAACAATTGTTAGCAAAATAATTTTTCATGAGGGTAAATTAGGAGTTTTCACCAACGCTCTGGGACTTGTTCCCTATTCTTAAGAATAAGGAAGATCAATTTATTGAAAACAATAAGTATATACACTACTATAACCATTGTAGGTGTCCTTATGAACAAGGATCACGCAAGAATACTCCACTAAACCCATGTGCAAAAATGAGGTGGAGGAAAGTTGTGTGTATGGAGAGAGGGGAGAAAGTGAGAAGTGGGTTTTACTTAATAAATAAAATGCTAAGGTTATTGACATAAACTATAATATTTCCACGTTAACAATGAGAAGACAATTTTCAAGGAAAGAGTGTAGTCAATATTTATATCCCTTAACAAATAAGGACAACCCCATGCACATTGGCCTATCACCCAGTGGGCATTGGGCACTCACCGAGGTGCGCGTGGGTCTTGATCCCCTCTTTTATGTGAGTTGTGCAAGAATGTAGCATAGATGCATAATAGAAAGATAGAAGAAACTCCTTATTCAACTAAGAACTTCGAGTAAATGCTACACTAATGTATTCATTTAGACAAGAAGCACATTGACAAAAGACATATCTGAACCATGAGGGAAAGAGGATGCATAATGATTATACTCATTCATATGAAACACATTGAACATAACAAAAGAGATATGTATGAGCCATGTGAACCACATATATTCATATTTGAACATGTCCAATAATCACATTACATCTATCAAGGTCATTATAGACCAAAATGATGGTGTAGATTAGAACCATGTAGCAAGACTAGACTTACGTCCCTTACAATGCAAAAGAAAAACATGTACCCATCCCTTGATACATCATTCTTCCTATAAATCTCCTAGCCCAACCCATAAAGCTCTCCATGTATTTCTATAGAGCTTCACCTCTCATCTCTCTCTCTAATCTCTCCCTTTTCCTTTACCGGGTGCTTGTATTTATAGCCTTTCTCAACACCTTCAAGCCTTTGCGGAGTTGTAGATCCATTGCCAAGTGTCCAAGGTGGTCCTCCATGGGAGCATGCTTCTTCAAAGCTCGATCTCTCCACTCTTTGCAATGATGGCCTTCTAAAATCTTCCATCGCAAGGTATATTCCTTCATAGGCCACCTTGTTATCAAGTAGGCATTTATCCACTCCATGTGCGTAGTCGGGTCACACTTTTCTCGTGTTCTATCTGATACGCCAAATATGGCTAAGTCCCAAAACCTTTTCTTTGCCTTGCACATGCACCACTTGTTCTACCAAACCCTCCTAAAACCCTATCCTACGTGCTTTTCTCCTTGTGCGCCCTTCTTCAAATAGGCCTTCCACTCCCACATGCCTTTTTGTACTTAGTCAATACTTTAGGGGCCCAACATCACCCCACACTATGCCTATTCTCCACCTCGGGAACACCTTTCTCAAAGAATAAAGAATGACCATCCTTGAATATTTTGGAGAAAGAATAAAGGAATGAATAATTTTTAGGGAAGAATGAAAGAATGGGGAACTATGATTATTTCTATAAGAGGAGAGGGAAATATTTCATCAAGTCTGCCTCTAACTTATTCCAGGTATCGACTTTGCTCTATGTTTGTTGAAAAAGGTCACCGACTAGGGTGCTCACCTCTTCAAAGCTTAGCCCTTCTCCTTGGGTATTCATCATCTCCATGATTCCCCTCAACTATTTTCCCAAATCCTCAAGTGCATCCATCCTTCGAGTGATCTAAGGATACAACTCTTTCAACGGTTTTGATTGAGCCCCAAGGTCTCAATAGCCTCTGATTTCTTCTCAACCTCGCTAGAATTTTGTCACATTCCACCCTATTCCCCTTGTTCTTCTCCTAGAAATCCTTGAGCTCTACTTCATGGGTGGTGACCAGAATGCTCACCACTCTATCTCTATCGATGCAGTTGTCATAAATGGCCTCGTGACTTGGGTGGTAGATTTCACATCCACGAGGAATTTCTTATACTGGGCCACAATGGCCACAACCTTCATCTTGTCCTCCTTTTCCTGGCATGCCAACACTTCTTCCGTAGACTCTAATTCCAGTGGTTTCCTCTCCATGGTGAGAACGTGAGTTAAGTCTTCTAGGCATTGTAGGCTTGATTCATATTTTTATGTGGGTGGTGTCAAAGTCTGATGCTTCAAGATAATGACACTTGTGATCATCTCCACCTTCTTGGAGACTTCACGTACCCTTTCCTTCTCTTCCTTTAATTCACGCCTTAGCTAAGCGCTGACTAGTTCCTCATGTTTTAACTCCTTAGTCCTTTCCAGATATCTTCTTCCTTCTTCTCCAGCTCTACCTCTAGAAACTTCACTCTGTCATTCCTCCCAAAGAGTCTTGGCTTCAACCTCGACCAAGACTTTTTCAACATTGCAAATTTGTTCATCGGACAACTATTGAGTGATTCACCAAGGGGTTGGTCCCTTTTGATTCTGGAACTTGCATCAATGCTCCTTAGCTCACTTCAAACTTGGGCTCATCGAGGTGGGACTCAAATGCCCACAAAATAATTTTCCTCATCCGAGGGTATGTGCCTTCCACATCAAATGATGTCATAGCTAGGAGTTTCTCCATCGAAATAGTGCTCTGGAAGCACGCACACAACACCTTGTTTGGATCATCAACATAATCCATCTTCTACCTTTGGATCTTTGTGTGCCTTCCTCCTATGCATGTGCCCTTTGGGAAGCTCACCATTAAAACTGGGGCCTCCTACTATGTTGTCGTGATCTTTTCCGACACTTTCTTCTTCATCCTCCTTCAACACTATCTCCACTTCGCTCCAACTCTTGTTCTACCAAGGTTTCAATTATATTTTCCACTTCCTTTTCTATGGCCTCATTTATCTACTCCTTTGTGAGGCTTGGGGTCCTCTGATTCCTTGTACTTACTTCCTCGCTCCCTCCTTTGTCTTGAGCGCCTTCCTCCTCCTGGCTACCCTTCCTCCGAACAAAGAGGTAGTCATTCTTCTCTTCCTCTCCCTCTTCCTCTGAATCATGCACCTCAAAAACTGTTGGGCCTTGAGCTCCCTCAGGTTCATCATCTTCATCATCATCCCTTTCACCTTTGTAGGCCTCCAAGCTCTCCATATCCTCCGAATCAACTTTCTCCATCACCTTTTGTTTCTTCCTAACTAGGGGACTCTAGTATGGGAGATGCTCTCTCTTCTTCCTTGTCTAGTGACTTCTCCTTTGTGATAGGTTTTTCCTATTCTAGCATCTTTTCTCTGACCAAGGACTTCTTCCTACGCATGTAAGTGCTAGGCTTACCACTTGTCTCTGGAGCACCCATTGTTGGTACACTTTGGACACTTGGTGCCTTTTTCCTTGCACCTCTTCTCTTTCTCTCTTTGTTAGCATGATTCCTTCTTCCCATAGGGTCTTCAGAATGGAGACATCACATTCTAGGTATGTGCCCTTTTCAAACTTTGGCCTTATGCATAGATATACCCTTTCCGCAGTCCTTCCTATAATTGGTAAAGTCAGGAATTTTCATTTGGACCTCATGGGAGACATACTTCTCCACATATGCATGCTTCTTAGGGTAGATGAGCTATCTGCGTAGCTCTCTGTGGTCTTGATCTACTTCACTAAGGTCAAACCTTAGTCTCTTGGCCTCTTTAAACCTATTCACCCCTACTTGAAAATATTACGCGGTGAAGGAGAAGGGGAGTTTGCACCAGGGGCTCATAGTTTCATCTACCAATTTGAATCTACCAATGCAGAAGTGTTGGTATACTACAAACTCTACTTCTTCATCCAAGAGCACTGGTAGTTTCTCTGAATTCTCCACTCTACCCCTAAATGCATCCCACATGTGCTTGTACCACTTCTCTAGATGCACCTTGTGAGTGGTCATCATGTTGTCACAAGTATATTTTGTGAACCTTTTAGTGGGCGATGGGTCTTCCCCCAGATATTCCCAAATAGACTTATCCGGTCCATCGGGCACTCCGATTTTTGAGAAGACAATAGTGAGGAGGATGTTGCCAAATAATATTTTGTCACCCTCCTACGCATGTTGCTTATGATTTCATCCACGATGAAAGTGGAAAAATTGTAGATGGTCCCCTCAACTATTTTTCGGCATACATTAAGCCATGCCTTGTTCACCTACGTCCATCTCTCCTGATCATTAAGCTTCGTAACCAGTGCATGCTCATCCTCATCACGGGGTCTAGGATCTCAGTGATGTCAAAGTATCACAACCCTTTCTTGTAGGTGTATGTGGCTACTATGTCTCCTTGATGGCCTCTTTTTCACTCAAGTCATCATCTAGACTCTCTCCCTCACAGGTAAGGCCTGTGAACTTTGAAATTAACTAGGGAGTTATGTGCATCTTATGTCCTATGAAATAGAAATGATCCTCATGCACATGTGACATCAGCCACTGGTAGAGGTGCTCAAGCTTTCCAAAGTATGGCAGTTCATAAAGTTGCAACAACCCTACCTTCTCCATCTTAACCTTTACCTCGTCATTGTAAATGGGCATGCCTTCTGGCATTCTCTTGTTGGTTGGGCGCACCAACTCCAAGGCCATCTCCTTCTCTATGTTGTAGTTTTGTGATGGTTATAATCACTCACCATCATCTTCCTTAGGTGTGATTCCCATTATTTTCCCAACAACACCCCATCTGGGTACTGCATCTCTAGCGTACCATTCTTCATTTGTGCTCTCAATGGCTTTGTTGTTTGTTTTCCCTTGCCCTTTTGTTTCTACTTCTTTGGTGAGATGGTTGGTTTTCTAGGTGCCATCTTTCTGACTAGTTTTAGTACTTAGAACTTCTCCCTCTTGCTCTACTTTACCACTCTATCCAGCCCCAAGCTCGATCTTCATGGAAAAATCCTTCTAACTTTGTGCCCTAGTCACCAAACCCTAACTAGAAAAACCCTTCCACAAGACACACTTGCTTACTTAACTTCTCCATGCCCATGTACTCCTTTCCTACTGGTTTGCAAATTTACCCTAGCTATGCACTTTAGATCTCTCAAATTCTTCCTTCATCACAAAGATCTTGCTTTGGATGCCCTAGTTCACAAGATCTTTCTTCCCTTCATAATCGCAATGCAAATAATGAAGTGCTCGACCTCTTATTTATAGTTTTTCCCTTTTCCTAGCATTAAATGCTCTCTCACCTACCACCATACTTTGACCTTAAATGTGTATTTTTCCACTAAGCCGGTCTTAAGTACCTTTTCCCACGTGCCACATCTTGCGCAAAAACCCTTTACAACCTTCTGGCATGCAAAAAAATCCAACCTAACTAAAGACTCTTACACACGCATCATTCATAGCGCCGAAGGCACTTCTTCCATCCTTTTCCCTATTTTTCCCTCCTACCTCATGTTGTTCCTACGCTCTTCCTTTTTCCTGTACATGGTTTCTTCAAGGCTTTCTTGACACCAACCATTCACATCCATCTCTTCTCTATGCCACCTATTAACCTTACGCACCTTTAGTCCTTTAACCGGGCCATTCACCATAACTTCTACTTACCAACACACACTTGTATTACATGCCTATACTTCCTTTCACTCCATCCCACACTAAACCGATGTGTGGTCCTCTGCACATACACAACCTCCCAAATGTAATGTGGTTACTAGTGCACATGACACAAAACAAAACAACAGAAAGGAATGAACAACGAGAAAGGGAAACACAAGAAAAGAAAATGCATTAAAGGAAAGTCTATTCTAACTAGTAAACATTGCCTTATTTACAAACACCAAGAAGACTTATTTATAGTAGGGCTTCAGCCTACTCCCATTGAAGTGTCTAGTAATCTCATCCCATCCAACGACTTGCAACTGGCATGCACCTGAATCAAGGATGTACGAGATGATGTAAGGGCCCAACCAATGGACTTTTAGCTTCCTAGGATGGCACAAAAACTTGGAATCATATAGAAAAACCATCTTCCCAACCTCAAACTTCTTGTTCTTGATGTGACGATCATGTCCATGCCTTTTGTTTTGATTTTTTAGTCTTCTAGCTCCACCGAAAGTGACCATCTTTCATCCAACTACATTAATTTTTCAATCCTTTCTTCCAGCTTCTTTCTCATCAGCTAATCCTCCTATGTGTGCTATATACAGCAAAGGTAACATGAATTCAACTGGTAGGAAAATAGCCTCTATGCCAAACACCAATTGAAATGGTGTGGCCTTATTTAACCTCTTATAGGTTGTCCTATATGCCCAAAGAATGGCCGATGATACTTTGTCATCCCAATCTTGTCTACCAACATCATAGATCTTAGTCAACGTGTGACTAAGTATTTTGTTAAATGCCTTAGTTCCATTTGCTTGAGGGTGATAGGGGTAGTCTTGTGATGGGCCACCATAAATTCTGATAATAGAATCCTAACCATCTCATTGAGAAAGTGTGTACCTCTATCACTTGTCAAACTCAATGGGCATCCATACCTGCTGATTATATTTTCCCATAAAAATCTAGTAGTTGTAGCCATTGTACAATCCTTTGTAGGTGTTGCCTCTTCCCACCATGTCAAATAATTAGTGCAAGTGATGATATACCATGAACCAGTCCTTCGCACCGCTGTGCAAGATTGGTCCTACAAATTTGATAGCCCATTTCTCAAATGGTTCCACACTAGCTATTGGTCATAAGGGAATTTCATCCCTCTTTCTAGGTTTTCCAAGGCACTGAAAAATGGTCACAGGCCTTGCAAAACTCAATACAATCTTGGTAAATGGTTTCCCACCAAATCCCTACAAGTAGAATCTTCCATGTGGTTACATTTCCCACATAGTGTCCTCCTATGCATCCCACCATGCGCTTCTTCCATAATTGCAATGCACTCATGTTCTAGCACGCATCGGTGCAGAACCTCATCATGACCCAATTTGTATAGATCTCTGCTAATCAACATGTAAGGCACATGTGCACATATGGCCAATTGTTTCCTCTCTAAGGCCTTCATTCCTTCTGGTGCCACACCTGTCTTAAGAAATACTACAATGTCCTCCAAATCTGAGGGTGCACCGCAACCTAAATAGTTGTGCATCTGGCATAGTCTCCTTAATGCTTTACACATCCTCCCCTGAGTCAATCCTAGATAGATGATCGGGTCCATAATTACTCTTTCTTGGCTTCACAACCACGGTGAACTCAAATTCTTGAAATAGTAGGACCCACCGACATATGCACCCTTGAAGAACATGCTTATTGACTAAGTATTTTAATGCCATGTGGTCCATGTAGAATATAAAGGGTGTTTCCAATAGATACTACCTAAACTTATGCAATGTGTAGATCATGGATAATGCTTCGCGCTCAGTAGTTGTGTAATTTTTCTCTGTTGGTGTTAACTTTTGCTTTGGAAAAACATAAGGGATGATCAACAATCCCTTCACCATTTTGTGTCAAGTGATTTTACTCTCAATGGTTGTGCTTGAGGCATCAACATGAACATGGAAAGGCTTATCCCAAGAAGGGAATCGTAGTATGGGTGTGGTGAAAAGCTTATCCTTTAAAGTATTAAATGCCTTATTGCTGCCTCTCCCTAAAGGAAGGCACTCTTGTGTTTAAGAAACTCTTCTAAGGGCACACTATCTTGGCATATCCCTTGATGAACTTCTTATAATACCCTGTATGCCCAAGGAATCCATGCACATTTGGCTAGTAGGCTCCCCCAACCCCATAATGACAACAACTTTGGTGGGATCTACTAGTAAGCCCTCCCTACATATGATGTGCCCCAATAATGTTCCAAATGGGGTAGCAAAGACACATTTCTTAATGTTGAGGGATATCCTCAACTACCGACATCTCTCAAACATTAATCTTAAGTTATCACAATGGTCCTTCACTAGCCCATACATTGTCCAATCATCCAGATAGACTTGAAGAAATTTGTGGATAAAGTCCTAAAATGCTTGTACCACAATGTGCGAGAACACAACAGGTGCATTCTTCAACCCAAAGGGCATGACCATATAGGAAAAATTCCCACTCAGTGGTAAAATTTGTCTTCTCCTAGTCCTCCTTTGTGATCCAAACCTAGTGGTACCCTAAAATCCATCCATAAAGGAATAGACTTCACATCCGGCCACTCCTTCCAAAATTTCTTTAGTGAAGGGGTTGGAAAAGGATCGATGACACAAACTACATTCAACTCCCTATAGTCTACATATATCCTTATCCTTCCATCCTTTTTTATACTAATGACCATTGGACTTACCCACTCTGACTCTTCAATAGCTTCAATGATGCCTCGATGCTATCATCTTATCTATTTCTTCCTTGACCTTCACGCGCAGGTTAGGATTCATTCGGTATGGTCTCTTCCAAACCGGGCATGCACCCTCCTTCAACTTGATCCTCATTTCCCCCAAGGAATGGTGAACACCTTTGAGTTCATGATACCCATGAGGGAATAAATCCTGGAACTCACATAATAGATCAATGATCTTAGAGACCTCCTTTTCTAACCAATAATCTCCAATCATTTCTTCCTTAGGTTCTGTCTCTGACCCAATGTTAACCTTCTTCATCTTTAAGGGCTCATGGTAAGCACGCATCCTTTCATCAATGCTATCTACAACATCACACATTCCTACAGAGTGGTTAACATCTAGACTCTCCATTTCCTCTCCATCTATGACATAAACCATCTTTCCTTTTTCCTTTCTATGCATGCTTGCTCAAACTACATCTCCTCTAACTCATCCTCATCGAAACATGCCTCTAAACTGGGCTCACCTAGAAAATCTAGTAGCCTATCTTCTACCATGGCACTATCCCCCATCGTAAGGCACTTGATCACTTGCAATGCCTTATCCATTGATGGCTTTGTGCTTCAATATTCAAAATCTTGGATGAGATCAGTTGTCAACTCCTACTAATTTCCTTTCTATTGGCGTGTTTCTAAATGGATATACCACGCACATGCATAACCTTATAGTGTGGAATATAGCTTATGTACCCATAATGATGGTGGAAAGGCTTCTGTGCCTCCTATCTAGGCCTTCTCACATGCTTGGATATGAAATGAAGCGGTCTCTTTACCATGGTAGTCTTGAATGACCATGGGCGCATTGCTCCTAGAAAACCTTACAGAGAATGTGATTCTTACCTCACACCACTCTAGGAGGTTCTCTCGATGTGTAGCCCACCAACGTGCATGCAGTCTCGAGTAGGATATAACTGCATCCCTCTTCTTTCATCCTCATTTTCCATTGAGCTTCCATGTCCCGTAAGAAAATTTCAAGGTATGCCCCTCCAGAGTAACTTGGTAACTTCTTTCCTCCTAGGTGCTTGAGTGAGCGTGCCTTGGTCACTTTTGTTACAGACCCCCTCAGTTATCACCTAATTAACTCATAGGTCTCATGCACCCAATTGTCACACACCATGCTTGTGGTATCACTCATAGACTGGGCATCCTCAAATTAGATAACTCCTTCTGTAGGGTGAATTATCTCTGGGTCTCTGATGAAGCATACATAAATTCTATCAAGGACTTCTTCTCCCAAGGGTTCAATATAGGGCGTTGAATTTCCATCAGCCAAGGGTATAATGACCCACTCCTCCTTATTCTCAAAACTTATGTATCCCTTGTTGACCTAAGGTTAGCATTTGTTCTTATAGCACCATGGGCACCCAAGTAATGCTGGAAAATTGTCCACCTCAGCGAGTGCCAAGACTTCAAAGTCTCTAGTAAACTTGGCCCCTTGAATGGTGATAGTTGTATCCTTCAAGATGTCAATGGGCATTTCCTTGGTTTTTTTTTCCATATACAACACATTTGAAGATGGCTGTAATGTAGGCCTTCCCATTTGATGTCATGCATCCAATGTGAGAACATTGACCTCCACTCCCATGTCAATGAGGATATTACTAAGGATCCACCCATCAACAACATTTCAAGTGATTTCCTTATCATAGTCAAGGCTATGTGAGGGGGAAGGTTTGCATGCAAAACTTGCCTCTCCTCTCTACTCATGGCATGGTACCTTCTCCCATAACCATTCTCCCAACAAGGGAATAATATTCTCTTTCCTTAGCATCTTACATACTTCCTTGACTTCATCCAGGTCATCCTTTGGGGCCTCGACATTCCTTCTTTGCTCCTCCTACCTGGACTGCTCCTTTAGACACTGGATTTCTCCCTGTAAACTCTGAATGACATCCATAGTCTCTTGATATACCTCCTTCTGATGAGTAGGGTCTGGTACTTCCCATGTACCACTTCTTCCCTTGAAACTAGGGTCCTTTGCCTTGGTATTTCCTTGGTGTGTGGTGCACTTGGTGTGTGGTGCTTCTTCTCGTGTTGTCACCAAAACAGTTCCAATCCTGACTCACGCATCACCCGTGGCATCCACTGTGTGTCAGCCTTCTTTATACTCACCATCCCAATGCCCTTTGTCCTTTTTAGTGTTGTTGGCTCATGTGCTCAAAAAACTCAGGTCACTCCTCATACTTATGCTTTTTCCCACACCACGAGCACTACAATAAATCTAGACACTCACGCCTGTAATGTTTATGTAGATCCATAGTTATAGCAGTTCCTCATGGGAACTCACTTCTTCCTCCTCCATAGTTACTACGACCACGTAATCCTCCACGAGAACCTCTTCCACGCACCCCTCCATCTGCACATCCTTCATAATAGTGATCATCTTCTTTGAAACCACTAGCAAGGCTGGTCTGGTGCACACCATGATCAATAGCCTCATGGATCTAGTCAATAATCCTACAATCCTTAGTATCATGGGTCGTAGAGGTACAGATCTTACAATAAAAGACACATTCTTCCAAATTTGTGCACTACAACAAGGGGCATCTACTCGCATCATGGTCCCCGTGAAAATTTCACAATCTACCACTATGGTGCATACTGAATTTTAGGGGAAACTATCATTTACATGCCCCTCTACTTCACAATTCTTGCACCAAAGAAAACTACGAGTCTCATGTATAGAGTTTGTAGACATCTTCTCTAACTGTTTGGTCATGGCAGTGATTTGAGCCTCTAAAAAGGGCTCACACTAGTATCAACACTCCCAACTGCTTCAACATGTAAGGAAGCCTCTAGAGCCTCGTGTGGGTCAGTAAATGTTTTATGGGACAATGCCCTCCTAAATGGAGTGATCAACCCTCCAACAAACCATTGAGCATGTTATGAAGGGTGAATGTCATATGATAATTTTGAGAGGAAAGTCTTAAACCATGCATCATACTCCCACACACTCTCTGCATTCCTGCTTGAGATCTCCTTCAAAGTGATGATGCTCTTCTACTCAAACTCCAGTATATGGAACTCTTCTAGGAAGGCATTTTTCAATGTAGTGTAATCTACCACCATCTGATGGGGTCATACTTCCATACCAGCTATGTGCATGTGTGCTTCCTTGCAACGTCATTGCAAATTGATAGCCTTCCACTCTGGGTAGTGATCCCCTTCGCATGCCATAGCAATTCACACTTGTGCACATGTTCTGCAACATCCTCTATACCCTGGTAATCTGGAAAGTGTAAAGACATTTCAAAGATTACCTGAGGAGGTGGTTGAGGCCCTTGTCCTCTGATCCATATCCTTGGTTTCCTTTAGTGTTCCCTCCACCATATCCACTGGATCCACCAGGTCATGTGCCTCCCGATCCACCAGTTCCACCTCCAAATCCTCCTGTAACTAAAAATGGGTCTAAAGTGGTCATGCCTAATGTCCCCAATGTCCCACTAAACTACGCACCAATGGTCTCGCAAGAGATTACTCCCACTGCAGATGTGTGTCTCGCATCACTCCTAGACGTGTTGCCTAAACCTTGTGTATTTTCCCCTTTGCCCAAAAATTCCTCCAAACAATGGAATGGTATGTGCAGCCATGGATGTTCCAAACAAAAAATTATACCTCCTAAGCACCGATCAGTCACTCCCACCGATACAAATGGGTTATCAATACTCCTTTGATTTGGAAAACCAAGCATCGGGGTTGGTCACTAGGTGGGTTCAGATGCACGCCAACGGCTCTCCTTTCTCCATGTGATGAACTCTCATTAGAAGCTGAAGGGGCCTCTCTCCTACACTTTCCAAGATGGGGTAGCACAACTTCTCAGGATCCACGTCCTCTGCATGAACTTCAACACCCTCTCGCAACGTCTACCTCCATAGATCCATCACACTTGTAACCTCACATTATCTAGTCATCTCCCTTTCACAAGCTTCACTATACTTGAGTTGTCTCTCCTCCCTTTCCTTTTCATATGTAATTTCTGCCATCTTCCTCCACCCTAGCTTCCTCACCCAATGCTCTCGAAGGGTTTTTCCGCCATCAAAAAATTCCTCTAAACTCAAGGTAACGATCAAGATCTTCATCGCTAAAGGAATAACATGTAGAAATGATCCTCTAGGCTCCCTCAGAAACTCGAACTCAACAACTTCCAAATAAGATTACGTAGAAATGGCATATTCCATAGTGTAGCTAACCATTACTCCCTTCCACCAATGATCCACATCACAAGTCCACATCAAATCTACATCTTGTAGCCTCTGGTAATCATCTTGGGTCCATACGCACACTCTATAGTACCAACTTGATCTAGATGCATATGCTGAGATCCATTCGTATAACTCTACTTTGGGAAGCAACAAAAGAAATTTTCATACAACTCATGGTAGAGGTTCTCTTCTACCCATCTACATGCATCAAACTCAGGTCCAGTGTTGAATCTCTGAGAAAATCATCCTCCGTTCTCTTGAACCATGTTTCAATACTTTCCAAGGTTAAATGCTCTATCATCACACAATACAGATATAAAGATGCATGCCATTTCTTACAACAACTTCAAAAAGAGGTCCTGTAATGGAACCAAGATGTAGTCAATTTTTATACCCTTTAACAAATAAGGACAACCCCATGGGCGTTGGCCTATCACTCAACAGGAGTTAGGTGCTCACCTAAGGCATGTGTGTGAGTTTCGAGCCCCTCTTTTATGTGAGTTGTGCAATGTAGCATATAGCAATAGAAAGACAAGTAGAAACTCCTATTCAAGAGAACTTGAGTAAATGCTACACTAATGTATTCATTTAGATAAGAAGCACATTAACAAAAGATAGATCTGAACCATGAGGGAAAGAGGATGCATAATGATTATACTCATTCATATGAAACACACTAAACATAACAAAAAGAGATATGTATGAGCCGCGAACCACATATATTCATATTTAAACATGTCTAGTAATCACATTACATCTATCAGGGTCATTATAGACCAAAATGATGGTGCAGATTAGAACCATGTAGCAAGACTAGACTTACATCCCTTATAATGCAAAAGAAAAACATGTACCCATCCCTTGATACATCATTCTTCCTACATATCTCCTAGCCCAACCCATAAAGCTCTCCATGTATTTTTGCAGAGCTTCACCTCTCATCTGCTCTCTCTAATCTCTCCCTTTTCCTTTACTAGGTGCTTGTATTTATAGCCTTTCTCAACACCTTCAAGCCTTTGTGGGAGTTACAGATCCATTGCCAAGTGTCCAAGGTGGTCCTCCATGGGAGCATGCTTCTTTAGGATCGAGCTCTCCACTCTTTGCAATGATGGCCTTCTAGAATCTTCCATCACAAGGTATATTCCTTCCTAGGCCACCTTATTTCCATGATGGCATCTTATCCACTCTACATGCGCATTCGGGTCATGTTTTTCTCATTCACTATCTGATATGCCAAATATGGCTAAGTCCCAAAACCTTTGCTCTGCCTTGTGTGCATGCCACTAGTTCTACCAAAACCCTCCTAAAACCTTGTCCTGTGTGCTTTCTCCTTGCGCACCCTTCTTCAAATAGGCCTTGCGTGCCCACGCACCTTTTTGTACTTAGTCAATACTTTAGGGGCCCAACAAAGAGGATCAAAACACAAGTAAATCCAAGTTTATTTTCATAATATTGCACAAGTAACCATGCTCATGGAGTAAAGTTGAGATGGAGAGGAAAATATAAGACAAGGAGATAGAAGAATTCTATTTTCTTTCCTTTATTAAGACAATGTGAGCTATCAACCAAGAAATAATAACACTTTAAAATGGAGAATTCATTCCAATTTATAGCTTAAAAATAACTCTTCCTCTCCCCTCCATGTGAATTTTCATCTCACCACCATGTGACTTTTCAAATTCCCTAGGAATGGAACTAAGTCCTTTTCTCATTTCTAAAAAGGGACTTTTACAATGCAACATTAAGTCACTTAAGTGAATAAGACGAAAGAGTGAAAAAGTACATTCTCAATGAAAAAATATAATGTAGAGAGAGAGGGAGGGAGGAGATAGAAGAAGAGAGAGAAGTGAAAATCCAGAGACGGAAAGCATCTTGTTGATGAAAAACCTACTTCCAATAGATCTTGAGTGAATGCTCCATGAATGAAGTTCCCTACCTTTGACCTCTTGTTTAGTTGGAACAATATAATTATAAATTCCTCCTCATGTGATATTCATACACACTCTAAGGAATTGAATGAGTGTTTAGAAACATTTTTGCAAGACTTGCACTAATATGGAAACATGATGATCCTTTTTTAACACAAGGTTGGAGTTAGAACATGGAGATCATCACCTTGCTCTTCTTGGCTTCAAAATTCACCTCCGTGACATAAATGTTTCCTTTTTTAATGGAATAAACCTCGGGATTCTCAAATGCTTTCTTATTCATATGTTATTCATTGGAAAATGTCCTCTCCTTCAAACAGAAGAATTGCTCCTTCATTTAACTGAAAATGCATAGTGTGAAATCATGAATCTATCAAGTCACTCAGGTGTTTTACATTATTTAAAACTTATCCATGTATTATTTATTCAGCATGAGAGGCTCAATATACTTTTTTACCAACCAATATCCTCACACTTACTATTTTTAGTAAACACTTACTATTTTTAGTAAGCACTATTTTGAGAAGTCCATTTTGATTGTTAGTTGCTTAATTTGGCACTTTTGAGTTTCCATGATGTGCAAGCAGAAATGAAAACTCTTATTGTGAAATGTTTTGAGCACTTACTATTTATAGATAGTGATTCTTAGGAAGTCTTATTATTTTTAGAAGTGGGTCTTCCTAGTTTTGGAACGAAACGAAAGTGGTCTTAAATTTTTTGTTATTTCATAAGGATTATTTGTTCTAATTTTTTGAGGATTTCAATCTCGAGAACTCGTAGATCTAAAAAATGAATATTTTATTTCAAGAAACTTTTTTTCCATTAAAATAATATAGAACACCATTATGTATAAGGTTGGGATCATTGGAAAGGCATTTTGGAAAGGATCCTATAGTCAAAGTTTCATGGAAAATGGGCATGGGGTTTGGAAGATATGAGCAAAAGGGTTTTTGAGCATGGAGGATGTCTGAAAAAAAATTGTATCATAACAACACTATAGAAGCAATGGGGGGATATAAAATCAAAATTAAATATAAAAATATCTAATTATGACGTTATACATCTTTCAAATTTATTTTCCCTCTCACTAGTTCCATTTAACTCACCTTAAACTCAAACTAGCTAACCCAAGTTTGGTGGAGGTTAGAGGTGTGGTTGTACCCTAAAAATAGGGGGAAATGGACAATAAGACATCAACATCTCCAAAACTTTCCATGGGTGAGGCTCTCATTAGGAGGAGGTAGATTTTTGAAAATTATGAGTTGTTAACACTTACCTAGCACCCAAGTTGTCACTTTCAAGTGTCAAAAGTTGCCTCCATAGGGGAGTAAACTTTTGTGTCCCCTATGTCCCCTTAGCTATTGGTAAAAATGGAAAAAGGGAAATTAGGCCTCCAAAAGGCAATCATGGGACTAGTTGTCATTGGGATGGAGGCCAGAGATCAAGTTGTGAGTTTGTAACCTCTCCTAACACCTTAAGTTGTCACTTTAAGTGATGCAACCAACTCTTCCATAGGGGGAGCACATTTTGGTGTCCCTCATATCCCCTTGCACCAAGGGAAAAAGGGAAAAGGGACATCCACGCTCCAAAACTCCGCTCAAATTTAATTGGTTGTGTTGATGTCATCAAACTCAATGTGAAAATAGACTAGGTGTATTTTCTAGACCGAGAAAAAAGAAATGGAGTTTCGAGGGCAAAATTTATATTATTTTGACACAAAATTATCCACTTGAGTTCATTCCTAACATTTTCAATACCTGATTCAACTTGTAATGTTCCTTATCAGTACATTTTCCACTTTCTCCTAAGAGTGTGCGCCAAGATGGCGGAGTTAGCACCAAATTCCAGAATGAGTATGAAAAAATCCAACAAATGTACCATGAGGAAGGTCTAATTTAATCCATTTTTACTTTTGGTTAGGCTCCTAACTCTTTCCACAATTTCTAAAAGTTGTTGAGCAAGTTCCACCTTGTAAAAAGACTCTTGTGTTGCACTAATGGACAGGTTTCCACATTTTTATACTCCCATAATTCTATCTTGATTATTTCACCATGTAGGATTTTCCATATTTCCAATGCCTATGATATAGCTTCCCAAGACCTCCCGAGGCTTCAAACCTATTGAACAAGGTGACTAGCTCCTTTGAAACATGCATTCCCAGTGTCATGCCCAAAAAGACCCAATTTTGCTTGAAAGTTTCTTGACCTCTCATGGCTCCACATAAACTTCCTAAACTTCCTTGGATCATCTCAATACTCTCTCATAAAACCTCCCAATGGTTTTTTCCCTTGCATTTAGCTTCTGAGGGATGTCCTCATGTGACAAAAAGACCAAAATAAGCCTCTTGAATCCTTTGGGAGCATTGTTCTTTCATAGATCCTAGTAACTTCAAGAAACAATCTAGGTACACTTATATACACATTAAAAACACATAAAAATCATGTTATAATGTTCCTCTCAACCTGAAACAATTGAAATGTTGACTAAAGGAAAGGTTTACATTAACCAAGAAAGGGAATTTCAAGTATGGGTTTGGTTGAAATGACAAAAAAATTAAAATTTTCATGCTAGAATTTAGTATGACAACGAATGAGAGAATAAAATGATCTTTACATGGTTACTTTTCATAAAGCTTTTCTTTGATAATCATATATAACGTGGGATGGCCTTATGTGACTAAACACCTAGTGCTTTATTTCTCAATTCCATAGATATAAAATGTAGATGACCCTATATGGTTAGCCCTATATTTTACCCTCTTTTGGTGAAAGGTAGCTAGAGGAACCATGTCACTTGAGTCAAAAGAATGTATAGAAGATTGTGTGTGTAATGGGTATTGGGGAATAGAACTTGTTGAGTTGAGTATATGATAGTTTGTAATATTTGAGTCACTATAAGATGGAGAATAAAATTGTACAAAGGAGATGTATTGTATAGATGTAATAACATGTATGCACATTCTTATGGTGTGTGTGATATAACATAGTGATGATGTGGTGCGAAAGTACAAAAAACCATGAATTCAATGGCGTAGACGGCATTTGAAATGGACTAACATGACCCAAGATATGAGTCATACCATGACAGAGGTATTAATGAGGAGTTGGACCTAATTTAAAGTAAGGTGCATAATTTGTTACTAGAAATATTTTACTATATATATGAAAATAAAAAATTTAAAAGTTACTTTTCATTTGTAATTGATTAACTGAGAATAGTGTTCTGAGTCAAGAAGGATAACAAGGGCCGAGAGACGTGATTCTTTCACGGTTTGAGAGATTTATAGAGACCATCCGGGATCACACGATAATTTGGTGAGTGAATTTAATGAAGAGTTTTAATAAGAAATAGCTTGATTTTTGTCATTTTTAAGAAATTTTCATTGTTTGATAAATTTAATAAAAAAATTGAAAATGGAATGAATGGTCAGGTCTTGAACCTAGGTTGAAGCTGTGTGGAACCATACGGTTCCGACCTAAAATAGTATGGTTTTGACCCAAGTCAAAAAAATTAATTAATAGGATTTTGAGCATGTTTTGATGAATTTATAAGGGGTACTTGGCAAAAAGGCATTGATACATGTTGATGTGTTAGTTTTTGTTATAGAGAGATGTGCATGTGAGAGAGTTTTGTGGTGGTTAAAAAATGAAGACCATATTTTCCCTCGGTATGAATGAATTTGATTGGGACATACTGAATAGATTAGGGATTCGTCATGTAGCACGGTGAGGGATTATGGCCCCAAAATATGCACATGATTATAGCAATGTGTGAGTGGTGGAATGCTAAAAATGCATATCATGTCTCCCAACGGGGAGATGATGGTCACCTTAGAAGATTTGTACCATATTATGACATTACCATTGGTTGGAGAGAAAGTATAGGTGTTTCACGCAGATACATCTTATCATATGAGAGGTGTGGAGATGCGTTGTAGGATGGGGTAGGCCGTGACAGGCCCTTGATTAGACTAAGCACTATTGTGACATCTAGGTTCCATGGTTGCAGAAATATATAGCGGTGTTACTAGATTAATGTGTAGTAGTCAACAATGGTGGGGTATTTAAATCATATAGGATGTGGTATATTTTTCATGATATTGAGGATCATGGGACCCAGTCGAATGGGGTCGATTTATGTTAACACACTTGTATAGAAATTTGTATAGATTCACTTTGGAGAGCCACGGTGGTGGTATGATGGCGATTACATTATTACATATTTGGGATTATGAGCATATTGTTTGCATGTGGTCCATTAGTGGGACATGGATTGATTGGGCACATCCATAGATAATAGCAGCGTGGTGGGTCATGTCCAAGAGGTGGGATTTTGATACTATGACTTATAGATTGATCTTGCATAAAGTGACATTTGTGGATATTATTTGGAAAACATATAGAGAGTATCCAAGGTGGCTAAAGGATGTTTTGGAGATTCAGTGTATTTGATAGACTATGTGGTTAGAGAATCGATTCCCCATGCATGGGTAATGATATCAGTATGAGAATGACCCACCGGTTCAGGATAATGTAGGAGGTTTCCCAACCACCATACCCATGGAGGTGGTCTACACTAGTAGCCCATAGATATGGGTCCTATCATGGACCCACAATGATAGCGGTGAGTGACGGTGCTAATGTGCATTGTATTGTAACCTATACAAAGCATGGTGGATGGAACATCGATGAGTGCTTTTATTTCCTATATTAATGGGAGGCCCAATGGAAATGCATCACCTAGTGATGTAGATGAGGCTTGGGGTCTTCCACCTTTAGGTGGAGTAGGAGAGGGAGATGCCCCCGATGGGGATACAATAGTGGTGGCAGTAGCTCAATGTAATTATATATTGTGATTGAGTTATTTTTTATGGAATGTTAGTGATTGGTTGGAAATTGGCTGTGTGTCTAATGCATGTATTGCATTGATTATAGGTGATTCTTACTAGGCCACCATTTATGATGCCTCGATTTATACCTTGCTATATCGGGGGACCTTGTCACTTGTGAACTAATCGAGAGAGTAGATGACACCACGGGTGAGTGTGCCTATTTATTTGACCTAATAGCATTTTTGGTAGCCACTTGTGTGGTCTTATACTTCTAAAGGGATGTGATTTGTGTTGAGTTACTTGAGGCATACTATAGGCCATCCTAGGGGTGATTTGTTAGTCTATTGGTGAGACTAGTACATGTCATAGGCACAATATTCCCAAGTGTTAGTGCAGATTATAAGGCTAGGCCACGATCCATAGGATGATAAGACCTAAGAGGAACCTCTAGCTCACGATATCCAGTAGATGTAGAGACTAAGAGTGATGAGTATTAGCATTATGTGTATGAAGAGCTATATTGCCTACACTATTGTTGTATAACATTTTGATGTGATATATATATATATATATATTGATTTTGGATTCTAGGGCATTTTGTATGACTTGTGTTATATTTATTATGGTGCTTTGATAAATAGATAATTAAGTATGTGATTAATGTATATGTATAATTCGTTGATTTATTGATGGTATTGATGTGTTGTGACTAATTATAATGCTATTTTCAATGTGATATAATCGATAGATGAAGTGAACTCATGTGATGATTGTATATATGTGAATTATAGAATATTGTTTGATATGAGATGGCGTATATAGGAAATGAACTCGGGTGATAATGGTATGTTGAAATTAATATATGACTAACTTGATCATGTGATACAAGTTATTCATAACCCTACCTTAATTCTCATGGCCATATGAAGTGAGGAAACCTATTTGTAAGAACGAAGGGTGATCCTTGGATATTCCTTAAAGGGACTAAGTTTGAAGGTCACAAGTGTAACAAGGATTACATATATTGCATGATATAATTGTATAAAATGGATGAGTTATGTATGGTACAAAAGGTGCATGAGAGATACTATACATATTTAACTTGATAAGATGAATAGTGGATAGCATTGAAGGGTCTACAAAATTCATGTGTGCAACTTTTGGGAAAAACCCTTACTCTTTTCTAACCCAATTGTAGATGGTTTATGGATTCTCATGTATAGGAATAGTTTTGGGGTGAGACATATTTCTAGATGCGAAACATGCTCATCAATTTTAATGTTCCCTATAGGTATGTGTCATGTAGGAGGTGAAGTAGATCAATCTGCATGTTGTGTCTTATAAGAAATGATACATGTGTCTTATAATAACTTAATTTTATTATCACATAACAATCATTTTCACTATTGGAGGTGACAAGGACTAAGAGAGGGGGTGAATCAATCCCCAATAAAACCTTTTCACACTTGTGCTTCAAACCCTAACCACACATGCTCATATACAACACATCAAAGCATACAACTTTTTCAATGAAGTAAAATCAATGCAAGGAATGTAATATAATCTCAAAGACACATATATTGATTATAAAATCAAATCCAAACACACTTATATCGATGCTCAAATCAGATCATAAGGTGTGATGTCTTCAACAATGATCCGAGAAGATACAATAAATTCAATGTCTCATGAATACATATGAATAAGTAAAATTATGAGAATGTCTTCAACATTAAATATCAGATCTAAAAACTACTTAGAAGCCTGAAAATTACATCAGCATGCTATGAATATAGCATCCAAATCTGCCCTCCTTCTCGAACTTGCTTTCAAAGAAACAACACCAACTTTACACTTGCTCAAATTCTCCTCATGAAAACTCAACTAGATATTGTCCTAGATTTTAATTCCATGGTTTTGGGCTAGGCCCAAAGGGTTTTTCTTTGCAGAAAAATTTTTCTTCAAAAGAAGATAAAAGGGGTTTCAAAAAGCTAGAAACAATATGCCCATAACTTCACTTTTATAGCCTCTCCAAGGCTCAAATTCAAAATCAAACATTTTCCCTCCTTTGTATCAACCCATGCATCATAGAAACATTATAAATTCAAATCATAATAGCCACAAGTGACCCAAGTAGGTCGGCCTAGCCTAAACCATCATTTCATGTGCCAAAAATGGCTCAAAACCCCATGGGCACAAAGATAAAAATTCCCTTACTTCAAAACCATCCTTATTCATGACCCATAAATCACCACACATGTTTAAATTAAAATTTAAAAATCATACATGGTCGCAATTAATATCAAACAATCAAATTATTTCGTTTAATGGGCCCAGTGCTCTTTGTATTTCTCAAAATTATTGTTTCTTGCACCCTTCAACACCCTATAAACTTCATAATGCCACCAAATCACTTCTAATGAACCAAACCATTCCATGTGACCACTCAATGGAAATGTAATAACCTTTAGAACACTTATAAGAAATTTATAAGTCATGAAACATCATTTCTTTAAACCACAACAACATTTTCCTTCACCAGATCAATCTACTAAACAATATGTTTCTAAAGGTTAGATCATAAAATCATTTCTACATACATTAAATACTTCTAAATGGATCCATTGGATTCCAAATTAATCTCTCTTAATATTCCAGAGATATGAAGAATCACCCAATCCATTGCATGCTTCAAATAACATGATAGTATTTTTGTCCAAAGAATTCCCTATAAACCCTGCAAATTACCTCATCATGATGAATACAACATATCACATATCTCTGAATTATATTTCTAACACAAATTTCATCACTTGAAATCCACCTGTAGCTCAAGTTATGCTCATTTTAGTAAGCACTTCTATTTGAGATCCCAAAACTACCTTATGACCAATCACCCTGTTTGGACCTCAAAACACCATGAACCTGCATGAACATGTCATTAAACATCCATGTAAATTAATAAAATCTCTAAAACATCATGCACCATCAATTTTGCATGTTACTCCTTTGTATCATCTTGTCCTAAAACCTTCTTCTTCATAAACTACTATTTTTAGGTGGGGCCCACTCATCACCATAACCTCAACCATACATTTTTGGAAATCTTGAGGATTCCTCTACATTATAAAATCATTACTTTTGATGAATAAATCAAAAACTATGTCAATATACTTCACTTTCTGCCAAGTGCTCCTAGCTAGGATTTAACTAGGGTTTTAGACCACTTTACCTTCTTAACATTCGTTCATAAAAACATGACGATAAAATGACCTCATTATTTTTTAAAACCTTATAAACTAACTATATAATCTTCCTTGAAATTCACAAGGTCCCATACAAATCACACTATTCACAACGAGCATCTGAAGTTGCACTTCGAGCTGGAATTTGCCTTTTTCACCCTATCTCACAAAATCAGTCATATCTGGAAAAATACTCAACATGGGCACCTGAATTTTTTTTTAGATAATTATGACTCATCCCTATAACATCTTCAATCATCATAAAGTAAATTTATAATCCCAATCTCTCTATTCACTAGGACTTACATATGTTTGCATGTTAGATCCTCAATGTAGAGGCTAGGGTCAACAAAATATTACAATAACTAAACAAATAACCTATTAAAATGACCCAAACATACCTCATATGTCATGATATACCTTATTTCATGATTTAATGAGCTCAAATGACTCCAATCCACACTATCACACCTCCAAGCAAACATACTTGCTCCCAATGAGCACATGTAACCAAGTGAACCACATGTACCTACACCATGCCACTATTATGAGTGCTCAAGAACCCTCAAAAATGCTAGAAATTATTTCAACATGCTTCCAAAGCATCCAATAATCTCACACTTTCAAGCTACATCTCCTAAGCACCTGTATAGGCTTGTAAGAGCAAGCACATCTCATTGAATCCCACAGAAGAAGCAGCTGATATAAATTTGAACCAGTATGTTTGCATCATATAAAACATCAATAAATCATCATAAAACATTCACTTTATCATTAATGTGGTTTTCATCAATGAAAACACCTATTAGTACACCATGCTAATAGTCACGATGGCCATTAATATAATGGAAGTTACAAAATAGACAACCTTTCTCATGCTCATGCCTATGGGGAGGGATATGATCATTAGGTGGTAACTGAACCATTCTCTTGTTAATTAAATTAAGTAATATTTCATGGGTCCTATCACGAGCCTTATCAAAATAGATGGGATTCCTCTTAGGAGGAGATGGTTGTCATACTCATTGATTAGGATTAGGATGATAAAAAGTATTACCACAATGTAACATTTTTACTTGATTGTCATTTTGTATGGGATTCTAACTTGTGTTAAAATCATGGAAAACAAAAGTAGGCACAACAATAAAGTCAAAAGGCTTAGGCTTATGTGCTAGCATAATATCTTGTTCTAAATCAATAACATGTGAGAAAAGATCATGGAATGAATCAAAAGTATCATAATGTAATTGTTCTTTGAGAGATTGTATAAGTCCTCTACAAAATATGAATTACATCTCTAAGTCACTAGGTTGATAAATAGGTAAATGCAAATTTTCTTTAAAATGTAATATGTAACTACAAATGGATTTAGCTTTACCTTGATGCAAAGAAGGAAAACAATCATATGTAGCCCTAGGGCCTTTATTGCAACTAAAGTGATCTAAGAATGCATCCTCAAGATCTAAAAAAGTACCCAAAGATCCACAAGGGATATGATCAAACCAAGCGAGAGCATCACTAATGAAACTCTTAGAGAAAACCTTAAGAAGCATCCTATCATTGTCATAAGGAGCCATGAATGATGTATAATGCTTAAGATGTATATATAGATATATAGTACCATCAAAAAAGTGAAATGAAGGTATGACAAAATTTATAGGGAATGGTATTTGAAATATTCTACATGGAATAGGATTTCCAAGAATAATATTAGAATCAACACTAGCATAATAGGCCTTGATTTCTAAGTTCAATGTGTGAACCTTTATTTGTAACTCACCTACCACATACATAAGAGAAAGCGCCACTTGAGGGGCTATGACGAAGTATCTAGGGGTTCATTTGAAGGTAACACTCTACCATTAATAGTATCCACATGAACATCATTAGGTCTAGGAGTATTGTTGAGGGATGAATCATCCAAAGTTGGCATGGGTTGAATGGGCTTGACCTCATGATTAGGTGGTAAAAGGATATCAACATCAATAAGAGGCAATGAAATTAAACTAGGATGTGTATCAACGTATGTGTTTTTTTCCACTAAATTAAAATCAATGCACTCTTTTTATAACAATATCATTATGCTCATTAGTATCTACAAGTGGAAGATAAGTACTAGTAGAAACATCACACTTGTTTGTAGGAGGAGAAGTAGAAACACAATGTGTATCATCCAAAACATGATTCTTAGTAGAATTTTGCAATTCATCATAAATGGGAACATTAGAGAAATCAGCATCATTCATTTTACATTCAAATAGAACAATAGAATTACGCAATGGTTATTGTGTGTAAGGGATAGACTCCATGCCTAGTGGATACAAAATTCACTAATCCTTGCATTTATTAGGTAAACTCCCCTTTAAATCACTAAAATATTACAAAATTTTACCTTGTTGAATTTTTGAACTCGTTATATAGAATCTAGAATGAAAATCATATTAAAACCACGTGCACACTATTTATTCGATGGTCACATTGTCCAAGTCTATGCCAATACTCTATTTTTCTCATGATCATGACTTCAATCTCATCAAGATCCATGTTTTCTCATTTTCCTCTTCATTGTGTTCCCTAAAATTGGCTAAGTTTGGCCTACATTTTCTCTAGATTGTCTTTGCTCTATTTATTTGAATTTAAAAATTCCTTGGTGCTAACAAATTCCTACAAATAACCATTATCAATAGACATATGACACTTGGCATATTTTAAACTTTTTCACCACAATATTTCAAAATTTTCCATTTTCATTACTTTTGGCACATGTGATGGATCTTCAACACTTTTCTTTAATTAGATTTGTTGTGTTCTACGAATCTTTCAAACTTAGTTAATGTTCCTCGTTTTCCATGCTTGTGATGGATAGCAGATACAAATGACATTAATTGGTGCTTTTAAGTGTTTATGAGATTGTATATTCACCTTTGATGGATGACATAAAAGTGGCATAAGTGATGTGTGGAAACAATCAATGCATAAGACTATCTCGGGCCTTGATATCTTTCCTCCAAACTCCATAGAAAATTAATGAGTGACAAGTGGGATCTTTGACATGTGGAGGCAATCAACATATGATATTATCTCAAACCTTTGATCCCTACCTCTAAACTCTATAAAAATAGATGAGCAACAAGTATCATAAGTAACATATGGCAGATAAAAATGCTCTACATCATCTCAAGCCTTGGTCTCTCACATCTAAACTTTTCAGGACGATGATGGGTGATAAGTTGCGATAAATAACAAATGTTAGAGATCGGTGCTCTGCATTGTCTCGAGGTTTGTTCCTCAACTTCCTCTCCCTATCAAATACCAATACATCGATTTTTATCAAGTGGTATTATTTACACGTAGCATAGATCAATGAAGTACGAATAATGATATAGTGTTTTTTCACCGGATTAAATTTGATAGTTTTTCCTAGTGGAAAATAAAGCAAGGGGATGTCATAATTGAGACAAAGGACATGAAAAAAATATTTGGTTTTTCACTGATATCTTTTCATAGAGAACTTCAAATGACAATTAATTGGTACCATTAGAAAGGAAATTCTTATATCTTTGCATTAAGCCTAGTTTTAAGAATAATGGTTGAGTTATTTGTGAAAACTTTATGAAATATTTCTCGGATATCTATTGTTAAAAATCATATTTAATGGTTCTAAAATCACTCATAGATTCTCTTGAGTCATTTTTTCCTTTTCTAAAAGATGCTTCCAAATTAATATTCCTCTCGTGACCCCCAAATGCAAATAAAGGAGATAAACAAGTTGTGAATCAAATGAGTAGATTGTCATAATGGTCCCAAGGGTGAAATCAAGATTTGTAGACAAATGGATAATTCATTTTCACTTATCCTCCTTATTTCATGGGCATGCATTAATGTTTTCTAAGAGATCAATTTGAAAATTGTTCTCCTAATTTTTTTATTATTGGTAAATGGTTTTGGGAGGGACCATACCCCAACAAAAGAAGGTTCACAAACCAGATATACAAAGTTACATCAATGGTTTTTTTACATGTGGGGACCACACCCCAGAGAGAAAGGGCCTAGAAGCCAAAAATAAGTTAAGAAGAAAATCATGGAGCATCCTACTAGAATGAAGCAAGAGAACATTAACATAGCAGCACCATAATAGCCTCAAAATTTCAAGAAACCAAAAAAATAGAGAGTAGAGCGAAACCATAACACCTTCACTTGAGCACCTTGTTAAAACATTTTCTGACCTCCTCCAGAGCATTAAAGAGATTGAGGGTAGTGGTTTGTGAGGGGTCATTCATATTGATGGAGGAAGTAACAAGTTTCTTCTCTCTTCCACCTTTCTATATGTTGGGGTTAGCACAAGGTTGTACAGATTATATATCAGATATAAGCATACATGCAATAAAAGTAGATATTCTACCAGAAGAAATATACAAAACAAGAGATATAAATCAACACTAGATTTAACGTGGTTCACCCAGTGTGGGCTACATCCACCAAGAAACAATCCAATCTATTATCCAAAGCTTTCACAAGATATACAATTGAAGATTTACAATCTTCCACACCTCTCAGATGTACATAGACTTTCTTTCACTCAAGCTTTTTCTTCTTCTCCAAGAATTATCTCTCTCACAATTATTCTCATAATAATCATCAAATTTTGCAAGTTCTTCTTAATTCTTACTTCTAAACCCTAGCTTTCATGCTTATATAGGTGTATAAAAACTTAGGGCACTTAGCCATGCAATTACAATCAATAGATCTACTTTTATAATAAAAATAGATCTAATTCCCAAGAGTTAAATAAAACACTCCCACACAGTAACTGATGTCAGATAGCCCTAACTGATGTTGGTTCCTCCTTTCCTAACTGATTTCGGTCCCTCCTTAATTGATGTCGGTTACTATATTTTCTAGAAATTTTCATATTACATGTTAATCCAAAGTAATTGGGCTCCAAAACTCAACAATATCCCACTTGGAGATTAATTACTACACCATACCCGTATACAACGTCATTCTTGGATCCTTCCTTAGCTTTGTTTCTTCTTCTTCAAGTCTCAAAATCAAAGACCAACAAAAGTGGAGTGTAGCTCCAACTTCTCCTTTACTAATGGATTCGTTAGCATATCCATCGGGTTATCACTCGTATAAATATTTTCCGGATTCAACTTCCCATCCTCCAATACATGTCGTATGAAGTGATAACTCAACTAAATGTGTTTTTCTCTGAATGAAATGTTGAGTTTTTTGTCAAATGAATTTCACTCTGACTATTAATAAACAATTTTCAATCATCTTTCTCCTTTCCCAACTCTTTCATGAACCTACTCATCCATATCATCTCCTTGCTAGCCTCTGTAGCTGCAACATACTCTACCTCTATAGTAGACAAATCCACAACCTTCTACAATCTTGAAATCCAGCTAACTATCATCCCACCTACTGTGAAAATATATCCAGTAGTGCTCCTCCTACCATCTAGATCTCCATCCATATCCGAATCAACATAGCCACATAATGAAATATTTGAACCTCCATAGCATAACTACATGCTAGATGTCCCTTTCAAATACCTGAGTATCCATTGACTTGTTTTCCAATGATCTTTACCTGGATTGGCCATATATCTACTCACAACTCCCATTGCCTATGCAATGTCTAGTCTGGTACAAACCATAGCATACATGAGACTCCTAACTACTAAATCATATGGCACTCGTGTCATGTATTTGACCTCCTCATGTGATGATGGAAATTGATCTTTGCTCAATTTGAAGTGTCCAACCATAGGTGTACTAATAGGTTTTGCATTCTGCATCTTGAACCTTTCTAACACCCTATAGATATAATCCTCCTAAGACAAATACAATTTCTTGTTCTTCTTGTCTCTGTGTATTTGCATGCCAAGATTCTTTTTGCAGCTCCTAAATCCTTCATAGAAAATGTGTGAGCTAGCTTTCCCTTAAGCTCATCAATGTCCTACATACTAGATCCTACAATAAGCATATCATCCACATACAATAACAAAATAATATAGCTCCCATTTTCAAGCTTCTTGAAATAAACACAATGGTCATATTCACATCTCAAGTAACCATGCTCATGCATAAAACTATCAAACCTCATGTACCATTTCCTTGGAGCTTGTTTGATCCCATATAGACTCTTTTTCAACCTACACACTAATTTCTCCTTACCCTTGACTTCATACCCAAGCGGCTGCTACATATAAATCTCTTCATCTAAATCACCATGAAGAAAGGTCATCTTCACATCTAGTTGTTCTAAATGCAAATCATGTACTACGCAACTAAACTCAATATAGTACGAATATAAGTCATCTTAACAACATGAGAAAATATTTCACCAAAGTCAATACCTGGTTTTTGTGTAAATCCTTTTACTATAAGCCTTGCCTTGTACCTTTTATGACCACCCTCTTCTTTCTTGATCATGTAAACTCACTTGTTCTGCAATATCCTCTTACTTGTTGGCAACTTAACCAAATCTCAAGTTTGGTTATGTTCCAAGGATTCCATCTCCTCATCCATGTCATGCTCCCACTAGATGTGAGTCTTATCCTACATTACTTCTTCAAAACTTTCTGGTTCACCATTATCAGTCAATAATAAATAAAATAGAGAAGGTGTAAATATTTTTGGAGGTTTACTTACCCTTTGTGACCTTCTCACAGAGTTTGGGGTACTAGAGGCTCATTCTAGACCTCCTAGAAATTTGTATCCAAATTTTTCATTGACCGACAACATCACCTATAACCAACGTTGGTTCTGCTAACCAATGTCATTTGGGATCTTCTCATGAATCGATATCGGTTCTATTGACCGATGTTAGTCGGGTCAACAACACATCGGTTACTGTGTAACCCTATCGGTATTACTTTTAAATCTAAGAGTTCATTTTCATTCACAAACTTCTCAACCGGTTCGTCCTTGGGTACCAAAATTTGATCCTCAGTACATTCTCTTTTCATTCCATTCAATGTCACAGTCCTAATAATTTTAGAATTCTCTAAATCCCAAGAACTTAATCCGAAATCACCATATCCATAACCAATGAAAGTGCATCTCTTGGATTTTGCATCCAAATTTTTCCTATTTTCCTTATCAATATGCACAAAAGCTTTTAACCAAAAATTTAAGAAAAGAAATATCTACCTCTTTTCTCGGTGCAATATTCCTCTAGTATTCCTCCATCTAGTGAACTTGAAGGCCCGCAGTTAATCAAATAAATCGATGTATCAACTTCTTCTGCCCAAAACTGCAAGGGCAATCCAGAATGTATCCTCATACTTCTAGCACGTTCCATGATTGTCATGTTCATTCTTTCTGCAACACCATTCTCTTGTGGTGTTATCGGAACCTTTCTTTCTCTATGTATCTCATTCAGTGAACAATAATCATTGAAATCATTACTATTATATTCACCACCATTGTCATTGTCAGATCTAATACACTTTAACTCTGAACTTGATTCATTCTCAATAAGGGCTTTCCATCTTTTAAAGTCTCAAAACATCATATTTACGTTTACTACAATAAACCCATATCTTTCTTGTAGCATCATCAATGAAAGTAACATAATACTGGGATCCTCCATGAGAAGCTACCTGAGTTGGTCCCTACACATCTGAGTACACAAGATCCAATTTCTACTCCTACTTAGTTACCCCAACTTTGAGAAATATCACTCTTCTTTTCTTTCCAAAGATACAATGCTCACAAAAATCAAGATCTAAATATTTCAAATTTGATAACTTACCCTTAGCCTTTAAGATTTGCATTCCTTTTTAACTCATATGACCAAATCGATTATGCCACATACATGCATCCGAATCAAGTAGATAATGTAGAAAAATAATCAATAACATAGGTAGATAAATATAACATTCCTACCTTCTTACCTCTTGCCACAACAAAATCACCCTTGGTGACTTTCCAAGAGTCTGTTGTGAATGTAACCATACAACCAACTTCACCTAGTTTCCCTGCAGAAATAAGATTCCTCTTGAGGCTTGACACATTCCTCACATCTTTCAATACCCATGTATTTTCATTCTGTAATTTTAAATGAACTTCCCTTTACCAATAATACTGCAAGGTTCATCATCACCCAAATAAACATGTCCAAAATTTCCCTAGACATAATTTCTGAAATAACCCTTATTAGGGGTTGCATGGAAAGAAGATCATGAATCTAAAACCCATGATTCAATTATATTATCTAAATAAATAATAAGAGCATCTTGTGTTACCTCTCTGTAGCAAGAAGATTTGCTTCTTTACCTTTGTCTATTTTTTTGTTCTCTTTATCCTTTGACTAATAATATTTCTTTGTATGTCCTTTCTTTCCACATTTCCAATAAGGAATTCCCTTACCTATGGATTTAGATCTACCATCCCTTGACTTTGATTTCTCATTATTATTACTTTTCGATCTCTCCTTCTACCTACCTCTACTTTCTACATTCAAAGTATTCCTAGATGAGTCCTTTGTACTTTTCCTGCGAATTTATTCATTCAAGATTATACTAACCACATCATCAAACTTCAAAATATTATTAGCAGATGTTGTATTACTAACAACCATTACCAATTTATCCCAACTATTAGGTAAATAACATAAGAATAAAAGTGTTTTCACTTCATCATCAAATGTATATCAACCGATTTTAATTGATTTATAATAGATCAGAAATCATTCAAATGACTAGATGCAGATCCACCTTCATGCATCTTAGAACTAAATAGTTTCTTCATCAAATAAACTTTATTTGAAGTACTAGATTTTTCATATAAATTAGCAAGATATTTTATTAACTCTACCGTAGATGTCGCTTATGTAATATTAGAAGCCACGGATGTTGTCAGGCTCAATATTATAGATCTCAAATCCTTTTTGTTGGTAATCTTCCATTCTTCATCAGTCATCTTCGTAGGTCTGACTTTTCATCCAACGGTAAGTAAAAATCTCTTTGATATAAATAATCCTCAATCTGCATCTTCCATAATTGATAATTTCAGTCGTCAAACTTCTCTACCTTGTATTTGTTTTCTTTTTTCGTTGTTGTAACTCCCACTCAATCAAAAACCCTCTGTGAGTAAATCTGTCAACACATAAAACCCTCAAACAAATTTCTGATACCAATTGTTAGGGTTAGCACAAGGTTGTACAGATAATATATCATATCTAAGCATACATGTAAATAAAAGTGGATATTCTACCAAAAGAAATATACAAAACAAGATATATAAATCAACACTAGATTTAACATGGTTCACCCAGTGTGGGCTACATCCACCAAGAAACAAGCCAATCTATTATCCAAAGCTTTCACAAGATATACAATTAAAGATTTACAATCTTCCACACCTCTCAGATGTATAGTATTGTCTTTCACTCAAGCTTTTGTTTCTTCTCCAAGAATTATCTCTCTCACAATTATTCTCACAATAATCATCAACTTTTGCAAGTTCTTAATTCTTACTTCTAAACCCTAACTTTCATGCTTATATAGACATATACAAACTTAGGTCACTTAGCCATGCAATTACAATCAATAGATCTAATACTAAAAATAGATCTAATTCCCGAGAGTTAAATAAAAACTCCCGCACAGGTAATCGATGTCGGTTAGCCCTAACCAATGTCAGTTCCTCCTTGCCTGACCAATGCCATTCATAGGTGACCAATGCCGGTCCCTCCTTAACCGATGTCGGTTACTGTATTTTCCAACAAGTTTCATATTGCATGCTAATCCTAAGTAATTGAGCTCCACAACTCAACACTATATTCCAGGATGAATATTGTTGAGGTTGCACACCTATTTGACTTGAATTTCAATGAAATATAGGAAGGCCTTATGCATGGAAAAATGATCAATTTACTTATTTATAATGTGCCCAATAGACTCCTCTAAAGAAGCTTTACAGTAAATTTTCCTCAACTTTGGCCTCAAGCAAAAGAGAACTGTCAAGATAATTTTTTCCCTTGGGACCTTCCTTGTATAATTTAGTAGCATCCTTCCTCAGTTCCCTAATCCTGTCCTCATGCTTCATAATATGTGCCCTCGGACCAGAGGGGATAATAGGGTCATGAGAAGTTTGACCAATGGATAAAGACTCTCAGCAATATCCAATTCCTTCCCCTTGTCAACTGCTTTGAAGGATGCTCTTTTTCGGTGGAGGAGAAGAGGCAGGGAGTTTGATATTCTTTGTTTTCACCTTACGATGAACAGGGAGTTCGGGATGTGGGATGGTGTGGGTGGGAATGTTCGTCGATTGAGTGTTACAATATTAGTGAAGTAGAAGTATGACTCTTTTGTGCGAGAGGGATGTCACATTGGTGGGAATGTATGTCTTGAATAGATTTTTCTAAGGACTTTAGAATAGTAGGGAATGCTCACCCTAGGGATCCTAAAAAAATAATTTAAAAGCACTAAATGATACAGGGAAGAGTGATGAATTGGTCCTCAAGAGTAACATAGCAAACCACCATATGAGCAACCTCATCATATGGGGCTGGGATGGAGGAACAAACCATACCAGATTTGAAAAAATCAAGGGTTTCGGTTCCTTCAACAAATTTATTTTCCTCAGCACATTTGTCAAATTTATTTCTATAAAATTTAATGCCCTCCATGCTAAGGACAGTTACAAAAGCAATGAGATTCTTGGTGATGGTGTACTCCTTACCTTTATAAGTAACTACCCTTTCTTTCCAGTTCTTGGAAAAAGAGATCAAAATGTGTTTGTCATGTCCTTTGATTCTCTGCATGAAGTTTGTAAAACCATCAACACTCAGCGCCCTCCAAAAGTCTTCATTTTTTTTCCAAGCTAGGTCATAAACATGTTCAACTCAATAAGGGGCACCTCCCATGGAAACGAATGAAGTAGTGAAACCCATTCATAGACAGCAAGTAGTCTTCTGATGGCACTCTAAATGCTTTACAACATCTTGATAACCAAAGAGGTAAATTGATCTCTGATTTTCATGATTAAAAAGCATAAAGGAGTCACAGTAAAAGCTTGTGAATTCATCATGATTCCATAAATTCACATGATCCCCACAATTAAAGGTACTAAACTTTGAAACAAATGGCCTTCTCTTCATTAATGATGATATCATTAGAAATTTAGGGATTTTTTCATTGACGTGTCAAAGGTGCGAACAATTTGCACAGAGAAAACACCAAAAAGATTTTCTATTCAGATCAAATATTCAACACAATACATTAATTATATAGAAGAAGCTGCTCCTATACTCAAGGAGGTTGCTCTAACAACTCTCCCTATAATAGCTCCCTCCACAAACAACTTAACTAATACAATACGTGAGTTGTTTCAACAAATCACTATTAAATTCGAGCCTTGTTGTACAAAGGGTATAGTCCTTTTCAAAGAACTATTTGCCAATAATTAAAAAAACAACTCACCCAATATAATAATCACCCAAACTTATAAACATAAATGTGGAGCACTAACTAATTATATTTCCTAACATTCCCCCCCTTAGTGCGAACATGGGGAAAACCTACCTTATACTTGCACCTACTCATGATCTGGTGATTTTCACAGGATGATCACAAACCTCAGGGATGGTTTTGCAAACGGTTGACCACAAACTGAGAATGGTGGTTTTGCAATTGGTTTACCACAAACCACAAAGTGATGGTTTTGCAAATGGATTACCAACAACCAAGAATGGTGGTTTTTCTATTGGTTTACCACAAACCACAAAGTGATGGTTTTGCAAATGGATTACCAACAACCAAGAATGGTGGTTTTGCTATTGGTTTACCACAAACCACAAATGAAGGTTTTCAAGTGGTTTACCTACAACCACATCATGATATGCAAAGTACTATTCTCAGCCCTCATCACATCTCACTGTAGGGAATAACATAGGAAATTCTATTAAAATCTGTTGCTCATACATACATAGAAAAAGCTGACATACTAGAAATGGAACATTGGATTATGTTCCCCCTCAATGTGAAATTTCCACTTATTCAATCACGAACACTGCAAACAAGAACACACCACACCACTCGTAACTGGAAGAACTAAAATCAAACTACACACACACATGTCACCAAAGCTAATATGTGGCTCCGTCGTTGGCGACTGACAAGAGGTCGTTAAATGACCTCCAACCTCCGATGCCTCCGCCTCTCCGGTGATTCTGCTACTTACTTAGCGGATATGGAAATGAGGCTCATTTACAAACTACTAGGTGTCGGTTTCCACCGAAAATGCACCCCCCCACTTGGACGTCGCGTACAAGCGATAATGCGTCCAATAGTTGAAATGTGAGGCAAAAAAATTTATTTTTACAATATTTTTGACAATTTTCCTAATAATCACCTAAATGATGATAAAAAACTGACACAAATATATTTTTGACAATTTGACTCTGACTATTTTGACAGACTAATGAATCAATTTTTGACTAGACTAATAATAATTGACATGGGAAATAAAATACAAGAAATAGAGTATCGACTATTATTCTGGACAAGACTATAAACAAAACCGACTCCTATGAAATTTTTGATAACAAAACTTTAAACATGACACGACTTTATAAATTTTCACAAACTTTAATTACAACCTAGAAGTTAATGCACGACTTTTGACAAGACAGTTAACGACATTAATCACCCCTTTCTTTGATAAAAGAATACTCACTTGATAAATGACAAAACATTGGAAGAAAAAAAATTATTTACAGATACCAAATGATAAGAGACTTAAAAAAAATAAACACAACATTGATTAGTACTGACCTTTTGACCCTAGACTTTTAAACCTACACGTGGACTATTGCATGGACAACACGCTTGTCTCTAGTGAGCCTCTGATTCCTCTTCGGTGGATCTATACATGCATACGGAGCGTCCTGGTTGCTACAGCTGAGATGTCCAAGTTTGTGGAGAGCTCGGATTGAGATCTATGAGCAAGACAAGAAACTTTGTGTGTTCTGCGTGTACTATGAAAGTTTGGAGATCGGGCATCCTGCCTTTGGAAGAAGAGCTTACACAATGATCTTGTAGTCAACTCATAGACGTCTCAAAATTTTACAGTGTACATGGGAGCAGCCAAAAACACAGGTTTGAGAAGAAGACCAAGTTGTGTGCTTCTGTCGAATTGAGAGGAAGGCTTGAGATGGGGATTCCGCTCATCAAGACCAGATCAAAAACTTTGAGCTACTGAACACGCCTAGCAGGAGTCTGATCTATCAATTTCTATAGGATCTGTGCTGCGCTGTAGATGTAGGAAGACACACGAACCAAAACTAATAATTACTCAGCAACTTCAAAACAATTTCCAGATCGATGCCAGGAGAGAAATCAATGAATGCAGAGATACATGCTACCATATAGGGACGAATCAGGCTGAGGAATAAGTGGAACGCTTGGAAGTAACAGGACTGCAATAAGATATATATTTTGGAGTGTTTCCAAGAATGCGCCAACAAAGGAATCAACGCTATGATAGAATGTACGTGGGCATGCAGATGTCAAACGTCTGACCATTCACAAGACAATGCTCGAGCATAAAGATCTGAGCACTTGTTTTTATACGTGATGAGACAGCTGAGCGCACCCGAACAGATGCAGCATAGTAGGCATACAGACTCTCATTGTGCCCCCTTCACTCTGACTTCTGTCAGCAGATTCACCCGCTCTGATGCCAATATGAAAGGTGCGAACAATTTACATAGAGAAAACACTAGAAAGATTTTCTATTCAGATCAAATATTCAACACAATACATTAATTATATAGAAGAAGTTGCTCCTATACTCAAGGAGGTTGCTCTAACAACTCTCCCTATAATAGCTCCCTCCACAAATAACTTAACTAATACAATACGTGAGTTGTTTCAACAACTCACCCAATATAATAATCACCCAAACTTATAAACATAAATGTGGAGCACTAACTAATTATATTTCCTAACAAAGTGTCAAATAATTGAGTAACCCCAAAGTTAGCAAAGGAATCGGCCACTTTATTTCCTTCTCTATAGGTGTGGCAAATTTTGTAATTAGAGAAGGTATTACAAATGCTAGTGGCCTCCATGATAAACTCTTTTATAGTCCAACTAGGAGGGTAGATTCCATTGAGATGATTGATAATATTTAAAGAATCCCCTCAATAATGAGATTAGTAATGTTATATTCCTTAACAATTCTTAAGCCCCAAAGAGCTGCAAGTGCCTCTACATAGTGATTAGACAGTACTCATGGGACCTACATAAGTGGCAATAAGATGACCATGATGATCTCTAATGATTCCACCTTCACCAACAGCTCCTGGATTTCCTTTAGAGGCACCATCAAAATTCAATTTGAACCAATTCATTGGAGGAGGAATCCATTGAATGATAGAATGATCAATGGAAGGAATTTTGTCCTGAAAATCTCCCATAATAATATTCCAACTTAAAATAAATTTCTCCTCATCTTTAGGAAATTTTTAATTTTTAGGAGGCTTGAATTTGAGGACATTTTCCTTTACTTCAATAGTGAGTTCTTTAAGAAATCTTTTGCAAGGATTCTTACAATTCCTAAAAATGACAGAATTCCTAGCCTTCCAAATAGTATGAGGGAAGACAAGCTTCCATAATTTCCTAAGCAAACAATTTTTGAAAGGAGGTTGTCATTGCTCCTAAACCTACATAACATCTACAGGAAAATTCTAGCAAACATCAAATCTAAAAAAATGAGCCCCCACAAATTAGAAGCATAAGAGCAATGTAGAAAAAGATGATGAATATTTTTAACTTCCTGCCTACAGAGACAACACATGTTAGGCATAGTGGAACCTATTTTGATAAGGTTATCAATAGTAATAATTATTTTATTCAGCACCAACCAAATAAAATGATTTATTTTAGGGGTAAGTTCCTTGTGCCAAATTTTGCTCCAATCAAAATCACTATGCATGTCTCCCGAGATCAATTGATAACTAGTCTTGATGAATATGAGCCATCAAAGGAATTAGTCCAAATGAACTCATCCTTGGAATTCATTTGACTGATCTAGATGTTATCAAGAACATTTTGAAGGGAATAAATGATGTTCTCAAACTCAAGCACCCCAAGATAGAGATTCTTCCACTGGAATCTACCATTAACACAACTAATATAATCACTTACCTTATGACCAAACTTGGAAATGAGGTTGGCTTCAAGCTGATTCCAAGAACTGTTACTATTAATATTCTTAAATCAACCCATTTGTCCTTTTAAAAATAATTTCCTCACCAATTCCAAGATTCCACTTGCAACCCCCCTTCTCAAGATAACCTCTAGTTTTCATGAGATTGTTCCAAAAACTGATTCAATTGGAATATTTTCGTCACTAAGGAAACTTTGAGTACTATATTGATCTAAATATTTAGTTCTTATAATTCCAATCCAAGGCTGATCTTCTTTTAAAATTCTCCAACTCATTTTGGTGATAAGGGCAACATTCATAGTTTTGATATTTTTATGCCCAATCCCTAATTTTCTTGTGGGTGCAAGCCTTATCCCAAGCCACAAGATGAAATTTGTTTTTATCCTTCATACCTATCCACAAAAATGCTTTTGAATCTTCTCAATTCTATCTATCACAACTGAAGGAATGAAGAACATGGACATAATATAGATAGGAAGATTTTGCAAAGTACTTTTAATGAGAAAACATTTTCCAAAGCATTAAAAAGTATAGCTCCCTTCTAACCAGAAAGTTTATTATGGAATCTATCAAGAAGAGAATTCCAAACATCCATAGAAACTTTGTTAGTTCCCAAAGGAATGCCAAGATAAGTTGTAGGAAGAGAATTAATCTCACAGCCCAGAATGTGTGCAATCTTCCTTTAACGGTTGAGGGGTGTGTTGAAGAAATATAACGAGCTCTTCTCAAAGTTAACCTATTGACCAAAAGCTTCTTCATAAATCTTAAGGATAAGTTTCATCATTTTAGCCTCCAAAAGAGAAGCAAGAAGAAGCGAATGGTATCATCAATAAATTTTTGATGAGAGACTGTAATCTCCAAGGAAGTGGGCTTGAATCCCTTAAGGTAACCAAGAGAAATGGCTCTGGTAATGGTGTGGTTGAGACTATCAGCCATAATGATGAAAAGAAGAGGAGATATGGGATATCCTTGTCGATGCCTCTGCTTTACTAGTGAAGAAACCCATTGAAGATCCATTCACAATGATAGAGAATCTAGGAGTGGAAACACAAGATTTGATGATCTTCCTGAAATGAGAAGTGAAACCAAATTTCTCCAAGACTTTGTCGAGGAAAAACCAAGATACTCTATCAAAGGCTTTGTTCATGTCCATCTTAATAACCATACCTACTTTTTTACTCTTTTCCATAGAGTGAATGGTTTCGTGAACCATCACCACCCCATCCTGAATGAGTCTCCTTTGAAAAATTCACCCTGACTATTTAGAAATCAAAGTTGGAAAAAGAAGTGAATTTTGATAGTCGTGGTCTTTGTAAAGATTTTATATAAAACATTTGTTAGACTTATGGGCCTAAAATTCTTGAAATATTTAGCCCCAGGTTTCTTGGGAATCAACACAATGAAGGTGTTATTGATCTCCTTAAGAATGTTACTTAACTGCTTTGAGAAGATCAACAAAGAAAATATCCCAATAGTGATGATAGAAATTAGCCGAGAAACATTCGGTCTCAAGGATTTATCACCTTGAGAAAAAGACAACCTTCTGTAATTCTTCTAGAGTAGTTGGCTTAGAAAGACTATGGAAATTCTTTTTAGGAATGAGATTTCTAGGGATGGAGTTTAGCAAAATGTCGTGACATTTTCGAGAAAATGGAGTGTTATCATTTAAAAATTCTTGTAGAATGAAAGAGCTTCTTCTTTTATAACATTCTGATCCATAGTGACAGATCCATCAATCAAGGAGACTTCAGAAATTCTATTATGAGCTCTATGTTTAAGAGTAGTCATGTGAAAAACTTAGTGTTATGATCACCTTCCTTCATCTATAAAGCTTTGGATTTTTTCCTCTAAAAGAACTCTTCAAAGGCACAAAGGTTGTGAAAATCAGAAAGAAGAGATCTCTCCAAAAGATAATCATCGAGGTTTATACCTTCAAAATCCACCCTTTATTCCAAGGATGTTAACTCATATTTAATCTGCTTTTTCTTGTTGAATATACATTTTTGTTCTGAATTCTGACTTTCTTTTTTACATTCTTAAGTTTCTTAATGAACCAAAATCGGGCAATGCCTTCAACCTTGTAGCTCCACCATTCCTTAATTTTATCCTTCATAATATATTTTTATTTAGTCATCATTTAAGGTTTATTATGATTTGGTTAGAAGCATATGTTGTTAGATTTGGTATCAAAAAGTAGCCTCTAAAGTCTTTAGTCATTTTATGTCATCAAAGAGTTGAGTCGTTATTATTGAAGTTGTTTAATTGGTTTGTGGTGATTATATTCAAAATTCATTGTAAGTCTAGTCTCAAAATATTGTAAAACTAAAAAAAAATTGTTCGCATTTCTCCTAGACACATTTTCTCTTGTACGTGACATCTAATTTGTGGGGAGTAATACTTGAGCCCTCGAAGTCATATTTCGTTGAGCTAGCAACATGACATTAGAGGATGGAGGTAGGAGGAAAATCAGCATCCTCGAGTTCATCGCTACCTCAAAGGCTACATATTGTTATAGTGACACTTTTTTGTTTTGTGTGTGTGATGAATAAGAACATATGAGCATCCTTGTTCCTATGTGCAATACAATGTTTGTGTTTCCCCTGTGATAATGATGATGTAGAGATTTTTACCATTGATACTATATCAGGAAGTGTTCTTGATCAAATTGACTTGATGGTTGATGTGAATTGGTTGAACAATCCTAATGCATGTATTCACCTGAATAGTTTGATGGGCCCTTATTCATGGATGATGTAGCTCCCACAATTAGTGTTGAGGATCGAGACCATGTGCAAGCTATGGAGTGGAATGTTGCTTGGTTGATGATGGTATTTTTCCCCATGTAAACACTAAGGGGGGAATGTTAGGAATTATATGGCACATATTATATTTTATGGTTTAAGTATTTTGATCTATTTGCACTCGTGAGGTTGTTATTCTATAAAACAACCCATGATATGAACGACATATTGTTAGGATCCTATTATTTATGGATTCTTAGTTATGAGTACTATTACTCTTACAAATGTGTAATCATACTCAACAATGAATATAGATGGTGATCCATTTTATAGAATCCATACTACGAGATATCATCCTTTTTCAAAAAAAATCTCTTACAAATATTCAAAGCTTTGGAATTCATTTTAGTTTCTTGAATTTCCATAATGGTAGGTCTACAAGTTTTCCTTAACTCTTTGAGAGTTCTCTGTTTACCTCCTCCATTAAGGCCTCTAATATTCCAAGAGACAATCTTCATCAGAAAAATTTGGGAGAGGTGTTTGTCGAATGGTCCAAGGTAGTTTGGGTCCCATCTACAATATTTCTATCTGTTTCTTTTTTCCTTTGCTCATTATTTGCTAGTCTTCCTTGAAAGAGTTGGCATAGTATTAGCATTCCTTCTAGACAATCTAGTTACTCTAGAAATAGAGGCTTCCCAATTATCAATTTCCTTCTTTTTATCATACACCAAAGTTTTTGGAATCCCCTCAATCCCCTTGTTTCTTCTAGTTCTAGATCTTACCTGCATGAATTTTGGGGATAGAGCATTACTACAATCTATCGAGGTTGTGATTCGAAGCGGGTAGCTCCCTTCTTCCTTTTCAAAGTAGTTTAGGATGGCATGCTACCTAGTTTTCATTATATCCAAATATGGCTTAAAAGTGGTCGATGTCTTGTTGTTTATCTTTGCTCACTTGTTGCTTCAAGAGTGTTAGCCATTACAGGATATTATCGTATCCCTAGAGAGAGTTTTATTACTAAGGAGGTGTTGTTATGTTCACAAATTGATTCTTCAACTATAGTTTCTAATATCAACCCCTGATTTGAACCCATATCAGGTTGAGTGATTGTTAGAGAGTGATCCTTCATCAAAGATATGTGTCCCTCCTTTATACATTCATCAACATTTTGATCTTGAGTTTTTCGATCTTTGGGACGAGACGAATCTTGACCAAATTGTTGTCTTTGTCCACCTGAATATGCAAATCCACTAGTTTCTCTTCCATAAGATCAGTCCCCTTCCTTTGTGTTTGAGGGGTACCTTTTTCGTCCTTCTTATGTCGTGGAGTCTTAGGTCTCCATGATTTTTGTAAACAGAGGGCTTTTTAATCGGGGTTTTATAAGGACCTCCCGAGATTTGCTTGTAATTTAAGGCTAGAGGAGCATTCTCATACCCCTCATTGACTTTAGGGTTTTTAAAACTCTTCGATTCTAGATCAAGTCACTACTTTTTCATTTTCGAACTCTTGTCTTTCCTTTGATCTATTAAGCGTTCTCCTCCTTATCCTTTTCTTCAAAGATTTTGGAACTATGGCATTTCCTGGTGAAATTTCCTAGTTTGTGGCATTTTGAGCATCTCATATGAAAGGTCTCATATTCTATCATTGCTTCCAAGGGCCTAGCTTAGATTAAAGCATAATGTGGTCTGGTAACTTCTTATCCATATTTGTTGAAACACGATATCTTGCATAAGCTAGCACGGATCTAACCTAATGGTGTTGTCGATGTCAATTGGGGAGCCAATAGATCTAGCAATGTTCAAGAGAATCTCATCATCCCATAATTGCATGGGTAACCAGGTAATCTGCACCAAATGGGGATAGTATTGATATTCTTCGTGTTAGGGTTAAAACTTGGGTACCATCTTTTGAGGAATAGTCCCATATTACCCATACACCATGGTCCCCTAGCAAAACAATCAATGTCTTCCTAAAGATTGAACTTGATAAAGAAAAAACCCTTAGACATTGAAGAAATACTTATATCTCATATAGGTTTCCATTTCCTGGTTGCTCATTTCCTAATATTGTCAATATTAGGTCTAGGTCCTAAAAACTTACCCACCAACGCCATTTGGTTCTTCTGAATAGCTTGATGCATGTTGGCCTCAGGGATTTGGATGTGAATGATTCCTTGCTCATCCTTAGTGCTTGAGAAAATAGAGTAGGCGTGGGGTAACCCAGGGCTTTTGGGGTCCACATTTTTGTCTGCAGGGTTTTTTTAAAAGTCCCGATTGTGTCTGATTTTGTCGATCTATCTTTTTAACCAAGAAAACTCCGATCAAAGTTAGAGGATCTCGATCTCCTCAATCCGATTTCTACATAAATTTAAATTTTCTATCATTAAAAGCTCGATATGTAGCTCTCCATTTCAAAAAAATTGTCAATATTCTAATTTTTAGTCGCTAAATTTTTGAAAAATTCAAAACTTTTTCGCATTAATAATTGTGTCAATCAATCATCCCGCATTATTTTGCGATGTCATTTTTCTTTTCGCAACCTAGTTGTCGATTGTAAATTAATGTCATTAATTTTATTAAATTTAAAATTTAATTAATTAACACTTTTTATTTATTTTTAAAATAAATTGATGTTAAATTTAATTATTAATTAATGATATTAATTTTATTAATTAAATTTGAAATTTAATTATTAATTAATGATATCAATTTTATAAAAACGTTAGTTAAATGTCGAACTAGTGATGGAACGGAAGGTAAAGTTGAATTTTACTCCACTTCTTTGTTTGGAACGCTCCCCAATCAAATAAAAATTAAATGGATTTCCGCAAAAACATATTGTTGAGATATTTCTTAGGGAAGTTCACCGAAAAGTTTGTTAAATGTAAAACTAGGCATATGTAAAATTAGGGATTCAACAAAATACAACCTGCTTCCCCACTTCCCCACTTCCCCCTCTCTCGTTCCCATATTTAATTTCCACTTCCCACAAATGAAGGTAACTTTTTACAGAGGCACATAATTAATCATTTCTTCTCTCATTTCTGGTGCGTTGAGGAAGAACATATACATGGTGGAAGGAAAAAATCAAAAATATTCAGTATGTTGATCCAATAAAATCAAAATATTCTATGAACAAGAAGAATAAAATCAATTAACATTCTCCTGGGTTTTATTCTTCTCACTTCAAAAATATAAGAGGAGTGTATCAATGGCACAACTAATGATTCTTCATGCGAAGAAGATGAAAGATGTTATACCTGTAACTGTATCTTCTTGTTCAGATCTCAATGTGTGAAACAATGGAAAATCAAAGTTGGAGTTCACGTTAAAATCAAGAAATTTGAACCTGTCAAAGCTCACCGAGAAGCTCGTGATTGGGAGAATAAGACAAAATTAAAGAAATTGCCAATACATGTGCATAACGGAGAATAGCGTCCAAACTAGCGCTAAAGAAAAGAAGAAACTTGCGCAAATTGGAAAGAAATGAAGGTAAAATGTGTTGAAATAGGAGAATAAGACAAATAAAAACTGGTGTCCAATGAGCTTATCCAAACCTATAAAAGAAAACAAAACTCCAAAGCCAAGAAAAATAGAATTAAGCCAAGCCTGCGTGGAATGGAGGAGCAAAGCCCAATGCTAGTGTGGATAGTACACACAGCGTGGTCTTGTTGCATTTAGAATTAAAAAAATTGGCCCTCCTGCTGAATTGCGACCTCAACTTACGGCAGGTGAACCTGAGTTGCCAGTAGTAAAGGATCCCATGGAGGTAATTTCTGCTCATAGACTTTGGCTTGGGTTTTTGCTTGATTATTTTGAGGTTGTTCGCCATGATACTATTGAACAACTTGCGTTGTTTCCTCATTTTTTGCAAGAACAATTTATAGAAATATATGCAAGGACGTTATCTAGTTGGAGATTATGTTTATCGAGTTGTATTAGCTTGGTTTTCTGTTGAACCAGAGTGGAATGATTCAAAAGTGAAGGACTGGCTCAAGATGAAACTTGGTTTGTTGCTATTTTTGAGAATCGATTAACTTTCAACCGAGTAGAATCTCCTAATGTAGAATCAGGTTTCAGGTCGTGTACAGGAAAATTGAACTGTGTTGGGCAACATGGTTGTACAGATAGATCAATCTCATCCAATTTGAGGAGAAATGGAGAACTATGGAATAGGAAAAGAGAATTGAAAGCAGCTATTATTGATGCAATGTTAACATGAGTAACATGATTGATGTTTAGGCACACCCTACAAGAGTTACAAAAGCTATAGAAGATAATTCACCAGTCCTGCAAAACTTACCGCATTGTGCAAATTGTTCAATTACAATAACACTCAATTTTCTTACTTTGCCTTTTAAGGGACATCCACGAGCTATGGCAATGATGGATCCTTAGAAGAAGGAATTTGGAGTTCGCACACCAATTGTTTGACAATATGCCTGCAAGAAATGTAATATCATGGAATATAATGATCACTACTATAAGGCACCAGAATAAATTAAAACTAAGTCGTTGATCTTAATGGAAATAGAGGATGGCTTCAGTTGATCTCTAAGCTGAAGATGTAAGTAGTTGATGCATGGAGAAATACTTGGAACAAGAAAATGTCCGATTGAAAATCCCAAGCAAATTTGAGGAATGTTAAAGATCTTTAGACAAGCAAAGAGTTATTTTAAATTAGAAAATTCTAGACAAATTTGAGAGTAGCAAGATCTGCCACTATCTCTCACAAGGTATAGAGATCAAATGCCAGAAAGCCGCAATGAGAAAAATAAAAATTGTGACAGTGAGTGAGATTATGGTTATCACTATGATGATCAGTACAATCAATACAAAGATCATTGTGAGTAAAGTTGATTGGGCCATATTCGTGAGGAATCTAGAGATGCACAAAGCTTGTAGAAATCAAGACATTTCGGGAAATGGAAATAAAATATATGAAAGGGGGATTATGTCTAGTGACAGATCTTATGTGGCATCAATTATAGAGAATAATCAAAATAGCATTGTTTCTGAGCCCAAGAATAATTCTTTTGGTTCACCTAGAGCCATCTCACTTGAATTTGGAAGGAGAAAATGGAGAAGAAACATGAATGGAATTGTTAAAGAGCCTTTGACAAACCTCAAATAGGTTTGGGTGGCTTATTCCAACCCTCAATGTCCTTAAATATAATCCAAATTTTCTATTTTCTTGTGAATCTTGTCACAACCTTTACTAGCCATAAGAAAGGTATGATATACATGTTAAAAAGTGTCGAGTTAACACTATAAATGACTCTATCCATAGACATAAAGTCTTATTTTCATGGATCTAGTCACTAAAAGTGGGGATGTAGGTTGTTGATGTCATGTTACCTAATGAGGCTTTAGGGATTTATTGGAAGAGGTCGGACAAAAAAGTAGTTTGGGTGAAAATTATAAAATAGATTTGATGAGATTGTTGCTTTTGATCCTCCTAATAATGTACACAAAGTTTGCAAACTACAATGCTTCACATATTGAAGATAAAGGATGTTGTCAACATGAATGTTAGAATCGAGGTTCATAGGTGATAAAATTCCAATCTAAATGTTTCTTCTTTTACACAACTAATTGGTGGATTATCACATTTGTATAATGTGGTCTCTTAGAAAAGGAGTTTTTGGTTTTATGACTTTCAAGTAAAATCATAATTGAGAGAAACATGAAAGATGTTGATGGAATAGGTTGAAGCATTATCCCTCACATTTAAAATTTCTTATAAATAATTTTCACCTGGAACCATTTTTAACAAAATAAAAAGGTGAAAGTTAGATGAGAGGATAGATATACTTTATCTTATTGCAGTAGGTCACTTTGAGGCACGCGACTATTCAAGGAGAAGTCATTATGTAGATTGCTCCAAACTTTAAATAAGAACAACACAATAGGAAGATCAAAGGGAACGAAGGGGATATTGCTCATTGATAAGCCAAGATGGTGCAACAAAATATGGTAATATGGAAAATCATGAATTCACCAAGGCAAAGAAATGCTAAGAATGGAGAAACACACAATCATGCATAATGGATGCGGATAAAAGTAGTTGGCCCATGTAGTGAAAACTACAAAAGAAGGATTGAAGATTTGTTTAAGCTACAGACCTAAATGATCTCAAGTGATCATAAACTAAACAAGTGCTTGTTATGCGTCTAAAGAAAGTAACCAAACTACGGACCCAAGTCCTTCATGGAGTGAGAGATCGTGAAACTGTGCTAAGAATGGAGAAACACACAATCATGTATAATGGATGCGGATAAAAGTAGCTGGCCCATGCAGTGAAAAATACAAAAGAAGGATTAAAGATCTATTTAAGCTACATACCTAAATGATCTCAAGTGGTCGCAAAATAAACAAGTGTTTGTTATGCATCTACAGAAAGTAACCAAACTACGAACCCAAGTCCTTCATGGAATGAGAGATCGTGAAACTTGTCACAAATCTAACATGGTCAATGAGTTCATTTCTTGTACAATCAAGATAGGTAGGCTCTTCGCCCAATGGATATGTCACTGATCATAGTGTCATATTGTTAATCTAGGTGTCATTTTGGTGTTTAGGTGTATGTCCAAGTCACTCTAGTGGGGTCCACATGTACCCACTTAATTATTGTAATAAATACTTTTAATTAGGTCACTTATGTGATAAAATGATGTTATTTTAATAAAGTGACTTCAATTTATTAAAATTACATTATAAAATTATAATGTGACCTAATGGAACCCTAAAGTGATGTCATGTAAACTCAACTACCTTAAAACCAACTTTTGGGTTATAAAAGGAAGTTAGAGCTCATTTGTAAGGGATATTAGAGGTTAGAGGAACTTTGTGTCCTATGGTCTCAAGGCATTGGAGTAAATAGAACTTTGTGTCTAGATGCTTCGATGGAGGTTTTAGAGAACTTTGAGTCTAAGAATCTCTAGGAGATTTATCAATTAAAAGACTTTGTTGAAGAAAAGCCAACAAGGAAACTTTGTGTTCCTTTTCAAGAAGAAATACAAGGATGCTTATAAAACTTTGTGCCTTGATATTCTTGGTGGTTATGTTTGTTCTTATGTCAAATGTAATCTTTCATTTCTTTCTTTTTCATGCAAAGTATTAACATTCAATCTCTTTACTTTTATGGTGCACTTTCTAGCATGTAAGAATAAGATATGTGTTTACTTGTCCCTCCATGCTCCCTCTCTCCATTCTTCTCAATTTCTTTCATCTCTCTTCTATTCCTCTCACTTTCCTTTCTTTCCCCTTTCGGATGCTTTTTGGGTTAAAAGTACTCAAAACCCCACAAACCCATCATACAAAGGAGCTTCCCCTTTCAAATGTAGAGTTTAGATCACATTGTCAATATGTGATCTCTTCAATGTTGCAAGTTTAATGTCAAACAATGCAAGCAATCCCACAAAGAGATCGAATAAATCAAAGCGACATAAAATCTTGTCAACAAAAAAAAATATCTACTTGTTTCTTATAAATGAAGGCATCAAATCAAACAAAATCACATTTTCTTAAAACGCATTCGTGTTTTATGGATAAGGTTTATCCCAAGCCTTTCCCAACTATGATTCATGGTTATGGATCATTATTGGGCCAATAGAGATCCCGTAATATGCTTAGAGGTGGTTTTGGGCACATATTTTCAGTTATGCACCTTTTATAAGCCCTATGATCTATTTGGAATGGACATACATGAGATAAAGAGATATCCTCTAACATATTCTTCATCCTCTTATTCTTTATTTCTTCCCCTTACCCCTTCTCTCTTCTTTTTCTATAAGTAGTAATCAACACTCTTGTAATAAAGTTCCTCTTCCTTGAATATAATGTTACTTTGTTCTTTTGAATGTTGAGCTTATGAGTTCCTATGACCTTTTGTTTTTAGTTTTGTAAATGCATAAACGCCTTAGATTATGTTGATACTAGATTGTGTATATTTCATTTTTAATGCATCTATGATTGTGGCTCATATCTTTGTAATGTCCCCAATTAGAGTGGTTGGCCTAACGGCCCTATTTTGGTCTTAGCCCTAGTCATTCCCAAGGGGCTAACGACTATGGAGGTTATTGGGGATGGTTGTCTGATTTCCTACTATGTTTTTGTTATATTTTGGGACTTGGGAGGATCTAATGTGCCCTTTGTGTTCTATTTTGTTGTTAGGATCACTTAAGTGGACACTTTTGGCATTTAATGTTATGTTTCTTCATTGGGGCCACTTAAAAGCCCTTTTTGGCGACTTGAGGGGATATGTATTGCATTAAATGTTATATTTCTTCATTGGGGTCACTTTTTGGGCCAAGGCGCCTAGAAGGGGAAAAAGTAACTTTAAGTTATTTTTAATTGGGCCCTCTCTATGAGAAAGTGCGACTTGGGGGTTTTAGGGTTTCCTTGACATGGAAAAGGTTATAAAAGGAGAAGAGGGGTGAAAGGATATTCATTCATGCATACACTTATATTTCTTTTCATGTGCAACATTGTTTGCAAACATTTAGCTTGTGGAGTAAGATCCCACGGGAACCCTAGCTTCGGTGGTGAGAGATCCATCCCTAGCTAGCAGGGCATTCTTCGGTAGTGAGAGATCTACCCTAGCTTGTCATTTGGAGCTGATTTCAGGGCTGTTTTACAAAGGTATTTTCAGGATTTTCAAAATTAGGGTTTGAGGGTTTTTGTGAGTTTTGGTGGAGATTTTCAACTGGTTTTCGGATCAGACCTACGGCAGCCATAGAGGAAGGGTTTGGCATCATCTACAGAGAGTTTCACAAGGGTTTTGGCCATCTACCAAGGAGGGCGACTTGTTTGGGAGATTGCAGCCCTAATTTCTAGGGTTTCCAGTTGGCCATTTTCAGATCTAAAGGTTGGAAAGTCATCTTCTATATTTGTAGATGTTATTTCCCAAGTTTCATCATTTTTGCACTTGTATTCGGAAGATATTAATTTTTGAAGTTTTCCAAATTTGTTTAGGCACGCTGTAATTTTCTCGAGCAGCATTATATTGACTAAAAAATTCCAAAAATATTTCCCTTGTGTTCTTTATATTATTATCTAGTTCCATCTAAAATTTCAAGTGATTTGAATGGATATTGTGGGAGTTATTCATATTTTATTGTTATTTGCCCTAGCCTAATTTAATTTTTCAAAAACCAGATTTACTGTTTGGCATTTGTGTTTCGTCTATCTTTTGCATATTTTTAGTGAGATCCTATAAGGGATATTTCAATCTTCCCTTTGTCTTTGTGTTAATTGTCTCTTACCTATATGTTATCTTATTAGTTTGTTGTGTGAAGCATTTGCAAGATTTTTATTCACCGTCTTTTACGAAGGTTGAAAGGGAGATTTAGATTTAAATTTTGGCCTACTTTTGGATGATATATGTCCTTTTGGATCTATGTTTTGTCATATATCTTGCTAACTCATATAGGGAGGGTGATCCCCTTACTTCTCGGCATATCACCATGTTTATTTTTCATGTTTTCTCTCCCTTTTTCTCTTATAGTAGGTGGATTAGAGTAAAGTAGTGATAGCATAGAGTAGTTAGGATAAATATCAACTTTCTCTAAAGTTTTACCTCAAAGAGTCAAGTCCCCGCACCTTGAAACATTCCCATTATTTTTATGAGATATCATGCTCTCAATTGGAGATTTACGAGTGTACATCTTAGCCACCAACATCAAATATCTAAGAAACATTGAGCATAGTACAATCTTATATATCAAAAATCCACCTTGGGATCACATCTTTGGAACTTCATTCTAGAATGCGGTTAGTTAATTTTAAATTTTTATTTTTGTGAAGTACAAAATGGGTAGTCAACAAACTTTTGGAATGATTAGTGGAATGAACTTCCCCCATCATATAAGATTCAATGCTTAATGTAGTTTGGGCCTCTCTCATCAATCTATGAGGAACCAAAGTGGCTAACTATTGGGATGTTATAACTAAGCAAGGATTTAAAAAATAAAATGGAAGAATTTGGCAAGTGCCCCCTTCTGCGGCAACTTTTGAGTATTTGAAGGGAATTTTAAGGTCAAGGAATGTATTTTACGGTTTGGATTCGATTTTCTTTAGCGGACCATTGAAAATTTAGTTCTTATATGGTCAAAATAGGTTACAATGTAATTATTCACAATGAATCTCACCTTATTGAATGTTGACAAGGCTTCTAGAACAAGGATTGCCTCCCAAAAATTAGTACATTCACTTGGATGGCATTAAAAAGGGAAAATATTAACTCAAGATTGGTGTTAATGAATGGATTTGCAAAATCTTACATTATGTTTTGTGTGTTGCGAAAATGAAGAAGACATCAACCATCACATCCTTCACTTCCCATTTGCAAGAAAGTGTTGGGATTGGCTAGCTAGTAAATTAAATCTCGCTTTGAGAGGGGGAATTCTACTATAAATGTGATGATACAATCATGTCCAATCATCCACACATAGGCTCATTTATATTCAATCTAGACTTTTAGTCCATCACTACTTATCTTACATTTATGGTGGGAAAGGAATAAGTGAATATTTACCAGGGGAAGATTCATCTCTAAAAGTAGTCCAAACAAGATTGGAAGTAACTGTATCAAATAATTATGATGAGTAATGCATCTAGGCATCCATTACCATCTTACACCTAAAACATTTATCTTACAAATCCATGACTCATTCTTTCTTCCCCCTTGTTAATGGGCCAGTGGTAGATCTTCCAAATTGGAAGGAAATAAGAAAGGCTAATTCAAAGTGGTTCTTGCCCAAACTAGGTTGGTTCAAGTTAAACACACATGGAGCTTCATGGGCCAATTTGAGAGTATCTGAATTTGGTTATGTTATTCAAAATTATTCAAGATCTTTAATCATAGAAGTATCCTCAAGATTCTCAATGGAATGAATGATGAAGCTAAAGTCATTGCATTCATCGAGAAGAATCCAGTTGGCCATACAATTTGGTATTGACCACTTAGCATAAAATGTAAATACCTTATTATTATTAAGGCACTAAAAGTAGGTAATTCTCAAACTTGGAAAATTGATAATAATTTGAATTTTGAAAAACATCACCTCTTATAAATGACATCTTGAGATATTGGTCATTGTTATAGACATGCAAATAGGGCTGAAAATTTCTTAACATTGGAGCTAATCAAGAGGATCATGTCGTGAATAACACAATTCAATCACAATTGGGGCTTCTAACTTGGTGGCATCATCATTTCCCTTTGAGTATTTCACCTCACATTCCATCACTTTATTATATTAGTTATTTAGTTCATTAATTAAAAACTACCTTGTGATTGACTTCTTGAGCATGTAATATCTATTTCCTCTCAAAGGCATCATTTGTTGGCTCTCTCTCTCTGTTATGTCATTTGTGCCTCTTCTCCTTCACAATGACGTCCATTCTTCATTTTCATCACTCACATTGTCACAAGATTGGCTTCCCTTGGTCTTTCCTAGTTTTAGAATTTCTAGTTTTCTTTGTCCCAACGTCTACCTCTATAGGACTATGTGGGTAATACTTTTTTTCTCAAAAAAATCAAGATGGTTAAAGAGAATTTTCATTTTGTAGTCAAGGGAACTCTAGTTTACTTTCTTGGATGTCCTAGGCTCTTATTTGGAATTGGAAAGAAGGCCTTGTGTCAACTTAATTATTGCATCCATTTTCATAGATAACATGTTGGAAATGGTTTTAGAAATGTGGGAAACTCTTTCTATGGGAACTCTCTCTATTAAATCCAGGCTTAATGATACATTGGATCAAGTTCTAGAGAATCTCTTGTTTCAAGTTACACATGAGTTTCAACAGGGTTTGTTCTTGTGACCACCGACACTCAATTGGAGACATGTTTTTCAATGGTTATGGACTCTCTGCAAGCTTTACCGGATATTAACATCCCTATGCTCTCCCACCACTATTCCAAAATTAGATTTGGAAATTTTGTAAAAGCACATTTAGGTAGAGTTTTCATATATCAAGGGTGATCGCTTGCTAAAATCTAGGTAGGCGTATAAAATACTCCTCCTACATGCGAAAAGGAATCCTTTCACATTAGTAGTGGTGATAAGATGAAAGAAACTAAGTCACCTTTGAAATGGCGGGCGGCTCCTCTTTTTTTTTTGTTTAGGCTCTATTTGGTTCGGGGATAAATCTTTGCCCAAATTATGTATATGCATAGCTAATTTAACATATACTACCATATCTAATTCGAATATCTATATAATGTAGAAGAAATAAATCCTATGAAGCTTATTTTGCTAAGTTGCTACATAATCTAGGCTTGGCCTGTTGAAAGCAACATATGAGATGTAATTTTTTGAAATAGGAATATAAACATGAAAGGAACCCATACAACCTATATTTATCAATTTAAAAAAGACTTCATTAACTAATTTCTCTTCTAATTAGAAGTGCACACTCCAATTAATTTACCCCCTTTCTAGACATGTTATCATTCCATTATGAGACAAACTATATTATACTATGAACATCCCTCACACTATCTTAAAGACTCGTCTTGATAACTAATCCACTAAAATACAAATAAAAAGTGCTAAGATGATTTTAATGGAATAATACAATACACTTGACTCTCTAAGAAATTGGGGGATCAAACTCAAGCTTAAAGTGAAAATTAAGAGGGCTTAGAAATTAAGTAAACTTGTTTTAAAAAGTTAAAACTTAGTGGGAACCTAAGGTATACGTGGATTCTTAGCTTGGAAACATCTAGAATATATTTAGGGGCTTAGAAATATATTGACGAGAGATAAACGTGGAATCTTGCATAATAAGAAAAGAGAGAGGAAAACACTAAAGGCATGTGTTACCAAGGACTCGCTAGGATATTAGAGACCTTTTTGTATTAGACCTCCTTTAGAGATAAGATACGTCTTTTTCCATTTGGGGGAGTAAAATCTTAGGATCGTGGAGAGAGAGCTTAGCAAAAGGAGAGACAACAGGAGGAACATTGTGTTAAACTGTAATTATTATGAAAAATGTTCAAAGGTTCTTGTTATTTTAATAGCATTTATCTATTTGGGCCATAAATATATATTCTCATGCTTTGTGCATTTTATTTTAAAATTTATGTGCACGAAGATATGTATTTTAGGTTTAATGGCTTTAAGATTTTGTTGATTTTATGAATTTTCTTGATTTTTGGTTTTTATAAAATTGAGATTTATAAGTCATTATGATGCCAAATTCATTAGTAAAAGTTGTGTATGGGATGAAGTGCACCATAGCCCCTTTATTCTTCACACTGGTAAGGAATTTCTCATGGGTTCAAAAGAATGAGCTTGTTGGAAAATTCACGGACATTCTTCCCCCATATTTAATCTCATTTTATAAGTGGAGACATAATTATTTTCCCACTTTGCAAGTGGAGGTTGCATGCATTCTTACCTTGGAGGTAGAGGACATACATTTTAACAAACACTTGGAGGAACTTTCACGTGGGTCTAAAGAAAATGGAAAGTTACCCTCTCATCCCTCTTTATGATGGCTTGGGGTCATCAAAGTGGCACCCATTTTTTTATTCTCATATGTTAATTGATTTTGGCGATAGATGGTGTGAATTTTCTATTCGAACCTTCCCATGTTACTTTGCACCTAAACGAGGTTTTTATGAGACCTAATCTAAATCTAATCTGAACAAATAATAATGAAAATGTGTGCTTAGTTCCATGTGTTAGGGGGTTGGTTAGTGGATCTTATTAACCAAGGTGGTTGAGAGGATAAAACACCATCGATATTTTGGAGTTAAAGAAATTTTGGCATGCTTAGTACTTGGTAGTAAGTTAGAAAGGAAGATATGGACCCTATCGACAACATTTTAACTTTTCTTATTTAATTAGTGGTAGTTTTTCTTAATTATCAAAGCGGCCATAAAGCCCAATTTGTAAATTATAATTTTGAGACCTTATATAAACACCTAAACTTCACAATTTATCATTTGGCAATGATAACTTTGGATTTGCACGTAATGCATGACTTGCATGAATATTCCAAGCCTATGTGACCTATATGTATCTCTCTTACATGACTTGCTTCTCTATTCACATTGCTTGATCATTGGCATAACTAATTACATCAGTCCATAGTAGCATATTACTCCCATACATCATTCCTAAAACTTTGCGGATACAAACACATGCCTTTATGGGACCCTTCATCTAGGACTGAACCATCCAATGGTTTGGGACAAAGCCAATAATTTCATCTCTGGCCACCTAACCATTACTTTTTCAAATTGACATCTTTTATGGACTAGTTCATTTCCCATACTGCCGAGCTTAATGAAAAATTAAACCTAAGAAATCCTATATAAGAAAGTTTAATTCACTTATTTACTTCACATAGTGCTTTCAAGAGAACTCGTTGCAAATATAATTCCAAAACTAGTAAATGATATCATGAATACCTTTAAAGCAATAACACATCATAGGAGTAACCCCTACATAGGTATGAAGCACACTCAATCAAGTTATAGAGTCACGCTTCCCAAGTTAGATAACTCACAAGCCAAGTTAACATAAGCACGTCAAACCATTATTTATCATTATCAAGTGATCAATTTGCAAAAGTAGTAGCATATATATAGATATCACATGCTAGGTGGATAAATGTGTGTGGTTTGAAGCCTCTTAGGATTAATCTTGACATAGGTAGTGTAAAAATTTCACTTCAACCCAAATACTAAGTCATTTGTACATTCTCCTACCCATGGTTAGGTTTATACTTTGTTTCACATCATATAGAGTGTTTCCAAACATGCAACACCTAGGGTTTCAATGTAAATGTCTTCACGCTTAGTTATAGACACATAGAAAGTTACAAAGTGTCAGCCCTTCTCCGTATGAAAACATCTAAAAGGGACCAAACCATTTGACACTTTCATGATTATTAAATGGTTACATACCCGCTCATTTTTGCATTCCAATTCCATAAATCACTTCTAGGTCATTTCCAATCAGACAATCACTATGCACTTCTTGTCTAGATTCGTGCCTCTCAGTAATCAGCTAAGTACATTTATTGCTTTATATTTAAGAAATTATTTCCATGTTTAATATTACAAATTACCAATGAGCATATATTATAATTTTTGCATTAAAGTTTATAAATTAATATGAATATACCAACCGCTCTAATTCTTCATCTATTCATTTTTAGGATTAAATAACTTTGTTAGAATTTGGTTGTTATCTTGATTAGAATATGATACTTCTAATCGGAAAAGGGTATGCACAAAATAACTTGAGGAACATCATACATATATTTAACTCAAAAACTTTTGTAATTTCGAGTTGATACAAATATTGAAGAGAAAAGAATGTTGACAATAATTCTAAAATTCAAACTAGGAAATGGATTTTCATTTTCATTTCTGTTTGTGGATAAAAATAAGTGTATGAGTACATTGAGATGAATCAATGAATATCTCTTAAATATTATGGAAGTACAATCCTAATGTTGACTTAAGAAAAAGAAATTTGAAACATCTTCTTGAAACTAATTTTTGGATAAGCTTTGGGTTAAATAACAATATTTAATCTTCAATGAATATCAGGAAGAATTTTATTTTATATTTGGATTTCATGAAAAAAAATGCACTTTTAAAAAACAACACCTATTTTTTTGGTACATATTCAAACATTTCGGCCTCTACAATCAAGGCCTGAACTCATAGGAAATGTGGTGGCGTGGTTGTGAGTTTCAAGAAAATGTGGTGGCCTCGAAAAAGATAGGTCATGGAGTCTTGAGAAAATCGGTGATTTGAGTGAAATTGAGACTCAAAAAGTCCAAAGGTTGATATTTCAACCTCATATATTACTTGAACTAGATCATGTTCAAGACATTTACATCACTCAAACATTAGTCACATTGATGTCATATAACCATTTTTTAACTCTTGAAAATGATTGTAATAACTACCTAGAAGGTAAAAACATTGCGGTTATATGGTAATTTGATCTTGATTATGAGATGTTCTTTGATTCATTTTCATGTATTTTATGTATATATATGCCTTTCACTAATGTAATTTTAGGTATTCTTTATTGAGAAAATATCGGGGTTCCTTCCAATACAAGATAGGGCAAGTATTTATTTAAGTGCAATAATTTCATATTACCTTGGTTGTTATTTTTCTACATCACTAGTGGTGTCCATTCATTGTTTTTAGGTACTTACGTATGATGGGACATAAAAATACATATCGATACAAGACAAAATGCAAATGAACACAAGCAGACAAAGACGACACTGAAATTATCGTCTTCTCTTGTATACTTGTTATGATTCACTTTTATATTAATGCATCATACTTTGGCCCTTTCGATATGTTCATATATATATGCATTTCATTTCATAGTAGTTAGTTGTTTGATTTCATGTTTGATTTGTAAACACTAAATTTTGGTAACTTGTCCTTTTTCAATGCCAAGTTTGATTATGCTCCCTTGCTAAGACAAATGCTCACATTTGGAGCCCAACCAATATATATCTCTAACTTTTTCATGACTTTCTCATCTTTACACTCTAATATATCATCAATTCAAGAAATATTAGTTAATTAAAGTAGTAAGTTAGCCCTATGCAATATTCTACAACTTTTTGTTTGGCATCACATCTCTCATGTCTAAGACCATACAATTTGGTCAAAATGTGGAATATGGTCCCGCCCAAGCTTATATGGTCCTCACCTTTCACATTATTAGACTATATTTTTAATTTTAATATCTTTATTGGGTCATTTCATCTTCCTAGGGTTGTCCTTATTAGAATATTTCACCTGCACAAGGTTATTTAAGTAACTCAACGCCACTTTATAACTTATTTGTATCTCTTACAAGCTCCTATTACAAATAGCATTCTAAAATCACTCAAGGATCTCCTAAAGCTACCCATATTTGTTGTGAATCATAACAACCCCTAGTACAATTCTCAAGCACTCAACAAAGGTTATACAGACATATTTTAGCAAAAGAAATGTCACTCCAAACATTGTCAAAGGATTTCAAAGAACAAATGGTTAGGTCACACATATGAAGCAAACCACACCAAACTACTACCATGTCAGGTATCTTCTATACTATAAAGTTAGCCAACTATCTTTATGTTTAGAGACATGAGTGCACCCATAGGGGTTCGATTAGATCACACTCGTACTCGCACAAACATGTGGGAGAATTATATGAGGCTGATCTCGCATGAGGGTATGTAGTGCAACACTTGGATTGAGTACGTACGTGTTAACTACTAAGGGTAGTTTATCCTCACCACACACGTGATTTCTTTGTTTCATTTACTAATGCTTTGATGAAGGGTGTTGTTGGTTTCTAGGGTTTCCACTTAGATGCAAGTGATTATAGGTCATATCAAATTTGTGCAAATAAAATCAATTGTAATTTCCCTTTCTAGGGATAAAATCTGAAAAAAAAGGTAAATAACACAAACCCAAATGAGATTAATCTAGGTGTTATAACAACAATTTTGAAAATATATGAAACCCTAGCAGTGAATTGAATTTACACTTTTAGGGCATCAAACACCATTCAAACAAGTTAGAAATAGGTGTATAAATCCTCCTAAATATTGTATTCAATCAATGGAATAAACACTTGATTTAATCTAATTTGAATTAAATCTTATTTTAAAGTAACTTACTTTGCAAAAATGATATTCAAAAGATTAAGTGCATTAATGTACAAGCAATGAGGATTCAAGGATGTAAAATCCTTAGCAAATGAATGGAGAAATATGACTTGGTTGATTTTGTGCAATCGGGAGTGATCGGGACTATGTATCTACTGGGCTGGTTGGAAACAATGTCAAAAAGGCTCACCGAGGTTTAGGAACTCGGGACTATACTAGACAAAAGTGCCCGCTTGAGAGGAGGGGGTACCCAGTCTTGCTAATAACTGATATGGGTGCCTCTATCTACTCAAATGCTTGGAATCGGTCTTTTTAGGCTAGAAGATCTTCGTTGTTACTCGCTCTTTATCACTTTGGTTTCGATGGTAGGTCATTGGTCACACCTTTAACCTACAAAATAAATGACTACCTGCACATTCCCACAAACCACATCAAATGTAAAAAAAGATGCAAAATGGGAGTCAAACTAACCCCGGCGGTCACCCGAAGAGTGAACTTACGACCAAGCACTACACTACATCTTAGACTTCATGTAGTTCTCTGTGTGTGTGTGTATGTGCCCTAAATTGCCTTTGTGCAAGTTGCATGATGATAGCGGGCTAGATCTAGATTTTTCTTGAGTATGCAAAATGTGTGTAATGGAATAGAATGAACTCCCCTCCTATGCAGTGTATGCAAACCAATGCAACCCTTGTCCCTTATATGGATGTGCTAGATATGTGCTTTGTAGTTCTCTTGTGCCTTTGTGCAAGCTTAGGTGGTGATAGATAATGCTTATATTGTTTGGGTCCTTATTTAGAAGTAGCTAAGTGTTTATATATATATATATATATATATATATATATATATATATATATATATATATATATATATGATTCCCTTGTTTGAATTTTGTAATTGACAACTGAAAGGCCAACCCAAAGTGTTAAAAGGTGACCAAGAAGTGAAAAGGAACCAAAAGAGTAAGAAGAAGAAAGAGAGGGATAGGGGCCCCTAAGAGGGATGGGAGCGCCTGGGCACTTCTATCCTAACTAGGCGTTAGTGTCTAAGGCCATCAAAAGGTAAATCATTCAAGTCTTTGATAGAGCTATAATATGTGTAAAGCTAGTAAAGTGCAAGAGATAAAGCAACCAAAAGGCCAAAAGGAGTTGTCAACCACTAGTTTTCTTGCTTAGGAATCATGTATACATTAGTATGTTTTAGGACCTAGAAATGTACCCAAGTGCATAGATTTTGTGTCTATAACACCAAGCCAAAGTACTTCAAAACATGTGTAAATTATGAAATTATACCCAACTGTAATTAAATAAATGACAACAGAAATACAACTCATAATAGGGCTAGAAATGGATATTCTAATCCCCAAAAATATCATATAAGTGTAAATCAACCTTATAAAATTATGAGGAAGATAAATATCAACTCCAACTTCCTAGATGTTCCCTAAGGCACTCAATTCCTCCAACCAAGTCACTACCCTAGGAGAGGGTCAAAATTTGATGTAAAAACCTTAGTATCTCTTCTTCTATCAAACCATAGCTTAAAACCAACAACATTATTTTCCTTGAAGACCTCAAGAACCACAAACCAAGAGTTTTGTTCTTGAATTTGAACAAGGAAGGCTTTCGCCCTTCTTGTATGCCACACGAATGATTTTTTCCCTCTAATGGAAGGGAATTGAGTAATCAACCCAAAAACATAGAAAGTATATTTTTATGACAATATAGATACCAAAAATGAGTCCAAGAAACCCCTTTTATACCCTTTTGGTGTTGCTTAAACCAATTAGGGAGCCTTCCCTTGTGACCATCCTCATAAGGATGTTTGATTTGAATTTTATCTTTGGCTTTTCACCTCTTCAACCTAACCGACTTGAATTATGAGAGAAACTATGAAAGAAGAATGTAAATTCTCATGAAAAATACTTTAAAACGTGGCAAATACTTCTCTTTTTCACTTCCTTATTTCCCACGGGAAGTGGAATGGGCTAGAATTCTCCAAAATGAACTAGTTTGAAGAAGAAGATATTATAACGACATATAATGAAGGAAATTTCCAGAAAGCAAAACACACATGAAGTTTCAAATCCCAACTATCAAAAGGTACAAGACCATACAACTCTAATCAAGACATTATAGTTTTAGGTCTAGGCGTACAACATTTATACGATCTTGCCCCTACTCGGTTTTAGTTCCAAAATTAATAATGATGCATCTCGATCTTTGGTCTACCTTTTCTAATTTTCTAGACATCTAGATCTTTTGTGTTCTAACATGTGCAACTAAGTCTCAATCTCCTCTGATGTAATCGACCTTTAGTTTATCAATTATCAAATGTGCAAGTATTAATGCATTATTTCTAGTTATGACTGGTTGATGGTGAATTACTTAGATCATAATAATCCCTTGTTACAAACCCTTACATACTTTTATTGTTGTGCACTTTCCATATAACATAAAATTAATTAGGGTGTAAACATTTGGTGAACCCAACTTTTGAATCGAATCTATTATTCAAACCCTAGTGACCTTAGGTTTTTATTTAACATATATTCACTAAAATATGCACTTATTACTATTACATTATGCCTCTAGTATGTTGTTATATACATGATTTCTAAGTTTGGAAACTAGGCACTAATGACACTTCTTTGGTCCTTTTCTTGCTTTATTTGGCTCTATTTACGTCTCTTATCTAACATTTGCATATTTTTGGTCAAGTCACAGGGATCCATGTTCCTATCTTTTACTTTGTTTTTATTTTCTTGTTGCAGGACAATACTATCTAGACAAGATAGTAGAGCCCATGTGTTAATGCCCTTCTAGGCGCTTTTGTCCTATTTGTTTGTTTTTCTCTTTTCGGTTTGCTTTGGATTTGGGTATTTTCTTATCTTCTTTTCATGACCTAGGTCAACTTTTGGTGTCATTATGTGCTGAAATTCAAACAAATAACTCATATATAAACACAACCTAATAACTATTCTAAGGGGCAATTGGGCTATCATTTTCTATATCTACCACATATAAAGAGAAACACAAGGGACTACATTTTGGGTTGTATTATTTGTTACATAGGAGGAGGTTATTCTAAATTCTATATCACACATTCTTACATTGGGGAAAAGTAGTTGTAACCCACTATTCTTCCTGCAAGTGACATTAGGGCATCCTATCTTGAGGGACATGGTTTAAATCACACACCACAATAACTACATGGAGTCTGAAATGTAGTGCACCGCTCAAAACAAGATCACATCGGGGTGACTATTGAGGTCAATCTAACTCTCTCATTTATATTTTTCATTCAGTTTAATGTGTGTTTGAGTCTTGTGTATGTAGTTAGGGTTTGTTTTTGTAGGTATAGGTGTGAAAAAGCAGTGTGTGGTGAACCTAAAGCGGATTACAAAGTGAGCTAACAGAGACAAGAAGCGACATGCAAGAACCAAATCCGAGATCTGTCGTGCGATTACTAGCGCCCAAACTAGATTCCGGTGCTTAGGCGGCCATGTCCTCTCCCAAGCTCTCATGTCCCTAATATCTTCATATGCTAGTTTCAGAATCATTGCTTATATAGCCCATAATGTACATGTTCGGATAAGTCACTGCCCCAAAATCATTCCGGACCTAGGGTGGAAAGATGAGTCATTCTAAAAACCCTATTTATCACTTATGTTTATATTTATTTTGTTTTATCTTGCTTGAATAATGTTATATCTATTTAATCAATTTTTTCCTTACATTAGATTTAATTTCATTAAATCATTTGTTGAACTCATTTATTGATCAAACCCTATCTCACTCTAGGCTCCTTTATTTTTGTATATTCTTCATGGCCTAGCCAAAAGATGTTGTGAAACCATCAATCCAATTCTAGTTCTCCTAAGTATGACTCCATGCACTGTGATTGGTGCTCAATGTTATTTCACCAATGTCGAGGATGAAATCACTTTTTATTTCAAGTCTCATATTACCCCTACTTACAACCTAAGCTGTACCACATATGTTTACCAAGATTTATAACCTTGACCTTGATGTTGTATTATTACCCTTTATAGAGGCCACTAGTGATTATGATCATGAGTCTATTGTTACTACTGAGACGTGTGTTAAAGATCTAGTTGATCTGTCAAGTGAATAAGGTCTTTCTAATGACACTTCTCTTTCTCTTGAATCTCTTTTCGTTTTCAATTCCATCATTTATGGCCCTAGCCCTCCTCCTCCGTATTCTTCTCCTCCCCTTACATATGAACAAATCCTTGGGAATATTAGAGTTTGGATCTCTAGTGAAAAACAAATGCATGAGTAATTGCAGAAATGGAAATAATTAATAATAAGATGCAATATGATCAATAACTCACAAGGAAAGAATGGCTCCAAATCAAATCATTGTTTCATATGCTACATAGGATAGAATAATGCAAGTCATGTACATATAGCAGGTGAATGTGCAACATCCTCCTAGATCAATGGGGAATAACTCTCACTCACTGATACTAGAAGTAGAGTTGACTCCACACAACTAGTAAGACAACTTAACATAGTTGATAAGCTAACTCAACCCAACCTGAAACCTAAATGAGCATATCCCATGAGTGTAGGAAAAATCCAAGTAAATAAAAAATACAAGGAAAATGAATATCCTACACTAACAACCCTTATAAGAACAACTTAGGTGGTCGGTGAAAAAGGAAAGTGGGTCCTGGTATAAAGGTCTCGGTGAGGAGGTACCCACGTATAATGCAAATCTCTCATAAAGATAGACTAAGAGGAGAAAACCCAGTGGGGAAAAACTCCCCCAAAAGAGAGATAAGTAACTCACTCAAGAAAACTGGAGAAGAAGAAGTAGTAGTGGTGGGTCTTGGTAACTCGGCCTGATGAGGTACCCACATATAATAATTACCCCCAAAGTAAAGAGAGAAATAATTGAGGACAAGAAGGTCCCCTAAGAAGAGTGTCGATGATGTGCTCCTCTACGTAAAGACCAAGAGAATTCGCATGCATGCGAAGCAATGTTCCCGCCCTTCTAAGGCCAAAAGGAGCACTGAAATTCGGCCCACTCCACAAAGGAAGAAGAATCCTATAGTACTCCGATCTTTGCATCTAGCTATAACTAAAAGGTGGCATAGTTCTGGAAAACATGTGCACAAAATACAATGGTAATGTCATTGCAGTATATGTGTCAAAGAGAGAAGATGGTGGGGGCCCAATAAACCTCACAAAGGGATCCACGAGAAGAGGTGGATCATGAACCGTATCTAAAATAGTGGAAGTAACAAATGTCCCAAGGTGGAAACTCCCAATGAGAGAGATGAATGGGTCCTCCAGAATGTGTGATGGCTCAATCGGAGCATATTCTTGTAATGAAACACAAGTGAAATCTTCAAATAGACAACTTGGGTCAGGAAGATAATCATCCCAATGGGGTTTCTAAATGAGATAAATGTCTAATAAGAATGTATTAGCATCACAACATGAAGTAGGAGGAGAATATTGTTGCGAAGATATGTTGGAATTCCAAGTCAAGCAACATTGACTCAAAGGTAGCAACCGGTGTATGTGGAGTGTCATCAACAAGGCAATCAAGATGCAATGGATCACGAGAGGCAGTGGTCACATCTGTCTCAGAGGAAATTTCTCCAATAGAACACTGCTGCGAAGAGTGAATGGAAGCATGAACATGGATGGCAATGAGCTTTGTGGAGGCAACAGTAGGGAGAGTGTGCTCAAATGCAAGATATTATGGCAAATTTTCAACATGGGACTCATGAGTAGCAACATGTGCAGAGAAACAATCAACAATGAAAGGGATGTGAAAAGGGGGAATCTATGGAGGCACTAGAGTGGTCCAGGGAAGCATCACTCTCAGATGGTGAAACAAGGTCACCATATAGCTGTCGGGTAATGGTCCAGACAGTGAAAGGGCACTCAATGTGCTAAAATGAACACAATGTATCCCTAGAAACAGTAAGACCAAGAAGGCCATAGACCTCATCATTGTGATTAAACCACTCATTCTTCTGTAGAGGCTCATCAAGCTTAGGAATGAGACCATGGAGGTAAGGCATCAAATGATGCATAGTGCAATGATTGATAATGTCTACCTTCCAAGACATAAAGTTCCTAGAGTCGAGCATAACATCAAAGCGTCGAAACTCTGTAATGTAGATAAACCCCCAAAATTATCCCAGATGGCACTTTATAACTTAGTGTGAAAATTACAAGTCCCTAGTGAGTTTTGCAAGAACCCCCCAAATGTGGCACTTTATAAAGTAGTGTGTTTACAAAAATAAATTAATCCATCATGTAGAGCACAAGAAAACATGTAATTTTGACCATAGCATTACTCAAATACGAGCCACCGATCAAAAGTTATAACAAATACAATTTCCCGTAAATAATGGTTTATTTAATTAAAATTTTGTAAACTGATTTAAAAATGCCGAAATGAGGGGAAATGGGGTCATATGTATACTTGTTATAACTAGAACGAGATGAAGAACATCAAAGGACATCATGCTCGGTCTAAAATGTATCCATGTGCAAGATAAGGGATAAAGTGTTTACACAAAACAAACATTAGGTGGGATTTGGGAACCCTCACACACTATTGACATCGCTACTACTCAAGAGGTCTCAAACCTCACTTATTTCTTACCTAGCATGTGATTTCTATAATGTGTGTAAAGAAATAGATAACCATGATCTTGCAAAATGAGATTGTACTTGTAAATTTTCCATAACTTGGATTAGAATGATGATTTTCTCCTTGCATTTTCAAATTTGAGTGGATGACTACCCTATAAAGATTATGCACAAAGTATACTGAACTCAAGAGAGTCTTGGAATGACTTTGTTTGTGCTTGTTTTTAGTGTATACTCATTAAGATCTTTGGGTGTTATGTGTGTATGATATCCTCCTCTCGATAATGGATGAAAACTAGGTTATATATGTGTTTTAGATATAGAAACCTTGAATAAGGTCGACTAGGAATGACCCAAAGGAATTTGAATTAGAAAAAGTTTCATTGGGGAGAAGGGACCAAAGCAACTAAGTTGGCCCATAACATATAGGTGTTATGGCCCTCCTGTCTGTTATGGTCTCAAATGCTTGTGTGGGTGATCTAAAAGTTAAAATTGCAATGTGCGAGTGTATGGCCTACTTTGATGGAGTAATGTAACCATTTTGCGAACAAATATGTTGTGTGTGCAAGCAAGAATGAGTGATATGTAGCTAGGGATAAGATGATTGGTCAAGTTGAGTAAGTGTGGACAAGTACAAGAGTGTTGTATGATTTGTAGTAGCAAGACATGAATTACCAAAATGAGTGTCTTCATTTGACCCCTTTAAGTATGGAGTTTAAAATTGTGTGCGCAAAGGAAAATTCACTGCGTGTGTAAATACACTTTGTCTTCACTCGAAGCGCCTTGTGCTTATGTTAGGAATTTGTTTGTCTTGATTGTGTTTGTTTCTCTATTATGCGTATTTGCGAGAGAAAATAGTGTAGTCAATGTCCATAATGAGGGAAATTGAACTTTAACTTTGGAAACTTTAAAATTAATGTGATAATAGTAATATGTATGGTAGAAAAGTAAAATAAAGTGAAAATAGTAATATGTATAGTAGAAAAGTAAAATAAAGGAAAGAGTACACCTAATTGTTTTGCGAGAGAGGGGGAGAGAATACTCCCGCTACCATTGTTATGGATATGTGCTAAACTTTATATTAGAGTTGAATGGAAGGACTTGGGGATGATCAATCCCCAAGTGGAATGTGTTGAAGAGAATAGAAAGATGTGTAAATGTGCCTTGCATGGTGAAGAGAACTATATGGGGAACATTCTAGTTGTTCCACATCCCTCCACAAAAATATGAGAAATGGGGAGTCAAGCCTATGAAGATAAAATTCACCTCGATACTCCTCAAAACCCACAAATAAGTTCCATCGTAGATGAACACGAACCTAATTTATTTGCAAATGACGACACAATTTACTGGGGCAATGCTAGCTTGCACGTACCCTTAGCGCCACCATAATCCAACTTTTACCATGAATTCTATAATAAAAACCGAGTAAAAATCATGTAAATGTTATAGAGAAATTGTACCAAGTAAGAAATTTATTGAATTTACACTTAGAATGGAATTATATGGAATTGGCCATAACGTCCGTACGTTATGGTCCTTGTTGTAGGTTTTGGTCCTTGTGTAATTCCTGACCCAAGTTTATTTCTGAACCATTTTTTTAACCTCTTAAATGTATGATTTTGTACCTTTTATTTTGTTTCCTAGTTCTAAGGTGCTACGAGGGTGACATATCACCTTATGGTTTCCCCCTTGTTTGGGGCATGTGAGATAGAGCAATATGAATACGACCCAAACAAGAGGACCTATAGTTGATGTGCACATGTGTTGTAGGATTCCTACATGGGAAAAATGGGAGTGCGCATGGTGTATACCATGGCACATACACAATAGTATAGTATAAAATATAACAAAGTGTTAGTGACAAGCAATAAAAAACAACACAGTAGATATAAGTAAAAGCATGTAAAGACACACAAGTAGAATAGTCATGGAAAACAATATGTTGTATACATGGGACACTACTCAGGATGTCATAAGACAATCAAGGCACTCAAGGCTAACAAGCAATAAGAAAGTAATATAGGGCATTTCCCTCAAACAAGTGAAAACATAGATCAAGCATGTAAAACAAGAAATGAGCTAGAGATGAAGATGAGCTCATTTTGGAAGTGACCTATAAAACAAATACTACACATGAAGCACCCATTAACATGTTAGAGTAATAAAGAGTATGAAACTATGTATGTAATGAGTAAATGAGGTAATAGGAAGTAAATTAGTAAATATTGGAATGATAATACTTGTGTGTAAGAAAGTGTAAAGTGGATGCCCCACTTGGCACAAAACAACTGGTAAAGAGTAGTGTCAAGAATCGACATCGTGTAACATGCATGTAATTAAATGTACCATGTGAATGCACATGTGTATAGAAAAAGTATATAGCATACTATGTATCAAGCTAACATGATAAGTAAAGTGCAACATGAAAAGTATAAGTGTGCAATAGAAACAACCAAGCAAGAGCAATGCAAATTTTTTTAATTTTTAACATATTTGAATGCTTTTGAATTTTTATCATATTTTAATGTGTTTTAGATTTTTAATCCCACCAAGGGCATAGATGAAAACCTATTCTCCGAAGAAAAGTAAGAGTGATCCGAGAATGCCCCCAAGGAGGGGAATATTTAGATTTTGGTGCTTTTGATGAATTAGAAAGTGTGTAAACATGGGTGAGAAAACAAGGTTTCCCCTCAATGTGTGTGCCAAGTGAGGTTTAGGTGTGAAATCACTCCCTCAATACTCAAGTTGAACCTATAAAAAAAGTGTGACATCGAGAAACGAGGGTGGGAAGTGGATTCCCGATGGGTGAGTAGTGTATGAACTATCCAATGAGAACTTCTCAAGGAGGTGAAGAATCTACCGGGAGATGGAGGCTTGGGCCTCAGTTATGCCAAATAATGTGACTCAACCGTATATGCCATAGAAAATTTTGAAGGAGACTCAAATGGATTGCATACACAAGAATCCATACATGACTTAGATAATTAGTGAATATAATTATGAAGGGAAAACCCTACAAAGATAAAAGCTTTGAACCATGTACGAATCAAACACTAGTGAATTATCGGGAGGAATGTGATAATAGAATAAATACGAAGAGACTCAATGAAATGAGGGTAGCACATGAAGAACCTCATGAAGAGGGAGAGACATAAGGCCAACCATAAGTATAAGAGGTGATATAGAAACATTAGGAGCAATAAAAACATAGCAAGGTGTGCACAAAGTAGCATATGTAAGATTATCATGAGTAACACCATGTAGACATGCATTGGCCAACATAACACAAAGAATTGCATCAATTGTAGTGGAAGTAAGCTTAAGAACCTAATTTTTAAATTAGCTACAACATGTATTAGAGAAAGGAATTCCTATAGAGGAATATCATAGGCATAAGAGGCTTATAGAGTAGTTACATCTTGTCATTGTATGTAGGCATGGGACAAGGTATTGGGTTAGAATTAGATCTTTGGGTTCGCTTAGTGGAGTAGTTGTATTAGAACTATGAGGACTATGAGAAGATATAGAAGGAATGGAAGCTTTGACACCCTTATTGAAAAATTCCTTATTATGGTAAGAAATACAAACATCGTTATGTTTACCATTATGTAAAATATCCTTTTGAAAAGTAATAATAGAAATACATACATCATTTGTAACAACATTTTGTTCACAAGAAACTAAGACATCATGTTGTAAAGAGAGAGAAGGAACACTAGCATAATTTGCAATAACATCTTGTGCATGAGTAGATAGAATATCATTTGGAGGAGGAAGGGAGGAACACACATATTAATTGTAACAAAATTTTGCGCACTGTGCAGCAGAGGGTACAACATGCATGACATGCAACCAAGGCCGACCTAGAAGAATATTAGAATTAAGGTTATGAGGCATGACCTAACATATAAAATTAAGAATACAAGGACCTAAGGTAATTGGTAAAGTGATATTCCCCAATACCCGCTTAGGTGCATTGTCAAACCCACCAATACATAGGGCATAGGGAGTTAGGTTGTTAGCAGAAAGTCCAATTTGATGCAAAAAAGATATGTTACAAATGTTAAGGCCAGAGTCATTCTTAACAAGAACACGATTAACCAATGCATTATGACTTTTAACTTGGATATACAGTGGAGGAGCCTCATCCATGATGTGAAAGAACAAAGAAGCTGTTAGAAACCCCGTGACCCTAAAATGTAGAAAAAGAGTTAAGCAAAAGTGATTGTTGTGAAATGAATAAAATGAGCATATATTGAAATAGAAATTGAATTTTACAAAACCAAAAGAGGTATTTTTGAATCTATGTATTTGAAATAAAAATATCCAATGGAATTTTCTAAAAGTGTGTATTTTTTTTTACTATGCCCTAATAAGTAAAAATATTAATTTTGAATTTCCTAAAATCGTGCTAAAAGAGGTTTTTGTTGAATATGTAAATATTAAAAATAACTCCGAAAGGAATTAAAAATAGAGATGTTATGCTCTAGATATGAAATAATAAGTGATTTGGTAATTAAGAGCCTTAAAAAGTGACCCAAAGAGAAAGATTGACCATGATATATGTGGGATAAATGTGAAAATCGGTTTGAAGACAAGTAAGAGGATGAAATCGTAATGGAATCTGAATACAAAACCTAACAAATTTTGACATTCTAAAACCAAGGAAGAAGAAGAAACCCTAAGGCAACTAGGGTTTGGATAATAACAAGCTCACCAAATGATTTAAAATAAATGGTTAATATCTCTAGGGGTAGTAACGATATTAGATTATCCTAGTCAATTAGTTTCAAGGCTAATTGTGATAATATCAAGAATAAACATTAAACAATTATAAACAATGATAAGTAACAATAGATAAAACACTTGCAATGAGAGACAAAATATGACTTTGTTGATCTCCCTGCTTTGTGTGATGATCTCGGTTGGTCTAATGACTTAAACAAGCTGAAATGAATTGATAGAGCCTCATAATTAAAACTATGTTGAATTATTTTACCGACAAAAACGGATGGCATGAGACAAAGTGTACACCCACTATGTCCCTTTCCATAAGATCTTGTCCCTTCATATCCTCTTCTCCTAATACATTTTTTGTATTTGTATTTCCTTTGATATGCTTCATGCTAGAATTCGGGTTCTTGAAATTGTGTGATGCTCGATGTGTAACTCATCGATCCTTCAAAACCCCTGGATAGTCAATAATTCTGAAAAATAAACATTAGGTGGGTTGTGGACACCCTCGTGCACCTCTCGACGTCGGCACTACTCCAAAGAGGGCTCAAACCTCACGTCATTCTCTCATAGCATGTGATTTCTCGAATGTGTGCAACCAAATAGTAGTGATCTTGCAACAATGAGATTGTACTTGCACCTTTTCCCTAGCTTGACTTGGAATGATGATATGTTCCTTACATTTACAAATGAGAGGATGACTTTCCTAAAAAGAGTATGTAGAGTATATGGAGCTCAACGGAGTTTTGGAATTAATTTTCTTGTGTTTACTCTTAGTGTATGCTCATTATGATCTTTGGGTGTCAAGTATGTATGATCTCCTCCTTTTGATAATGGATGAATAACTAGCTTATATATGCATTCCAAATTTGGAAACCTCAAATAAGGCTAACTAGGAATAACACGAGAGAAATTTTAATTAGAAAAAGTTTCATTAGAGGAGGAGGGAACAAAGTAGCCAAGTCGGCTCATAACGTATAGGTGATATGGCTCTCCCTATCCGCTATGGTCCCGAGATACTTGTGCAGGTGATCTAAAAGTTAATATTGCAATGTGTAATAGTATACCCTACTTTGATGGAGTAATATGACCTTTTGCAAACAATTAGGTTTTATGTGCGAGCAAGAATGAGTGGGACATAGCCGTGGGATAGAATGATTGGTCAAGTTGAGTAAGTATGGGCTATGCAAGAGTGTTGTACAATTTGTGTTGTTGCAGAAGACATGAATTACCAAAATGAATGTCTATAGGGTGTCCAGATCTAACACTATAAGCTCAAAACTAAAAGTATACATAGTAGTGGGAATAAAAATTGACACAACTGATGGGAATGGAAAGAGAAACAATTGATGGGAGTAGCATGAGTAATAACCTTGATAAGTTCAAAATTACATTGGTAATGGTAGTTCTGCCAACTTGGCTAGAAGATGATTCTCGAGTAACATCTTATTAGAGTTGTGATTAGGGATATTCATTAGTGATTTGGAGTGTAGACACAAAATTTATTCACTTGGGTACAGTTCTAGGTCCTAAAGCATACTATTATATACATGATTCCTAAGCAATAAAACTAGTAATTGACAGTGTACTTCGGGCCTTTTGCTTTATTTGTTATACTTTTATTGACCTTACACACCCTACAACCACGTTGGTATTTGAATGATTTATCTTTTATAGCCTCAGACACTAGCACCCAGTTATGACACTAGTGCTCAAGCACTCTTATCCCTCGTGGGTGTTATTGATCCTTTCTCCCCTTTTCTCACTCTTTTGGGTCTCTTTCACTTCTTTGGCATCTTTTACACTTTTGGGTTATCCTTCCAGATGTCAATTACAAAATTCAAACAATGGAATCATATATATACATAGGTATAGCTCTTAAATGAAGGACCAAACACTAGCATTATATATTATCACCTAAGCTTGCATCCAAAGGCACAAGAGCATTACAAAACATCCATCTAGCACATTCACTCAAGGACAAGGGCCGCATTCTTACGTATACACAACATAGGAAGGAAAGTTTATTCTATTTTATCTCACACATTTTATACATTGGCTCTGATATAGATCTAGCCCACTCTCATTGTGCAACTTGCATAAGGGCATCTTAAGGCATCATCACACACACTTAAACATAGAACTACATGGAGTCCAAATGTGTAGTGCAACACTCGATTTTAAGTTCACTCTTTGAGTGAACGTCAAGGTCGGTCTAACTCCACATGTTGTGACTTTATTTTTAGGATTTGATTTGGTTTATGGGTATGTCATGACTAGACATTTGTTTTGCAGGTTACGTGTGCAATCGGTGACATTGAAGCAATACCGGAGTGATAAACAAGGATCAATAGCGAAGATCCTCATGCACGAAAAGATCGAACCTAAGCATCTGGGTGGACACTAGTGCCCAAATCAAGTCACTAGCGCCTAGGCACCCCCATCTTCCCATGGTACTCTTGTCTGCATAGTTCTGAGTTCCAAAACCTCTAGTGAGACCCGACGACATCAGTGTCCCCAGATTTCATCCTGAAATCTAAGACTACCCTATCTAGATTTTTTTTAACTTTTAAAATAATGGGTCGTTTTGTGTTTTTTTTGCCAGAAAGTTCCTATAATGTGTTGAGATATTCCCAAGGAGCCATATTAGCCATTTTCGCCAAATACCTAGATGCCTAAAATTGTTATATTATATCGTCGGGATTTGCTTGTGGGAAATTTGTATTTAATTATTTTGAGCCCCGTTTGAGGCAATTTGCGCTCCGGTTTAACCTGTTGTGATCGTATATATCGTTATTCCAATATACTGGTAGGGTTTTAACCAGGAATGAATCCTGGGCTTTATTTGTAACTTCTGGCAACGTTTTGTGTTTTTGTGTTTTCTGTTTCATTTTCTGTGAAATTTCTCTGGATCAATTCCTTTGCCGGTTTGGCCTGATTCTTGGCCTGGAGTATCTAGAGATCACATACGCACGTTGTGCCAGAAGGAATTCGCCATCGGAGGTCTGGTTCTCTGGGAAAAAAGCGAAGTCGTGCACCAAAAAGCCTCTTTTGGGTTGGCTACATTTTTGGAAAAAGAAAGCTTGAAGTGGATCATGGGATTTTGGGAAGCGGCGAGGCAAGTGAGAATTTTGTACTGCCACAGGTACTTTTTCCCATGGAAGCATCGTCACTTATGTCACAATGGGAAAATTAGAGGCGGAGGCGAAGGGAATTTCTTACTTGCCTTATGATGTAAAAATTCTCATTGTGGAATAAAAGAAAAAACACTTAAGTAAATCATGGGATTTTATTGCACTGCTTACGAGGGTAAATAATCTCATTATGAAAGTCAAACGACTTAAGTGAATCATGGGATTTTCAGGGCTGCCTTGTAGGGTAAATAATCCCATTGACATCTGAATTTTACAAATAGAAATTCTTTATTCCAAAAAGTGCGACCCACCTTGGGTGAATAATAAATGCATTAAATAAATATTTGTTAATATTTATTCACCCAATTTTGGCGCCTGGCTTGTGGAAAAGTCAACAAAAGTAAATGGACAAAAGGAGGTTGAAAATAGACTTTTCTAAAATTAAATAAATAATATTTATTTAATGCAGCCCCTTTATGTCAAAAAGTGTGCCCCTTTTGGGAGATAAATAATACTTTTAAAGTATTAAATGATTAAATTAATTCATATTTTCAGTGGCTAAGGTCAAAGCATACTCTGAGGCTTGAGTTAAGTGGAAGCAGAAGTCTAAAATTAAATAAATTTATTTTATTTAATGGCAGCCATAAGCATGCACAAAATAGGCGCCCCATTTAAAGAGTGAAGCTTATTAATTAATTAATTAATTGCCAGTGATAGGAAAGACATTAATTAATTATAGAATCATCAGGATTATATAAGCAAGGGCTGCCATAAGGATGAATTAATTAATTTACAGGCAGAGAAGTGCAGCCCAGAGGAAAAGTGCACCCCATTTGAAGAGGATTTTTGCTCAAAAGAAGGTGAAATTAATGTTGAAAGCTTCTAGAATTGGCGCACAAGTTGAAGGAGGTTTATTTGTGTCTGGATAATTGTTTGCATAAGTGATACAGGTGCTCAGGTGAAGTTGGTAAAACCCATGCTTGCTTTGCATGTAAATAAAACATTAATTTTTGGGCAAGAGGCTTGAATTATGCATTTTTATGATTAAAATCCACTGTTCATGGTCAGTTGCCATCTTTGTCCGAATTAATTGCAAGAATTCGTTCACGGGTGCTTTCTGAAAAGAAAATGAGCTTAAATCAATGTTCAATACATTGAATATATCCTCCGAATCGAAGAATTATTCATATCTCTGCACTTTTGATTTGAAGAATTCGCGAGTAAGAAGAAAAAGAATTGTTCGGACAAAGATTGCTCCACCATGGCAAAGCGGATGAAAGAGAAAGCTCGGCGGAATCATGCGTAGCTTCTAGATTTTTGAAGTCAATAGGCCCATATCCAGATCCGATCCGGATCTCATAATTGCAAAAGCTTTCAGCCAAAGGCTTCATCCCCTTGTTTCTGATGCAGCCAGTGTAGAAGTCGGTGCGTGGAAAATTTCTCCCATGATCTTGCATGTGCTCTCAATCTTCCATTTGAAGCCTTCATTGAAGTTGCATTCACCCTAGTGCTTTCGAAATTTTTAATTGCTCATATGCGATTAAAAATAAAAATGATGAGTTATTTACTGACGGACATTAATGCACCGATGCGTGTACGGGAGAAGAAATGCAAAAGCTTCAAGGATAAAAGAGAAGACAAACCGAAGGCAAAATTCCAGCTTTCCAAATCCAGGCCGCTTCGATTCCGACTTGTTGTTTCCAAATTCAGCTTGTTTCTAGATCCATAATCAAAGGCAAAAGAATCAGCTACATGCAAACATGAAAAAGAACAAGACTACAACTTTCCTCTTCCTTCTTCTTTCCTCCGACAAAGTAATTGAGCGATCAATTAAATTATACAACTTAAGTGATTGGTTTAAAAGCCATTACTTGAAGAAGTCAACTACTTAGAGATAGGTGGCAGACATGTAAAATAGAAGGTTCTATTTTCGATTGCTGAATCATACATGTCATGCAAAGAGGAATTCTAGGAGGGAGATTGTCAGTTGTTTCCTTTCCCACTTCCACATGTGCCAATTCAACTAAAAGCTTCCGACTTGTAATTGCCCCTCTACATTCTATAAGTAGAGGAAGAACCTTCGGGTTAAAGATCAAAATTTGTAAGCAACATTCTTGTGTTCTAGACTTTGTGTTGAAACCCTGAGAGCCACTTGAAGCAAAGGAATATACAAAGGAGCAGATTTCTACGAACTTTGTGTCACGGTGCATTTTGTTTCTAGTTTTATATCTTATATCTTTTGAACTTTGTGTTATTTCAAATCTAGATCCGAGCTACCTTTGCTTATAATTTTGTGTGTTGATATCTATTAATTTCTTCTATGTGCATGTAATCAACTCTGTTATCTATTGATTGGGATGCACATCTTCCCCATTTCTTCTCTGTGTTTACATAATTTCCTTCTTCTATAAACATTTCCTTTCTTAAGCAGTACTTACTTACTTTAACTGAGCTTCGATTATGGTTCATGAACTGAGTGGTAAAGTAAAACCCTAATAGATAGTAGCATATTTTAACCGACAAATCTTACATGGGAGCCTCACTTTGGTAAATGAGGGAGATTTATCTCACGATTGCCTAGGTTTTGTGTTATGCATAAAATCTAGCCAACAGACACCCTTCTCATTTTGTTTCAAATGATTCCTCGATCCCAAAACACTTCTTGATCACTCGGAAACCAACTAAGTCATCTATCTCTCTCATTTTCTTAGGGTTTAATATTATTGCTTGTTTGTTGTTTGTCCATTTATTGTATTTTATTACTTGTGTATCATACACTAAGTAATTACTCTGTGATTAATATTTAATTCAATTTATATTAAATCATTTGGTGAACCCACTCGCTCGAACCCTACCTTTCTTCTAGGCATTATTCTTATTCTTCTCCCATGGCTTGAGACTTATGAACCCTTTACCGATGAAGATCTTCATGATCTCCAAGCCCATATTGTTGAACATCCTCAAGACTTAGATCTCTTATTATTCATTTCTCGTGAGGAAGCCACTAACCTAGTTGAGCTCAACCCACTAGTCTCTAATAATACTTATCTTCCTATTATGACACAACCTCCTAATTATACCCTTCCACCCACCTCCATTGTTCCTATTTTTATGCCTACTCCTACCAATAATTTCACCCCGCCTATTACTTCTCATATGCGACAAGTCTCCTCTTCGGCATTCAAGACCTAGATTCCTTATACTAAGATCTACAACTCCAAATCAGTGAATTACAACAAGCTACATCACATTATTTTCTATCTTTAGATTCCCCACTACTCCTTTATAGCCCCTTTTCACCGCTATATCCTCTTAACTTCATTGCACCCAAGATTCCTACCTTCAATGGCCATAACGACCCTAAGGAGCATCTTTGATCTTTTCATGTGGCATGTCTTGACTATGCAGATGATCTTACATTACTAGCTAAATTATTTCCTCAAAGTTTACAAGATTACAATATCTGATGGTTTCACGATCTACGTCTTCATTCAAGAAACCTCTTTTAGCTTAATCATTTTGGTGAACCTGACTCTTTCATGCTTAGGATCCTCATTTTTCTTTTCCCATATCTCATTCACTTTCTCGAGTCTCCTTGCTTCATTTTCTTAAAATTCACCCATACTATCAAGGTGCTCTTCACAAAACCCTAACGACTATGTATCTCCCTATTAACATGTTGCCTTCACAAGTTAATGTCATATTTGATCGTCTCTCCGATGACTCTATTAGTTATAATGTCAATCAATCAATTTGTAAGTCTATTCAAGATTTACATTCTTTATTTCAAGATAAATTTTAGGTTATGGAATCCACAATTACATCTTTAAAATATGAAATCCAACATCTTAAGAACACTTCTCAGATCATGCTAGTTCTTCTTCTCATTCTCATTCTATGTCTTTTACATGTGCTCATATTAGTGAGCCTCAAGTCTTTCCATTACTAGAGCCTCTCATGTTTGATCACAATGTTAAGCAACATGACATTCTTACTAAGCTCCTTAGTCATCAATTGATCATTTTTCCAACTACTCATTCTACCCTCCTTATCACTAGTCAAATATCATGGTCTCCCATTTTGCACTTATCATCGAATTAATGGAAATAATGACAATGATTGCTATGATTTACAATGAAGAATCAAACATCTTGAGCATCAAGGTTTTATCTCATTCACTACACAACATCATGTTACACGTCCTCTCTAATTGTTACATCTCAATGGGTTCCTAAATCTGATTCGTCTATGTCTAATGAGCATCATGCCATCGTTTCTAAGGTTCCTTCTATGGAGAGTCAAGAACCGCCTAAGAAACTGCCTCTCAAAATCAATATAGCACCCCCTCCTTTTAAGTCATCTACGACATTACCAAGTCAAAATACGCAACCACCTCTCAAAATTAATCCACCTTCTTCTCCTATCAAGTATTCTGCAATCGTCATCAATCCCACCTAAGTTACCACCATTCAAGATTCCTCCCCATCCTACTCCACTTCCATTTCCAATTCATTTTGTCAAAGCAACTACTCCTTCTACTGATAGCCAGGACACATTTCAAATTCTGCCACCATCACATGGTCCTACATTTCTTTGGCCTACCATTGTGTTGGCCCTCACTCTTATCATGACACAAACAACGCTCTCCCACAATGGCAAGGTATCTCTCGCGTCGTTGCATAAATCTCCATCATTGGCACACTTGGGGCATCACACTTATTCTCCTCCCTTCTAGCACTATCAATTGTTTCTAGCATGTCCTATCACACTTAACGATTTGTGCTTCATAATTCATCTTCTTAGTGCTTTACAACCCTTTGGTACACGCATTGTATCATCATTATCCGATGACGCACTCTTGTGCTTTGGTTCACACTTGACTATTGAGGGCATACTATACATAGGAAACTCACACAATGCACATTATACATTCGACTTTACTACATAATTCACACATCATGCATCATACAATAGGACATCTTCTCTTATAACATCTACTATACACTTTGTGTCTCATTCACTATACACATTCACACTACATCTCTCTTACATCTACTTCTACGCATTGTGGTCATTACCCTATGATGCACTCTAGTTCCATAGTCCATACTTGACTATTGAGGGTATACATCTCAAATGGACCTCATCACACTCACACATTTAATCAACTCATTCATTCACTCATGCATTTACACTCTACACTTGGCACTTTGACAATCATATCTTCCTAGAAACGCACATTTAAACTATTTCTCGATGACACGCTCTCATTTAAGGTTCATTCTTGACTTTGTATAAATAAATGAACCTCATTTCATGCATACACATCCACTTGAGGGGCACATAGCTCCTATCATTCACACTGCATTCCATTCCACCTCATCTACAACATACTACATATCTTGGTTGGATTTACTCCTACTTACTTCCTTTACATGTTCACTTTATTACACATGCTAGATAGATATATTGTATGTCATTATCTTTATCATACACACATGCATGTTCACTTTCCTTTCTAGTTGTGATCACAAATTATACAAATCTATTGCACTGCGCAAACATGAATGTTTGGTGCCGTACTTATTACCAATCCACAGAGGCTCCCGAAGGCATCAACTTTCATACATTACAAGTGTTATTGTTTCATTTTGTTTCATAGCACACTACTATATCAGATTATACACATTTTGACATACTTTTATCTTTCTAACATGCTAACGGTGCTTCATGTGCAACATTTGTTTGTAGGTCTATTTACTTCCATGGTTATCTGTTACATTGTTTGTCATTTATTTCTCTTTGTATGTCATTGTTTATGGGATTTTCTCTTTGTCTTGTGTGCACACTTTTTGCTTTTGGCTTCTTTGGCCTTGATTTTCTTACGATATCATGAGTGGTGTCCCATGTTTGCAACCCGCTTTTTGCGGTCTACATTGTCTTCTTGCTTGTTTACATTATCTTCTTGCGTCTTAGCTTACATATTGTCTTCTTAGCTTACATTTTGTCTTATACATGTGTGTTTGTCTTTGCTTGTACTATCACCTATCTCCTAGTGACTTATTTTTGTGTTCCTTGGTTTATACCAAGCATATTCCCTACCCCTTGTAGGGCACAATTTCAAGATAATCTGGTTGATCCTCTTTTGGGCCGCATACTCCTTTAAGCAACGCGTCATATGCACCCCAAATGAGGGGGAATCATTTGGGTGAATTAGTCACCCCATACAGCAGTCTACATTCATTACACAACACATCATAGTACTAGTACAACACAATTTTCAGTTCTTAAGCACGGCGATGCCCTTTTTAGACACCCATATCTAGGGGGCAGTTACACAATGATTGGTAGTTTAGCACAGTCTACATAACTCCAAAAATAACTTTTACAGGGCACACGGTCCTTAGTACTTGTGTTTGTACACACCATTTGTAGTGGTGTTCCACATTGCGGGAAACAATTAAAGGTTGGAAGAGAACACTAGAATTTTCTTCCTACACTTCTTCCATGACTTGGCGTGATATCACCCCAAAAACTCGCGGCCGACGTAACTAGCGTGAGATTGTTGGAAAAACTTGTTCATCTACAACATCTTCATGATCCTTTCTACACTCTTTCCTCGTCATGGATCAGGTGTACATGTTCCTTTTTCACATTTTCATATTTTACACATTTTGATCATATACATGTGTAGTTGACTATTTGTCCATTCTTCTCTTTTACGGGTTTGTTTGTATGGGAAGTGGTAGTCAACATCAACAACAACAACATCAACATCAACAACATGCACATTACAACATCTACATATGTGTTGCCCCTAGGTTCATTTCCATCATCACTTTTTGCACTTTCTCCTCCTTAGCATCCACGCTTCACATTTTTATCATTCCACGCTTTGTCTCATCCTTCGGCATGCTTTAGTCATAATTCTACATGGTTATCGGTACACATTTCTTATCTACTTTATGTTCTTGAGATTTCTACTCACCAACATATAGTGGGGGTAAATGTAGACATAAAATCATGCACTTTGGGTAATTATCTAGTCCTGATTACATACTATTATTCATATGATTCCTAAGTGAGAAAAGTACTAATTAACCTTGTCTTTGGCCACCTTTCTTTGCTTTCTGTCACTTTTCTTGGCCTTACACCCTTACTTGCTTAGTATGTCTTTTCATACGTTGGCATTTACCATCCTAGATAGTAGTTCCCAACCAAGATGCCAACGTCAGGCGCCCTCGTCCCCTTTGGGTGCCCTTGACCTCAGTATACTTTGTTCACACTTTTTGGGTCCTTTCTAGCCGTTTGAGCATCTTATATTTTTGTTAGTCGGTCTTTTTCGGGGTTAATTACAAAATTCAAGCAAAGGAATCATATAAATATAAAGTTATGTGATCATAATAAGGGACCATGCATTAAGCACTATTTGTCACCACCTAAGGTTACATCCATCAAGCATCTAAGAGTGACATTGTATCCATCTAGCGACATTCAGGGACACAAGGGCTGGTTATTACGCATACACTTCATATGAGGGAAGTTCATTATATTTTATGCATACATCTATTACATTTCTTTACATCTAGCTACTTTGCTCATTGCTCAAATGCGACACGCACAAGAGCCACCGAGGCGAGAATTCTACACACACATATAGAACTACATTAGGTCTGAGTTGTAGTGCAACATTAAGTCGTAAGTTCACCATTGTGACAATTGAGGATAGTCGACCCCTCATCCTGCATTTTTATTTTTAGGATTTGATGTCTATTTGAGGGTTTTGCAGGTCAATACTTCATTACAGGTTTCTAGTGACTTTAGCGATCACTATGCGACCTCATAATGACCAAAGAAAAATAGCGAACAACTAGTGACCACTCAAAGGAGGTTTCTGAGTATTTCGCAAACCCGGGGCCCCGAAACAGGCCTAGGGTGCCGCGCAGTGCCCTGTCCCTCTCCAGCGCCTAGTCTAGCTTATTCTTCTAGATCTGTATTTTTTTGAGCTTTGGTGCGACAGTCAGTGCTTCGTATTTTCTAGTTCTCCAGCTCTGTACACCTTTGGGATTTCTACAAATCAACTAAGGCTTCTTACCCTCTCTTTGCACTTAGGGTTCTTACTTTATTGTTTCCTTTGTTTGGCTTAATTTTTGTACTTAATTGTTTATGTATTTACTCCTACAATAACATTAGATTAGGCATAAATTCACATTTTAGCTTAATCACATACTTAGTCAATGTTTCCCTTGCACATTTTTTTTATCAATATCGGTACTAAAATGTCAAACGTAGAATTAACTCAAATCAAACAAGGATCCAATGAGAGTCTAACATAATATGTTTTGTGTTATAAAAACAACCTTGCTAAGATGACTAATGTACTCATTGATTCTAAATTGCAAGATATATTTATTCAAAGTCTCTTACCTCCACTTCAAGAGAGTGTCATCTTTGAGACCTCTCCCTCCTTTGATTAATTATGCCATACACTCAAGGTGTATGAAGGAAAACTTTATCTATGGGAAAATTGAAATACTATGATACTTCTTCATCCTCATCTTCTAATAGGTTTCAAGCTAAATCTACTTTCAAACCATCTCCTAAGCCTAGTGAAGCTAAGGCCACTATTGAAGTTGTTTCATACCTATGAAGCTTCATTACAAACCACGAGGCATACATTCACTAAACTACCTTACGGACCTCGATTTCTATTACCATAACTTATCGAAAGCATTCTTATCACTCTTCCTCCACCACTCAATCTTGATCCTTCTCGCCCCCATAGTCGTAACTACGATGAAAATGCACGATGTGACTACCACTAGTGCATTGGGCATTCTACTTATCACTACTTTGAAATTAAACATCTCATTAAAGATCTTATTGATAATAATACAATTGAGCTCCCTGAGTCATCTAATGCCAAACTGGTCAATGATAATCAAAAGCTAAAAATCTTTTATTACATGCTAACTATTTTAACTAACTCTTATTACTAGCCTACTTTGTTTACATGTGCCTTGTTTACCATGCACATCCTTTACCCCCTACAAGTATCCACTTCAGATATGTATATATGTGTGTGTGTGTGTGTGTGTGTGTGTGTGTGTGTGTGTGTGTGTGTGTGTGTCTATATATATATATATATATATATATATATATTGAGTCTTTTCCTTTGCACCACATTCTCCTACATTCATCACATGCACCCCAAACAAGGGGGCATCTATTGGGTGAACAAATCACCCCACAAAGATCTTAGAGTTCCATCTGACAACATAATACAATACAAAAATGGCATAGGAACATAGTTACAGATTAGCTCAAAATCATACTTGGGCCCAAAACATAGAGCATACACTAGAGCCCAGTCCGAATAGCGACGGTGGGCACTTGTGTCCCCTTGGGCACTTTTTTCTCAAGGGAAAAAATAATAAATTTCTCAATTGAGGTGCGCTTTACATCAATTTTCAAATCATTTCTCCGATGTGAGCACTTACCTCCGATTCTGAATTCAGTCATATTTTAGTTATAATCGGAACAAATTGGAACAAATTAGGGGCGTACCATCCCCAATGGTGCTTATTCGGGAAGTGTCATGGGAGGAGATAAAAACCAAACCTCTCTCCCCAACACTCTTCTCTTGGTGTGAGATCGCCCAAAACCTCAATATTCGGGAAAAAAATCAGCTTACTTGAAGCAAACATGACAATTTTTGTCTCATACTCTCTTACATATTAGGTGCACACTTTCCTTTTACACTCTTTACTTACTTATACATGCATTACTTTGATTTTTCATACATGGAACTTTGACTACTCTCTCACTCTTCTTTTGTAGGTTTGTCCTTAATATGCAACAAGAAGCATCTCACATAAGCAAACACAAGTTCTAACAACACGCTACTACCCATATGCTTCACCCCTAAGGTCCACTTCCCTTTCCTAGTCTCCACAATTCACTTGTCCACTTAGCTCATTATCGACTACACTCTTTTCAACGAGATCATAAGATATGTATCTTTTATCTACTTTATGATATCAAGTATTCACTCAACAACTAATTTGGGGCGAGAATGTAGACACAAAATCTATGCACTTGGGTACATTTCTAGGTCTGAGAGCATATTATTATATACATGATTCCTAAGCAAGAAAACTAGTAATTGACAATGTTTTTAAAACCTTTTGCTTTGTTTATTATACTTTTATTGACCTTACACACCCTGACCATGTCGGTGTTTGACAAATTTATCTTTGTGGCCTCGGACACTAGCCCCAGGTGCTCCTGTCCCTCTTGGGTGCTCCCGACCCTTTCTCCCATTTTCTCACTCTTTTGGGTCTCTTTTACTTCTTGGGCATCTTTTACACTTTTGGGTCGGTCTTCCAGTTGTCAATTACGAAATTCAAACAAAGGAATCATATATATACATAGTTATAGCTCTGAAATGAAGGGCCAAACATTAGCATTATCTATTATCGCCTAATATTGCATCCAAAAGCACGAGCATTACAAAGCATCCATGTAGCACATTCACTCAAGGGACAAGGGCTACATTCTTTTGCATACACAACATAGGAAGGGGAAGTTTATTCTATTTCATCTCACACATTCTATACATTGGCTACAATCTAGATCTAGCTTGTTATCGTTGTATAGCTTGCACAAGGGCATCCTAGGGCACCATCACTTACACTTACACACATAACTACATGGAGTTTGAAATATAGTGTAACGCTCGGTACTAAGTTCACTCTTCGGGTGACCACTAAGGTAAGTCTGACTCCACATGTTACATCTTTATTTTTAGGATTTGATGTGGTTTGTGGGTATGTGTAGCTAGACATTTGTTTTGCAAGAGTTACATTTACAATCAACGACATTAGAGTGAGACCAAAGTGATAAATAGGGATCAACAACGAAGCTCCTCATGCATAGAAAAGATCAGAACTTGAGCATTTGGGTGGACACTAGCGCCCAGATCCATTCACTAGCACCTGGGCACTCTCGTCCTCCTGTGAGTACTCCTGTCCTACACAGTTATGAGTTCCAGAACCTCCAGTGAGACCTGATGACACCCTTCTCATTTTGTTTCAGTAGTTCCTCAATTCAAAACACTTCCTAATCACTCGGAAACTAAGTCATCTCTCTCTCTCATTTTCTTAGGGTTTCATATTATCGTTTGCTTATTGCTTGTTCATTTAATGTATTTAATTACTTGTGTATCATACACTACAATAGTTACTCTAAAATTAAAATTTAATTCAATTTAGATTTAATCATGGAGATATTAGCTAATTAGAGGTTTTTCGTGTATGTGATATTTACATGATTTTTTTGTTGGAAGGAAATTTGTAGCATTTCTTTACCACAAGAAGAATCTACCACCGACCATTATTGTTATATTTGTTTTTGTATATATACTTTCTTTTAAATTGATTCGAGTGTAGATATCATCTTCCAACATATCATTAAAGCTACAATCTAAAAATTGCTAGATTAATTTGATATATGACTAGGCATATGCATACATTAACTTTAAAAACTATTAAAGAAATTGTAATCAAAACAACTAATTAAACAACTATTTTATGCAATCATAAATCCAAAAGTTCATCCTATAGTTTTATTGTCATGTTAAATGCCTAAGATGAAAAATTTAAATTTTGGTCATGACAACCAAACCCCCACTTGAAAACCTCCTCCTCGGTTATTGTAAACTCTTCTTTCGGCCAACCTATCAACTGTTTCATCCTCATTTTGGCTAAGAAGAACATGATAACATAGTTTTCAAGTGTATTTCATGTGTAAGGAAGTATACCTAGTTTGACTCATGAAGTTGTTGAGATCCAAGGTGGAGTAGTTGTTCTGGAGGCATAAAAAGGGATATTTTAGCCATTTTGCAACAAAGGAATACCCTCCGGAGGATGATTCAAAGGAGTTAACACATCTTGGGGTTATTTAAAGGAGTATTGAAGATATATAGGGAAGTTTCAAATAATTATATGGGGTCATATGGTGTTATGAGTCATTCAAGAAAAACAAGGTCATTGTGGGTATAAGGAATGATAGCTTAAACGGAGAAAGTGAACTTGTTATGAGGATTTTGGGAGTTATGGGAAGATTTGGAAGCTAAAAAAATAATTAATAGAAATATATTGGAATTCATCACATGGAATACATATCGAGTTATGGTTCAAGTCTTCATAATCTTCTCATGATAATTTGAGTCATTACGTAAAAGCCCCTTTGTGCCGAGAGAGTGATTGGGCCTAAAAATCAAAATTCAAGACTAATGGGATATTGTAAATGGTTGTAATGAAATCAACAGGTGTTTTGGATTCAAAATCATATAAGGTTTGAACTTTGAACTCCATGTCTTGCTCCCGAGGTCGAAAAAACACTCTTCATGTATTCGACTTCATGTTAGCATGATGACATCAACATAGTTTTCAAGCTTGAGCACACTTTTCACCCTCATATATAATTGATTTAATAAGATATGATACTAACTCTAATTTCAAAGTCACCTGCTGTGATAATATGCAATCAATACAAACGCTAAACACTCTAAATATGTAATCGTGTAAGCAAATAGGAGAGATAGGGCACCTATCGATTTACAACTATCCTGGAACAATGATGAACAGGCTCGACAGGTGTCGAAAATGCTCGATATTAATTATAGAGCTTGCGGATAGAGTTGGACATGGGTTTCTGGGCTAGGGCAAGGGCACCTAGGTGCTAGAGACCTCTTAAGGCGTCGGTGATCGTACAGAGGGTCGAATCTTATTTCTCCGTGTCGCTATGGTTTCGCTATCACAACATGTTGATCACCTGATATTCACACTTGGATCGTTGAGGTACCTGTACCCTACAACACAAACCCTATCTACTTGGACAAGCTCAAAAACACATCAAATTGGAATTAAAAATGCAATATGTGAAGTCAAATTGACCCTGACGATCATCTGAAGGATGAACTTATATCCAAGCGCTGCATTACAATCCAGATTCCATGTAGTTCTTTATGTTTGTGTATGAAATAATGTCCTTAGGTTGCCCTCGTGCCAATAACGCCAAGATAGCAGGCTATAGCTAGATAAAATGCAAATGTGTGAGATGGAATCTAGCACTTCCCCTTCTTATGCAATGTATGCAGAGTAAGTAGCCTAAGAATACAGTCCCTTTGATAGTATGTAGATATGTTTGCCCTTTAGAATTGTCTTCCCTTATAATATTATGTATGTTGTGTATATATATGGATATCTTGTTTAAATTTTTACACCGTGACAAGAAATGCCGACTAAGACCTCGGGATAAGAATAAGAAAATCTGAAAAGGCTGACCATAAATGTCAAAATAAGTGAAAAGAACAAAGAGGACATGAGCCCAAAATGGAACCGTACGCAAGCGTCTAGAATGGGCGCTGGTGTCCTAGGATAAATGACAACAGATGTGAAAATACCGATAGACGGGGATTCCTATGACCTGACCAAAACTGGGTACATAAGTGACAAATGTATAAGAGAAAGACAATAGAAATCAAGTCAAATAAGTGGATGGACTAGGGAGTGTGTCACCAATGAATAATTTTCTTGCTTAAGATCCATGCATATAACAACATACTTAGCGGTATAGTAAAATAGTACTATATGGATGATTTTGTGTCTACATTCCCCCTCTTTATCCTATTTGAATGAAATTGAAGTAGTGTAAAGGAAGTAAAGGAACATACCTATGAGAAGTCTGGAGAATCCTTGTCGCATAAGTGTGTGTAGAATGTAAGAACATGTAGTGTGACGAACCATAGATCATCGTATCGACCCATGTGGCATAAATAGAGATAGCGAGCCATCGTAAGGAACACTTGGAGAAAATACTTGAGATGATTTATAGATTTTGGAGATTATGATTGTTTCCAATGGAAATTGAGGAGGTAGGAAGTGATCAATTCCCAACCCGATTTGTTTGTAAATGGGAGAATTTGGTCGTCTTGCCGCCAGAGGAAGGGTGTTGGGGAGAGAGGTCTAGTTTTACTCTCCATCCATGACTACATCCCCAAAAGGTCCAACCATTGCAGACTGATAGAGACAAAATTTAGTTCCTTGTTGTTCTGTATTAAAGAACCCATATAGGAGCAGTATAGGAAAGGTAATGATGTCTCAATGCCCCCACTTCGGGTGTTCCTATTTGAATAATGCTAAATGGATTCCAAGTTCGGTCATCTGGAAGCAATAGAAAAAGTGAAGTGACTCCCAAATTAGGTCATCTGGGAGAGAGTAAAGTAATTTAGCTCCCAAGTTAAGTCATTTGGGAGAGATAGTAAAGTAATGTAGCTCCCAAGTTAGGTCATCTGGGAGAGATAATAAAGTATGTTTGTTATATCGACTGATTGATTTGATTTGAGTGGTAGAAGATAGATTTACTGAAGATGTGCCTAGTATATTACTCATGGAGAGATTTTTACTTTTTACCCCATATTAGGCCATTAGGGGAATAGATATGAAATAATAGAAAGTATTTAAATGTTGAATAGATTGATTTGTTCCTTCGTTGGAATAGAATTAGAGAATGATTGCAATAGTGATGTGTTAAGAGTATCGTTTGATTATATTGAAACCTAAGAGGGATCGTAAGTTGATCCCGATTATGTGCCCCCTTTCAAAGAAAAGGGTGGCGGTGGAGCTAATGAGCATTGAGCCAAAAGTAGAGGTGAAAAGATGTAATAATGAACAAGATGTAGTATAGAAGATGTTGCAAGATTACGTGTATGTTGATTAATATATGTTCCATATTTAAATATAACATTGTCCAGATGATGTACAAGTCTGATGGTAGGAAAAATTATGGATCGAATGGCGTAAACAGGGGAAGGAAACGGAGTAAAAAAGCTCAAGATATGAGCGAAACAGTGTAACATGTATTAGTTGTAAAAGTGGTTGTAAATAGTAACTATAATATAGGAAAAAGTGGAATTACTATATATAGTAATAGTGAAAAGTGAATAATATTTCATTTACACCAAGATTGATTGAGATTTGGAGCTTTGAGTTGTGAGGATGCCACATGTTAGAGTAGCAAGTTTGAATAGGTTTGAGAGAGTAATGCGGCGAATGTGGCTTTGCAAATGACCGATGAGTTGGTGAGTAGGTTATTTTTGAAAAATGTGGTGATTTTTTTCCATTTTTGTCGATTTCTGTAAATTTGATTTTTTTTTGTGTTTTTGTGCATTTCTAACTTGGGTCGGAGTGGCGGGGCATTAATGTCTTTTGGTAAACTAGCGCCCGAGTTTTAGGCGCTAATGACCTATTACGGGGTGCTCGCGACCTACTCCTGGTCTTGTGACAACCCAAGAGAAGGATTTGATAGTGCAATGTGAAATATTAGTATTTTGATTAATTTTTGGACTAGGATTAGTGGGTTTAAATATGTATGTAGTAATAATGTTAGAATTTTGGTGGTGTTTGTGTTGCGCAAAGAGATATGCACTCGAGAGAGTTCCACGTGGGTCGACATTTGAGCACATTGTTGACCTTGGGGTTATCTGATGTGGAGTGGGACATACTAGACCGTTTCATCTTGTAGCACATAGTGAGATTGGGGAGGTTCCCCATAATATGCCTATGGTGACTACATTGTGTGAGAGGTGGTGTGCCGATACATGTACCTTTTGGTTTCCTATTGGTGAGATGACGGTGACCTGGAGGATGTATATCGATATTATGACTATCGATTATTGGTGAGAGAGTACTAGTATGGTTGTAGTGGATGGCCAAAGGCGATATGAGTAGCGAGATGGTATTTTATTGAGACACAAGTATAAATAGAGACCTATATTAGTCTAGATGTTATATTGAGAATAGGTGTTCCGTGGTTGTGGAAGTTTATCGTAGTGGTTATAGCTTCATCGGTGGCAATAGAGGGTGGCGGAGTGGGTATATTGTATAAGATGTATGATATTTTTCAGCACATAGAGGAACATGGGACGAGATTTGCATGGGCATAATGTGTGTTGGCCCATTTGTATAAAAATTTATATAGATTCACACATGAGGATCATGGGGGTAGCCTAGGAGCCATGAATTTTTACATGTATGGGCATATGAGCACATTACAATATTGATGCCACTCAATGAGACATGCGTTGATTGGATGAGGTCCGATATATTTGTAGTGAGGTTGGTAGGCACCCAGAGCAAGAGATTGGACACAACCACTTATAGGTCAATGCTTGATTGAATGGGTTCGGGGCCATCATATGGAGGCCATATAGAGACTACGGTGGTTGGTTAGAGGATGGAGTAGAGTTGTGGTGCATTCGATGCACCATGTGGTTGGAGGATCGGTTTCTTGGAGTGATAGGGTTATTTCAGGTGGAGTATGGGTTGAGGTAGTTTGGTATGTCCCAGATGTGCCCCAAAGCCATATGTATGGGTGAGAGATATCAAAGCACCAAGGTGGCCATGAGTGAGGCCGAGTTCGACAGAGCACAATTAGTGCATCTTGGTCCAAATGAGGCAGATGCGGCTATAGAGCCGATATAGGTGGATGATGTGGGGTGTACATAAGGCTATAACGAGTGGTGGGAAGCTCATTGGTGGGTGTTATTATTTCTAGTTGTTGTAGATGAGGTGGGTGGACCACCGGTTGGAGGAGTAGAGGGCGGGCACCCGCCCGACAGTGGAGATGGCCTAAGCGGTAGCACTAGCTAAGTGTAAGTATTGGTTGTTGATATTTGTTGATTGTTACTTGATTGTTATGTATTTTTAAGTGTGTCGACTAATGCGGTGATGGGTGGGTGCATGTGATGCCTATTGATCATTAATTGTGGATTCATCAATTTTCACATTGATACAAAATATGCATCCGGATGTGCTTGTTGGAGGTGGGATGCTTTGAGCACGTAGATGATATTGCGAGCAAACATGCCCATTTGTTTTATCCGGTGACAATAGCGGTAGCCACATGTACTTTACTATTGAGTGAGTGTGATGAGGCTCGTGCGAGAGACTAAGCGAGTGAAAGAGGCCATAAGAGGAGTTCTAGCTCAAGATATATTCACAAGAAATGTAGAGCTTCAAGGTTGATTCACAGAGCAGTCGATTGAGGTTTCCATATTATAGAGATAGATAGAGAGATATAAAGGTCGCCACCAACAACACAGATTGAATGGTGAAGCATCTAGTTTTAGAGTTCCTGTGATTGGATATAACGATAGTGAGGATGACATATGATATATGTGTTTGAATTGAGGCATGGGGGGTTGCTCCCCAATGATTGTATTTTGAAACTATGATTTTTGACAAGATATATATAGATGGATTATTGGTATCATTGTGTTGTGTTGATATGCAGTGATGTATGATGTGATGATTGTTATTAATATGTTGGTTGATGATGTTTGATATTTATTGCGTAAATGATTATGTTGATTTGAAATGGATGATGATGTAGATATAAATAGATAAGTAATAATTTAAAATAGGATTGTAGATTTGAATGAATATGGATATTATGCGATGAATAGAAATGGATGTATGTGATGTAATGTAATGAATAATGTGAGATGACAATGTGATTGTGATGATAGAAAGTAGTGCGATAAGAGATGGAAAATAATGTATGGAAGCATGTGTAAATATGAGGAAGAGTAGGGGAAATAAGAGCGATTCGCCTAGTGTATGTGTATGAAAATGAGATTCATTTATATAAGACCCCTCGAAAATCAAGAATGAACCATAGAACAAGAGTGTGTCATCGGGTAATGAGGTGATCATATAGAGACCACCTACCAAATATTGAGAGGTCGGCGAGGAATGGTGGAAACATGTGGGGCAAAAGAAACATGAGTGTAGGAGCCAAATTGAATGTTAGATGAAATGGTGCCAATTATGGGAGATATAGTGGTAGAAAGCACATATGCCAATGACTTAGGAAGTCAATGGGAAGTAGTAACACTATGAGGAGGGTGAGATGATGTCGTGATGGATGAGCTAGGTGAAGGATGTGGATGGATAATGATCTTAGGAGGTGGACGAATGACAACCTTAGAAGTAGGTGGAGGAGACAAGTGAATAGAGGTAGAAGCATGTTTATGTAGAATGGGCAAAAGAGACCGCTCACGAGAGCGAAGCCAAATACAATGACACCTTTGTCTTCTGATTGTTGTAATTTATCATATAGAGCACAACAATCATTATCATGGTGGCCATTGATGCATTGAAAATTATAATAAGGGTGATCACGATGGCGATGCAAGAGATGAGGAGGATGATGTTGATTAGAAGGAAAACGGATTAGGTGTTTGTCAAGAAAAGTACGTGAGACATCACGAGGTTTTGTAGCATATGGAAAATGTAATGGTCCCCGAGGAGGAAATTGAGAAGACTTAGGTGTAGACCGATGCGGTGGAGGGGAAGGAAGATGTTTACACAGAGGAGGAGATGGTGACCATGGAGGACGCTTAATGGATGGAAGAGGAGATGAAGTAGTAGGAAATGGAGTAGTAGAATAAGTAGAAGTAGGAGGAGATGGAATACCATATGCTATAATTAGATATATAAATTTATAGCATAAAAACGTAAAAGATTCACATGTATCATATAATAATTTTTCTTTTAATGTAGGAATCAAGCCATGACAAAAGATAAATTGCTTTTCTAAATCAATTGGCTCAAATAATAATTGATGCATACAATAATTAAAGTGTAAAATGTAATCTATAATGGGTTCTTTCTTTCCTTGATGCAAAGTAGGTAAACGATCATATGTAACTCTAGGACCATTGTTAACCATAAACCACCTAAGAAAAGCATCCTCCATATCACAGTAAGTGTTAATAGATCCATAAGGAAAATGAGTGTACCATTGAAGAGCATGATCAACAAGACTATGATGAAAAGCTTTGAGGAGCAAGCAATCATTAGAATAAGAGGCCATTGTTGAACGATAATGCTTGAGATGCAAATATGGGTTGTCAGTGCCATCAAAACATGTAAATGTAGGCATGATGAAATCCTTGGGAAAGCGGAATTGTGAATTTTTTTAGGTATTGGATTGTCATGCAAAGAATTATTATCAATGGAAGCATAGTAGGCTTTGCTTTCGAGTGAGAGTATGAACTTGAGTTTGTAAATTACCGACAACATGCATGAGAGATAAAATATCATGTGAGGGGATGGTAGAAGAAGTGAGAGGCACATTGAGAGGTCAAAGATTGCCATTGTGAGTGATCATGGGAATGTGAGAAGAAGAAGTAGATGTGGAAGGAGGAGAAGAAGTACTTGTAGGAATAATAGAAGCATCATGAATAACATCAATAGAAGAAGAAGAAAGAGGCGGAAGAGGAGAAGAACATGGAATATCAATGGAGATGTTAGAAGTAGAATCAAAAGATATGATAAGAGGTGTACTAGTAGGAATAGTAGAATTAGTATGAATAACATCTGTAGAAGAAGAAGAAAGAGGTGGAAGAGGAGAAGAACATGGAATATTAATGGATATGCTAGAAGTAGAATCGAAGATATGATAAAAGGTGTATCATTATGGGTAACAACCTCGAAAGAGAAGAAAGAGGAGTACCAAATTCACATCAAGCGGTTGGAAGAGGAAAAACATCATTTCTAACGGTTAATGACCATAAGCATAGCCTACATCACTATTAGACATATTTTCACATGCTAGTAATTCATCAAAAGAGTCATCAACAAATAGTAGGATGACTATCATGAGATTTAACATTGCACTCAGTGGAAACATTCTTCATAATTAGGAAGAGTAGGATATGCAACTTTGCATTCATCTTGACTACTAGTAGAAATAACATCATACACATGTACATTTTCATCAGTTAGAAGTAACATTATTTGTATCTACAATGTCACAAGAAAGACCAAGCATATAATCTATAATAGTATTATCAAGTGTTATAATAGGAGTAGAAGAAGGTGGATTAGCATGGGTGACTATGGAAGAACAAGGAAAACATGAAGTGAAGTTTTGATTAGGCAAGACTATGGAAATGCTAGAGTTGTGAAAACTAGTGGGAATGGTGCTTTCATGAGCAAGAAGTTGTTGGAGAATTTTGGAATCACAGTGATCATAACGATAAATATCACTAAGTTCAGCTTGTACAACATCATCAAGGATAGGTTACACACTAATATGTTCCATATCCTGCTTGGGAGAAGAGGATCTATTTTTAGCCATGAGGGTTTTGGGGATCCTAGGGCAAGGAGTTCTAACAAGAGAGGGGTTCACCAAATGATTTAATAAAATCTAATATTAAATCTAATTTCAGAGTCACTACTATGATAATATACAACAAAATAAAAATGCTAAGCACTCTAAAGATGCAACTGTGTAAGCAAATAGGAGAGATAAGGCACTTATCGATTTATGCTTATCCTGAAACATATCTAAGTTGGAACAATGATGAACAGAACTTCGGAAGGTGTTTGTTAGGGCAAAATCACAAGCACACCCGGATGCTCGGTCGTTTCTAGGTTGACCATACTATCATCCAAAGGTGTGATTACATAACATCAATCCTTTCTCCAAGTGTGGGACTTGTAGAAATGAGAAAGGAATCTCCAGAGAAGGTGGTTCCTGCTCCTAAACTACCCGCCACAAGCTATTCCAAAGCGAGCAAGCTAATCTAATCCTAATCTAACCGTGCGAGGAGACAGAGAGAGAGAGAGAAAAGGGAAAAATAGCAAAATCCTACACTAAAACGGTGATACACCGAGAGAAGGGGAAATTTGAACATCTATCAAAACTGCCATGGAGCAAAGAGAGGTGAGCAATGGGAAGGATGGACGGATGCATCACAGCCCAAAGATAGATTTCACACGTAAAATGTCCCAAAACTCCATGAACACGGCTCCAAACCCGCAATGAACATTCAAACATGCACAAATACCTGCAATGATGAAGAGAGGCAAGAAGAAAAAAAGCAAAAACGAGCAAGGATGGACGGATGCATCACAAAACACGTTTTGTTGCTCCGAAGTTTACATGAACATCATTTCAATAGTAAAAGGCAAAAATGCCATTACAAAGAAAGGGAGGAGGTTCGAGCTCCATTTTCAACCCCGGAGCGAGAAAGAAGGGAGGGCAGAGCGAGAAAAGATGAACCACTTCCATCTAATGAGCCAAATCTGGCTTTTTACAATGCATGGGTCGAGCCCAGGAGAGAGAAACATGGGAAAACGTGCAAGCAGTACAACCATTGACCAAAACACATTCTTCATTAAAATTGGTGGTTGAAACATCACTTCTGGCCATGCTGAAGAAGAATGCGACCCATGTGCATTAAAATCGGTAGTTGAAACGTCAGTTCTGGCCGTGCTGAAGAAGAATGCGACCCATTTGCATTAAAATTGGTTGTTGAAGCGTCAGTTCTGCCATGAACACGCGTCAGAGCCTTTTCTCAAATTTCTCTCTCCAGACTGCACCAAAATTCCAGATTAACCTCGAAATCATGTAGAGAATTTCATGAGCTTTCCGTTGATATAAAGAACGTGTAAATCCGAGCTCTGGATCGGAAGATATGTAGATCTGAAGATTTAGAGCACAAAACAGGCGGAACGGATTTTTAAATTTTTTCCCGCGCTCTACCACCTGGATGACACGTGTCGTGCGCTGATTGGATGCGTTATTCTCTCTCCTTCCCTGTCCCGCGGGTTTTCCTTGAAAACTTTGACTTTTTGATGATTTGGAACATTTTTCACTTTTCCTCCGCGCCCCCGCCACTTGAGACACGTGGCATGCATTGATTGGTCGACAGGGGGCGCGGGGCAGACCTTCGCTTTTAGCTTTTCGACCAAAACTCTTGCTAAACTCTCTAACTCCTTCCCGGGCTTCGAGCTTATCTGTTCTTATGGACACGTGTCCTCTTCTGATTGGCTCGGGCTGACCCTTCAAAACTCGCCCTTTGACTTTTGGACTTTTTCCCTTGTGACACGTGTCGTGATCTAATTGGTCCGCGGGTCTGCCGGCTTTTCGCGCCCTTCGCGTCCATTTGTCCCGAATGTCCCGGTCTTTGCCTCGAGACAAAACTTCCGATCCGCCCGAAATGGGCTTCCATGTCCCTTTTCTGCCGGTGACACATGGCGTTGCTTGATTGGCTTTCGGCTCCTTCTTTATCCGCGTCTTCCGCGTCCTTTTGTCCCACTTGTCCCAAAGTCTTTGAAGTTTCCTGTTTGCAAAACCGGGCGGTTCGCGCCCTTCGCGTACATTTGTTCCAACTGTCATGCAGACTGTTTGGGACAAATTCTTCTGATCCACCCGAAATGGGCTTCCTTTGCTCTCGGCCACTTCGCCTTTTCGCGTCCTTCACGTCCCGATGTCCCAGATGTCCCAAATCGCTTAGTGCGAAAGTTCTCCAATTCAGCCGATTCGGGAGGTTCGCGTCCTCGAAGGCCCAAATGTCCCGGCGCTTAGTCGATTTTCTTCTCCTTGGCCGAACCGCAAGCATTCTCATCCGCGTCCACGCGCGTCCCGACGGCCCGGATGTTCCTTTGCTTTGCAGACTACACGCGGCCTTTCGGCGATCTTCGCGCCCGACGTTCCAAATGTCCCGACTGCTCCTAGGACAAGGACTTAGCCAATTTTCACAATTTTTCCTGGCCCAAGCTTGTTTTTTGCAACTTTTTCACATTTTCTCGAGCTTGCTCTTTCCTTCTTCGGCCAGGGAGTTAGAAAAAATATGAGGGGACCCCTGGAAACATGATTCTTTGCCCTGAATTAATTTATCTACCTGGGACTTGAGCATTTAATACATGTTACCAAAATTACCCTGGGGGGAATTTTGGATAACAATTTGACGACTCAGTGGGGTCATCTGCCTACTAGATGAAGTTACCAGTTGCCTGAAGCATCCATTGGGCATGGAGTCATGAGTTGTAACCTGCAACTGATCTAAACTTTGAAAATCTCCTCTCTGAGCCACTTGAATCCATTGAACTTAGAGTTGTTCTCACCAAAATGCCATCAAAACGAATGCGTGCAAGAGCAAACCCAAAGAACACCAAAACTATGTACAGAAAGGCGAAAATCATACATGCCCCAATGGAACATGCAAAGTGTGCACAAGCACTTCTTCTGCAAAGCAAACCTACCTACTCTACTTTAACTGGAAGCAAAGGCAAGCTAAACAAACCCTCAGAATCGGTTGTGAGAAATAGCTTCCCTTTCTCAAAAGTGGCGAGCCATGAAATTGATTTGGAGCTGATCATGGCTGTTAGGATGAGTGGAAAATCAACAAGAAGTTGGTCTTCCACCCAAATCATCAAGGTATCAGCTGAAGGCAAATTCAATACCTCTTTTAGTTGCTCTGCATTTGGATTGAAGAGGTATGACAGCTGATCCTTGGTACTTTGTAGCTCACCCTCATGCTCAGAAGCAAGCATGACTGGTTGTGACTTCTCCTTTGGCTCCAATGAAGCCAAATACCTGATTGGGCAAGGTATGATCCGTTTGATATGCCCATAGCTCTGATTTTCAACTCCAAGAATGGAGTTCTCTTGTAGACCCTCTTGGGTGGATGGTGTGGAAGAAATGGTGAAATTCCTCTGTCCTTTCTCTTCCTCCAATGAAGAACATGAAAGATTAAAACCTTCCAATCTCGGTTCCAAAGAGCTGCTATAAGATGCAGGCTGCTGCAAATGAATGCTCTCCTCCATGACAACAGGCTCTAGTGTTTGGAATGTGGATGATGAAAGAGAGAATGGTGGAAACTCAACCGGTTCTTCTCCATCAAAACAGTCCTCCAAATCTGACAGATAAACTGCCTCATGACTGTCCTGCTGCAAATGTCCAATCTCTCCCATGGTGTTCTCTTGATCTGCAACTTGATCACCATGGTTTCCTTCACCCTCCAGAATCGAGTTTGAGAGATCAAACTCCTCTTCAGTACTAGAACTTGAGAGAGGTGAAGTAGAAAGAAGAAATGAAGGTTCTCCTGTAGCCTGCTTTGTGCTCAAAGCTCTTGGATCTGCACTTTTCTCCTCCACAACTAGAATGTGCTCCTCTTCTTTTAGATTTGGAGCAGCTTCTCCTTCCTCTACTACTTGAAGACAATCTTGCTCTTGATAGAACTCTTCCTCCAGCATGAAGTTTGTCAAGTCAAACTCTTGATCTAATCTGCTCTAGAGGACAAGTTGGGACTGCAAGATCTTCTTCTTCTGCTGCAACAAAATCAGTCCTGACCACCATTTGTTCTCCAACTCCCATCTCTTCTGAAGGCTTAACCATCAAGGGGATCTTTGTCATCCCAAATTTGGCAGCCCAAACCCTCAAGTTGTCTGTCATTTCTTTTCTTCTTGGCTCTTCCTCTTGTTGGTGATTTTTTGCAATTTCTTCTTCCCCACATGGAATTGGGAATGCAAGAGGAGGGATGGGTTGTAACTCAATTGATTTGGCAATTTTTTGTGGTGGTAGAGGAAGTGAAACCTCTTGTTTCTTTGGAGGAGGGGGTATTTCTATTAGCTCTTGTGGAGGGGATGACTGTTTGGAAGGAAAAAGGAAAGAAGAATTGAGATGAGGTGGAAGACTAGGGGGTGGAGAAATGGATTCAACACTTGGGACAACAGATAGAGAGTTTAAAACTTGACACTGCTGAGATAAAACAGATTGGGAAAGAGGAAAAAGAAAGGCATGAGATGACATGCTTACCTCTTGACAAGGTTGCTGAATACTCCTCTCATACACCTCTATTTCTTGATCCATTGTGCAAGTTGGGGCAACATCTTCATCATGAAGTCCAACTTCTCTTGAGGGTGAAGTGTCTTAGAAAAGGGCCTCCCCATGGACAAGGAGTCTTGCAACCAATTCTCAAAAGCTCTCATTTGTGTTGTTGCTCGAATCGCACCATCTTTACCTCCATCTTTTAGATTTGTTCCAGCAGATCTGCATTTTCTTCTTGACTGCCCTCATAACCAGCATACCCTTGTGCTTGACATGCTTCATATCCAAACTGACTTTGGCACTGCTGCTCATATGGGTATGCATACTGATCTTGAATTTGTTCAAAATGCTGATTTGGAGGATTTGTAAAACATGTTGGAGGTGTGATAAATCTACTGTTGTAAATGTGAGTTCCATGATGGAAATGAAGGCATGATTGCACAACTTCATGGAATGGAAAAGAATGAAAGAGACAGAAATAAAGATGGGTGGGAATGGATGAAAAATAGGTCTGCAACTCAGAGAATGAGTTATTAATTAGATGGAGTCGCGAGATGTGTTTGTAAGTGCCTCCAAAGGCTGAAATCTTCACAGGAACACACCAAACTCGCAAAAGATGAAGTGAAAGACCTCTAAGGTCCCACCGTGGTCGTGCCAAAACCTTGTTAGGGCAAAATCACACACCCACGGATGCTTTGTCGGTTTCTAGGTTGACCATCTATCATCCAAAGTGTGATTGCATAACATTGAATCCTTTCTCCAAGTGTGGGACTTACGAAATGAGAAAGGAATCTCCAGAGAAGCTCTGGTTCCTACTCCTAAACTCCTGCCCACAAGCTATTCCAATCTGAGCAAGCTAATCTAATCCTAATCTAACCATGCGAAGAGACAGAGAGAGAGAGAGAGAAAAGGGAAAAAAGCAAAAGCCTACACTAAAACGGTGATACACCGAGAGAAGGGGAAAGTTGAACATCTATCAAAACTGCCATGGAAGAAAGAGAGGTGAGCAATGGGAAGAATGGACAGATGCATCACGAGCCCAAAGATAGATTTCACACGAAAAATGTCCCAAAACTCCATGAACACACTCCAAACTGCAATGAACATTCAAACATGCACAAATACCTGCAATGAAGAGAGGCAAGAAGAAAAAAGCAAAAACGAGCAAGGATGGACGGATGCATCACAAAACACGTTTTGTTGCTCCGAAGTTTACACAGAACATCATTTCAATAGTAAAAGGCAAAAATGCCATTACGAGAGAAAGGGAGGAGGTTTGAGCTCCATTTTCAACCCTGGAGCGAAAAGAAGGGAGGGCGAGCGCGAAAAGATGAACCACTTCCATCTAATGAGCCAAATCGGCTTTTTACAATGCATGGTCGAGCCCAAGAGAGAGAAACATGGGAAAAACGTGCAAGTAGTACAACCATTGACCAAAACACATTCTTCATTAAAATTGGTGGTTGAAACATCACTTAAGGCCATCTTTGAAGAAGAATGTGACCCATGTGCATTAAAATCGGTAGTTGAAACGCGTCGATTCGCCGTCTTTGAAGAAGAATGCGACCCATTTGCATTAAAATTGGTTGTTGAAGCGTCGATTCGCCATGAACACGCGTCGAGCCTTTTCTCAAATTTCTCTCTCGGACTGCACCAAAATTCCAAATTAACCTCGAAATCATGTAGAGAATTTCATGAGCTTTCCGTTGATATAAAGAACGTGTAAATCCGAGCTCTGGATCGGAAGATATGGAGATCTACGAAGATTTAGGGCACAAAATAGGCGGAAGGGATTTTTAAGTTTTTCCGCGCTCTCGCCACTGGATGACATGTGTCGTGCGCTGATTGGATGCGTTATTCTCTCTCCTTCCCTGTCCCGTGAGTTTTCCTTTAAAACTTTGACTTTTGATGATTTGGAACATTTTTCACTTTTCCTCCGCACCCCCGTCACTTGAGACACGTGACATACATTGATTGGTCGACAGGGGCACGGGCAGACCTTCGCTTTTAGCTTTTCGACCAAAACTCTTGCTAAACTCTCTAACTCCTTCCTGGGCTCCGAGCTTATCTGTTCCATTGGACACGTGTCCTCTTCTGATTGGCTCGGATGACCCTTCAAAACTCGCCCTTTGACTTTTGGACTTTTTCCCTTGTGACACGTGTCGTGATCTAATTGGTCCGCGGGTCTACCGGATTTTCGCGCCCTTCGCGTCCATTTGTCCCAAATGTCCCAGTGCTGTCTAGGACAAAAACTTCCGATCCGCCCGAAATGGGCTTCCATGTCCCTTTTCTGTCGGTGACACGTGGCGTTGCTTGATTGGCTTTCGGCTCCTTCGGCTATCCGCGTCTTCTGCGTCTTTTTGTCCCACTTGTCCCAATGCTGAAGTTTCCCGTTTCGGCGCGAACCGGGCGGTTCGCGCCCTTCGCGTACATTTGTTCCAACTGTCCCGAACTGTCTGGGACAAATTCTTCCCATCCGCTCGAAATGGGCTTCCTTTGCTCTCGGCCGCTTCACCTTTTCGCGTCCTTCGCGTCCCGATGTCCCAGATGTCCCAAACTGCTTAGTGCGAAAGTTCTCCACCCGACCGATCCGGGCAGTTCGCGTCCTCAAGGCCCAAATGTCCCGAGCAATTAGTCGATTTTCTTCTCCTTCTACAACCGACATTCCGCGTCCGTGCGTCCCCGACGGCCGATGTTCCTTTGCTTCGTAGATCGCTGGCGGCCTTTCGCCGGTTCGCGCCCGACGTTCCAAATGTCCCGACTGCTCTGGACAAGAGACTTAGCCAATTTTCACAATTTTTCCTGCCCAAGCTTGTTTTACGCAACTTTTTCACATTTTCTCGAGCTTGCTCTTTCCTTCTTCGGCCAGGGGAGTTAGAAAAATATGAGGGGACCACGAAACATGATTCTTTGCCACAATCAATTTATCTCGCTGGGACTTGAGCATTTAATACATGTTACCAAAATTACCACAGGGGAATTTTGGATAACAATCTTAAAACACTCGATATTAATTCTGGAGCCTACGGATAGAGCCGACACGAGTGTCTAGGCTAAGGTGAGGGTGTCTGGGCATCGAGACTTGTTAAAGTCTTGGTATTTGTGTAGAGAGTTGGAATCTAATTTTTCCTACGTCGCTAGGGTTTCGATATCACTTCTTGTTGATCACCTGATATTCACACTTCGATCACCTAAGAACCTATAACCTGTAACACATACCCTAGCTACCCGCACAAGCTCAAAAACACATCAAATTAGAATGAAAAATGTAATATTTGAAGTCGACTGACGCCAACGGTCATCCGAAGGATGAACTTATGACCGAGAGCTACACTACATTCCAGATTCCATGTAGTTCTTTGTGCTTGTGTGTGAAATAGTGTCCTTAGGTTGCCCTCGCTAATGACGCCAAGATAACGGGCTATAGCTAGATAAAATGTAAATGTGTGAGATGGAATTCAACACTTCCCCTTCCTATGTAGTGTATATAGAGTAAGAAACCCAAGAATGCAATTCCTTTAATAGTATGTAGATATGTTTGCCCTTTCGAATTGCCCGCCCTTATAATAATATGTATGTTGTGTATATATATGGATATCTTGTTTGAATTTTGACACTAGTGACATGACATGTCAACTAAGACCTTGGGATAAGAATAAGAAAACCAAAAAGGCTAACCACAAATGTCAAAATAAGTGAAAAGAACAAAGAGGACAAGAGTGCCCATAATGGATAGGAGCGCCTAGGTGTGATTGTCTAGAATGGGTGCTGGTGTCTTGGGATAAATGATGACAGATGTGAAAAGACCAATAGACATGGATCCTATGACCGACTTTTGACTAGAACTGGGTACAAAAGTGACAGATGTATGAGAGAAAGACAATAAAAATCAAGTCAAACAAGTGGATGGACTAGGGAGCGTGTCACCAGTGAATAATTTTCTTGCTTAAGATCCATGCATATAACAACATATTTTGCGGTACAGTAAAATAGTAATATGTGCATGATTTTGTGTCTATGATACCTTTTCCTTCACCCCTTGGTGAAAGGGGGTAGAGTGGACAGAAAAGTGTGCTCACACTATCAAGAATATAAGTTATGTCACTTAAGATTTCACAACTTGCTCCCTAGGTCACCCCACACTTACAAAACAAGACCCCATGGACCTTTGACACATTTTCACCCCTTAATGTCCCTTGTCCCTTTTTCCTTAGTGCGAGGGGGAAAGAGGGACATAAAATTACATCCCCTTGCTATGGTGTGTGTTTCATCACGTAAGATTTGCAACTTGTGTCCTAGCAACCTGTAGGCTTGTGTTAAGTCTCCATTTCCCTCTTCATGACAAGTTAACACCGCGACACATTTTCAAGAGCATGTTGTCCCTTGTCCCATTGTTCCAATAACAAAGGGGACACCTTGGACATAAAAATGCACCTCACTTATTTGCTAACCCTTGCTCACATGTAGGACCCATTTTCAGCCCCTAGAGGCTCCATTTTCAACCCCTTTCATCTCATTCTCATGTCTCCACATTGTACCACTTATCATGATCTCGTGAAAATCCCACTTAGGTGTCCCATCTTCCCCCTCTCCTCTCTTGTCCCCTATTTTTGTGGGTGCAACTCACCCTCTAACCCCAACCGACCTAAGATAAGCTGGTGGGTTAAAAAGTAAGTTAAAATGTGCAAATGGAGTGAAAGTGATTTAAAGCTCAACAATTAATATTTTTTCATGTTTTTGAATGTTTTGTTCTTCCCTCCTCTCCATTTTTGTGCAAACATGTTGCTAAAATTTCCAAGAAACCCCCATACTTGAAAACCAACTTTTTCTCATAACTACAAAACTGTGCATCTATTTTCTATGAGACTGCACCAATCTCCTCCTCTTGAAAACGTGTTTGCATTGAGTATAATATCATATATATTGATGATCTAAATGATTTTCTAAAACTAGGATAAATTTTTAGCCATTGCTCACATTTTCAAAATTACAAAAATTCAACAATTGAAAACCTTTAAAATTGGAGAAGAACATCCTGAGAAAAACCCTAAACTTTTGCGATTGATTTCATCCCATTACGACATCCATAGGTCCAACTTCTAAAAATATTAAGTTGTGTCGGGTCCTCAAAGTCTAAAAATAATATGTTTTAGAAATGGAAAACTTTTAGTATCACCATCACTCCTTTCAAGTCAAAAACACTAAAAGTGACAATTTGAGAAACTTACTAAAAATAGCCATCCGAGTAGGACCTGCTAAAAATTGAAAGTATCGGGGTTGGGCTCAAATCATGTATATCCAATCATTCCCCATTTGATTCACTACTTCCCATCACCGTGAAGGTTCAATATTCATGTTTGAGCCAATTTCCACATTGAACAATGGATATCTCAATGTGGGTGATAGTGATGTAAACCACATGGACTGGAAGATTTGAAAAAAGGATCTTTGAGTGAACCTCGTGAACATATGGAGGAAAATATATTATCGAGCAAGTTATTCAAAGTAGGTGGTCATCCTATATTTGTTCAAAGCACTGAGCTAGTCCTAGCTTGTACTCAACACTATGATCCAGATTTAAGAACAATCATGACAGATGATAATTCAATTCTTGTTATCCTTACACCAAAAGGTATTTCTCAATGACCTGCAAATTCTTGCCTATAAGAACATGGTAATCATCACTCAAGAGTTTTCCTCGTAAGAATGGGAAAGAAAAGACTCATACTTGTAGGGCTTGGTAGGCTTGTTTGTGGCTTACATAGAGAAGGAAACCCTCTCGAATTCCTAAAACTTAGTCTCAAAGTGAATTTCACGAAGCATACTTTGATGCAATTGTCCTATTAAATAAGGTGACGGGGGAGGAAACCACAAAGGACTTCCAAGATTGGATGGCCTAATTCATTATGGTGGTCACATACGGAGATCGAATTTGACATGGGACGATCATAAGTAATAACATTCATCGGCAAGAATTGCTGCAGCTTTGCCTACCTCTAAGAAGTTTTGTGACATCTTCTTTTGTGTACACCCTCACCTACACAAGGTCTTTCTGAGGTCTCTCCACTAGTCCTAATGTGCTACATAAGTCACCAGATTATGAAAAATACCCTCAACTCACATATCGAGAGATTAATTATAACTAATGTAGAGTGAATGATGCATTCACCATGCGTATCATAAGATTACTCAAAGGAAATCCCGAGCAAAGAATTTCATCTCAAGCAGTTGGGTTGATTGAGAAATATGGAAGTTACTTCATTCAATTTCCCACCTTCACCTACATCAAATTTGGAGGGTTTGATCTTGCACCTCCTAGGTTATCAAGGCAAGATTCGTTGGTTGTGCAGACAATTATCCCATGTTCACACCAAGTGCAAGAGTGCAAAGAAGAAAGGTGTATCCTTTCCTATCTCCTTGGGAATCTACTCATGTAAAAGTATCATGGATGCAATGAACATTGAAACCTCATTTGTAACTTTCAATTTGTATTTTTATGTATCTCGCTGACTTTGACAATAAGAAGAATCCTGAGACTTTCCTCCTACCATGTTTACATCACATTCCACAAATTGAGGACTATTGGGCTAATTGCACTGATGACTTTGAGGTTAGGAAGTGGGACTACATGAGAATGACAATAGATTAGATGAGGGACTTCAAGTTTGACTGGTTTGTAGAAGGAATGAAGGATGATGGATTAGACCTATTTGATCCTAAATATCAAACAGTGCAATCATATCCTCTTCCTCCCACCCCATGGAACATTTAAGAGTCTGGTGACATCAAAGAAAGAACCATAGCAATGATTCAAAGGTCAAAAGATTGGTTTAAGTGGAAGAGGGCCTCTTCTATTGAATTTGGTGATCTATGGTCTTTGTTTAGGAAAGTGTCTCTCACTTCTTCTCTCAAAACACCTGAAACGGCCACATGATCTGCTCATTAAGAGGAATCTTCAAGAGGAAGTTTGTGGAAGCTAGGTACACTAAAGTTTCTCCCATAGGAAGCTTCACAAGAAGGTGAAGGTAAAATAAGATCATGTTGAGCCACTTGAATTAGGGGAAATTGATCCATCACAATCTCCTAATCATCCAAGAAATCCAAGTGTTTCCTAGTCTGCAACTGAGTCATCTCATCTTGGGCAAACTCTAGTTCCTTATCAAGCACCCAAGATTTCTTCTATGCTTAACTTTGTGTCCATGCTAGTGGAGAACTTCCCACAGTACAAGAGTTGCTTGGAGGAGAATCAAGAATGGTGCAACAAGCCACACACCTAACTTTGAGGCCATCTCAAAGTACATTAAAACCAAGCATAATAAAAAAACACAAACAACTTCTTGTTTTTTCATCGAGGTTCTTGGATAACAGTATGTGGAAGTTGCACGTCTCGAAGTTGTTAAACCCATGGGAGAAATGACACAAGATGATTATGCGTAGAACAGGATTTCCTTGGGACATGTCACACATGAGGGGGATATGCACCTATTCAAAGAGTTTGTAACCCAATTACTTGCAAGAAATGAAGAAAATAAACAGTTGTGGAGTAACTAGAAGAGTATGTGAGAACCACCTTACATATGTACAATCATTCATGGAACCCAATGCAACACCACTTCCTTTGACATAGGCTATCTCTCCCATCGTATTTTTGATCCTCAAGTGATCAAGAGAGCTCAAGGGTATACCATGCAGGGAAAGCTAGTGAAAAAGGAAAGGTATTATTACATAAGGTTCTCTCTTTATTCAAATTTTCCCTTGCCATTGTTTCTAAGGTAAAGATGACCAAGGAAGAGATTGAGAAAGAAAAGGCCCATTGGGATAGTGTGTTCCCATTGGTGTCCGAGATGAGTTGTCTTGATTCTCACTCTTTAGTGAGCAAGAATGTATTCACATCTATCTCAAATAATTTGTCTCTGTGTGATCACACTCGGTGAGATCTAGGTGTGACATGATAAATGATGCTATCTTAGAACTTGAGTCTTATGGAGAACATGCATTTGAAATCTTGGAAGATGTCAACAACAATGTGTAGAAGCTTGGATCACCTCCGCTCAGTGAACAATCATCCTTGGAAGAGATCCTAAAGTCTTTCCAAGAATTGGTCTAGAAAGAGGCAGGAGATCCTTTCTCTTTCAATGAAGATACTTGGAATCCCTCGCGGAAATTAGAGGCTCAATCTCTAATACCACAAGAGATCACAAAGTTTGGTTCACACAATGCAAGACCATTGGTGGTATTCCTAAGACTTGGATCAATGCTTGGGTTATGTTTGCATTCCACGGGTAGAGAAGGTGACACTCACAACGACTCATTTCAACAAGGAAGTCAAAGGCAAGGAGTTCATTTTAGGATCATTTTCGTAGAGTTCTGCAAGAGCTAGCTCTTCATTATCGGAAGCTTCTTCATCCTCTGATTGATCACTCTCTTCTTCTTCTCTCTTTTCACTCTCTCTCAACATTCTAATTCTTTGTTGGGAATGCACTTTTTGGCTTTTTCATCTTATTCACTTAAGCAACCTTTTAATTTTACATTGTAAGAGTTCTTTTCATTAATAAGAAAAGACTCGTCTTTATTCCTATAGGAATATGAAAGGTCACAAGTGGTAAGAATGTGAAAAGTCATGTGGGGAGAGATGAAGAGACATATTGTAAATCTATATATTGGGATGAATTCTCCATTCTAAGGGGTTGATAACTTTTGTTCTCCTACTACAAGCAAGAAGCTATTTCTTCTATTTTCTTGTCTATGTTCTTCTACTTCCTACTTTCAACTTTGCAAGCATTGTAATCTTGAACAACCAAGAAAGAACTTTGTATCTTTGAGGAATAAATCAATTGAACTTTGTGTCTTTGATTTGTTAATCTTGCTATTGCTTACACAGTTGTTTTCTTCCTATTGGATGTGGACCTACTCTAGTTAATGTTAGTGAAGTTTGCAAGTGCCTACTCACTACCTTAACCCTCTCTCCCTATATTCTTATCTCCCCTTCACCTCTCCCCAAGCAAATTCCTCCCTTGTATTCATTACAAGCAATTTGCCATAGGTTTAGTGGAGTATTCTTGTGTGATCCCTGGCCTAACGACCACCATAGATTTTACTTTTCTCGCATTCAATAAATGAAAGCCTCCCCATTCCCAATAGGAGGAAATTAGTCTCGTGACCATTGGTGAAAATTACTAATGCGCCCTTACGACAAATTATTTTACCAACAAGTTTAACTATAGAAAATTGGACAAAAACATTTACTAACAAGGCCATGATATGACAAATATTGCTTTGAGGTTGATGGATCGTAAGAAATGAGAAAAAATAACAAACGTAATAGTTGAAAATATTTTAATACAAAGGTTTGAATGAAGTAAAGAGATTAAAAGAAAAGTAGAAGCCATGTTTATATTTAAAATCACTACGGTGTCCTTGGCTCGAGTTTGAATATTTATCTTAAGAAATGTACTTACTATTTATGTCTTTGGTAAGTGTGAATTTTGATTAGAGGTTTATATTGGTTTACAATAAAGTTGATGAGATTAAAAAAGGAAATTATTTATATGTGGATGTATAGGATGGCCTCTCCACAATTTACGAAGGCTTAGTTATTTCAAAGGGAGAATCGTGACACTTTTTAATATTTTTAACTTTAATCGATTGATTTCGTTTTATAATTATTGAGAGGTGACACATAAATATTGAGTACCATATATTCACTAGTCAAAATTAGTATTAAGGAGACAAGCTCAATTAAATACTATGCATATTATTTTATTTTTATTTTTGGCAAAACCTTTATTTAAACTTTATAACAAAAATATAGATCAAAATAAAAATAATAGAATATTCTTAAATGAAAAAAAAACATAGTATTCTCCCAAAAATTAGATACCAAATTTTACCAAATAAATAAAATATAACACCAATATTATAATTAATTGATGAAAACTATATAACTACCTTAAACGGCATAACAAAAAGAAAACAGGTTACATACAGTCGAATTCGTTCTCGAACCCCAGCAGAAGCTCTCCCCAAACTTCACAAGCAGAACCAAGTTACTCGTGAATTTGATTGAGGGTTGCATTTCTCGCCTACGTAAAGTTCTGTCAGTTCAAATTCACCTTCACCCTATGTGATTTCGCGATATGGGCAGCCATTTCATTTTTCTTTGCATTTAATGTTATAACGCCTTCGCTTTTGCGCGGGAATTATACAATTAAACATAAAAGGTCCATTTTCTTCAAGGGTTTAATACAGTAGCTTCAGAAATGAGTACCGTGGATAAGATGCTGATTAAGGGAATCCGGAGCTTCAGTCCAGAAAATACTCTCGTCATGACATTCTACAGGCCCTTAACACTTATTGTCGGCCCTAATGGCGCCGGTAAAACGGTAAAACTATTTTCTAACATATGTGCTTTTCTTCTTGTAATTATTTGACGATATTTCCAAGTTCTTGCAAATTCTCTAGAGATTCTAAGTTTCCAAGTCTATAATCATTACAAGAATAGTTTATGGAAAAAACTGTATCAAACACTAATTGATTGTGTAGTGTGATCCAAAGCGATAATGGTTCTACACTAATTGTGGATGAAATATCTTCTCGAGAACCCTATCACGTGTAACAATTTTCTTGATTTCGACATACTTGGTCATACTTCTTCGCCACGATTAACTAGATTGCAAATTTGAGCTTGGTGTATAAGTAACTCATAGCAAACACCAATATGACTTGTTACAGATTGCATATTGGCATTTGCAACAAGCTATCTATATAAGGAGATCGAATCGGTAAACTAAACAGGCCCTGATTTTGGGTCACAAAGTGCGATCAGATATCTCGAATTAAAATACTGCTGCACATTTTTTCTTCTAGAAATTGGTTTTGCAAGTTTTGTTTCTAAACTATTCTATTATATGTGTACAGACTATAATTGAATGCCTGAAGCATGCTTGTACTGGAGAGATGCCTCCGAATGCAAGGTCTGGCCACAGCTTCATTCATGACCCCAAGGTGCGTGCTTTTGTTTACATTGATATTTAATGATAATTGGATTTTAAATGGAAAAATGTTATGTTGAGCTGGCGTAGGACCTTAAATTGATTATCCAAGTTAAATTGTATCTCGAGGGAACAGGAATATTAAACACAGGTACCTGGAGACATTAATCTGTACAAATCAAACCTAACACGGTTAAGTAAAACTTTATTTAAAAATGAAGATTTCAGGCACATTTTAGTAAATTTATTCTAGGGAATTGCTGTTTGTTTTGATTTTGAGCTGCCGATGCTCATGGCTCAACTCCTGTGCCCGCCTCTTAATATTCATCCGAGTTCTGACTTCTTAGGATACCAGGGTGTCTCCTGAGCTCACACCACAGTATACCAACTGTAATGGGTACTACCATGCCTGTTGCATCCAGTCTGCATGTGATCTCAACGACCCAAGGGATTCTCTAATTAAAGATGAGAGCAGAGGGTCTATAACATAATTAATTGTCCCCGCCTGCAAATGGTAAAGCCGAAAGTCTGTCACCTCTGCTTACCCAGAAAGAGGGTTTGCCCTATCCGCCTAGGCACTGACTGACATTGTTATGATGCTTAGTGAAATTTTGTAAACCCAAGACAGAGACGAGGTTGACATTATGCCTAGACAAATTGATTTGTAACTTAAGGCTGGTCGATGTTAAGTCCTAACCATTAAGTTCAAGATTAGTTTGATGTTACTAAGGTAAAACGTCTGTATTTTGTGCCAGGTTGCAGGGGAGACGGAAACAAAGGCTCAGATTAAACTTAGATTCAAGACAGCAGCGGGAAGGATGTAGTGTGCATACGATCATTTCAACTGACACAAAAAGCATCTAAGATGGAGTATAAAGCTATTGAGAGTGTTCTACAGACAATAAATCCTCATACTGGTGAGGTATGTGTTTGTGTTTCCTTATTGCAAAAATTTCAAGCTTGGCATCCAATGGAATTTGCACCAGTTACTGCTCTACTCTTGCTGCTTTATATTCTATGTATTATCTTGCGCAGAAATCCATTCTCAAAAAAATGCTGATGAGAATTTTGTAGCTAGTCAGTGGCACTGGATTGGCATAAAACTTAAATATTTTGCTCTATTTTTGTATTTTTTGAGAGGTAGCTGCTTACTCTTATAGCAGTCCCGTCTTGCTGTGTGGTGTTAGAGCACTGACTGCCCATAGATTAGCCTGATACTGAAGATTGACTGCCTGTCTCTATTATATGTATATATGTTCAGAAAAATGCTAGGTCAGTGTTGTAAAGTGCATTAATCTCCAGTCAACATCTTAGAGCACGATGAATATAAGTCTCTTCCATGTGGAGGAATAGCATTTCTAGATTAATTAAAGGCGATTCTGGTTTGTGTGCATTTTATGGGGCTAAAACGTTCCTTTAATAATGAAAATTGACAAAAAACTAGACACATTCTCATTGGTTCTCTTCAGAGTTCTATTACCCTTACATGCTACATGTGATGTGTAACATGCAAAATAAGTAAGCAGGTGTTCATTTGTGAGAAAAGCAAAGATGAAATAGAGCATACATGGGCACCTAAATTTTATGTGAATCAGGTGAAAATAGCAATAAGATGATTACTTTTACACAGTCACCATCTGAAATTCATAGTTGTATATTTACAATTTCCTCACTTTGGCCATCCCTTTGCACCCCATCATACTAATACTGGATATTGGTACCTCAAAAATTAATAATAGGACATTTTTAAGGCCAGCAAAAGTCGGTAACTTTGCATCTACGAAGATACAGTGCTTTCAAAATCAATAAGGTTCACAACATCTCTACTCTGATATTGGGTAATTGTCAACATGGCCGCAAGGGATGTCATTTCTTGGTCTTCTTCATCCACTATGAGCTCCCCGTGGGTGTTAATTCCTTTTGAATGCTATCAACTGCTTCAGGCTCTATGTCTAAAATCTAATTCATGTAAATCTTCACGAAATCCTTACATTTGTGTCCTTTGGACCATGTTTCTATGCAAGTGTAGAAAATTCCATTTGAATGCAAATTAGCAAGGATAGTAGGGTTCAAGAATTTGGGTTTTAATGGGTTATAATTCAGAACTAAAGAGAATTTGGGGTTTTTGTTACCCCTAGGGTTGACCTTTGTTGTCCTGGGAAATTCGGAGGCTGACCCTTTGCAAATCAACATCTTACTGTAATATTATTGTAAATAATATTAGATAATCTGTAAATAATATTAGATAATCCCAGGTGTTTATTAGGAGAGCTTTGTTTTGTAGATGGAACTCTTCAAGCTCCTGTAGATAGTTGAAGGGTCATCTTGGAATGTGAAGTAAACATCCATTCTTGGCATATTTATTTGTAATATTCTTCATTCATTTCAACTAATGAGAATACTAAGTTTCGGTTTGCACAATCCATTCATTCATTTTTGCAGAGTCCATTTTACCTGGGCTGACATTGGTATCAGGGCACAGGCTGCTGCTATTGTTTTTTCATTCTCTTTTTTCTCTCACTGCTGCAAATTCTTATCTTGTCTGTACGGCGCTGCTAGAACTGAAAATTTTCTTTTGCAAACATCTTGTCTACAGCGCTGCTGCTGAGCTATTAAATTTTTCTGCCACTTCACACGGCAAAGCGTGCACAACACAACATAGATGGCATAATTTCTCGGTATTGAGTTTGGCCTGAAGGCCTAATGTTGAGGTCTGCTTCTCGCCTGGGTATTCTCCAACGATGGTAGCCATTCATCCTCAGCTTCTTCAACGTCCACCTTGGGCATCAAACGGGTCTACCAATTCCATGACATCTAACATTGTTTTCACCCCCTCCATTCATATTGCTCTGCCATTGCTCATGCAAAATTTCAATGGCCACCATGCCCTCCTCTCTGCAGACCGACAGCATTGGAATGTCACCTGTTTTGTGATAATCGTGGTGCTAGAAGGAGGGTGCGCCTCTGATCTGCTGCAGACCTGCTATGCTCTAAAGCAAGTCTTCACCAAACCTCAGCCATGCGCTGTTCTTTCACAGGCCTCCACCTTTCCCATATTGAAGCAACAACCCAACTAAGCCTTTGTTCATTTTTTTGAAACTCTATAACTTTTGAGCTTTTTTGGTTGAAAAGCATAAATATCTATGGAGTACACAATTTAAAAAAAAGAGGAATATTATTTTTGACTTATTTAAATTTCAAAAATAAGTCAAATTTTTTTATTGAAACCAATTCAAAACGGATTTTGTTTTCAAGCAAATTTTGAAAAACAATATTTTAGTTGCAAACCAAACAAATAACAACGCTAGGTATTAGCGGTGCTTATGATTTGCGTTTACGATTAAAGTTGTGTTAAACTACTACATCCATTGCCTAATAAAGCTGCAACAACGACATTATAGTATAGTTCCTATAAACCGCGGAGAGAAATAAGGAAAATTTTCTTTTTCCATTCCCTTCATCACCCATTTACAACTATCGCTAGACTTAAATCCCGAAAGCAAGAGTACTTTGAGAATAAAGGGTTTATATGCCCATTTACAACGACTTCTTGTTAAGCGAATGTTATTGATAGAGTGAATCCTTTCCACGTATTGCTTGGGTTCCACATACCATTCTCGCTCCCAAGTACCTTAATGCCTTTTCACGTCCTGACGGGTATATTGAAAGGGTGAGCTTCTTTTGCATACCGGCAATTGGTATATAGGAAGGACAGTATATCGGTCGGTAGAATATTGAAAAGGGAACTTGTGGAGTGATAAGGAACCCCTCTATACCCTCGGCACCAAATGACTTCAATAGAATCAATTGTTGGCACAACTTTGACCAACAAAGATACCTGGTTAGAGTGGTCTTGGCAAGTGGAGAACACACTCATCTTCAATGATCTATGGTTCGACATTTGTGATGGGGACACAAAGCCAACACTTTACCTACAAATGCAAAAGAAGCAAATATTTGGAAGCAAAAGAATTTGAAAGCATTGGCCTTAATGAGAGCCTCGGTTGATGTAGAAGTGTCTTGTCACATTCAGAGGCATGATATTGCGGGAAACATTCAATAAGTTGAAAGACTTCTACGATTCTCACTCAGAGTTGGAGTTCATATAGTTGCAATTGAAGTTGTTCAATCTTGTGTTGAAAAATGGTGATGTGATGAGTTTGGCCTCGAGAAATTTGTAATGTCCCTTTCGGGCTCAAATTTGAAGAATTTGGATTTTCCCCAAAACCCTAATGGAACATTGCTGGAATTTATGACAACCACATGTATAAACCTGAAAGTTTATGACAACAATATGATTTTATGCAAAAATTAGGGCAGCAACCTGTTTTAGGTCCCCAAAACCCTAAGCGACCTAGGTAAAATTCAGATTTTAGTATTTCTCACACACAAATCTTCATAAATATATCAACAACTTGAAACCCTTGATGAAATAATGCAAAATAAATGCTTCAACAACAAAATACAAACTGTTGGAATTAATTATTGTCCAAAACATCTGAAACTTCAAAAATCCATATCTTTAGAAATACTTGGAGATACAATGCAAATGATAGCTCAAAATGACCACAAAAATGACAACTATCAAACAAAATTAAATTCCAAAATTTCCAATGATCCAGAGGATTCTTATTGAGAAACACTGGTCTATGGTCCTCCCTAAATTTGTTACAATCAGTTGCCAGACTGTACAGATGGGTTGAGAGCTTTCCGGTGGTATCTTGAACGCTGAAAACAAAGGTCGTATGCAAAAGTTATTGCACGCTGATTTTTTTGCAATTTGGCAAAAATATGGGACTGAGCGCAGTTCGAGATGACTTGGATGTGTGCACACTTGCCATGTGGACCAATCAAACAGCGACAAGTGGTGATGTGGTATTGAAGAAAAAGTTGTTTTGCACCACCGTCTTGAACACTCGTTATCGATGGGTGCCTTTGCCTCTGTTTCTTCATATCACTATATTCAAACTTTTGTATTTAAGTGCTTATGTAACTCACCACATTATGCATGTGGGACTAAGTTCATGATCGTAAGCTATAAGATGTATATTGCTTTAGCGAGTCCAAGTTACCATGTATTGCCGGCTCGCCTGCTGCCGAGTTGAGCCCTATCTAGCTCGGTTGATCCGCCACCTGACCGCCACCCGCCTCAACTCACTTGACTCCCGAGCCACCTCACCCATCCGCCCACATCGCTCGACTGCACCCCCCAACTCCTCAACCGCCCGTCGATCTATACTTAACTCGCACCGACACCTCGCCAAATAATCGAGCCCAACTTAGCCACCACCTACCAGCCATACAACGTGGCATTCGCCAAAAGTGGCTCTATAGCCAACAAAGCTACCCACGACACCAATTTTAAACATGCTGCCCAACCATTATGCGAGCAACTGTGGGATTTAATCCCAATATGGATAATAGACCGTCGGTGGAGGTTAGGGGGTTTGACCCCGGACCACGTGGATAGTAAAATGATACACCGCTTGTTGGGTTACAAGCGGTTAACATATTGTAAAAGGAGGCACTTTTTATTTGAATAGTTAATTCTGCAGGTCTGTGTAAGCCTAGGGCATTATAAAGAGTTGGAGACATTTTTGGAGAAAATTTCCAAAGGAGACCAGGGTTTATTTTGTAGGTGGAATATTGTGACAGGTTAAGGAAGGTCTGAATTGCCTTGTACACCAAATTGTAAGTGTTTTGAAGGTGATTTTAATAGATCGGTCCCATTATTATGGACCTGGAGATGTAGGCTTTGTGCCGAACTCCGTTATCAACGGATTGTGTCATTTTTCTTTGCATTTCTTTCTGGTTTTCTGATTTCCACGGTCGACAACTCGTAGATTTTAATTAATTATTTAAATTAAGAAAAAGTTGCAATGTTTAAATTCAATCCGAAAAATCATATTTAAAGCAATTTATGGTGTGTGTTTACAATTGCTTTTGACTATAGATCATCCAACAACAAAAACCCATTGAAAAGTGATCCCAAAATCTCCAAGTGGGGTCGCCAAAGATGGAAATGAGTGTGGTAGCCCCAAAAAACGTGCCCTAGCTAGAATTTGTGCTCCAACATGGTTGGAAACCTTTGTTCTGAAATTTTGAATATGAAGCTCACTTGCGACTCCCGGATGAAGCCACCAATACAACAAATGAAAGTTTTCATTCCCAAGTGTTGTGACTATTGAGGGTTTTCGTCCTCAAGAGGATCCAATGAGGGTTTTCGTCCTGAAAGGCTGAAAATGAGAGCTCAATGCTCCAATTTCCAAAAGAGAAGTATCAGATTCCTTGACGATCCTTACAATGAGCCCCAACATTCACCTTTATAGCCTTTTTCTTTCTTTTCCTTGTGGACACTTTATTTCCTTTTTGACATTTACTTTTCCCACTTAAAGAGGGACGACCTCCCCTTTTTAACATTTTTTGTTTAGTATTTACAAATACCTTTTATTTTAATAATAATATTATTAAGTTGCCCATAAATAGAGAGTTATCTGGGCTCAACTTAAAAATATTATTAAGTATTTTTAATTTAGAAAAGGGGACATTACAAAATTCGAGCTATTAAGCATGATGTTGAAGCCACCGTATGCGAATGATAAATACATGACAACATTTATAAAAGCATTTCTTACATATTTAACCTTCTTGGAGTCTTTACAATCAAGCAATCAATTAAAGACTCACATTTGATTAATTGGTTGAAATGATGGTCGAAGGGGAAACAAATTTTGGAAGAAAAAGCAGACTCCACGGGAGAAAGCATTTCTTATGCCAATAAAAAGACAATTCTTTTAAGGGTTCTTCCTCAAAGGCCTCGTCTTTCAAAAACGATGATAAGGGCAAAGGGAAGAATAAGGGTAAAGGAGGCAAAAATGACAATAACAATGCGCAAAAGCAAAATGATAAATAACACACCATTTCTCGCAAATGGTGTGACAGAAACGGGAGCCATGAGGCTCATGAATGCAAGACTTAATGGGACAAGATTAGAACTTGTCACAAACAAAAAGAAGAAAAAAACCCATCAAAGAACCAAACTTCGCTCAATTCACCAATGAATGTGTTTTCTAGTTGTGATAAGATTAGAGTTTATCACAAACAAAAGGAAGAAAAAAGCCCATCAAAGAACCAAACGTTGCTCAATTCACCAATGAATATGTGCTTCTAGTTGTGACGAAACAAATAATGCCTTAATTAGTACCATCTGGTTTGATGATTGAGTGCTTGAGATACGGGAGCCACAAAACACATGACTTTTCGAAAGGACTTCTTTGAGGAGTTTCATGAAGAACGTTGTAATCTAATATATTTGACATATGAAGTCCGTGACCAAAGGACAAAGGGACAATAAGACTCAAGTGTTAAGGGATTCCAAATTTCATTCTTAAAAATGTCCTTTACCTTTTTCAATTGAAAAGAAATTTGTTGTCCTTGGTGCCATGGTGGAAAATAAAGTTCAAACCTGCATTGGGAAATTTAGGATTAATAATGATGGCGAGTACACTTCAAAGGCATTTGAATCCTATCTGAAGCAAAACGTGATCAAACACCATTTCACAGTTCCTTACACTTAACAAAATGGAGTAGTTAAGAGGTTGAGTGGAATCATGATGAATATGGTTTGTGTAATGTTATATTTCAAGGGGTGAATCTACACTTTTGGGCAAAAGCAACACAAACAACAATGTACCTCAAGATAGATCACCATGAACAACCCTTCAATTGAAGACTCCATATGAAATGTGGTGTGGTCATCTTCCTTTAGTGCGTGATCTTCAGGTTTTTGGATCCACATGTTATACATTGATCTATGGGGTTAGGTATATGTCTTGAGATCCCAGGATAGATATATCTTCTCCTTGGGTAGATAGGTTTCACCATACTCGGGTGACAAAAGGACACTACAACCACCCTATCCCCTCTCTCTATATTGGATTGGGCTAATTGGCCCCTATCTATATATTGTATATCGTGACTTGATCAGGTGGGCGCCACCCCTCCTTGGTCCAATCACCGAGATAGAGATATAGGGGATGACCTCCGCTCCCCTATCGGGTCACTCTGCTGAGTGATGTGATTGACTAACCCATGCGAGATCCTATTATTATTCATTCTTATTCTCTCTGGGTCTCTCTCCTCCCTAGGTCTCTCCGACGGATTGCTTTCACCCCTTAAATACCCAACCACCCTAACTACTTGGGACCCCACTCCAAGCTCCGTCTATACTTGGCCGTACCCCCATCCCCATTCCCATCCCCATCTATTAGTTGTTGTTGCGGGCGACCTATCTATATGTGGGGCGGTCGAGTTAGCTTCAACTACATAGTACTATATAGGGGGTCGTTGGCCTCTCTAATCTAATCCATACCATATGAGAATCTCTTTGCCAATAAGAAGAAGAATAAGTTGGACCATAAGAGTCATAAATGCATTCATTTGGGATATTCTAAATCCTCCAAGGCATTAACGCTATGATGAAAAAAAAGCAAGAAATTCCTCATTGCAAGGGATGTTGTCTTTTGTGAAATTGCAAAGGATGAGGCCAACATCAATTGTCAATTGAGTCGATTGGAGAAGTATGCCAAGTTCGATGTCTACAAGGAGAGTAATTTGGAAATTCCAAATAGTGAGGGGGACATGTAGTTTGGAGTCATTTGATTTTGTATTATCTCCTATAATAGAGATTGAAACTCCTCCTGAAGAAGAAAATGAAACTTCATTAGAAAATGGACAAGTGGCACAAAAATAGAGAATAGAAAGTGAAGGAGCTTCAAATCATGAGATTGAGGCACCAAAACCACAAAAAAAGATGCCTAAATGGGCAACACAAGACATTGAAAGATGTCCGTCTGATGAAGTTGGAAAAATTGGCACACAAAGTGCACATGCAGCCGCACAACCAACAGAAAATGTCCTAGAAGAAATTCAAAACAAAATTGAAAAGCTCACTTTGAATGATTCTCCAAAAGAACTCAATGCTGCATTCGATTCAGAACCAACCTCTTTCAAACAAGCCGAAAATGATGAATCATGGAGAAAAGCTTTTAGAGATGGGTATGAAGCATTGGTGAAAAATGGGACTTGGAAGTTGTTTGATCCTCCATTTGGCTGTAAACCAATTGGATGCAAAAGGGTTTTTGCAATAAATACAAGGTTGATTGCTTGCTTGACAAACATAAAACAAGGCTTGTTGCAAAGGGTTATGCTCAAGAGGAAGGCATAGACTTCAATGAAACCTTACCGACAACGAAGTGGATTACCTTTCAGACTTTGTTGGCTTTGGTAGCACAAAATGTGAAAACTGCTTTTTTGAATGGCGATCTTCAAGAAATAGTGTACATGACTCAGCTTGAAGGTTTTGTAGTTGACGGCGAAGAGCACAAAGTGTGCAAACTAGAAAAATTGTTGTATGGGTTGAAACAAGCCCCACATGCATGGTATGAAAAGCTTACTGAGCACCTCTTGAACATGAATTTCAAGTGATTTGAGTTTGAAGATGCAACTCTTTTGTCAAAACAATTGACAAAACAATTGTGTTTCTGGTGGTGTATGTGGATGATCTGCTCATAATAGGGAATAATGAGAAATATATTGCGAAGATCAAAGCAAAGTTGATGAAAGGGTTTGAAATGACAGATTTGGGCTATCTTCATTATTATTTGGGTATTGAAGTGCTTTAGAAATCAAAGTACATCTTCATCACTCAACAAAAGTACATTATTAACATTTTAAACAAATTTGGAATGGAAGATTGCAAGCCTCTCAATACGCCCATGGAACAAAATCTGAAATTGATCACAAAAGACACCATAGATTTGGTAGATGCTTGGCTTTTTTCTTGATTCATGCACCAACCTAGAGAAAGTCATTGGGTAACAACAAAGAGATTCCTCCGATATCTCAAAGGAACACAACATTTTGGGCTAAAATACTCTAGGGCAATAAACTTCAAATTGGTTGGATATTCAGATTTTGACTATGTTGGTGATTTTGAAGATGGGAAATCCACTTCGGGTTTTCTAATGAATATGGGAATAACAGTGATCAATTGGAAGTCCAAAAAGCAATTAGTGTCGGCAATTTCTTTAGTAGAAGTAGAGTATATGGCTCCTTCGGAGGCGACCAAAGAGATTTTGTGGCTCGAGATTGGATCTTTTAGACTTGCAGTACGGCAAATTTTGTCAACACCATTGTGTAATGTCCCCTTTTTCAGAATTAATTATTTATGGATGCCCAAAGCCTATTCTTATTATTTTTGTAGGCTATGGGGAAATGAAATAGGAAATAAATAAATTTAAGTTATTTTTATATTTTAATTAGAAAAATGACACTTAAATTATATTTTTAATCCAAAAGTAGAAATAAAATAAAATAATAATAGAATGATGAACTTCTATTATGGGGCGCCAAAGATAGAATAATAATTAAATAAAGAATTCTATTATGGGGGCACCAAAGATAGAATGGGCTGCATGAGCATCAAGATCCTATTTTTAGGATGGGGCGCCAACATGGGAGAGAGGATAAAGCAATTTTATATTGTTTACTTCTATTTTTGGATGGGGCGCCAACATGGGAGAGGATAAAGTAATTTTTATTGTTTGTTGAGCATGCATGTAACTCCAAAAGGGGTGCCAACTTTGGAGAAGGCCTTAGAAGTTATAAAAGTAGATTTGGGGTTTATTATTACATTCATCTTGGAAATTTATCTACTTCATTGTCTGCAAGTAGCTTTTGCTTCTGCATCAGCAATAGAGGATGAAAACCCTCATTTGCACACAAATCTAAGGATGGAAACCCTCATATCTAAGCGTGGCAATTCCATTCAGGGTTGCAATGATCATTCAAAATCTTGGTATTCATCTAGTTTAGCCAGGGACATCATATTCAATGTTGTTTTAACATCCAAAACAGTAAGTACAACTAGGATTTACCCCGCCGAGAACGAATTTCAGTACTGGCACCACATCTAGAAGCAGTTTTCAGTCATAGCAGTTTGCATGTTCTTATCTTCTGTGAGAAAATTTGTATTAAGACATTCTAGTGTTTTTATTAAAGCTGATTTGAAATAAATAAATAAAGTCTGTTTTTTCTTACATATTGTGGTTGCTGTTTTTATTTAAAAAATCAGATTATTGCAGCTGTCATAGAAGTTAGTATTTCATATTGCTGCCCTAGGGTTTCGTGCAAATATCCAGATTTATCTAAAGTTATTTGACAGGGATATTACACATTGATGGTTGACAACACATCTACAATTTCAATGGCGAAGAATCCATTCTTTCATGACCGAACCAAGCATATCAATACTAAATTTCATCTTATTCGGCACTTTGTGGAAGATGATAGTGTAAAGTTGCAACCTTGCCCTATAGAAGAGCAACAACAAACATCCCGACAAAAGCGCTTGGATGAGAAGATTTGAAAGTTCATAGGCATGCTTGGTCTCACTTTGTAACCCCTGCGGATTAAGGGGATGTAATATTGTTGCAAATAATTTTTGATTATATGTAAATAATATTAGATGATCCTAAGTGTTCATTAGGAGAGCTTTTGTCGTGTAGATGGAACTCTTCAAGTTCCAGTAGATAGTTAAAGAGTCATATTGGAATGTGAAGTGAACAACTATTCTTGGCTTTTTTTTTATAATCTTCTTCATTCGTTTTAACTAATGAGAACACAAAGTTTGGTTTGCACATTCTATTCATTCATTTTTGCACAATCCATTTTACTTGGCCCTACATTTACAACTTTTGAATAAGTCTTCCTTGTTGAATGGCCTTCTCAAGGTAGAAGGCTTTAAATACTCGACATATCCTTTGACGGACTCCTTTAGACCATTGAGATATATAGCAACTGTTTGGAGATCCTTTCAACGAACAAACTTGCTCGATGAAACTTTTTGAGTAGTATGCCATTATGTCTTGCTGCTTAATATTGAGAAATGATCTTCTTGGGTGTAAGCCTGAAAACAATGAAATATTGCTAATACAAACTCTTCCTAGGCGCTTATGTCTTTTGCACTACCATCATCAATATCTGGTTTTGTCTTATTCATAATCATTTGCCACCAATCAAAAACCGGCCTCTCAAGGCGTATTGTGGTAAGCTAGATTTTGTAAAAATCTTTCATATGGCTTAGTCTATAGAAACAATCGAACTTCCCAATCCAATCCCTGGGCTTAATGTTGTCATTCACCCCGTAGAACATGGGAAAGGGATCTCCTCCATCAACATTTACTATATGTGTTTCCCCTCTTGGGTTTCTTGCTGATATCCATTGGGTTCCCCTTTCCTATTTCTCGCGATAGGGTTCTCCCATTGAACACCCCTTCCATGCCTCTCTTTTTTGGTTTCGAACAACATGAAAGTCCTCTTCTTCCTCCTCGTGTTGATCTCCCCTCTCCTATTTCTCATGAAAGGGTTCTCCCATCAAACATGCTTTCTAGCCTCTCTTCTTTAGTTTTGAGGGATGTCAAGGTCCTCTTTTTCCTCCCCGCATTGATATCTTCTCCCTGTTTTCCATGGATTGAACCAAAGCATTTTGAGTCCTATTCATAGTCACGATAATATTGTTCATTTGGTTCACAGTCTGCTTTAATTCACTCTCTGAACTGGTGATTGCTTCCTTCACAAATAGCGCAACTTCCACTTTCTACTTTTCCCCATCTCGTGTGTTTGAGATTGAATCCTTTTGGTACTTCCACGAGGGCATGGATATATCTCTGATTCCACTGCTGTGAACTGAATATGGAACTGATAAAAAAAGAAATACAGCTGCAGAAAAAGGAAGATTTTTCAGACAGAAGATCTTGAGATTTGAGACCTCTGCGAGATTGAGAATAGACTTAACTTGAAAGAAACTGAAACAAAACTTTATTATATTATTCAAAGCATATCGACACTATGCATTAAGCAAGCAAAACTTTCCTGAGTATAAATGGATGCCAACTCTTGACCTATCCAATAGCAGTCTGGGTGCTGCACTTGGCTGTAGTAGTTCTCTAGTATGCTTCTCAATATTTTCCTGCAAAAAGAATCCTTTGCCTGAGGCTGAAAGGTCTTTTAACTCCCGCAGGATCAAAGGCCTTAGTGTGACAGACTTTGGATTCGTTTTTCAACCTGTACGCTTGCTTATTTCTGACTTATTTCTAGGTAGGCTGTTCCTCATGGATTCCCTTATCAGACCCACCGTTCTTTATGGCTCTGTGGTATGGGGGCCTTCTCTACTCGAGTCGGATTGGGCTTCAGCCAAGAGAGTCCAGACACTTCTCCTTCGTTGCTTCATCAAGTGCAAGTAGTCCGTTCCCCTTTACATCATTCTTGCGGAGTTTGGGGCCCGTCCTTTCAGGTTGGAGACCATTTTTGATCTGGTTTCCTTCTTGCACCATATCCGGAGCTTTGTTGACTCAATGGAGGGGAGAGACAAGTACCCGTATTTGGCATATTGTTCCTTGGAGAGCATTGCCCTTTCTGATTCTTTGGGTTGTGCTCGGTGTTGGTACGCTGGGGTTTCTACTCTCTTAGAGTCAGTGGGTATTAGGATGGATCATCTTCCTCCTTTTCGATACTCCTTGGACGCACCGACTCATCTTCTCCCTTCTAGACAGGAGCTGAACAAGATCATCAAAGAGGATATTTACAGACAGTTCATCCACACCACTTGGGTGAACCCTCATGGTGGGTTACGCCCGAAGATGGATTTTTATGCGGAGCACTTCTTGGAGTTGAGTGACGACTTATTATCCGTCCTTAGTATACCCTTCGCCATTGGATGCACGCTCTTCGCATCCCCTTGGGTCAGTTCAAAGTGGGTTCTCATAGGCTTTAGAGTGAGACAAACCACCAAATTGATCGGTTGGACAAGATTTTCCAGCTATGCAGTCTTCAGGAGGTTGAGACAGAAGCACACTTCATCTTCTGTTGTCCCATCTACTACGAGATTAGGGGGAGTTCCATTGTCTTTTCAGAGGACCCGTGAACTTAATGACTTTTTTAGATATGTCGATCAAAAGAGCATGGCTTTATACATACATGAGGTTCTTAGGCTTTGGGATCTCACTATTCAGACACTTAACAGAGTTCTCCCCAGAGGATCACTTCCTTCTTTCCGGCTCTACCCTCGGAGCGAGGCACTAAGCGCCGCAGTTGATCCCAAAGACAACACCACACTCTAGGTTAGTACCGTTCGGGGGTCCATTTATAACCCCTCTATATCTCCTAGCCACCGTTATACCAGTTCCAGTTTTAGAGGGCAGATTATATCCACTAGGTCCTCGAGACATATCACTTTTGATAGACAACAGCAGAGGGGGAGATCTCGTCATCTCACCTCCTCTTCCTCTTCTTCGGATCATCACACTATTATGAGTTTCTTTTGGTCGGCCTCGGATGTTAGGAGAGATGGGTTTACCATTCTTGGATAGACATTCCCCATTGCTTCACTTGGGTCTTCTTCCTTCTCTTCTTCTTCCCTTCTCATGCTTTGTACTTCTTTGGAAACCCTTTGGTTTCCCGCTTCGCTCGCCTTTGGTCTTTGACCTCTTCTCTTGCTTTGTACTTCTTTCGGAAACCTTTTGGTTTCCCGCTTTGTATGGACACATTTGTACTCTGCAGTCCCTTTGACCTACTTTTGTGGTCATTTGTTGGACATTAATATATTTATCTTATCTTATCTAGTCATGGGTCGCTGACTGCACAACCGATGACCCAAAGCTGGTCAAGCCTATAATTGTATGTACTTGAAATGAAATAGCCATAATAGGCAATTGCTGAACTTGACATAATGCTCTATAAGCTTATGCTACTTCTTTACAATGTAAGGCCAAGTATATCAATATACACACACATGCACACCAGTCTTGGGACTATTACTGGCTATTCATTGAACCTAACATTCAAGATGTCACTTATACTGGGTTAGAAAACATCACTTTTGATTCAAAGTAAAAAAACTACAATGCGACAGATCTATATGATGGTGTGCTGTATTGCTAATTTGTCTGCTGTAATTATCCAAGATTCCAAACAGAGCTTAAGTGCACAGACATGAAACTTGGGGAGTAAGTGCTGAGTCGCATGCCAAGCAATCTCTGTGAGCCCAACTGAACCAGTTTGTACACCTGCCGAGTCTGCAAAAAAACATAAAAAACTCTAAAATAATTTGCCATATATTATATTTAAAGGAATATTGTGGCATCTTACTGCTGAATCCAAGACCGTGTCCAAAATCAGTCTGCCAAGCCCGTACCGAGTCCGAGCCCCATTACTATGCATAAGAGCATGATCTAACCACTTGTAGGCTTTATTATGTAAATTTGTAAACGTCACTAATTCTTGCATATAGTTTGTTACTGACATTACCTTTTTACATTTTGCAGAAGGTATGCCTTAGTTACAGATGTGCTGATATGGACAGAGAGGTTCCTTCTCTTATGGGAGTTTCAAAAGCTATTCTAGAAAATGTAATATTTGTGCATCAGGATGATGCAAACTGGCCACTCGCAGAAGCCTCAACACTAAAGAAAAAAATTTGATGACATTTTTTCTGCTACAAGGTATGTATCTTGGCTATATATGTTCATTTTAGGTGTCAATTTTAGTTTTCTCATTGATAATTTGAAAATTTGATTTGTAAAATAAAATTTGAGCCCTATCATTTTCATTGAGAGTTTTAAAAGTTACTTTGCAAAACTGACTGAGTTGACAATCTCTACTATGGCATTTTTGTTAGATTTACTTAAGAAAATAAAACAGCTTGCAAGTAGTAGACATACATTGGCAAGTAGTTATGATGGAAGACGGGCGATTCAAAATTTATAAATAAACACATTATTAGTGTCTCAGGTACTTTTTCTGATTAACAGTAGTCCTTTCAAGTTTGTATAGCGAGTAATTTTGTATCTTAGTCTATTTGTATTACTTTTAACTTTTCAAATGCTCGTGTTCTATCGGATTGTAGGACTCATCCAGATTTAGAAAATATTAATATGTTAAAGCTATCAGTTTTGATTGAGATGATGCTACGCCATTTCCTTAATCTGATTTGGACCTAATAACTATCTCTGACTACAATTTGGTCAGAGATAATACTGAGGAAATTTACTGCATATCAATTCTATCAAGGATGGAAGCCATAGTTCAATTTTGTGATAACAGTCTTTCTAAGTGTTTGTCTTGGCACTAATCCTTCACGTTAGTGTTTTGAACATCATAATGAACTCTATAAGCTTACAGTTTGCTTTGTACTGAACATTGTCTTTCAGAGCTGTCATGTAATGCCAACAAATTAACATATGAAAAGTAGGTAGAAATGGTTTTTCCTTAAAAGCCCACATGGAAGAGGACTTAGAACACATGCAAAATACCACACCAAGTGCGGCAATACAACTACTCAGAATTCAAAGCAATGCTAAATGGAACAGCCAGGGTCGCAAGTGATCTTAATATGGATCTCAAATGTACTCAATTAATGTAATTTATGATTGCAAGCTTTATTCAAACATTTCTCCGTCAGACAAACAAAAAGAAAGAAACAACAAGAAAGGAGCTCAAGATGGAGCACTTTTGGGGTTTAACGGTCTGTGTGCAAATGCCATAGTGTTTGTGCAGCCCTTGTAGATAGGTGGTGACACTACCACTAGTGCAGTTACACAACCACTACCTGCTGATAGTGGCAGTTACATAAATACTATAGCATTTCTGCAAAGGTTCGGAAAATTGAAAGGACACGCCCAAAAGATTGGTATCGTAGCAGGTTACTGTTCCATAGCGTGTGGTTTATTTGGTGACCATTGTGCAGATATATTCCTGTTCCAAGAGCAACAAGTGCTAGTGGAAAAGAGGATTTGGTCTCTTTGCAACAAGACATCTCCACAAGAAAGTGGAAGAGAGAGGTGAGAAGTATGGCCCCTGAAGATGAGAGGAGACCTGAAGATAGTGAAGAAAGATTCAACAAATTGGAGGAGGATGTTGCCCACATCTCTTTATCCATGAAGGAGCTTGGGAATATTATGAAGGTTGTCATGGCAAAGCTGGGAGTTTCTATAGATACTTCCAAAGCAAGTGAGGAGCTTGAGTCTTCCTACCATGAGAGAGAGCAGTCCCATTACAGCCAAGCTCCACCTCCTTTCAAAACAAAACAAAAACTGACATTCAACCATACGAAGGTGAGGTGAATGCAGATAAGCTTGATCATTGGTTAGCTCAATTAGAGGTATACTTTCATTTGCATTGAATTAGTGAAGAGCAACAAATTTCTTTTGCAAGGTTGAAGCTAGCTAGTCATGCTCTAACTTGGTTTGAGAGTTATCTTATTTCCTTGGTTGTTTAGAGGAAAGGTCTATTGACTGACATTTTTCAGGCAACAAGAGGGACAAAGTGTGTGGTCTGGTCTACACAAGTGAGTTTTGAAAGGAGGTGTTTCAAATGTGAAATGATACATTTGATCATGAAATCTATTGGAGCGTGTGAAGGTTTTGGCTCAACGAACACACTATGTAGTTGCAATAATCGAGAACTCTATTAGGAAGATGCAATATGAATGTAAATCACAATCACTCAACACATTAACTCAATCAATAATCTGATCAACTGTATTCACCCATTGAAACTAAAAACTCACAAAAGAGGTGTACATATAGGAGAGTGAATGTGTAACTCCTAGAATAGTGGACAACACTCCATGAATAGGAATGAGAGTTACAATCTCGGAATAGCTAATCAAATGATCAACCAACCTAATGTAACTCCTATGACACACTAATCTAATAATGAAAGTTAAGTAACTCCTATGACATATGACACATGCCACTCAAGTATGACATATGACACCTAAGCAAGCTTACACATGAGAGTAGGGATACTCCATGTGTGTAGGAAACATTCCAAGTATATAAACAAATACAAGGAAAATAATATCCTACACTAACACCCCCTTAAGCGTAGCTTAGGTGGGTCTCGATAACAAGGCCTAATGAGGTACCCAAGTACAAAACAACTCTCACAAAGTGGAGAAAAAGAGAAAACCCACATGAAAAAACTCCTCCCCAAAAGAGAAAAAGACAAGGACATAGAAAATCTCTCTCAGAGAGAGAGAAAGAAGAGGAGAGGTATAGAAGGCCCCCTCCGTAAGACTCAAGCAACGACGTGGTCTTCCGCCCGAAGACTGAAGAAGGTCCATCTGCATTAAACAATGCTTTTGCCCTTAGGAAGAACATAAGAGGTGTACTGAAAATCTGCCCACTCCATGAACGAAACTAAAGGCAGTAGTATGAATAACTTTGAAGTTGGTCCACGATTGAAATGTGGCATAGGTTTGGCAAGAGTATGCATAAGAACTGATGGTAATGCCATTAAGTAGATCTGTCAGAGGATGGGTATGGATCATTCGCTGAAAGAATGTCCATATGAAGTGAAGGCCCAATAACCCTCACAACTATAGAATGAGGATCCACTAGTAGAGGTGGATCAATGATGATCTCCAAAATAGTAGAAGTGACTGATATCCCCGTAGGGGCACTCCCATCAATGGAGATGTAGGAATCCTTTGAAGTACAAATGTGTGATGGCTCTACAAATGGAAGAGCATGTAATATCCCCTTCCCAATTGAAGACCCTTAGCCTATTTTGTCTACCCGATGGCTAAGGGAAGAAAATAAGGGTGACTTAAGTTTTATTATTTTATTATAAAGTGCAAAAATAAATAAAACATTATAAAAAGCACTTATAATAAAGTAATAGACTTAATATTAAAATAGACATAGAAAAGTGCATAAAAGATAAAAACACTTATAAAAAATGTATTATTTATGGAAAAGTGCGACTTGCACTAGGAGGCAAAAGTTAATTATAAAAAGACCAACAAAAAGAAGAGCATATGGGCCTAATGATTATTTCTAGGAGAAAATGCGACTTGCATGAGGGAGAAAAGTTGGTGGTAAAAATATTAAATGAAGGGACAAATCTGATTGGATGTTGAAGGAGGTTAGTTGGGCCTTTTTCTCTTTATAAGCAAGTCGACTTGCTTAGGAGAGGCATCACTTGTTTATTATCAAATTTCAGATTTGTGTGTAAAGCTTTTGGCTTGCATTTTCTCTCTGAGGACGAAAACCCTCCTAGAGTCTAGAGAAGGACGAAAACCCTTCCTCTAGTTTGTGAGGATTCTCTACACAAGGGATTCCATTGAGCATCATTGAGTTAGCCGTAATTTTCAGTATCTTTTCAGCAGTTGAAGGAATAAAGGTTGTTATGTCCCTTTTTGGAGACTTGCGGATTTGAAGACCTTAACCCATATTCCTCCCCGTGGGTTTAAGGAAGGAAGCAAGGGGAAGACTTGGATGAAATTTTTATTATTATCTAAGCAAATATTTTTATTATCATCATGTATTCCTATTGGGAAGCCTAGCGCTCCAATAGAAGAACTTATTTAATTAGAAAATAAAGTATTTTGAGCATGTAGGCTCCAAATACAAATTAAATAATTAAAAAGTACTTTTATTTGGGTCGGCCATCATTTGAAATGTAGCACCCCTTATGGTTATAAAAGAGCTTGCTAAAGAAAGAAAGAAGAAAAGAAATTGTATTAATGTCCACGAATGACCAAAAGTAGGGGATCAAGGATACAACCAACATCAATGTAAAGATCTAGGAAGAGAGAATCCTAGAGGCGAACTGACAAAATAAAGTAAAAAGACAAAATAGAGCAGCATGCTATTAACACAAGTGGTAGAGAAACCGATACAAATAATAGTGAGGGGCGAACAAAAGTCCCAAGAGCATGTGCCAATGAAGACTGAAAGCAAATCTCATCGAATGTCTCTGTTTGTGCCTAAAGTGGAGGAATCATCTAAGCCATTATTGATCACTGTGAGAGATCTGATAATGTTGTCTAGTGAGTATATAAGGTTAAAGGACCCAGGTTGGGGGATCTTAGGAGGAAGCAAAACACTTCCTCTAGAATTTCCCCTAACATCCAAGGTCAGTGTAACTCTCGTAGTAGAAAATAAGCTTGTAATATTAGTTTGCCCTTGTGGTCCTGGGGCAACCTAAGCAAGTAGTAGATCTGCATTGTTGGAGAAGTGAGAGCCATGCTAATGGGACAGAGCAGAGCCATGATGCCGAGAGATAGCAGGCAGCTTGGAGATCTGAGTAGTTTGAGAAGTAGTGATGCGCTGAGAGAAGCACCGTCTAACTGATCTATCAACTCTAATGTGTGATGTATCGGTGGTCCAAAGGATGCTTAGTGCTACCAATCACCTAAATGGGTTGAAAGAAAGAGGTGATCAATATGGGAGCTCTAGAGCCCCTCGGCTCCCACTATAGGTATTTGCATTTGAAAGTGACAACTTCATGAAGATAAAGAGCCAGGCACCACTAGTCTTGTATTTCTGAAGAAAGTAGCTAGAGTGTTCTTAGAGTCTCTGTAGAGGCAAATGATATCTTCTCTGGATCTCATAATAAATGAGGCATCTGAAAATGAAGTGGTCCTTGGTCTCCACCTTTTGAGGGGAAAATATGATAGATCCGGTCTTCACACAGAATATGATGGTTTGTTTAAACCCGTAATTGGTGGGAATAAACTCTCATTTGGCTAAGGGGAAACCTTGAGCCGTGAGACCAATGACGCTAAAGATAGCAAGGGCAACGAATAATACCGTCCATCACTTGTAAGTAATGATCAACACATAAATCAAGCTTGGGATCGAGCAGTTCATGGGGAGAGATCCAGGTGGTTTGGATATATTGTATGTAGATGTCCTCTCTAGCAGCCCTAGTGATGACGTTCTTAGTGGGAAGGAGCCCGGGAGAGGATTCCAAGAAATACATGAAAGGGGGTAGTTTGTCAATAGAGATGCCAATAGAATAGAGATGCCAATAGAAAGGAGTTGCCTTGTCTCAAAGTGCCAACAGTGTCCACATCTGGTGGGCACTAGTGAAGCAATCCTCTTTGAAGAGAAAAGTGCTAAGTAGGGATACCTCTCACAACTAGAAGTTATTTCCCTCGGCCGATCCGAGTATGTGGATATAGAAAGGAAGCTTGAAGATAATCTCAAGGCATAGAGGGTGGGTGGAAAATTCAGCTTGGATGATGCACTAAGGAATTGTCTCCTTGCAACGAATTATGTGCTACAACATGAGAGTTTGGACCTTGTTAATATGAGCCCACCAACCCCGTGCCGGACCCCAAACCTCCGAACCATACAAAACTATAGGTTTGATGATAGTATCAAACAAGCGTAACTTGGAAGGGATGTCCTAGAAGTGGATATGGAAACACCGACGTTCCAAAATAGAAAGGTATAATCCTTGCAAAGTGTGGTTGAGTGACAAACTTCATGTTAAAGCATGGACCAAAAAATTGAACCCCAAATAAGTGTAGGTTGATGTGATCTCAAGAAGTTCCCCTTTGTAGAAAAACTAGAATCTAGAGAGAGAGTGCTTGGAGATATTGAAGATCACGACCTTAGTTTTACTAAGGTTGACCACAAGTTGTTGGAGTTCACAGAAGTGAGCAAGGGCATCAAGTTGTGTAAGCCCTTTGTAGAGTGTGAGAGGAGAACAACATCATTGGCAAAAAGGAGGATGGCTATAAGCACCTCATGCAAAAGACAACCATCATCCATATGGGTATGCTGCTTCAAGAAACTCCTCTAACTCATCAATGTATATGTTGAAAAGGGTCGGTGAGAGAGGACATCCTTGTTTGACCCCAATGGTACTCTTCACAAAGTTAGACAAACCGTGAGAGGTATGAAGTTGCCCAATGATTATCTCATAAAGCCTCTAAGCTGTGGTAATCAGAGAATCATGGATGTAGAAATCTTTCAATTTCTTGAAGAGCAGTGTCTTGGAACCAAGTCAAAGGCTTTCTTGAAGTCAACAAAACAACAAAAGACTTTGGAAGACTTGTGACGAGCTTCTTCAATGATAGCCTAGAGTGTAAAGATGTGGTCAATAGTTTGGTAGTCCCTTCTAAGCCTGCATGCCCCTAAGCTCTAATATTATTCCTTTCCAAGTATTCTGACAATTGCATGTCTAACATTGTGGCATAAAGTTTGGCAAATGTATGCCTAATCATAATGGTCTTGTAGTTGTTAGGGGTAGAGGGATCCCTTGACTTATGGTTAGGGTAGATGATGTGTTGTGACCAAGACCGAGAGAAGCTTGAAGACAAATCTGATTAAAAAGTGTGACGAGGGGAGAGGCTGTAATGTCCCTTTTTCCCACTTGAGGATCAGAATTTGGACTTCTTGCCATTCCTTTTCCATGACAAAGAAGTAGAGGAGTTGGAAAAGGACATTGAGCTTTTATTTGTATTTGTTTTTCTAATTTTAATGTTTCTTTTTAGCATGTGTTTGCCTTTAGCAGGTCGGTTGGGTTTTATGCACTTTAAAAGCCAATTAAAGATTAAAAAAGAATACTTTAAGAGGTCGGCCTTGCTATTCCAAGCTTTGGCGCCAAGAGGAGGTTATAAAAGAAGGTTAGAAGACTCATTTGGATCATCTAGATTGGCGCATTTTCTCTATTTGGACATTGTGGGCTTGTTGCTCCTTGTTCTTCCACTCTTGGATTTAAACCCAAGTTTGTGCTAGAAGGACGGAAACCCTTCTAGTGGCTGGTTAGAGCACAAAAACCCTCTTTCCTTGGTTGACGTGAAGACTTATTGAAGACCTTTATGCAAATTTGAGTGTTGGAGGATCAAAGGCATCATCTACAAATATTTGCATGCATTTTAGAACCATTCCTAGTTGGAACGACTAGGGTTTGATGGTGTTTGAGTGCCTTCTAGGGCACAAATTACAAATCTGATTTTTTTCTGATTTGGCATAATTTATAAAGCCGGAATCTCTGTTTTGGTGATTTTTGGAATGGTTTTCAGCTTTATCTACTCATTTAGAGATTTCGGGATCAATTTTGAGAGGGTTTCCATGGTTGGAAAATTATGATATTGGTCTCATTTGATTGCTGGTATTTTTATGGTCATTTTGAGTATTCATTTGTGTGGAGATTCCTTGTATTCCAGGAGTTATTGAATTTACAAGTTTCAGCTGTTTTTGTGCCATAATAAATTCCAGAATTCTGAGTTTAATGATTTGATCACATTTTCTGGCTTCTAAAATCAAGGGCAATCCAAGGAATCACTTCTCATAATTTTTGAGTGTTTCTACGGTGGATTTCTTCCTCTCTCTCCTAGTTGCTAGGGTTTGAGAGTGTTTTCTGGTCCTTTATTAATTGCTGTCATAAAAATCAGACTTGCTTATTTTGGAGGTTTGAGCTAATTTCCTTAATTTTTAGTTTTGTCCCCAAAAGGGATATTACAGAGGCAAGGAATCCACATTATCGTAACACCGGTTCATGGGGCATGTTCTGTGATGGGTATGGGATTTGGAGTAATGAATAGTGTGGCATAGGAATCAAGGGCAACGTCCCGCAGGGTTTGACATAAAAATTCGTACATGGAATCATTGGTGGGAAGAAGGGAGAGATGGGCATCATAATCAATGTCATAATCATATCATGGTGTGTTGTGTGCTTGGGGGTGTGGTGGAAAGGGAAGGTGGGGAGGGAAGGATTAGAACTAGTATGGAGGCTGAATGTCAAGACGACATGGTCAGCAAGGGGAGTTGAGGCGAGATAAGGAATCCACAAATATGAGGGATGATGGATCTGCTGGTGAGAACATAGTCCACGACGCTCGCACCACCGCCATGGGGGAAACAAGTTAATCTACTCGAGCCGAAGAAGTGAGCAATCCCGTTGCATGGACGTGGAGGCTATGATATTCACACAATCTGCGGAGGTGTTTCCCATAAGTTGCAATTATAGCATTCCTAACAAAGAGAATCTCTCTATAAACCGAACTCCTCAAGATCTAGTTCATGAAGGCATAACTCATCTTGAGCAAGGTCATGAATAGGCATTTGTAGGTTCCCTGTATGGGCATTAAAATCGCCCAAAAGAATGATATCACCAATAGTGGAGTATTGAGAGATCTCTAGATAGAGGTCAAGGTACGGGTCCCCATCAACATGAATGGCGAATGAAGATGTGGTGGGGGAAGTAGCAAACAACTATGAAGACATCCTAAAAAGGTGGGTTTCTTTGAATTTGAAGCTTTATGTATAAGAAGTGGACATCGGAAGCCACAAGTGATGCTGTCCCGAATGAGGCAAGCTGCACCGCCTGAACAACTAACCACACATGATTTGCGTGTCTCACGGTGGAAGGCTGAAACCCACAAGTACCTTGTGACTGGAGGGAGGGCCTGCTTGGGGCTCTCATGGGTCTCAGTGAAGAAGATGAGATCTCGGGAAGCAATAACATCTTGGAAGGTACTTGGAGAAGACCATAAAGCACCGTTGCAGTTCCAAGAAGCAATGGAGATGCCATCACCACCCACCGAGACCCGAGATCGTCGTCATGTTGACGGTCCAGGGCGTGACCACCTAGGTGGGGGAGAATCACGAATGACAACCCTACAATCCCTGATAACAGCCCACTTGTTCTCCTTCTTGGCAGCTACTACCTGAATATGAGCTTTCCAAAGCTCTTCCACTTGGAGTTGTGTGAGATCGGCATTTACATAAATTTTCTGTGGAGCTTCTTTTTTGCTTTAAGAGCTTGTAAATGCTCTTTCATAGTTTGGAATGGGATAATAAAGGTGCTGTTTGACAATGTCCAAGCTTTGTTAAGGGAGATATCATTTAAGTCCAAAGATTCATGCAAGAACGTGTGACCTGCCTGTAAGGGATCAGCTGGTTTAGGAGGCCACGAACACGGAGGTTGAGTGCCTTGGTTTGATGTGCCTTTTCTTCTTCAAATTTTGCTTGGACAACCATTTCCACCACCGGAGGTGCTTTCTTCCCCTTAACCACTTGTACCCACAATTTTGTTCCTCAACCTGTTTTTGGATAGATTGTTGTTGGGCTGTGGTTTCTTTTTTAAGGTGTTCATGTTGAATGATTATCTTGGATTGCTTGTTCTGAATTTCTGAAACCACTTCATTAAGCTGCTGTAGGCATGGAGAATCTGTGGGGGTGGCTTGGGTTTGTTCAAGTTTAGTGATTCTAGCTTGCAAATCAGCAATAATACCATCTTTCTCCTGCATTTGGGTCTGGAACAGTGACAAAATATCTTGGAGTTCTGAACCTAGGGCTTCAATTTTAGATGTCTGACTCAGTGTTTTAAAAACCGGTCGAACTGGAACCGGAACAGGCCGGTTCGACCGGTTTGAGTTTTTTTAGCATGAACCGGTTGAAAAACCGATCGTTTGACCGGTTTGGCCCCAAACTGGTCAAACCGGTCCGGTTTTGATGCAAACCGGCCGAGTCATGTCCCTGTGCAGCTATACAGCGCAATTTTTAAAATTTCACTTTTTAATTGCTGGAATCATGGTTTGCCACATCTAAATCTTCAATATCTCGAAAATGAATTGTCCAATCTGCATGAAAGTTTGTACCAATGTAAAAGAGGATGTCTTGGAGGCTCTGAAATTGATTTCACTTGTTTTGGACACCTGTAGAGAAAGTTATGCCCAAAACACAGTCAACAGGCCTGTGTGTATAAGGTCTAAAGAAAGCTTGTTTTTAGGACACTAAAAACCTTGTAAAAAGAGAACGAACTCTCCAAATGGTCTGGAAATTTGTGGATAGGTTCAAGAAGATGTATGTTAGACATTGAAAGTGGTTTCAACCGGATTGAACACCTGTAAGGTTGTAGGTGAATTTATTCAAGAAACTCAGATTTTACAGGCCTAGGGAATAAGGTCTAAGAAGACTGTTATATGTTGTTGCAAGAATCAGAGTTAAGAAAGAAAAGGATCAGTTTGTTGAGTCAAATGATATCTAAAGAGAGGTAAGAACCCTGCTGAGAGCCTGAGAATATAAGGAGTCCTTGTGTGAGAGAGAAAACTCCAATTTAGAAACCATGTATTGTATATGTTTGTATATATATTGTGTATTGGACTTGTGTGTAATTGTTGGAATCATGGTTTCTAATCTTTCAAATATATTGTTTTCATTAAAAATATATTTTTTTTCTGTTTTTTAGTAAACCGGTTCATAAAGTTTGAACCGGTCCGGTTCAAACTTTATGAGCCAGTTTACTAAAAAACAGAAAAAAAAATATTTTCGTTCGGTTCCGGTCCAGTCCAACCTCGACCGGTTCTGATTTTTAAAACATTGGTCTGTCTGCAAATTCTAACGTACTTAAATTTTGGGGTCAACACCTTGTGATGGCGAGGAGTTTTAAACTCCTGCGTTAGAGGAGCTTCATTCTGTTCACTGTATGACGCTGTGGATAACACAGAATCTGTAAATTGATGTGTAACACTGCATATAACTGCAAATGCTGCACAGAAATGCGATGTCACGATCACACAGGCTGCCCAGAACTGTATGTTCATTGCTGGACTGAGGTGAAAAACTGATGAACTGTATGCAATCAAAGATAAACACGTACTGAGCAGTCAAAGAAGGCTGGTGTTCACATTTTTGTCTTGTCCCAAGAAAACCAGACACAACAGAGCCCAGATGGGATTTGCAGACCAGCCAACAGAGGTATTTTTGAGGGCTGATTGAGCCAACAGGCCATAACTGTCTTAATCGCAGTGTTCACAACAGTTTTGTGGCCGATGTGGCTGCAGATGTTTAGAAAAATTGATAGTGTTCTGGATAAAATTGATGCTAGGGCACATAAAGGCTGTCACGAGAAGAAGCTCAGATCCATGGGAGGAAGCTGTAAAGATGCAAGCAACGTGCAAGCACGGGAATGTGCAGAGCAGTTGTGCAAATTGTTGGTGTTTTCCCCTGTCCAGACAAATCACGATTTTCCCCGGAGTGTACAATTGCGATTTTGCACCAACAGATTGTATCAGACTGCTCTCAAAATACCAGTGACCAGCAAACAGTATCATTGAGCTTTCCGGATCCTTGACCAACTGAATACATGAGCTGTAAGGTTTAGGTACCTCCAGCCTTGTCTTCAGATCCATGACCAGTCTACAGGTAGACAGATCTTTCAACAGTCTACACATGCAGAGGAACCGGACTTGTTGAGTATGGTCTTTTCATATAAGGAGAAGCTTATTGTTGTGAGGATATGGCACACATAGGAGTACCTCTTGTTGGAGGAAGAGGAAGGGCACCAAGAGCACCTAGAGTTGTAGACTTGGCGGTCATGTTGGGAAGAATCCAAGTGGGATTGGATGTAATGGAAAATGTACAAAGGAGACGAGCAGTAGTTGTTGATGAAAGTGATGATGGAGGAGAAGCCTTAGAGATTCAGGAAAGTGAGGCTGGAGATGTTCATGGGGAAAGACTTCTTAGAGCCGCTGCAAGGCTAGGAAGCAAACCAAAGATGGGTACCTGAAGCTATGGTGGAAGCTTGAGCCCTGAGGATATTATTGATTGGATCACAAAGCTGGAAAAATAGTTTGATTATGAGTCCATAGTGGATTCAAAAAGGTGAAGTTTGCTTGTATGAAGCTGAAATGCATGTATTCTTCTGGCGTGATCATGTGCAGTTGGAGAGACAAAAGTGGGAAAACCAAGATCAAAATTAGGGACATAGTAGTTGCAAAGTTGAGAGGTAAGTTCTTGCATTCTAATTATCAGCCGACTTTATTCAAGAGGCTGTAAAATTTGAGGCAGAAGCAGATGAATATGAAAGACTACACAAAGGAGTTTTATACGCTCATTATAAGAGTTGGTTATGCTGAAGCGGGTCAAGAAAATACATCAAGGTATGTTAATGGACTATGATATTTGGTCAGAGTTTATGTAAGAAAACTAACAATATAAAACGTAAACTTTGACACAAAAAAAAATTTTTATGATTTCATACATTCAGATCATTTTAAATTTTTATTGTTGTAAAAAGGTTACAATATATAGAAGCTTGATCTCCTACAAAGGAGTCAACTCCAATCATGAATCCCCCTTATCTCTCCATGATCCACATATCTCTCACACAACTCTAAATAGCTACGCGAGTTGTTATTACAAATCACTCACACACTCACACTAACTATATTATTATTATTATTTTTGATAGATAAACGCTTTTGACTGGAGCTATGAACCGGAGTACAATCAACCAAGATATATCAATTAAGCTCAACAATTAGTGAACCACGAGCTGCCACACTTGAACACACGTCTAGCGAATCACGAGCCACCACACATGCACACACCACAAGTGAACCACGAGCCGCCATGCTTGAACACACATCTAGCGTAGGTCTTCTTGAGCCGGTTACCTCGGAAAATCAGCTTGCTAGTCGCTCCACCTCATACATTACCGCCCGAAATGGGAATCATGCCTTAGTGGGATTTGAACCTGGGTGGAGCCGGAAACAACCATCCGACTTAACCGCTCCACCCAAACCCCATCAGCACACTAACTATATTATTAATATGAGTTATATTAACTCATTATTAATAATATACACAATATTAATATCCCGCTCAAATATCTATCTAACCTATACAATAATTGAATAATGTGAGCACTAAAGCAAATATTCATAACATTCCCCACCTTAGTGCGAACATGGTAGAAAATATCTTACACATCCAACAACAGAATGCCCAACTCTATGACATGCCCATTTGTGGCTTATGACCTTGATACAAAAGAAAGGGACCTCCAATTAACCTTCCATGGTTTTCCGCAGGTTTACCACAAACCTGGATATGAACAGGTTCCCATTAATTGCTCAATCATGTGGGTTTATGGTTCACCACGAACCTTTTCAAGATCTATGTCTGCATGTGTTTTTTTATTCCCCCACAACATTGTTATATCAGGGAAAAATACAAGAAATATCGCTCATGCAAGAGCTCACAATAATTGAACAGAATGATCATCTGCTTCTTATTACAAAACACAGATGAATAGAAACAAAACTGAAAAAATGCCACAACTTCATTGTGCTGCCCCGTTGCTTGTGGCTGGCGAGAGGTTGCTGATTGACCTCCTTCCTCCGTTGCCTCCATTCTCCAACTTCCCGTTGCTAACTCAACCAGATTCGATCATGGAGCCCAATTTTACATACATCAATTGGATGTCGGATTCCACTGAAAATGTGTCTGTGAGGCAATTTTTTTATTTTCAGAACTTCTGACTCCACAAGACGAGACAATAACCCTATTGACATTTTTGGACTTTTTTTTGACTCTTTTGACTCTTTACTACAACAATTACAATGATGTTTAAACAAAACGATAATTACGAAACTTAAAAACTACTACTTATATTGAATAATCTAAATACTATGGACATACATTAAATATCTTGACAATTTAATATTTAACTTGAGAATATACTTGAAATTTAATCAACATGACCTAACATTGAAAATCTATGGCATTTACCTAATAGAAAAATCGATTTAAAACCCAAATACAACAAAAACTAAGAAGGGCTTATCTAAAACACACAAACTAGAACATAATAATCACAGCTTTTTTTGTTGTGGTTAACACGGTGGCAGATCCAATGCAACAGTATAGTACTGAGCATGAGGATGACGCGTGGAGACGTTCTAATGATGTGGATGAAGACTGAGATTTATACGCTGCACCGTGGGCCGATTCGTGAAGATTGCTAGCTCACAAACAATAAGACCTTTATCTTTCTTGATAATTCCGTATTTGATCGGTAAATCTGCTACAGTCCAAGGCTTTTTTTTTTAAAAATCTTGATCAGGTTGAAAAACTTGGAGGACTGATATAGATTTACAAATATGACATATCCACGTAATATCAAATTTGCACTTGCAGAATGGGTGTAAAACACGGTTCCAAGACTATCACTCACCACATTTTATCCTCTAGGACGTCAAAGATTCGCCTTATTTCCACGCAGCTACCAGCCAAACAAACAACTTTCATCACAAGGAGAATGCAACACTGAATTGAATGAAGAGACGTGGGTTTTGAGAACCAATGTCGATCTGAGCTTCTTCTTTTATGGGATTGAATCACATGGAAATCCAGAAGCATATGCACAAAATCTACAGCCGTTGATCAACGTCTTCTTTCAAACAGGAGCTCAGATCAAAACTGGATGCATAGAATATCAGTGAGAGCACAATTTCTATTTTTAGACTTGGCTATACACGGTCTGTCACCATAAGAAACCGTCCCATCTAAACATAAATACACTGATTTAATACTTTCTAATCAGACAAAAACAACGGAAGAGTGATCAGAAATGCAGGAGACTACAGAATAAAATATGGCGCTTGAATATAAGGCATGCACAACTGTACGACTACACTTTCAAAAGAAACTCTATCCTAATCTTAAAGAATTAATCTACATAATTCGGGCAACACAGACTTGACAGAGTTGCCCCTCCAAATTAATTATACTTCCATCAGCGAATACCTACTCTGATACCAAATATTATATTTGGTCAGAGTTTATGTAAGAAAACTAACAATATAAAACGTAAACTTTGACACGAAAGAAATATTTTATGATTTCATACATTCGGATCATTTTATTATTGTAAAAAGGTTACAATATATAGAAGCTTGATCTCCTACAAAGGAGTCAACTCCAATCATGAATCCCCCTTATCTCTCCATGATCCACATATCTCTCACACAACTCTAAATAGCTACGTGAGTTGTTATTACAACTCACTCACACACTCACACTAACTATATTATTAATATGAGTTATATTAACTCATTATTAATAATATACACAATATTAATATCCCACTCAAATATCTATCTAACCTATACAATAATGTGAGCACTAAAACAAATATTCCTAACATGGACTCTGTCTTTCAATTCAAGATGATATTGTAATGTTTCCATTGAAGTCGGTAGAAGAGGCCTATCAATGTGCATTCAAGGTTGAAGAGAAGGTGGTTGGAAGGCAGCAAAATACCTCTAGAGGTAGAGGAAGGTTCTCAAGAGGAAGAGGACAAGCGAACAATGGCAAGGGACGGCCTACTCATGAGTGAGAAGCCATCTCTTCTCAAAATTAGAATAAAAGACAAAGAGTAAAGGGTATTGTTCTAGAGGAAAGGGATACTTTGGTAGAGGAAGAGGTAGAGGATTCTTAGGGAAGCATTTTGAACGTGGAGACTATGCTGGAGCATATAAATGTCCTAAAGCATTTTAGAACAGCAGTAAGAGAATTGAAGCAAACAATCATGTTGCTCTTGTGGATGAGTAGAGTGTTGTATCTCCAACACATGGAGAAGAACTGGAGCATGGTAAAGCTTTTTTGATTAAAAGAGTGTTGAGAAACCCAACCAAGGAAGCGGATGAACTGGTGCAAAGAAAGAATATTTTTCAGACTATATGCAAAGTTGGAGGTAAGTGTTGTAAGTTTGTTATTGAAAGCAGTAGCTCAGACAACTTAGTTGCTGATTAGATGGTAGTAAAGCATGGGTTGAAAAGATTAGTACATCACAATACTAGGTGTCTTGGTTGCTTAAGGGACATCAAGTAGTAGTAAAAGAGCAATGTAAAGTGAATTTTCAGATTGGGGCTTACAAGGATGAGGTGTTGTGTGACATAATGCCCATGGATGTTTTCCATTTGTTGTTTGGTAAACTGTGGCAGTTTGACAAAAAGGTTTTGCATGATGGAATAGAAAACACTTACAGGATTGAGAAGGATTATAGAAGGTTCACATTAAGCCCATTGAAGGATAGAGGAGAAGAGGTGGACAACAGTCCTAAAGTTTGCATGATTTTCGGTAAGCAATTTTTGAAGGAAGTAAAGAAGGAGAAGATGTGTTTGGCTTTCATTCCCAAACCCACGGAGGTTGGGACAACAAAGAAGATGGATGAAATTCCACACGAGGTGAGTAATTTGTTGCATGAATATGCTGATATTGTTTCTAGAGATTTGCCAGATGGATTACAACATGTGGGAAGCATTAGCCACCATATGGACCTAGTGCCCGGATCAAGTTTTCCTAACAAGGCAGCATATAGGTTAACACCTATGGAGAATGAAGAGATGAAGAGACAAGTGGACGAGTTGTTGGAGAAGGGTTTGATTAGAAAACGTTTGAGCTAGTGTTCAGTTCCTGTAGTATTGGCACCTAAGGAGGGTGAATTGTGGATGTGTACAAATTCACGTGCTATACACAAGAAAAATATCAAATATAGATTACCATTCCCTAGAAAGGATGGTTTGATAGATCTGTATGATGGAGTGAGATACTTCACGAAGCTAGGTTTGAAGAGTGGGTGCCATCGAATTCAGATTACAAAAGGCATAGATTTTGGTAGAGCTTTACACAAAACTAATTGACCAAAACACTCTAGATATTCAATTCATGCGGGATAATTTATTCATATGCAAACATTACATCAATATCAAAGTTTGTTCTTCTAAATATAAGAAGTCAAACCTCATCTTTAACTATCATCCGATCCCACAAACCTCCCAAACAATCTCCTAATATCACTTCCTAGAATATCTCCCTAACAACCCTATCTATCATGAGTTACTCACATACAACTCACAAATAGATTTCTTATAATTATTTGCTCCATGTAATATTATTTTACACATAATAATATACCTAATCGATACAAATAACATGAAGCACTAATACAAACAAACATTTGTAACATTCCCCTCCTCGGTGCAAACATGGAGAAGAGAAATACATCCCGCAAATGTTGCTCCCGAAGCCACCGCTTAGACCATGTACAACTCCCTTAAGCTCTCTCTTTAACCTCATAAAGGCGCAGTTGCAAACCTAATTCTTGAGGTTTCCAAACTCTTTTCCCGAACACTCGAATTCCAAATCTCCAAGATTCTTGTTATCAAGCTCACGAACTATCCGGACAACAATCCATATTTAGTTTACCTTAGAATCTTCTCCTCCCCCTAAGAGGCGTACTTTTCTTTGAATATGCATCTTTCCACAAATGTTAGCAAAATAGGTTGACAACAACAAAACAGAACACCGAAATCGTAATACAACACAACGGAAAACAAATACTGAAAACATAATTGAAAAAAAAGCAAGTTAATCTGAATGTTCCGTCCTCCAAACATGTTTGACTTTGAGGCTCATGTGTATGAAACCCTTCATCAAAATAAAACTTTGACTTTCGTGGATGTTGGGTACAATCAATAATGCGTCCAGCTTAAAATTCAGGCAATAATTTTTTTATAAATTTTTTAACACTTTTACAACACTAAATGACGACAAAAAAAACTAATTATAAAATACAATTAAAGATAGGATTTACTCAACTCAATGACAAAATACCTCCAATAGCTTTAGCATAACCTCTTTGTTAAAGAAAATAACTTTCACTCTATTGACAAGAACAAACTTTAGATTTGAAATTGACGAGGATGACATGCCAAGCTATGACATCTCTAGTGACACACTTATCTATGTGCTAAAGGCTGATATTAGATAATAATTTTGACACAAATATGTTTTGACTACGAGATGGTTTAAAGAATCATATTGAACTTACACTTGACATGCTACAAAGAACACAAACTAAATGTAAAGACTCTAAAACCTAAATGACTTATTATACTAATAACAATATTTATTGCCAAGAGTACTTGCCCACCTGAATGCACATTGAAGATAACGACATACAAAGTGTGCTGAAAAGATCATATATGCTCGAATGGAATAGATTACGGATGTCGCAAATGAAATCAGTGACGCATAGAAGCCTCCCGAATGGATATGATGGATCATCTCAGAAAGAACAAATGAACAACAACGTCCCTATGGTGATTCAAGGCTTTACTCATACATCCAAGTTTTTTTGTGACTTTTTTTTTTAACAAATCTGACCTGCGCCTTCCTTGTCACAATGCTGAATCAAGTGCTTCCTTTCTCTACTAGGTGCCAATCCTCTTGTGCTTCACTTCAAACACGTTTTTCTGAGCATAAAAACATCTGATACGAGCTCTGCTCCTCCAGGCAGGGAATGACAGGTGTATGTGAAATGTGGACGATATTGAATGAGCAAATAGATGGGCGGACTGAGCACGGTGTCTTCAAGGGCATTGTTGGAGACTCAAAGCCTCAGGTAAGACTACAACAAATACACGTGTTGATAGTAGCATTGAACTAATAGCGTGATTGTATGCTGCTATGATAGAATTGTATGATCCACGTTTATATCTTCTCTAGATAGATACTGAATGCTTATCCAAAAAGGGCTGCGCTATCTCCAGGCATCACTCAAAGTCACCATGTTCTCCTCAACTCCTCAGGCTACACAAACTATCCTAAATACCATCTTTCATTAAAACTTGACTTGCATCTATTGGACAATAACAAAGAGACCTTGCCTCTCACAACTATTTTAGATTCCCATAACACAAATTCCTCTTGCTCTGATACCAAATGTAGATTTTGGTAGAGCTTTACACAAAACTTATTGATCAAAACACTCCAGATATTCAATTCATGCGGGATAATTTAATCATATGCAAACATTACATTAATATAGAAGTTTGTTTTCTTAAATATAAGGAGTCAAATCTCGTCTCCAACTGTTATCCAATCCCACAAACCTCTCAAACAATCTCCTAATATCACTCCCTAGAATATCTCCCTAACAACCCTATCTATCATGCGAGTTGTTACTCACGTACAACACACATATTTCTTATAACTATTTGCTCCACATAATATTATTTTACACACAATAAAGTTTGCCTAACTGATGTAGGGCTCTTGATCTTCAATTATTCTTTACTGTTCACAATAGTTTAATGAATACAAAACAGGCTTCTAAAAACTATCAAGGACAGAATGAAGAGTGTTAGGAGTTCAAATTCACCATAAGATCAAGAAATTGGGTTTCAAGGTATTGAGCTTCCTTAAACATGTTTACAAAATCCTATTGTATATTCACAGACCTTTTATCAATGTCCCTTCACTGTGCTAGAACAGAGAAATGAATTGGAAAAAGGTTTTCTTTTGAATTTAAGCTTGACTGTTACTGCCACGGTAGAATACAGGGGTTTTAGAACATTCACGTCTTCTTGCAAGTTGAAATTCTTTTAGGATGTTCTTTTCTTGACAGTGTCTTAACATACATCATAACCCCTTTTCTGACAAGGTTTACTAAGTCTGATGCAAGAAATAAGTTTCTCAAGGGCTTTTTACACTCCAAATCTACTTCTTGATAGAGATGATGATGTTCCATTCAATATTCACTATATAAACAGGGGATTGAAGTTAGAGACAGGGTTTATGGCATAGAATCGATTGTAAATCTGTCCTAAGACAATGTATAGATGTTTCAAAGTTTAGTAGAAACAGGCTAGAGAGAACAAAGTAGTTGAAGGTAAGGTCTTCAATTTGCTCAGTATGAAGCCCCGAGCACATTTCACTGCTCTAGCACAGATAGGAAAACTCTCACCCTTTAATATTCACATGCATTTAACAAGAAATATGGAAGGACTCTTTTAAGAGTTTTAGATTGAAAAACAGAGGCAGAATTTTGGAACTTGATGACGTCGGGGTTTCAATGTTAGGGTCGATTCCAACCCAATCCACTATATTGAGATCGACTAACCTACTCCTTTTGTTGTGCCAGGATTTCTATAACAGAAATCAGAAATAAAGGTCAATCTCCAAAACGAGTCGCCACCTTTGGTAGATGGTCAAAACCCTTTGGAAATCCTCTAGAAATGATGCCAAACCCTGTTCTTATCGCTGCCGTAAATCTGATCTGAAAATCCTTTGATTTTCTCCACAAAATGTCTCCAAAACCCTCAAAACCCTTCCTCTGAAACCTCTGAAAATATCTCTGTAAATCAGCCCTGAAAACAACTCCAAAATGACAAGCTAGGGTAGATCTCTCACTACCGAAGAATGGCCTTGCTAGCTAGGGATGGATCTCTCACCACCGAAGCTAGGGTTCTTGTGGGATTTCACTCCACAAGCTGTAAATTTGCAAGCAGCAATTGCACATGAAGGAAAATAATTATGTATGCAAGAATGACCTTTCCTTTTTTCCTCCAACTCCTTATATAATTTTCCCCAAGGCAAAAGAGCCCCAAAAAGCCCAAGTCACATTTTTCCTTAGGATGGGCCAATAAAATAAAAGTAACTTAAGTTACTTTTCCCTTTTTAAGTCGCCATGGCCCAAAAGTGACCCCCAATGCAAAATTAAAATATTAAGTGTCATGTGGCCCCTTCCTAACGACAAAACATAATATCTAGTCCCTCCAAACACTTTAAGCTCATGTCAACGAAGAATTATAACAAAACGGACTAGATATTCATACCCAATAGCTCCCAACGTCCATAGCCCTTGGGTATGACCAAGGCTTGGACTCGAATTGGCCCTTAGGCCTTTGGAGTAGGAAAGGGGACATTACAAAGCTCTCGGCTAGCCCACAAATTAAATCACGTTATCGTTGTGCCCCATCACTGGGGTATCCAAACCGTTGGTAGTAGGCCGCCTTAACACGGAGCCGAGTTTTGAACCTCGAACCTCCCAATTACTAGGAGACCCAAGAACCGTTACACCACTACCTGTTGGATTAGGGGACAACTATTAAAAAATAAAGGAAAATTTAAAAAATATAGGGAATTTTAAATATTCATATGATAACATTGATAAAGCATTCATCACACACATTATAGAACCTTAATACATAAAATTGGAGCTGAATTGAGATTTCACATAAGATTCAAGTTTCAATTACAATAATAATTACAATGAAATGCCCAAGGGTCAGAAGTTTCAATTAGACAACTACAAAATGTCTTAAACATAGAAAAAGTATATAGTACACAACACCTACACAAAAGTCTAACAATTCAAATGCAATCATATGCATAATCAAACATACAATTAGCAAATGCATTGTCACACTTTTGACCAGGCATATTGGAGCAATCATGATAATAGGTTTTTTTAGAATTGAGTAAAAAACCCGTTGTTTTTTTCAGCAAAACATATTACTTTATGCTTTGTTCATACACCTTTGCTGCACAACACAACATTGAACTGAATAACACACATTTTTTCACCAAAACATTTTACTCTATGTTTTGTAGTCACACACACCTTTCACAACATCGAGTCAAAAACAATCTTTTTTGGAAAACATATTACTTTATGTTTTGTTCGTACACCCCGTGTTTGCACAACACAACATTGAACTGATACCACAATGTGTTTAACTAAAACATATTACTCTACATGATGTATTCATACATGTAGTTCAAAGAATTGGGTAAATACCCGTGTTTTTCATAAAAGCATATTACTCAATGCTTTGTTTATACACCCTCTGTTGCACAACAAACCATTCAACATAATACCACAATTTGTTTATCACCAAAACATATTACTCTATGTTCTCTATTCATAGACACGTTGCTGCATGAGCAATACAAAACTATTAAATGAATTCATCGTAGATTATTGCTCTCTTGCCTTCTTCTCACCGCTATTCTCTTTTCTTCTCTTTGCTGTTTTCTTTCTTTGTCTTCTCCTTCACAAGATGGGAAATGACAAAAATGAGCTTCTTTTTTGTTTTAGTTGTAAGAGAGGTTGTTTTAGGTTTAGGTTAGTTAGGAATGAGTGTGAGGGTCCTTGGGGCGCCACATTCCTTTTTTGTAATTAATTTTGTGTTTTAAAAAAATCAACTTTACCTTTCTTTGGGACGTAGGGGACGCCCAAACGTCCTTGGTACGGTCGGGGGACTTGTAGAAGTCCCTCGGATGTATTGGGAAGGTCTCAGGCGTCCCGCTGTCCCCGCCGTCCCCCTTTAAATTATGATCTCCAAGGGATGTCCCTGAAATTTTTAATGGGTTGGGGATAGGTAGGGAACGTTTTGTACCTGTCCCCGAGTTTCCAAAATGTCCGCGGTACGGGGACGAGCCTAAAAAGGCAGGGGACTCGTCCTCGTGGAACATAGGAAAAACCTTCTCTTAGCCTTCAAATTGCTCCTCATACATTCCCAGCTCAGTGTCTTTTTTTCTTCCTTGCTTGAATGAATAATGATCTTCCCTCATCTTTTTGCTTCTGAATTCAGTTATGAGAGTAATCAAATTGAGTTTACTCGACCCAAGGTGGTGGAAGTGGGGTCTTACTTGAGTCACATGTGAAAAGGGAGATATAAGGTGGTCAAACATCTTCAAGAATGCTAATAGGCCTCCGTAGACCTCTTATGAAAGATCATGAGCAAATATGTCCGAAAACACAAATGAACCCCTATTTGCCAAGTTGAAAATTCAAAATTTCAAATATGGGTTTGGTGGGAAAATCAATTGGAACAAGTTTGAGGGCTTTAAGACCAAGTAAATGGTAAGGAAAACATGCCTTATTGAATAGAATGAAATCCTAGACCTTAAGAACGCCAAAAATGCAAAATTTCTCCATTAATGCTCCTACATCACTAACCAATATAAATAACATGGAGCACTAAAACAAACAAATATTTGTAATAGAAGGGGACAAGTGGAAGGCCACATTCAAAGCAAATGGCGAAGTGTATGAGTGGCCTTTTATGCTATTCATATTGTTAATGCTCCGAGTACATTAATGAGACTCATGAATGAAGTGCTGAAACCTTACTTGAGTAAGTTTGTTATTATTTACCTTGATGATATAATGGTTTTTAGTGGGAGTAAAGGAGCATTTGTTGTATTATGGTTGGTATTACAAAGGTTGAAAGAGGAAAAGTTGTTGGTCAACTTAAAGAAGTGTAGCTTCACGAACTTCCGAATCTAATACACAACTCACTAATGATCCCATAGAGTGCTTGCCCCAATGGCTATCTCAAATTCAGAATGTTTTGTCTACCTATAACCCACCAACCTGCATCAATTCATAGACGATGGAGAAAATAAAGATGTCTAATGTTCTGGGATTGAACAAAACAGAAACACAAACAAAAACATCATCAATCATACATGTCGCTCCTATCATCATGGCCTGATGCTTGGATTGGCGGTTTTCCATCGTTGCATATAAATTGTGCTCCCAACCAATATTGCCATGTGTCTGCTTAGGACTAGGTACCTTCTGCCTTGAAGGAGCTGTTGGTCTGTGAGGACATTCTTTTGCATAATGGTCAAATCCCCCACAAACAAAACATGCACCTTAGGGTTGATCCTGCTTTACTTGTACGCCACTAGCCGTCTAAAATCCCATACCGCTAGTGCTTTCTTGCCCTACTCTAGCGGACTGCTGGGTCTGCATTGGTCTTGCACCTTGCCCCTTCTGTCTCTTGTCTCTGCCCTGTCCTTGAACTTGCCACTCATGTCCTAGGTTCCTCTGTGTACCATGTTGTGGGTGGGAACATTTTTGCTATTGTTGGGGTGGCCTATGTGTTAAGGCTGGCAGTCTAGACCCTCCTCTTTGCGGTGGCGAAGCCTCCTTTGACAAGTTATCCCAGTGGGCCTGGAGCCTAAATCTAATTTTCTCTTGGGCCTCATGAGTCTTGCTGTAATGTCCCTTTCCGGGCTCTAACTGAAAACAAAGGAAAATTGCACAAACCCCAATAGATAGTAAACTGAAAATTATGACAACCAACTGAAAATTATGACAGCAAGGTACAACAGTCTGATTTTTATAACAGCAGTAAGGAAAATGCAATATCTCTCAAAAATGCATCATTCACACCATCCAAAGCATATAGGGAAACATTAGAAATATTTTAGAACAAATATCAACCAAGAAATAAGCCTTCAAACCCCAACTGGAATTTATTTAATTAAATAAAATAACAACAATGAACACCCTTACAAAAGTGGCTGGAAATGAAGGATTCCAAGCCCAAAAATGAAGTCCAAATGTAGATTCCAGCTGCTAAAAATATGAGAAACACAATGATGGCTGAGTTGGATGTTGCCATGCCCTAGAAACCCCCAAATGCCACCTTAGGGCCTGAAAATGACTGCAAAACCCTAGCAGCCCTTCTTCGACCAAACCCTAGCTGAAAATATGCAAAATCAATCTTCTTGAAGCTCCTTGAAATCCCGGATGGAGAATCCTCAATGGATTGAAGAGTTTTCATTTTTCAATCAAACAAGGAGGGTTTTCGTTCTCACTTGTTGGCCACATAAGAGGGTTTTCGTCTTGAAGTGGAAGTAGTTGAGCAATCAACCCAACCATGCAAAGTTATTAGTAGGACAAGATGATGATGCACAAATGAGCCAAGCGACCCCTTCTTATACCTTTATGTGGCACCAAAATCAATTAAAGTCTTCCTAAGAAGATCGACCTCCTTGGGGGGAATGATTAGTTTCTTTTTCCTTACATTCTTCCATTGGATTTTCATCTTCCCCAACCAACTCGACTATATATAGAAAACTACTAAAGAAAAATGCAATCCTCACAAAAATAATTGAAAAATATGACAATTACTCCCCTTGCTCATTTTTATCTTGCCCACGGGAAGTGGAATGGGCTCAAAGACTTCAAATCGAACTAGGAAAAGGAGACATTACACTTGTGCCTTCATTTTCCTCACCTAGGTAGGCCTTTTCCTTGGAAACCTTGAGGAATAGGGAGAAGGAAGACGGATGACATCAAGCTGGTGTTCAAACCATGAATGAACATGTTTACTTGAAGTTTCTCATCCTTTAGGTAATCTATTTTCTGTACTAGGTTGAGAAAATAACTCATATTGGGTTGTTGCTCTCCGCATATCATGAAACTCATCATTTGGCCTCCGAAAAGGTGCTTTGATAGATATTGATTGAGTCTTCAAACCGTTTCACGAGTAGTTCTAGGGGATAGACCCTATATCTATGCGAAGCTTTTGCTCCTCGTCTACCACCATGCTCTAATTGCTGCTTTGAACAAATGAATTCTAAAACGGGCTTTGACATTACTCTTGAAATTCAAAAGTCGGAAACTCTAGAAAAGTGAAGGTGTAACCAATCATTTTAGTTGCTTTCTATTTTTTAGAGGTCTTTCAAGGTTTGCTAATGGCTTGTCGTTAGTTGTTGGATGTTGAGTTTCATTTGAATGTTCATTCATCTATCTTTGGGTACTGTGGTACAAGGGTTTGGGCTTGTTGGATGTTGAGTTTTGTTTGAGCATTCATTGATTTGTCTTTGGTTATTCCCTATAAAAGGGTTTGGGCCCTTTGAAAATCCACTTTTACATAAAAAAATTGAAAGCCAAAACATTTTGCCATGCTTACTAAATAACCCTCCACCTTAAATTTGTCCGTAGCTATCAAGGAAGTAAGTGGTCATTATCTCAATAGGTCTCTAATTAGGTCACATGTCTCCAATCTACGAGGTCGTGCCTCCTCTCTCAAGCCCTTTGAGACCCGCACTTTTGTAGGGGCCTTTTGGTCCCGTTGCTCTACCTACTATGAACTCCCACTCTGTGGAGGACTCTTCAACCTCTCCGAATGTAAGACATGCCCTTGTACTCCAAAGATGAACAAGGTGAAATGGCCCCAATGCCTTGCCCCATGTGTAAATCACACATGCAAAACCCCAATGAGTTGTTGAAGGAAATTGATTAGAATGTTCCATAATGACTTGTTGAGGTTGATATACCATTTGCAAATTTTGGTCTTTGCATTGGGGTCATGTTATGTTGGTAGTGGTTTGCATGCGAGCCATTTGGTCCAACAATTTAACAATCACTAGATAATCAAATAGTGGATTTTGACTTATTATGGGAATATAATCATTGATATTGGTGGTATTGGCAAAAGTATTATTTGGAGGATGTGGATGTGACTTAATTAGTGTTGTTTCCATGGGAGCTCTAGTTGTGGGAACTTGAAGATCGGAGCTATCCTTGTTAGGAGTGAGTGGTCCTAGTCCTTACAGAGAGAGCTGGTGATTTTCTTGGGTGATTTGAACCATATTAATTGGATTGTTGGCGTAGGTTGAGATTGTGAAAAAGTGCATGTTGAATGATTTCATTTAATGGTGGGCACGAAAGGGAGAAAGGTGCAACCCATATAAAATCGGAATGGGTTAAGGCTTGTCGAATTTACCCTAAGGGGTGACATGATCATAATTGGTGATAAAAAGCTTAGGAGCTCAATGGAAAAGTAATAGGAAAGATAAGAATACGATGATGGAGCTTAGAAGCTAGAAGGAAACAAGAAGATGCTGTAATGACAAATAGAATATGAGATAAAGGTGAACGTGAAGATGGCTCACTTAATGGCGAAGTAAGATTAATGTTGGGTTCACTAGAATGTACATTAGCCAAAATGATTATCCTCTTTTCCTTTTCAATTATATAGGTTAGGATATAAATAGAAGACCATTCTAGAGTCAACACATAGGCCAAAGATAGAATGTCAAGGGGCGTAATAGTCGTGGATCTAGAAGACAATAATCCACACTCCTATCAAAGGCATAGGGTTCCAATGCCTATGTCTAGGAGAGAGTGTGGGGTCATGCTAGAATCCTAGGGTCAGAGAATAAATGTAATAAGCAAGTGGTATAAGATGACTAAACTTAGCTTGAAATATAATGTGGTAGTAATAGGCAAGGGACGTAAAGAATAATGTAATAGAAACAGATATGCTACTCTATCCTAGTTTAATACATGATATGTCAAACATAATCGATTATACCAACATAAAGGAAAGAGAAAGGTTAGGGATACTTACCTTTGGGAAGACATTGTTGGTGCATTAATCCCCAGGGTTAGTAGTACCTCGTAAGAGAGTTGTCGTGAGTGGATCACAAAAGCGATAGGTAGAAGGCCTTGTATGTAGGCTAAGGTCTATATAGTATCCTCTTTCTCTTCTAGATAATATAGAGTAGGATAAGAAAGGGACCATTCTAAGGCCACACACAAGAAGGAGACCTTGCTAGCGGAGCTCCTATTCTTATTGCGCCCAAGAACCCAATGCTCCAAAGTAGACCTCCAAGTATAAGCTCCACTAAACCTTAAACCTCTTAAATCTTTAAGGGCAGATTTGTGAGCGAAAGCAGAGCAAACTATGTGATGATGATATAGAGAAATGACAACAATGACCTCTATTTATAGGAGAACAAAACCTATCGTCAATCTCTCTTAGTGGACGGCATTGACCGTGGTTGATGCCGTCGGCTGGGAAAGTGGTTCTACTTGATGGCATTGACCATGGTCGATGTCATCGGCTACAAATAGCTAGGTACAAAGGTCGGGACAGAACAAAGCATGGAGGCAAAGCGAACATGTGGAGAAGCTATGAAGATGCTAAAGGCAGTGTGAAGGTGATAAGATTGAGGATATCAAGTCATTTTAAAGAGATAGTAAGGAGGGAGTAGAAAGTAAGTAGAAGGGCAGTAAGGAGGCATGCTAGGGAAAGCAGGGCAATGCCATGCACGACAACTCACTACATACTGCTAACCAGCCCAACCCCGCTGCTGGTGACTCCCCTTAAGGCACACACTCAGGGAGATTAATGTGCCAACAACCTGCAAAAAGAAATCATTTCTAAGAGTGGAAATAAAGGTGTATACATTATGCGCTTTTTGCTTGTCTAGAGTCAGAGTCATTCATACCTTATTGTTTACCACAAGAGGAGGAACGAGTAGTAGTACAAGGTTTTGATTTCTGAAGTAAGTTTGTTCCTTATTCAATCTTTTATGCCATGTGTCCACTTGATTTATGTTTCTGCACCATTCCCTTGACAGGGTAGAATTATGTGGGACATTCTCATGCTGGAGTTTTTCTATCAGCATTGTCACTGTCATAACCCCAAAATCCTTCTACTATACCTTAAGCAAATCCTGGTAACCTGCTCCTCACAACCCACATTTTCACCTGTTTCATGCTCCACACAATCAAGGATCTCCATGACTACGATACCACTTCTTGTAATCTCATTCAGGTAATTTGTAAAAGTATGTTAACATGAACCTGTATAAACTTGGGTTTGATATTTTTATTGACAGACGGACTCCCAATATTTTTCTCCCATTGTACGTCTTTCGTTGGGTCCTTTGGGAACTCATTTGGAAACTGTGGTCCCTCAGGTTCCGTGCCACAACCAACTTGAGTGGTTAACTCTTGAAATAATATAATCTTATGAGGCCTGTTGATATTTTTGCAACTTTTTCTTGAACTGTTGTGAGCATTAATAATATTATTTAATAAATAATTGATTACTCATCATCAATCAGGAATGATATAATATGTAGCTATTGTGTAAAGCATTGGAGCTTGTTGGTGATTTAATATGATTCTGTGATTATTTGATCAACTATTGTGAAAGTTATTTGTCATTTATGATTTCCTTTCTTCAGTGCTGCTTTTGATATTTATTCTGCTTGCGTCAGTCTCAATCTTTAGGTTTTTAGTGTATATTAGTTGTATTTTGTTTCTCCTTTGATGTCCTTCCTATAATGGATAACTTATCGTCTGATAGCTAGTTTGTGGTTTTTGACCTTTGAGTGCATTGAAGTGAAGCAAGGTTGATTAGCCTTAAAAGCTTAAATCCTTTTCATTGCATTCTTATTTTTATGCATTTTATCTGTTTTTAGTTTTCAACATTTATAATTATGTGGTTTGTCGTACCTATTATCAGATATACAAAAGCGTTGGAGGTAATAAAGAAACTTCACAAGGACCAAGCTCAGGAAATTAAGATGTATAAGCTGAAACTAGAGAATCTGCAAACTCTTAAAGATGCAGCATACAAGGTACTTTTCCATGAATGCAATTCTTTTATGCATAATATTTTGTTTGAAAGGAAGTGGCGTTGTTTTAATTTAAAGGGAAAATTTACCATTTTGTCGGCAAATTCTGTAGCCTGATAACTCATATTGCTCGTATGCTGCGAACAACTTTATGCCATTATTAGATGCATGTACTGATAGGAATTGATAGATCATGCATTTTATTTTTATTTGTCTAGTAAAATGCATATGGGATTGATGCTAAATTATTGTTTTCATTTATGCAGCTCCGTGAAAGCATTGAACAGGATCAAGAAAAAGTTGCCTGTGTGAAAATTCAAATTCAGGAGTTAGAAAACTATTCAGAATATACAGACTAAAATTGATCAGACAGAGATAACCCTCAAAGATTTAAGGAAACTGCAAGATGAGGTTCGGATGAAAGAGACAAAAAGGAGTACCCTTTTTGAGCTTCAACAGACACAATATGCAGCCCTTGCTGAGGAAAATGAAGGTACTTTCATTCAGCATCGAGCTTTGCTTAAAATGGTTTGGCATCCCTTTCTGTTTCAACTATTTCCTTTTACTGGAAAAAGAAATGAAAGTTAAAGACAAATCTATATATTGTTTCTAATTCTGGAAGATATGCTTGGAGTCGCTTTGTGCATCAAGTGACACTTGGATGTTGAAATTCTAGATACTGATGAAGAGCTCAGAGAATGGCAAACAAAGTTTGAAGAAAGAATTGCCCATTTGAAGTCCAAAATTAGCAAGTTGGAGAGAGAGCTGAATGATACATCAACAGAAAGTGCTGTTCTTACCAAGACAATCAATGATACATGTCGGGACATGGGCAAGCTACAGGCTGAAGCAGATGTATCTCCCTTTCTTGGTTTGAATGTTCTTGAGTTTTTGGTGTGGAAACTTTCTGTTGTATCTTCTTGGTGATACTAAGATATGTTTCATTGCAGGCTCATTTATCACTGAGGCACGATCGAGATAAAAACATTCAGAGCATGTTTGTAAAACACAATTTAGGTACAGTGGATAACTTACCCCTCAACAATGAAGTGGCATTTAATCTTATCAACCGAGCTAAGTTACGTCTCAAAGAACTTCAAAAGGATAGTGCAGCTAAAAAGGTACCTTTATTTTAGTTCCTAAGAGATTCATTTAGGACCTTGTTTGTCTAATCTACCTTGATTATCAAAATTTAAGCATCCAATTTTGTTGACAAAATCACTGGAAAACGATTCTGAAAATGAATCTTATGCAGGAGTCTAATGACATGGAAGTCAAAAGTTTATGGAAAACCTTCGAATCTGTCAGTAAACGGTGCAGTGAGTTTGAAGGCCAAAAACTTGCGAAACAACAAAAGAAGGTTTGAACTGGGTTTGGATGTCCAGTCATTTGGTAAGTATCTTCTGAAACTAATCAAGGATACTGTTTTTGTTATCTATGTATTTATTTTAGGAGGAGATTGCAAATTGCCTTAAGGAGATTGACCAAGAGTTGGAAAGACCAAGACGGTCAGATACAGATTTGGCCCGTGTTGATGAGAGAGAAAGGCTGTTGGTAATATCACGTTAAAATTTCAATACGATTACAACATTTATGGAATTTTTGGATAGCCATGATTAAGCTCTTGTATAATTGAAGTTATAATTTCATACTCATTCTCAGGAGGAGGAGGTACAGAAGAAATCAAGTCAGCTCGATGAGAGAAAATTTGATTTTAATATAAATGAAAAGACAGATGTAATACGTGATTTAGAGCGAAAAATAAAGAACGCCCAGCGTGAAAAGGATGGCATGGCTAGCGATTCTGAGGATAGAATCAAATTAGGTCTTAAGAAGGATGAGTTGGAGGACTACAACCAGAAGTTGACCAAGATGTTGGGTTTCTTTAACGAGCCCTGAAAATTTTGATTGTTTTGCTTTTTTGCTTGTCTTGTGAATGTAAGTCAGTCCAGTATGTATGATATTGTTGTTTCTCTCCTGTATTATGTAGAATTGACGACAATAAGGAGAGGATAAAAGCCATACTCAAAGGACGACTTCCCATGGCCAAAGACTTGAAAAAGGAGATCAACTCTGCTTTAAGGTAAGACTGAAATAAATGGCCATATATGTTGAGGAAGAACAAAGATAGGATTGGCTAAAATTAAGCACAAGTAGGTGGTTTAAAAAAAAAAAGAAAAGCACAATTCTCAGTTTTTATTGCATTCTAAGAAGGCTGATTAAAAAAACCCTGGGGAAATGGAAAATTAAAAGCTAAGGAAATAATTTCAAGGATTTGTGTTGATCTTAACAATAACACTTAAAAAGTAAATAATTGGCTGGGCTATTTAATTATTCAGCAAAACTTACCACAAGGAATCATTAACATGCTCATTGATCAATCAATTTACACTTTGTACCACGCCTTTGCTGTTATGTTAGAATTTTGTTTGATATAATGGCTTAGAAGTGGATACTATATCATGGAAGATGAAAAGAAAGTAATATTGGTTGATTGATGAATAGTTTCAACTTGGTATGATAGCAAAGGTATACAATCCTGTTGGTTCTTCAAGTTCACCATCAAGAATCCAACATTTTTGAAATACCTATTATTTGTTGCTATGAAAACTATACTACGAAAGTAATATCACTTGCAAAATTGTAACTACATAAAACAACATAGCATAGAAGAACATAGAGAAAACAGCTTTATATCATAATGCTGTGCACAATACAACATGTTTGGTGCAGAGAGGGACTTGTCACACAACATTCTATTTTTATGACAAAGGACTCAACAGTTGTCGGTTATAACACAACTGTCAATGACCGACCATGACTAAAGAGAGTCATTACAACACTATATCAAGCCGACATGAGAATAATCATAACAAGGTGCACTACAGAACGATGCTTTTATCAAACCATGATGACAATGACAATACCAACGTGATGATCTACATTATTCCTCCTTCAAAACAAGTCAGTGTGCCTTTTGATATAAGCTAGATACACCATGATAAAAATGGGATTGAAAATGGAAGACAAAAGACATTCCTGAAAGAGTTGTTGCTACTGGAAAATTCTAGATGCCTGATCTTGCTGAAAATAATTGGGCAAAAATTCTGATTCTCATGAATTTTTGAAAATCCATGAATCCAATATCCGTGTGCTTTTGTCTTTAGCAGTCACTATAGCAGAACAATGTAGTAGCCGTATGATACTGCAAATGAATTTAAAATAGCCATACTGTAATATCCCCTTCTTTGGGATCAATAGAAATTAGGCAAACAACCAACTCTTCCTTTCTCCAATCAAATGCAAATAGCAAAACCCAGTCAAAACTACTTGAACCAATCAGATAGATGACTCAATAAACCCAAAATTAGGGGTTTAATGGCCTCTATTATACAATTAGTATCCAGCTGAAACTAATGAACTCAGGGAATCAGATCTAAGCTTCCTTCTCTAGTGACAATCATGTATTTTTAATTACCAAAACTCCCTTGAATTAATTACATGGAAAGAAGGCTGAAACACTATGCAAACCCCATCAATCTTATGCCCAAACGCCATACCCAGGCATCAAAATATTTTACCAGTCATACCACATGTAAGTCGCTGCCCAGAAGGTCTGCAAATGCTATATATTATGCAAAATCTAAATCGCCCATGCATAGATAGGAACAGCAGACAAAAATCAGTCCCTTAAGTATATTAAATTACTATCAATTTGCTTCAAAACCCCTCGCTGTAGCTAGTAAGTAAACACCATCAAGCTCGCCGTAAATCAAGGGCACTAATCATGTGAGGGATTACCAGACTTACTCTACCTGAGTTGCTGTCTAAATAAGAGACTCCAGCATGCATTAAAATATTTAATACTCATTCCCACTGAGCGCTGCTAGGAAGGAAAGAACAGCAGTTTATTATGAACCCAAAACCAGTCCCTGACATATCAACTTAAGTCGCTGTAGCTTAGCGTGAAATCAGCCAACTCAATGGGCCTTTAACACACAAACTATGCATTAGAATATCAAAAGGAGTCGCTGCACATTAGAATATTATAGGTATGCATTAAATTCTCCAATAATCATTGAAGGTTGGCACTGTATATTGAGATACAATAACACCAACCCAGCTGGTCTACTCCACTAAAGATTACATACAAAACAGCCCATAAACTAAGTTGCCAGGAAACGGAAACGGAAACGGCAATTTTAAAAAAACCTTGGATACAACACGTTGACGGAAACATCCGTATAATATATATATATATCATTTTATAATTGTAGACCATAAGAGATAATTGATAAAGCACTCAAAATATTTTGAATTCATTGAAATTTGAACCTCTAAGTTCTAAAGAGTCATCATTCAACATGGTTACAATTTCAATTTGAATAACTATTTTGGCAGTACCCTAACACGAGTGTCAAAAGATGCAATGACAATGTTGACACTTGGCGGTACTACATATTGAGAGTTATTCTGTGTTTTTGACCTTGGATGTTTGAGACAATGACAAAGCTAATGGTGTGTACTACACGATTAAACTTCCATTGTGTTGCCCATCCTTGAAAAGCAATGGAACCTGTTGCAGCAAGTTTAGAAAGTTCGACTTGCAATATGGTGTCTTCCCTTGGTGATGTGTGAACTATTAAGTGCAATTGCTTAATGGAATATGCAAAAAGAATCACTATATGATGACCTGCTCAAAAATCTACTCGTAATTGATAGTTTCAAATGGCCGAAGTACCTAGAATTAGTGTAGTATGGTGCTGAAAACATAATCAGAACTTGCAGCAACTATGAATGTAAACAACCACAAGCAAGAAAACATAAAGTATGAACAACAATGGACAATGATTTCAGCTTGGAAACCCTAGTATGGGGAAAACATGATGGAAGTGGTAATAGCTCAACTTTCATGATCTTCTTATTGCAAAAGATGATCAATTAGAAGAAATACAACAAACTCTCTGTTTTTTGCTCACTCAGCTCGTATATGCAGCTTTCTTCCTCCTACAATGAACTGAACACCAATTCTTGTCTCTCACACACTAATGCTTACAATTAGATTTGTGTGCCCTATTTATCATGCTCTAGGAGTATATTATTATGCACTTAAGGAATATAAAATGACTTAACTTGAGGAAATGGCAAAAAGTGCAAGAAACGGCAAAAACGCTTCGAAACCCTGTGCCGCTTCCAAAACAGCACAGCGCTTTCGAAATGTTTTTGCCGTTCCCCCGCTTTCCTTTGCTCAAACGCTTTCCAAACGTTTTGGAAACGTTTCTAGGGGGAAATGGGACCCCCTGCATTTCCCGGCATCATAGCCCATAAACAAATAAGGAGTCGCCAAAGCTAGGAATGAAACACAACAATCAATCGATTTGCAAAGCACATAGAAAATACTTTGATTTGATCACGAAAACCCAGCTGCTACAAAGATGTCGCTATAGTGATTCGCTACATAAAAGACAGATTTTCACTTGCAAATTTAATCAAATGCTTGCACAAAGCCAAAAACATGGATCTAGCAAATAATCACTTCAATTGAATCTCAAAACCAGCTCAATACAACCTCCCACGCACGAGAGAGAGAGAGAGAGAGAGAGAGAGAGAGAGAGAGAGAGAGAATAACATCAATGGGCATGCATCCCAACTCCAAGCATGGAGTATCAAAATAACTTCATCATAACATAATAATAATAATGATCCTAGCACTCCTTTTATAAGCAAGGAGGCACAAAATTCGAAATCCCTAGGAGAGGGAAATTATTAAATAAAAGCAGTTTGTTTTCCCTAGGTGTGGCGTCCCCTTTTCAAAGGGTGATTTTATCAATAAAAGCCACCTAAATATTTATTTAATTAATTCCCCATTTAATTTTTATATTTTGGGAATTAAATTAAATAATCTTCATAATTAAATAATTAAATAATTATTGCTCCAGAAATAATATTTAATTATTTAATAAAAAAATTCCCCTTGCAACATTCCGAAGCCCACGGGGAAGTATAGGCTAAGGGTCTTCAGAAATGGGGACATTACACATACATTGCATATCCAGAGCTAGTAGCATATCCATGTGCTTATCTAGGATAAGGGGCATATCTAGGCAAGACCATTTCCATGGTCATATGGATTGTGGTAAAGCTACATTGAAAGGACCATACTGCAACACCGCCCGCAACCGGATCGCTTGTCTCATCTTCGGAGCAGGACTTTAATTCGAAGATCCCTTCATCATTCCGCTCCATGGTACCTCGGTTGCCACCTTTTGAGCACTCTTTTTCGTAGTCGAAGTCTAACAAATCAAATGAAATTGGTTCTGCCCTTACTTCTTCTAGCTCTTCATACATATTTGATAGGTTATGAGAGTATTGTTAATAAGTGAGGAGTAAGTTTAGACTAAGGGTTGTAATGCCATTTGGTGGTTAGACATTTTTAGGGCTTGCTCCAAAGTCCTTAATGTCAGCTTAGATTAAATAATTATTGTAATAAATAACGTAAAGGGCATGTTTCTTTAATATAATGACACCCCCATTTATTAATGTCATCGATTATTAGTAAACATGCTAGTTGGCATGTCGGGTGATGTTCTCGTATGCAAGTAAGTTTGTAAGTTGTTATAGGAGGTCGTTGAGTTATCGGCCCAAGGCAATTCAATAAACAAGCCTAACATTGTGTGTCGAGGGTTATGACATTCAAGCACCCCTTTGTACTTGCTCATTTGATATTAATAATCTGAGGGCTATCGATAAATATTCCGACTAGACTTTCGTGACATGGAAATTAAAAATTTGGATGAAATACAAATCAAATGAAGATAGTATAGCCATTGTTGAAGATCCATCAAATGTTGTAAGTGATGAAGAGTTTTTGATGAAGAATATGTATTTTATAAAGCCCATACTTTGAAGACAGAAGGGATCGAGTGTAGATGAAGCTCATCATTGATGGTTGTTTAGTTAGTTTAGGAATTTGTGGATCTTGGGAATTATACCCTTATGAGGGTAACGAGACAATTTGATGGAGCACCGTGGATGTAGCTCTCATTATGGATGGTTATCCAATAATTCGTGGCTCGTAATTTGGGAGTTTGGGGAGGTGGACTCCGGAAACATGGGAATACAACTCAGGAACTACACCTTTACGAAAGTTATGAAGCAATTTGATGGAACTCTACTTGGTCAAAGAATTGTTTTCAAAGAGAAGGTTTTGAAGAATGTGTGGCTTTGTTATTTTAATTTTCTGTCTATTTGTTTGTTTTTGCTTTCTGTAGTGTAGGCCTTAAGGGAGTATTAGAATATAAGAGTTACATTTTATAATTCAGTTACTATTATTATGTATTAACTAATGTTTGGTTATAACCACCTCAACCATTTTGTAACCATCTCTTGTATAATAAAATGACGGACACACAATCTACGAGGTGTGCATTCGAGTTTTCTCTTCATTCTTTCTCTATTCCATCTTCTAACAATTGCTTAAGGAGAAACTAGGTTCTTTTGACTTCCATTGTCAATGATAAAGTGTATTGGTTGTCCGTTGGCCTACATTTGAGGATGGAACAATCTTTTGGCTTCTTCCTCTAAACCAAGTCAGCAGAAGGAACAATGTTTGCTGCACTTGCCATAGCACCAGGTTCAAAATCCACGATTTGTTTACCTTTTTCAAGTGTCATAGTGTTAGGACCAACTGCTTCGAGTCATGCAAATAGAGTTTTCCCAATGCGGTGTTGATTGGTCGAGTAGTTGCTAGTGTTATGAACTCGAACAACACTTCCCATTTTTGAACTGCTTGATATGATCACATGAGTGTATAATTTATTTTATGGATGTTGCAGGGCCATTCCTCGGTTTACGATTCTACTTTATTAGAGACTCGATTGTTTAGATTGCTTTATGTCTCGAGACATGGATTCATCTTTGTTAGACTTCGCTTTAAATTTACAAGCGAATTTGTAGGCTTCTCCCAAAAAGGAGATCGGAGAAATTCCATTCGGATTGGATGCATGGTCTCAATACTGACCTATACTTGAAAATAATATTCTATTTTGATTCTTGAACATTCATTTTTGCAACCAAAATATGAAATTTGTCTACATACTCTTGAACAAAGTTGATCGGACCTTGGTGCAATTGTGCAAATTTGATGTAGTGATCATCATAGTTTCCAATAGGGCAATATGTACTTTTAATTGCTTCTACGAATCCATTGCAGGTGTCTACAAGAGTTTCTAAATCATCATTTTCGTTTGCAGTGTAGTAATTATCCTACCATTTCTATACAATTAAACTTTAAGAAGAGCAAATGTAATATTTTCTCTATTATAGGATTAATTCATCATGTAATATGAACAAACTAGGTTAAGCCAGCTATCTAGGACATATATGTAATGTTCCTTTGTAGGGCTGAAACGGCAAAGGAGGAAATCACACAAATCCCGAATGATTAAACTCAGATTTTATATCAGCCAACTGGTTTTCTATGACAACTGTAACTCAGTAGTCTGATTTTTTAACAACAGCTTGTAATTAGTGAGAAATCACCCATTTATCACCAAAGAACTCATCAACAACATAAAAGAAGATTTTAAGCCACTTTTCACCATGAAACTTGATCAAATACTCAGCTGGAAAATTAATTTAGAACAACAGAGGTACAACCAATAGAAATGATCAAAATGGAGGTCTCCAAACCCCAATAATTACAAAAGATGATAGATTCCAGCCCTATAAATTATGCCAAGTCTGAATATCAAAGAATAAATGAGTTATGTGCCCTAGAAGACACCAAATCACACTCAAACCCTAGTTGCTCCCTAGGAGAGGGGCTCCAAAATATGCCAAAGCTCTTTGTAGGTCTTCTTCTTGATGCCCTAGATCCAAATCAGCAAGAGAGTCTTCAATAAATGCCTTTAATTTGCCAATATGGAGAGTTTTCGTTCTCCACTATGCCACAGGAAGGGTTTCGTTCTCCTTGGATTGCACACAAGAGGGTTTTCATCCTCAAGTGGTAAGGTATTGAGCAGTCAACCGAAAAACCAAAATGGTAAGTGTTTATGTGCCAAAGATGATCCAAATGAGGCCAAGTGACCTCCTTTTATATCCCTTGGTTGGCGCCAAAGGCCAAATAGGTGAAAACTGACCTCCAAGCTTCACTTTATCTTTTAATTCCTTGTTGGGAATCTCATAATCCCAGCCGACCTGCCTTAGGGAGTAAAACACCAAAGAAAAACATTAAAAATAATAAAAAAACTGAAACAAAACTCAATTACTTCCCTATTCACTTATCCTTCTTGGCCATGGGAAAAGAATGGCAAGAAGTCTCCATTTGGCATTAATTCGAAAAAGGGCACATTACAATCTGCATCAATTTTTCCTTTAAACATAACAATATCTATATTTACTTGTACGTTGTATGGAGCGTGACCACCAAAAGGTGGATGTGAAGGAGTTTTGTCAGAAGGAGTATGGACATGCTCAAGAAGTTGAGCAAAGTGATTGACAACATCTGTGCTCATTCAATGCACGATGTTCCTCCAAATCTTCCCATTGTCTTTGTGATTTAACCTCCATTATTTTGTGGAACGCGTATAGAGTTGAATTCTGTGTCGTTGATCTTTCTGCCATCAAAGGATGTGAAGGAAGGTACGATGAAGTTTCTTGTGTTTTGAGCCCCAACTTACTGTAAACAGAGCTTGTGTGAGTGGACATACAAACACAAAAGGATTTCAGATGAAATTTGATACCGCAATGAGGTGATATGAAGTGTGCTATGCTCTAATACCACTAACCTGGGGCCCAAGAGGAAACCCGGTGGACAACCACACTTAATAGGTCATGGCAGAAACATATATTTAATGATATAGGCTGAATGCTTTACTAGAGTGCAGTAAGAGAAGGAGAGAGCAAAGAAAACAATGGACAAAAGATTAAAATTGTAATTGCAACAAGAGTATTATGCAAAACCTTGTACAAGATCTAAGATGTTGTATGTGTGATTTCTATGAGCTCCTCTATCTCTGTATCTCCTAGCTATCACAAAGACTAGAAGAATGTATCAACATAAAACAAAGAAAGATGAAGCATCAGTTTAACCATTACAAGCATCGGAGACAACTGCTTCATAACTATCATTAGTTTGTCATTTTTGTTGGTGTTACTGGAGAGCTGCACAGTACAATATTGACACTGTCAGAGTTGTGCTATATTGCAATAGAGGATTTAGGGCTTTATTCTATGCACACGTGTGCGTGGGATGATGATCAAGATGTTGGTGAAGACAAATCATGCCGCAGATCAAGAACTCAGTGCTGTGAATCGGTTGAAGACTCAAATTCTCTTGGATCATTTTCATTATGAAGTTTATGGAGAATATTCATTCACTCATCTATTGTTTTTAAACCACACACCTACAAATTCTCAATCCACTATGGTTGTTCTGCCATAGTGGCCAATTTCACCTACTTGTGGAGGGGCATTTCTAATTTTTTATCTAACCGTACATCTGGCAGAGGAGTATTGGGTGTCAGAGAGTTCTCTACAGGAATTACTAGGTGATGAATATAAAGTCCCAACTGACGGACTTGTTCTTTCAGCTCAACTTTTGACTTGCCATCGTTTTCTATTTTGTTAATGGTGGATTGAACAATGGTTTCCAATTGTTGGAATTTTCCCTTTATAATAGGATTTGCTAGAGTAATATCCAAGACTTGGTAGTCACTGCCTGTGATATCATCCTGGTTCTTTTCAGCAAAGGGAGTGGCAATATGGGAGTTCATAGCCACTTGTTCATCCACGGGCAGCATTGATTGTGTTTTAGCTTTCTTAGTTGGCTTTTGTTGAACAAGAGAAGACACTATTGAAATCAGGTGCGACCACCTTCATAATTCTTTTTAAATTTTGCTGACCATCTCTTCAACCCATGCAGGGGTATTAACTATGGCACCTTTTGTTTGCAAATCAATATTAGGGGAGGTGTCCACTTGCTTTGGGGGAAAAGAGGTGTTTGTATTTGTGTTGACCAGAGTCTATGGATTGGATGGTGTGGAAAAAAATTACTACATTTTTGAGTTGAGAGTGATATTTAAAATGGGTAGGGGTGTCTGCCCCATTGTTTGAAGACTCGCGCGGTGGCTTCTCTTTTTGGATTTGAAGTTAGTGTGGCAACCCTTCAAGAAGAGTCGTGCATTTCAAAAAAACAAGGACCACCTCGAAAGACCCTTCCTATATCCTCTTTGCTTTCAAAAACTGCAATGAAGTAGCCCTAAGTAGTAAGGACATGGTCAAAGCTCTTTTTCTCCTTGGGTTTTCCAATTTTCTTGGCCTACACATATAGGTCATCAAGGGATGGCTGGACCCCAAAGTATCTGCGGATGATCCCTTGAGTAGCTAAGATTTATATGGTGGCTCGTAATGTTTTTGGATCTAAATCCAAGATTAGACTCTCCTGCAATGCCTCCAAACAAACATCACAAACCTTTTGATCCATATTAGCCTTTTGAGTTTATGTTGCATTAAGCACTGCTGACATAAGACATAAACTTGTCTGAAGAAAAAGAAGAACAGATTGGGGGATAAAGTACCCCCTACCATTCCACGTATTGGATCACAACCAAAGATTATCCACACAAACTGCAAACTACATCTGATACACTCTCAAACCAAACCTAGACACTTGCATTCTCTAGAACCTAGAAGAGTTCCTTCTTCCTCCTCCTCTTGAGTATATTCTCCTCTGAAGCATCTTATATTTTGGCTTCTATTTTTGTGCTGTTTATGGTTGATTCAAATTTTCCTTTGAGTGCTTTTTGCTGTACTAGGACTTCAAATGCATAGAAATTCATTAAATAAATTAAATAAATCCTGATTTCATAATAATAAAACCTAGTTAAGAAGTATAATGCTACTTGATAATAATTCATAACTTCGTCAATTTCAGTCCAAAATGTTTCATAATCATCATCATTACTGCAATTGTTTCTATGTTCAGTCTTTTAAAATACCCACTGGTTCCAGATACTCCATTTGATGACAGTCTTGATAGACGCCAGAGGGTGAATCAAAGTTTGTCTTTGTTGTTTTCAATGTCACGAAGTTTATCATTCTTTGTTACGTTCTAGCTGGTGCTAGTAATGATATACTCTTGTATGACTAGTCTTAAGAGCATCAGCATATCGTCTGCTTTTCTGAAATAGGTAGAGAGAGTAAAATCTCAAGCATTTTTGGTCTTTGAAATGAAATGAGTTTGAGAGTCACAATTACAGAATCCAAGACTTTAGTGAGTCATTATACAGAAGAATGCTGGTGTATGGTGTTTTACTGTTAATATGACTGTTCTTAAGTCTGAATTGTGTGGCTCACCACTTGGTTTTCCTGGAATTAGATATGGCAATATCTATTGTTATGAGTGAATATTCTTTCCTGGTTGTTAGAGCAATTTATGTTCTACTTCCTTACCTTCTGAAAAATTCCCATGAACCACCTATTTAATAAATAATTCTCCTTTGGATTCTTGGTTGTGTCCTTATTTGCTACTTGCAGATTGGAAATCCCTCCACGTAAGGGCTATTATTTGATATGGGGGAGTTAGTTGTAGTTTCCTGACTAGTGACTATATACTAACACAATCTTATCTTTAGATCATGTACTTATGTCCTTTGCAAGATTGTTTCTTCAATAACCATCCTTCGTATATTTGAGTTACTATTTAGCGGTGTTCATAGATTTAATACACAATGATGCATATATGCTGGTCTAGATGGTTGCCATGAAAATGTATAGTTTTTGACTCACTGCCGGGGCTTGGTATTCTCCTCCTTTGAACCTCTATTTATCTTCCTTCAGTAAAAGAAAATCTTGATGTGTGTCTTATTCTGATCTTAGAGCTAATTTCCAGTAGAAGTTATTGATAGGATTTCTGAGTAACCTGCTTTGAAGCTCAATTGTCCTCAAGTGCAGTGTTTGTAAAAAGGAACATGATGATTTGAATGCAAAGACTGTTGAAGCTCAAAAAGAGTTGCATTTAGTGGAGTCGAGGATGCAAGAGGCAAGCAACAATCTAGCAAAGTATCAACGAGATAGAGAAGGTTGGTTAGTCTACAAACTGGGGCATTACATTATTTCTTTTCTTTTTAAGTTATTGTTGTACAATGGAGTTAACCACATGAATTGTCATAAAATGAGTCACCCTATCAAATTTGTACAGGTTTTGCAAGCTGCTCAAAACATTGAAAGAATGTATCATGGTACTTAGCAATAGAACAAGATTGTTTATTTCCATCAAATATTCATTTTTGAAGAAGCTAAAATACATTGATAATATTAAAATGAACACAGTTTGGGGGCTAAAGTTTCTGCTCACATGACTGTGAAAACATGCATTGAATGCTTTTGATATATCTAAAATGTGCTTAGATTATTGGGCTTATTCCCATACATGTAGAATGACAAACTTCGGAGGAAAACATGCAATTACAAGCAAACAGTTGTGAGTCTGCACCTTTCCATTTTTCTAACCAAATACTTGCAGTAAATTGGTCTTCTTTTTGTTGAGTGGGTTACAACTTACAGCATAATCCATGGGTGCCTGTACAGGGCTGGCTGCTCTCTCAGTTTAGTTGTGAGTGCAATATAAATATTTCATTGCTTCTATTTTGGAAAAAAGGGTATCGACACAGTATAGTTGATTTCCCTTTTGCTGAGGTTTAAATGGCCAAGAGATCCCATTAAATAATTTAATTTTAAGATTTATTAGTTCAAAATATTGATTGATCGATGAAAAACATATTTGTTTGTTCAAATGAATTGGGTTCCACACAGAATTCAATCTTCTCTAATTGTTTGGCAAATATTCATATGAAAACTACAAGTTTCAGCAGGAATTATGCAGAAATGGTTTGCAAACAATTCCATGCTAGGTTTGTTTGTTAAATTCTCAATTTTTGTGGAGAAAGAAAACCATGGAACAAGTCAGAATTAGATCATCCGATTTACACCTCACCTCTATTTAATTTCTATATGGGATTGGAAGCTGTGTGATGCAACTTATGCTCATCTTAAAGGGTGCTGAAAATGTAAATGTTATATTTCTGTGCTCATTTTAAGCATATGTATATAAAGTCGTCTAAGCAGATATGGTCTATTTGATGATAAGACATTTTGTGATCCCAGCTGAAACGGGATCAGAGTGAAGATGGATGTGCTGATATTCATGAAAGCACCTGCAGTGCCCCTATTGAGTATTAAAAGATTTGGGATATTTATTAATGACCATACCGCCTCTGTTTTGAAAATATGTTTGGGTTAACCGATTTATGTCTTCTCATAGTAGTGAAGTGGTCAGCTTTTAGGAAATTCAAGGATCGTGTTTTAAAATTTTTTACACCATAATGCATTTTTCTCAAGAAAACATGTTCTTGTAAGCATTATAAAAGCTAAGAGGTTGACTTATTGAGTCTTGAAATCTTACAGCCTGTGTTACTGTAGATGGGAATTGGGCAAAGCTTCGAAATGTGACAGAAATGGGGACTGGAAAGGGTTTATTTACATGGTTTTTAATAAATATATAAATATAATAGATAGCAGAAGGTCAAAATTTTATAATTTTATAGCCAGCTAAATATCTAATGCAGAAATCAATTAAGACATTTAAAATTTACAAATTACGCATACAGTAAAGGTCCACAACAGGAGTGAGCATCTGACTTGTACTATGTAAGGATTAATATATCATCCTATAGATAAGATAAGATAAGATAATTATATTAATGTCCAACGAATGACCACAAAAGTAGGTCAATGGGACTGCACAGTACAATGCCAAAAGAACCAGCAGGGAGACCCGAAAGGGTCATCCAAACAACAAGAGAGGAGAGAAGAGAAAGGAAAGAAGGAGAAGCAAGGGCCACAATGGCCACAAGAGTGCAGATGGATGGAGCCAAGGAAGAGGGGGCAGAAAAGCCCCATCTCCGACACTATCACCTAGCATCCGAGGCCGATTGGAAGTAGTTGGCGATATGCCTGTGTCCTGTAGCTGAAACCGTGGAGAGTTTGGAATGTCGGTGTTTGGGAGAAGGACGAGCAAGATGAGCCCTCTGTATCCTCCTGGCTGACCGTGATCCATGGGGGAGGGCCCCTAACCGAGTGTGATCATGAAAGCCTCTAGACTGGGAGGTGGCATCCCGGGTCCTGACGGATTTGGTTTGGGAATCCATACTGGTGTCAAGATGTCGCTTGGTGCCCCTCTCCTGGTGGGAGCACCATAAAGAAAGATGTGATCTGTCGAGTAGCAGCCTGTCTGGGGAGGTGAAGGGTCTCATTCCGAAGCCTGAGAGCCTCCTGTAGGTAGAGAGCAAGACACCGCTGATCACAATACCTGAAGAAAGCCGCAAATGACGGATGCTCCCGGAATAGGCAATGGAATCTCCCTTTGATCTCATAGTAGATGGGGCACCTGAAAATGAAGTGTTCCTCCATTTTGACCTCCTGGAGAGAACAAAGTTGGCAAATCCTCTCCGAGCGGTCCAGTTGGTGGTCCTCCACACGAAGTCTATGAGAGCCCACTCTGAACTGGCCTAGGGATATGCAGAGTGCTTACAACTAGTGTCGGGAGATATACGTAGGCCGGCTAATAAGCCCATCATTGACCTCAAGGAAATGTGTAGCATAGAAAGCCATCTTAGGACGTAATCCACCCGGAGGGCTGATCCAAGTGTGCTGGATGAACTGCCTGTAAATGTTGTCTCTGATAATTTTGTGCAGATCCTACTTACTCGGTAGGAGATGGGCAGGAGCGTCAGGAGTATCTGTATGGTGGGAGGTGGTCCATCTGAATCCCGAAAGAGCCAAGAAGACGTGAGACTCCAAAGCGTACCAACAGCGGGAACGACCATTGTGGTTAGAAAGAGCAACAACCTCAGAGGAACGGTAGGCGAGGTAGAGATACCTGTCCCTGCTGCAGAGGAATCTGAAAGTCCCCGAATGCGATGCAAAAGCGAAACAAGGCCAAATATAGTCTCCAGTCTAAAAGGGCGAGCCCCGAACTCAGCCAAGAGGATATTGTGTGGAATTGTCTCTTTGCACTGTTGATACGCTTAGCATAAGGATCTAGACTCGCTCAACAAGAGCCCAATGAGAATCAAGCAGGGATGGCCCCCAAACCTCGAATCACCGATGGCTTGATGGAAGGATGTGGAAGTGATTGTGATGATGAAATTGGCTAGTGTCAACAAATACGCCCAAAAATTCTTCCCAACAAGTTTATTATATGTAGACAGGTGATAGGATCTCTAAGAGGTCGACATTCTTTAATTTACCAAGGTGATGAAAGACCAAGGTCAAACGGATACCATAGAGATAAATGTCGCAAAATGCGTGCGAGTAGGCTAACCACAATAACATCGAAGGGATGAAAATATTGGATGACTTGTAGAGGAATATAAAAGAAAGGGAAGAACATCCATGTGTACGCAATACCTGATTGCAATGTTTGATCTTTATACCTTCAATTATTTATTTATTTATTTATTTGAATGTTTTTGCATTTTTTTGTATTTTTGCAATTTGTTTTATGATTTTTTGATTTTTGAACTGTTTTATGATTTTTGTTGATTTTTTGATGGTTATCGAACGAAACATGTCACTCTGCGTGATAGGATCCAACAACGATGTTCAAGATTTCCTTGATAAGAGAGACTAAGCGTGTTTGTTTATCAAGAGTAATATTACCCCGATCTCGATGATCGTGGTGAGTTCACACTCAACAAATGACTGTGATTTGTTTTGAAATATGGGTTTCGTATGCGGGAGCTTGAGTTCCCTATCCATAGGTTTCTGCACTTTGCGCCATACTTGATGGGTACGTTGGTATGCATTTTGGAATCATGTTTGATTTTGGATTTTATGATCATTTGAGTTGTTGGGAGCTTTGGAGCCCTTCGGCATTTTGGTCTTAGCTTGGTAAAAAACTTGTCTAGGTTTCTTATAAGCTAATGTGTGACTTGTTTGATCCCGAGAGGTGGGAGAAGAACGTGGATGCTTAGAATTGATGGGAGGAATGTGAGGAATGACGGTGGGATTGCCACAATCATTGATAGAAGAAAAATGTGACAGATGAAAAGGATATGGTCCGAGAATGGAAGAAGAGGGACTACCAGGAGGCGAGCCACAAATAGAAGATGAAGGGCTACTAGGATGTGGCCCAAGAATAAGAAGAAAGGCTGCTGGGACGTGACCCATAGTAGGAAGAAGATGGGCTACTAGGATGTGGCCCAAGAATAGAAGATGGACTACCCGGGGTGATCCATACATAGAAGACAATGGTGGGCTACTAGGACGTGGCCCATGAATAGAAGACAAGGGGCTATTTGGTCGTGCCCCAAGAATAGAAGGTAATGGGCTACCCGGAGGAGACCCACAGATAGATAATGAAGGGCAACTTGGAGGTGGCCCATATATAGAAGAAGACGATGGGCTACCTGGTGATGACCCAAAGTGAGATTGTGATTGAGGAACCATGATAGATAAAGAAGAATTGGGTAATGAAAAGATAGGCCATGGATCAATGATAGACCCAGACATTTCTCCATGTAATGAGGATGACGAAGACGAAAGAATAAGAGGAGGATCAAGTTACATGATCTGAGAATCTTCCTCTGTTTTTTGATAAAGGAATCAACTTCTTCCGTACAATACGCGAACGCATCGAGGTCTAAAGAGAATCCTTGCTCATAATCTGCTAGAGGAATATCTTCGTGTGCCCCTATAAATGCCCCGATTGTTTCTTCATTCTGAAAGAGATCAATTGGTATGAGTTGTTGATTGACCACCAGGGGTTGATTAGAAGAAAGAGGTTCAATTGGTGTGGAAGACTTAGAAGATGTTTGATGATGATTGATATAAGAAGATGACTCAAGAAACGACGTATAATTAGGGCTAGATGTCTTATGAGTAGAAGAAGATTTGGAATTGGTTAGGTATAGGTTTCCTATAAGACGACGTCGTGGAGGAAGAATATGAGGATTTCGTATCCAAAATTCCGTAGATTGCGACGTAAGACTCGACTTAGACAATTGACTAGAAGGACTTTGAATCGGACGAATCTTCAAAGGGGGAAGAGTTCGTTGAGGTGACTGATAAAAGAGGTCCTACGTAGAAGGGGAGGACCACGATCGAAGAATCGCATAAGATGTTTTATAAAGAAGGTCCTGCTAAGAAGGGGAGGACCGCGATCGAAGAATCACATTAGATGTTTTGTAAAGAAGGTCCTGCGAAGAAGGGGAGGACTGCGACTTAGGAGTCGAATTGGATGAATGATAAAGGAGGCCCTGCGAAGAAAGGGGGGACTCAATAATCACAGTAGAAGTATGATGAAGGAGGTCCTGCGAAGAAGGGGAGGACTGCGACTTAGGAGTCAAATTAAATGAATCTAAATAGCAGTTTGGATCTGAATCATTAGAAGAATTGGAGGAAATATTTAGATTGGAATCCTCAAAAGAAGAGGAAATGTTTGGATTAGAATCAGAAGAAGAGTGGGGGGAACCCGAATAATAATTTGGATCAAAAGTGTCCAAACCATACCACCGACTATGAGATGAAGGTGGGGAATGGGTTACCCGAATGGGTTCTCTAGCGCGAAGAACCAAACGAGGCTTAGTCATGGTGAGCGTCTTTTGGTGTGAACATCGAAATTTTGATTCCTTATCATTGTATGTATAAGGGACCTTGCGATAATCAATCATTGTTGGCGTGTGTTGGGTTCAAATGTCTAAACCTAGATTGTATGATCAAACTTCTTCAAAGTGAAGAAGGTTTCATGTTGATTTGGGCAACATAACGACAACCAACTAGACATTTTGTAAAGATGGGGATGCTTGTGTGATTTTCCAAAAGGGAAGCTAAGGAAAACATACATCGTGATGACTCAAGATTGATAATCCAACAAGGTTTGGACAACAAGTTTGGAGGCGTAAATGTCAAAGGATTGATCAAAATTTTAGCAACATAAAGGATACAAAGGAAAGATTTCCAATGTTCGATTGATGCAAAAGTTGCTTGATAGGAAATGTTTTTGCCAAGGTTTGAAAGATATGTTAAAAATGACCATGAACTTAGGCAAAAACAAGAAGATCAAGAGGATCAAATACCCAAAGGATTGTCCTAGAAACAAGTTTATAAGATGGATAAACACAAGGAACAATCACGCAAGTTCAAAACACAACCAAATTAATGACCAAAGAATAATGAATGATAAAGAATCAATGGATCAAAGTGATTGTCCGAAATGGATAAGTCAATGTGACAAATGAGACACAATCATGCAAAGTTGTTGGTAAACCAATTACTCAAATGGAGTACTTCCTAAGTGTCCGATCAATTAATAGTTTGACACATAAGATGATCAACAAAATGTCACCACTTATGCCAAGTTCAAAACGAACAAGACATAAGTAATAACAAAAGGTTGATATGATTTCCAAGCAAGGTATACTAAAAGCAAGTTTAAGTCCAATCAAGACCTATATCTTAAAAAGTGGGAGTTACGAATATGAACGATGTAACAATACCACTAAGATACGTTAACCAAACTTTGCAGAAAAGTAAGGTATTAGTATCGAAATAATATTGACACGACGTGCACAAAGGTAACAATAACACCTTTCAAAATCGAGGTAATGTTTGAAAGAAAACCAAGGCTAGAGTATACCAAGGAATTGTTATGATGCACGTAGTGTAACGTTACAATCTAGACACTTAGGTCAAGTTTGCAAGAAACAAGATGTAAGTATCAAAATTATGGCAATACGATACAAGCAAGATAACAATTCAAAGGAGAATCTAGTGATAAAGTAAGCCTAACTACGATTGATGATCTTGACTTGGGTATCAAGATCACAGAGACTACCAATGATATGAAAACGTTTCCATGCACTTTAGACGTTTAACAACTCAACCACAAACATGGATGAGCGTAAACGGATACAAAAGTGGTGAATACAATCAATTAGCAACACAAAGGTAGTCACTCTTCTTCTAATCAACAAAGTGTGTTGGCTAGATTTTCTGCACAACTAAAAACCTAGGCAGTCATGAGATAAATCTCCCTCATTTACCGGTGAGGCTCCCGTGTAAGATGTTTATCAATCTGGTACGTATGAAACTTAATAACTATTTGTGGGGGTTTTACTTTAATCACAAAGCTCATGAACCATAACTAAGCAATTTTGTAGCAAGTAAGCAATTGTTTATGAAGTATTTGCAGAAGGGGGAAATAATGAAATTTGGGAAAGAAGAAAGGAAGATATGTAATTCGACCAATAGTTTACAGAGTTGGTTTCATACACATGGATTAAATAAACAAGTAGATCTCACAATATTCAAAAGTAAAGGAAAATAAAAACTTATAATCTAAATCTTAGATAACACAAAGTTTATCTAAAGATCCACATAGAAGTAAGAAGCAAATGCACCGTGGACACAAAGTTCTCTCGCCTTTATTCAATTCCTCATCTTTCACAAAAATGACATCAAGGGCTGCAACACAAAGTTTGGAACTCAAGAATGCTTTGATTAACAAATTGTGATCCTTTAACCCATAGGCTCTTCCTCTATTTATAGTGTATAAAGGGCAATTACAAATAGGAAGTTTTTTTAATGAATTGCCACATGTGGAAGCTATGAAAAAGGGAAGCAACTAACAATCTTCCTCCTGGAATTCCTCTTTGCATGACATGCATGATTTATAACTAAAAATAGAACCTTCTATTTTGCATGTTTGCCACCTATTTCCAAGTAATTGACTTCTTCCAAAGAATCAAGCAACGACTTTTATAGCCAATTACTTAAGTTTTACAATTTTAATTGATTGCTCAATTGTTTTGTTAGAGAAAATAAGAGAAAAAAGAAGAAAAAGGAGAAGAAATTAGAAGAAAGCTGCAACACTCTCAGTCTTGTTCTTCTTCCATACTCTGCATGTTGATCCAACCTGTATTGCACTTCTGCTTCATTCACTTTAGCAATGAATGATCTGAATGATATCTTTGCCTTGAATCTGAGATGCCTTTTTCTCCCATATACTGTTGAATCATTTCCTTAGATTCTCACCAAACTGGATTTGGAAGCAGCTGACTGTGATTTTGCTTGCATGAGTGCTACCTCGACTGCCTTCCCTCTTATCCTCAAGCTTTTGCAGCTTCTTCTCGATCGTGCACCAAAGGCAATGTTTGCCGTAAACAATTCAGACAAAACTCATCACCCTTCATCGTGCCTGAATCAACCTTTGTCTGAGATCTTATTTTTTTATTTCTGCCAGAAGACCTTGCAAATATGAGAGCTGGATCTATTTGCGTAACCTGCAATTTCTCCTTCTGATTTTGAAGATATATTCAATGTATCTGACATTGACTTTGCCTTCTTTTCACCAATATGAGCACCAATGAAGTATTCCTGCAAATAATTCAAACAAACATGGAATCCATGGCATGAATGCTTAATTCCTTCACCAAAATTTGATTATAAAGCTGCTGCCCTCTATTTTTAGACTTTGTTTGCATGCCAAGCAAGCTAAAAATATTATTTAATTCCCCTGTGCACTCACATCAACATGCAGATAGCCAAAATAATAAAAAAACCTTTCCAACCCTAGGTGCCAAAATTGGATGCTTCCCGACAATTAAAAGAAGTCAACTTTTAGGCATTTTAGCTATGCTAGAATGGGTCGCACTTTTTGGCTAGGAATTGTGGAAAAAATATGTGGAAGAGGAAGTGGGAATTTTTCACCTTCCAAACAGCTCCAAAATTCCCATTTGTACTTTAAGTGATTTATCTTTAATAATGGAAAAAAACAACCTTCCAGGAAGGCTCCAAATTCCCACCTTCTTGCTGACACCAAAATTCCCATTGGCACTTAGATGACTTGACTTCCATCATGAGAATTTTTTACCTTCTAGGCAGCCTCCAAATTCCCACTTTTTGCTTGGGTGAATTAATCTTTAATAATGGGAAAAAAAAACCTTCTAGGAAGGCTCCAAATTCCCACCTTCTGCTTAGCACCAAAATTCCCATTGACACTTAAGTGATTTGACTTTAATAATGAGAAAAAACAACCTTCCAGGAAGACTCTAAATTCCCACTTTCTTGTTAGCACCAAAATTCCCATTGGCACTTAAGTGATTTGACTTTAATAATGAGAAAAACAACCTTCCAGGAAGGCTGCAAATTCCCACCTTCCTGCTAGCACCAAAATTCCAATTGGCACTAAAAAACCATCCTTCCAAAAAATGCGATTTGCATGGAAGAAAGCTTCTTCCCAAAAAGTGCGACTTGCATGACTTTTGCATTTAAAGTTGAATGAAAACTCATTAGCGACATTTATTTCCATTTTTAGATTTTCGGAGAAGAAAACACAAGCATAGAATAAAATTTTCATCTTTGGAAATGGTCCGGGAAGATGTAGCAAGAAAAACTTGCAAGTGCCATACTTTCACTCAGTGGCTCCATTTTAGGTGGCGTTTTCTCCAAAAGTGCATATTTTCTTGAGCTCTACGCATTGATGGCAATATTTTTTATGTTCATAAAATCCATTTTTGCACCTTTTGAGCAAAGCAATTTCTTGCAATCTCCGAACGAGTCCCGAGTTCTGATCACCTTTAGACAGATTAGTAATTAAAAATACTGGATAGCTTTTCAAAACCTTAGGCCCGAGGAAAGATCTGGCAGGACGAATGAATAGGCTACGGGAATTGCCAGAGATAACAAACCAAAACAAAACCAAAAGAAATAAAACAAAAAGAAGTCATGAGTTTATCGCTTGAAAAATTTCTCCAATTAGCTAATCTGCAAAAATTCTTCCCCTCGGGTGAATGTTCTATGGTAATAATGATGGGGTGAAGTGCTTTATATAACCTAAATCCTCCAATTTTAGCTCAATCTATTTTTAAATAACTTTATTTATTTAATAAATAAATAAAATAAAACGCTTGCAGACAAAGTCCTGCAAAAGAATTGAGCAAACTTTGGCATGTGGGTATTTGTCGAATTTGACTTTTATGACTCTCTGGGATACCTTAGAGCAATGCAAACAACTGCAGGCAAAATAAACACAAAACGACCGCTACTTTGAAAAGAACAATTTTTTTAAAAGGGGTAGTCCTGATTTTAGGGTGAAATCTCGAGGACACCAAATTGTCAAAAGAAAGTGGATCAATTGTTGTTGAAGAGAGTTTGGCCTAACTTCGGCAAAGTTTCGTTTCGCCTTAGGGCGAGTGAAAAACTAAGCAAAAGTAATACTTCACAATCCTCGTGATGAATGAGGCGCTGTTCGAACTTTATTGGAATCTCCTCTTGTTCGACAAACAAGATTTCGATTTCGAGAAAGTTCTCCTTTGCGATGACTCTCAACTCAAATTAGTTTTGATATGGTCAAAGTTGGCTCTTGGACAAGATAGCTTCCTAGGTGGTTCACTCAACTAGGTGTCACAAGTTATCTAAATGCGAGCTTGGTTTTCCAAGGAGTATCCTGACTTTACTTTACCCCCTTGGGGCACAGTGGGCAATAAATGCGTCCATCGTGTACTCTCACTGGGGTCGCGATATAGATAACTTTGACGCTAAATCTCATGTGTATACTAGTCAAGTAGGTGTGTGGAGAACTTCTCGTTTCATCCACAAGGTTCCCTCTTGCGTGAACTACTTTGGGGTTCCTAGGACCACCCCTATTGTTGTAGCTTAAGGCTTATGCCAAAGGAGTTATGTCCTAGTTAAGCAGACGAGGCGTACCCTTATCCGAACCTGCAAATACAATCTTTTGATTGTGGTGTATTTTTTATCTTGTATACTTAATGTGGTTTATTTGAACACTGTTTGACAACCTATACGGAAATTGTGTATTAATAGTTTTGTTTTGTCTCGATCCTTCGTTCTTCGACAAGCGTTTAGGTCTTGCATGACGGATTTAGTAGTTTTCCACAAAAGAGGATAAAATGTTGTTTCTGATTCTCAAGATCGTCCTAAGACGCAAGAGAAGAGCATACATGACGAAAAATCCAACTATGCAAATATCAATGGAAAAACAACCACCTTAAACACACAATTTGTTCATTTTAACCAACTTGACATTCATTCCCTTAAGCAAAAAATGAAAGATGAAGTGTCCATTTTAACCTCAAAGTTTAGAAAATTAAAACTAAAAGGTGCTTTTGATTCTCAAGATCACCCCAAGGTACAAGAGAAGAGCATACACAACCTTTTAGTTTATCTTATACAAAACATGGAAACTAAAACATTCATTCAAAAGACTTAAGCAAATTTTGTTAGAAAGATAGAGATCAAAGTTGTTTTTGATTCTCAAGATCACCAAAAGGCGCAAGAGAAGAACATACACAAGCTTTGGTCTTCATCCACTAAAACATGGAAAAACATCCATCAAAGCATTGGATATGTTAAAAAAATGACTAGTTTTATAAGAAATGAAAGCCCTTAATTTTTGGTAACTCTAAACCACAAATTTATGTTTTCATTGCATATCTCACTTCAATACCTTTCCAACGCAAAAATGGATTCGTTTCGAGTTCAGGAGCAAAAGTTATGGCCTCTGGAAGATAGGCTATGTACACAGTTCAACGTGTGCGCGCCCTTCAGAGTATGCACGCCCATTTAAGCATGTGCGCGCCCCTGTGTAAAAAACACAGCTAGAGTTATGCTGTGCGCACAAAATGATATGTGCGCTCCCTTTCCTGGGTGACGTCAAAATACATCATAATGACGTAAGCAAGCTCAAAAAGCTCAAATTTTTAACATGTTAGCTCAAAATTGACAATAACCCATCAAAATTAAACCCCTAAACAAGACTCAACACATGTAAAGTTAGCAAAATCATAAGAAATTTAACATTATTTCACACATGTGCATATCAAGGGTTAGCCAAATATTGAAATAACAACAAAATTGAACTACAATGCTAAGGGACTAAGGACCCGTCCCACCAAGCGTGCCAAATGTGTACATGAATTAGTTAACAAAGCAAAGGAAATCAAAGCTAACACCTAATAGCTTCAATACAATGCTAACTAGATCAATATACCATCATGCTTAGAGCTTAAGCAAAGCTAATCTATTAACATATTTGCATTAGAACATGAAATGAAGATTCAAACTAACATGCTAAACAAATTAACCTCTATCTCTAATTGAATGCTAATGAAATGAACCTATTTAGATCCTTAGCAATCAAAGGGTTTGATTATATGCTTGAATCCCAAGGTTTCAAGAATGGAGTCTTTTCAATCCATGGCTACAAGACCATTTGACATATCTCCATATGACTTCAAACTTGGAAGAATGAATGCAAGAAATGAAAATAGCTAGCTCCTCCAATGAAGAATGCTCTAAGATGATAAAATGGCTATAACTTAGGCTTTATGCTCATTTAGGTGTAAGAAGAAAGGTAGAAGGAGGGATCCTTATATAGCCCAATGGATAAAAGAAACATTGCATCCCTTTACATGTGGGATAATAACAAGGTTGAGTTAGTTGTGGATAAGGATGGTTTAGAGAGGGTTGAGTCAACCTTAGGAGAGTTTAATTTGTCCTTTAGTGACCCATGGGAATTGAAGGGGGTGTATTAATTAACTAAAGTGATTTAATTAATAGTTAGGTGTGGCTTATAGAAGCCTTAGAAGAAAGTTAGTATGATTGGGGGTTTAGGAAGGTTTTAATCAAATAAATGATGACTTATTGATCTAGTAGAAGGGGAAGCCTAATTAATTAGTTTAGATAGAAAGGGAAACGGGTTAACGAAAGGTTGTTAATTGGCATCTTTGCAGGAAGAAGGGTTATTTAACAAGCGTAATGTAGTTAATTAATGACGATAGAAGAGAAAATGTGCGACATTGACGATATGTCGTCAATTTGTAGGGAAAGATATAATTAGTGTAATTTAAGCATTTAAATTGTGTGATCCAAATTACGGTGTTTTGCAATAGGGTTGAGGATACTAAGGCTGCACCATAGAGACACCCACATCATCATGAAAGGAAAAAATCGTGGAGACATGTTATAACACATGAGGGCAACAATCTATATGGATATATAGGGAATTGGAGGAGCAATCATTATGGCTATACATGGCATCACTGAGCAACAATTATAAGACATGGAATCACTATAATTATTTTGGATATGCACGGATGTCGAGGAGGAACAAATATGGACATGGATGGAATAAGAGGAGTGCAATGGCATATGGAATTAGGTTTGGAGAAGTATCACCCACTAAGATTTCATATGGGTGGTTGGATGATCGAGCATGGCGATAAGTGTGCAATGATTTAAAGCACACTAACTATATGGTTTCTTCTTATGTTTTGGGGACGAAACATGTTAAGGAGGGAGGGAATGCTATGCACCTTGGGATATGATATTATATATGGGTTGATGGAGATGCTAACATGTGGCACACATCGCCCTTAGTTATACATTTATAATATATGGGGTCACATAGGAATTAGTTATATTGGGTAATGAGTCGGCCTACATTGGGATTAGGTGTTACCCATCCATTAAGAGTAATCTATGTCTATATAAAGGATATGAGTGTCATTATGGGTCGCGTCATGGATGTATGACTTGAGTCTTCTAATTGGTAGAGGTATATTGGAGGTGTTCCCCTCGAAGTGGATTCCCATCTTGGAAGATTGTGGAGTTACTCCTTCCTTAAGGAGCATTGTATGGTGTTGCCCTACCTTAACGGAATTATTCGGAATATATTGAATATTTGGGCATCTTGGCCCACTAATATCTCGTGTTGTGTTATCTTCTGCAGATTATTCATTTATTATATGCAAGGATTTTATCGAAATGGTAAGTTTGGATTGCCTCTCTATTCTCCTTACAATAACCATCATTCATGACAATTCATCCGAAGACATATTTTCATCATAAACCATAGAGTTATGTATCGATAAATACTTAATAATTTATTGTTAAACTATCAAACATGATATGTACAATCTTATTTCTTCAATCTTCTCCCCAAAGGTTGTAAGTTGGCTTCAGATGTTGTTTCTTTTGTCAAAGCATACCGTTCTTTGTATAGTTTTCAAACCAAGATCACTTTCAAAGTACTAACGTAGAACCCGATTTTGGCCTATTGTTTTTAATCTAAGTAGTTGGTACGGCACGACAGGTAATAGGCCCAGTATTGGTACAAATACATCTCGAAATGTGCCATTGAGCGGCAGGGTACGACTTGGACCATGGGGTACGCACGCAAACATACGTAGTTGTGCGTGGGGTGCTCGCAGATGCTCGACCGCCTGGGCACGTTTACGAGACAAATGTTTTTTATTTTTAATTTTTTTCTCCTTTTAATACATAAAGTAACAAAAAAACATAATATTTTATGATTTGGAAACCCTAAAATTAAACTAGAATGAATAAAACAAAAGCAAAACACATAAACAAAACATAAAAGCAAAACAACCTACCTCTCATTCCCTCATTGCATACTTGCCTCCATAAGCTTTCGCTTTGTCATTTCGGTTTGATACTTTATCAACAAGCATTGTAATCATTTTACTTGAGCTAGTATGAGTGCCTATTCGCCGGGTCAAGGTTGAGGAGCTTCAAAGGAGGAGGATTTGTGGATTATTCATTGAAGGTAAGTTTTTAAGTTATTTAATTTTCATGTTTGATTTTGTTTTTTTGTTTTCATTTTGTTTTTAATCTTTCACACACTCTATGATTCTTTTATGTTTTAATATTATCATTTTGAAATTTGAAATCATTTTTTCATTTTAAATTTTTAATACATGCTTATGCCCTTTGGCATATGGTTTAAGTTTTTATTTTAAACCATTGTTTTCTTTGCTTATGCTTTAGCTTTTAAACTTGTAAGGAGTAGTATAATGGCATCAAGTTCCATTTCTGAGCAATCCCCGCTCAAAGAATTTCCTCTAAATTCACCATTATGGAGGCATGCCACATTACTATAGGTCAGGGTGTTTTGTTTGGAGATGCCATGATTGCGAAACAATATTCAAAGGCTCATATAGTCGGGTGAAAGGTCACTTATGTGCAATAGTGAGTCATGGGATAAGAACATGCAATGGGAAGAATGTGGGGTGCTAAGAACAAAGGTTTCATAATATATCAAAGAACAAGAAGATGCAAAAGCAACCTTGGCTTTGAAAACAGGTCATCCATTGTTAAAAAAAGGAAGTTCATCTCGATCAATAAGGCCACTGTTGCCCCATCTAGTATTGGCTCCCCAGTTGTGACCTTGCCACATCCATTTGTGACAACTACCTCCATGCATGATGAGGATTCACCTCTTTCATGAAAGAGGAGGACAAAAGGACCATTGGAAAAGCCTTTCAAAATGAGAGTAGGGATATCACGGATGAGCACATTGCAAGATGTGTGTATGCAAATGGATTGTCATTCAATGTTGTCAAGTCACCATATTGGCAAGAGATGGTGAAAGCAATCAACGAGGCCCCAAAAGGGTACAAGGGCCAGGTTATGAGAAGCTCCACACCACCCTATTGGAAAAGGAAAGAAAATGTGTAAACTTCATTGCATACAATTAGAGATTCGCGGGCCAAAATGGGTGTGCCCATCGTTTATGATGAATGGAAAGATGCAAGAAACTACCCTTTGATCAATGTGATTGCAATATGCCAAAATGGGGAATGTTTTTAAAAGCAGTTGATTGTGAGGGGCAACTAAAGGATGCCTATTTCATTGTCAACATCCTCTTCGAAGCGATTGAGGCGGTGGAGCTTCGAAATGTTGACCAAGTCATAATGGATAACACCAAGAATTGCAAAGTTGTAGGGATGTTAGTTGAGGCAAGGTATGGGCATATTTTTTGGACACTATGTGTTGGCCATTTACTCAATTTAATGTTGAAAAAGATGGCTAGTAAAATAGAGTAGATTCAACAAGTGTATGCCGAAGGTGAAGAGATCCAAATGTTTGTGACCAACCATCACCAATCGCAAGGCATCTTTAGATCCTTCTTGCATTTGGAGCTGCTTTGAAGGTAAGGGAAGTTACCTTTCTTTTATTTATAAATTATAATGTAAGTTTTTTAATTTTTAAAATATAATATTCAAAAGTTTTCAATTTTTGTTTCTCATTTCTTATTATGTTGCTAAGACTCGATTCACATCATACATGATTGTGTTAAGACTTGTGAAGGTGTGAGAGACACTTAGCAAGATGGTAACTTCTAACCTATGGGTTGTATGGAGACAATCAAACACCGTTAAGCCTAAAAAGTGAAGGCAATCTTAGATGACGCCTAATGGGATTAGGTAGAATATTTGCTAATTTTTATTGAGCCCGTTATGAGCATGATCTGCTTTATTGATATGGATCAGCCATGTCCGAGAGAAAACATATGATGGTATCGACTCAATGATTGAGAAGATAAAGTCCATAAATGCAAAAGAACAAGATTATGAGGAGAACTTTTTCAAAGAAATACAATCTTTCTCATCGAGTAGTGGAACAAAATGGCCACCTTGTTACATCTACTTGCCTTTCGCAATGACTCCTAGATTCTACATCACTTAGATCCTTTCTTTGCGGGGAGGATGGCACCATACGAGGGATACATAAGTTAATGAGAGATATATGTTGCAATTGTCTAGGCTCTACCTCGATGATCTAAGGCCGAGGACATGGTTATGATAGAATTTACCAATTTCATAAGCGGAGACAAGTCATATCATTCTTGTTTTTCAATTCAAATACAAGATGAATGCTCATATGTGGTTGCACTTCCATGCTCACACATATGTGTCCTCGCACCTCTTGCAATCAAGGTCTTGGCATAAGTATGTTTTTTATTGTTTTAACTTTCTTTCCTATTCTATTGAACTTTTTAGTTTTAAAAATTCAAGTTTGAGTGTTTAATTTTGCATTGACTTTACCTCAACAAGTTACAAGTTCATTTTCCTCGAGCGTAAGCGAAGTACATATACCTTTATCCACTCATAGAAGCGCAACAAGTTGGGGGCTAAAAAGGCCAAAGATTTGGTATAGAAATTCCAACTTGTGCTTTCTATGCCGTGGCAATGGAGTAAAAGGGTCAACAAAACATTGGGATATTGATCCAGGGAGAGTTGACTTGGATGCTCTCATTTCTTACTTTTCATTAGATGACAAGGATTGGAGACTTCTTTGGCACCTTGAGACCTACATGCATAAGGTGGTGTTAGTGTATTGGCCCTAAGTGGGAGTGGTTCGAGTCCATGTTGTTCTAATGAACTACATAATGATGTTGATATTGATGTTGATGCCCTCGATGAAGAGTAATATGATGAATATTGAATACTGGTTTGTAATGTCCCTTGTTAGGGCTGAAACTGAAAAACAAGGAAATAGCACAAACCCCAAGTGAAGTAAATTCTGATTTTTATAATAGCAAACTGAAATTTGGAACAATAGTGAACAACTTGCAATGAGTAAAAATTCAACCATCAACACATAAATCATTCACGACATAGTTAAACACTTTGAAAGATCCCAAACCCATTTTTGTCTGAATATTTTTTTTTATATAATGCTCAGATATGGAGCTGAACTGGTAATATCAAACAAATCCATGAAATAACATTCTCACACTGCATAACAATTAAAATACTGCAAACTCCCGCAAACCGGGTATATATAGAAATGGCGCCTAGGGTTTAAATGATTGATTTCTTCATTAATAACGCAGCCATACATTCAACATTGATTTCTAATGATAAATAATTAGGGCAAACACAAATAGAAATCTGCAGATGGAATAATACAGATACTGCCCAAAACTCAACCAGAAAGAATCCAAATCAAATCGATTTGGCATATATATGTGGCTGAAATGTATAACAATAAACTATCATGAAAAATACCTCTGATAATGCATACATCAACTGTAGAACAAGTCGCCCCACTCTAGAAGTTGCCTGAATGCCCACTGCTGCAATTTATTTCTCTGTCTGACGCTGCTGAAATGATAATAACCTGTGTAAACAATGAAGATTCCTGGGTGGAAGCTTCTCTCACTGCTCCTGGGGTTTCCGTCCGCAAGAGTAATAATCCAGAGGGTTTCCGTCCTTGGATTTTGTCTGCCAAAGCTCTGTGCTAACTGCTCTGTGAAAATAATAATAATAATCTGAATGAATCTTCCCCAAGTCGCATTTTCTTTCATATAGCCAAAACCCTTCCAAATATCCAAGTCGCACTTTTTGGCTAAAACCCAATAATTAATATTAAATTAATTATTTTGCTTTACTAAGTCGCATTTTTGGGTTTAATTAATCATACCCAAACAAGTCGTACTTTTGGCTAGGAAGGCAATTTAAATAATTTATTAATTTATTTAAATGCATTTTCCTAAGTCAAAAATTACTCAAATAGTCTATTAATTCATTATATGTGCTTTAATGATATTTTGCTTTAATTCGAGCACCATATAATAAAATAATAAACCGAAGTCACCCTTGAAAACACCCCTTTTGGCCGTCGGGTAGACAAAACAGGCCAAAAGGTCTTCGACCGAACTAATCGAGAAAGAGGGACGTTACACACTTAAAAGATATTTTAGGACACTTTTCACCATAAAATACAATGAAATACTCGGTGGAAATTTAATTATAAACAACAGAAGTACAACCAAGATAAATGACCAAAAATGGAGTCTCCAAACCCCAACAATAGCGAAATATGATAGAAACCAGCCTTATATATAATGACAAATCTGAATATCAAAGAATGATGATGTTTTGTGCCTTAGAAGGCACACAAATGATCTTCTATGCAAGTCGCTCCCTAGGAGAGGGGCTTCAAATAATATTAAAACCCTTGAAATCACTCCTTGATATCTTAGATGCAAACCAACAAGATGGTCTTCAATGAGAGTCTTCGACACAACCAAATTGAAGGGCTTCCATCCTCCAATCTCCCACAAGGGTGGGTTTCATCCTCCTTGGATGCCGCACTAGTGGATTGTCGCCCAATAGTGGAATGGACTTAGAGCAATCAGCCCTAGAGACCAAATGTAAAGTGTATATGCAAAAAGTGATGATGCAAATGAGCCGCTAAGACTCCTCTTATACCCTTTGGTTGGTGTCAAGAGCCATAAGGTGTAGACGGACCTTGTTGGCTAGATTTTCTGCATAGCTAAAAACCTAGGCAAGATCATGAGATAAATCCTCTTCATTTACCTGGGGGTTTTACTTTAACCATGCAGCTCATGAACCATAGTTGTATAGTTTTGCAGCAAGTAAGTAGCTGTTTAAAGAAAGAAAATATTTAAAGAAGAAGGGAATAATAAAACACGGAAGAAATAGGGAAGATGTGCAACCCAATCAATAGATAACAGATTTGATTGCATGCACATAGAAGAAACCAATAGATATCAACACACAAAATTATAAGCAAAGGCAGCTTCAGATCTAGATCTAAAATAACACAAAGTTTATAAGAAGATCTAAGACAAATGATAGAAACAAACTGCACCGTGACACAAAGTTATCTAGAAATCTGCTCCTTTGTATTCCTTTGCTTCAAATAGCTATCAGGGGTTTCAACACAAAGTCTGGAACACAAGAATGCTGCTTACAAATTCTGATGATTAACCCGAAGGTTCTTTTCCTACTTATATAATGTAGAAGGGAAAGTACAAATGGGAAACTCAACTGAACTGAAACATAAACAAAAGGTAAAGATAACATTTGGCAATTATCCTCCTCTAATTTCTCTTCAAGTGACACAACTGTCACTTAACTAATAGAATTGTTCCACATAACTTAAAGTAATGGTTTCAAAACCAATAACTTTAAAGTTTTACAATTTCATCCGGGAACGTGGAAAATAGAAGAAAAAAAAGTAGAAGAAGAAAGACACGCCAGCTGTAACATCTATATCTTCTTTTTGTTCTGATACTGAATATACTTGTCGAACATGTAATTCAACATCTTCCCATCTGTCTTAGCCACAACTTCCTTCTCTATCCTGAACTGCAGCAATCCTTCGTTCAACACCCTGATACATGCTTCTACCTCCTCCAAGCTAGGCCCGAACTTCTCAATATCCGACTGCAGTGCCACTAATCCGCTGATAGAATTCATCGTGAAAGGCTTAACGGCTCCATCAATTCTCCCTTGCACCATCAGAAGAGACCCTTCCAGGGAATTAGGCACTCTGCTAGGAATGATCCGTGTGTATGAAGTAACATTTTCGACCACTTCCTCATGAGTGAAAGCAATGATATTGTCTGGTAAAGACGATGCCATACTTTTAAGTGCCTGCATCCTCTTCAGCATAATTCTGTAGATCTCCAAATGGAAAGATACTGCAAACTCCAGCTGCTTTCCCTTCTCAATTGATCCGTCAGTACAATAATTGCTCGCAATCAACACTTCTCTCAGCAGCTTATTGATTTCGGCCAAAGTACTCAGGTTACTCTCAGCATCTGTGTTCATCTCTACCGTGCTTGTCATCAGTTGCTTTAGCTGATCTGCTGCATCTTTCATAACTTTTAGGCGGGCTGACACCTCTCCGAGTTGTACAGAAGCTTGACGAATAATCGAGACTTTTCCATTTGTCAATGGCTTTAACTTGGTTGCTTGCATCCTCCATTTCTTGCATCAGATGATCACTCACTTGTTTCTGTGCTGAAATGGGGCTGAGTGGAAGATTTAACAACCTTGGCAATGATCTCGCAAAACTGAGATACCTGCTTCTGAAGTTCAACTTTCTCCGCCTCTTCTTTGCTAAGCCTAAGGAATAGAGCATCTATCAATGTCTGTGTATCCTGCTTCAATCCTTCCGTGGTGGCTTGACCTATGGGTACTCCGGTCATCATTATGTCTTGTGCCATGAGCTCATCTTCTTTCTTCCCCTCTGCCAGGATCCCGACATCTCAACAAACTTCTGCCCCGACTCCTCTTCCCCGGTCACCACTTGTTATGAACAACTTTTGGTTTTCTTAACAACTTTTGGTTTTCTGTCTTTCCCGCTTAGATTCGGGAGCAATTGCAAGTCGTGTTCCTCTACGTTGATTTCTTCTCTAGCTAGCCGTTGGAACCAACTGCGAAGTCAACCATTCTGAGAAATTACTTCTCGAGAGAATGAGAAGTTGTTGAGTGTACCACTATCTTGCGCTCCGATTCCTTTCCATCTGAAACCGCTACAGTGTTGTGGCTGCCATCCTCTGAGTCATCCAAATACAAAGCTCTTTCAAATTCGGCCATTTGCGGCACTTCAAGGTGTTTCTTCGAAGAGGCGCTGAATGGTGTGGTTGAGGAGAGAAGATGAATGTTGCCGGATTCAACGGAGGAATTGCAGTATCCTATTGAGGTGCAACAGTCGGTGAAGCGTATGGTCTTTGAGAAGCCGGAACTAACATCATGGCCGTAGAAGTGATCTTCTCCTTCGAATGAGACCTTCTGTGCACTTTAATCTTCTCAGGCCTTCTGCTTTGCTTTCTCCTCCGTGCTTCCTCTTGAGGGAATCTCTGTGCGAAGTTTCCCGTGATTTGATTCATCAATGCTTCATCAAGGCGATATCCTTCAAATCAAAGAACTCCTTTGAAGTACTAACCGAGCAATGGTGGACCTTTCTTCAATCGTATGGCAACCCCCTACGTTCTCCTGAAGTACGACTCTATCTCCTCCCATCCGATGGTATGTGTCAAGTAACACAAGCCCATCATCTTTAAGATCCATAGGTATCCGTGCTAATCCAAAGTCAAACACTTGCCGCGTTGATAACCTGCTGAAATCTTTCTTTCTAACCTCGTACTCGCTTCTGCACTTCATCCAGAAATCTTCCAATGAAGGCACGTGCGTGTACTCCTGGGAGATTGTCTTCCTTGCCACTCCAAATGGATCGAAGTTCAACCATGTTAGGAAGAACTCTTGCTCGTACTCGAGAACATTTCTGCTTCAATTCCTCGGGCCTTATGAATGCTCTGGCAGCTGTAATGGCCCACAGTGATCGGGAAGAACCCTGTAGATTTGTGCCGTTTCGATTGTAGGTCATGCATCTCTACGAGTTGTTTGTTCAGCTCCATGGTGATCAATCTATCATTCGGATATCTGGGCAACTTAACTAGTTCTCCAGAAATGTTGGTGACCCTAAGGTATGTGAAATCCACAAACTGAATGAAGATACTGCCAATCCTGGACACAGCTTCCCACGCTTCCTTGCTCACCCTGTTGGCCTTTAGATCGCCGTCCAGCCTGCAAATGAATTCGTAGAAGAATCCATCGTTGACCACTTTGAAATCTTTCTTGCACGCAGGTATAATAAGTCATGGGTAGTACTCGAAAATAGGGTCCTTGGAAAGAATACCACATCCAACTTGGAGAAGATGCCTTGTGAGGCAGCTTAAGTAAAATTGTAATGTCCCCTTTTCCCAATCGAAGACCTTTGGCCCATTTCATCAACCCGACGGCCAAAGGAAAAATATAAGGGTGACTTAAGTCACAATAAGTTATTACAGAGTGCAAAAAATATTAATAAAGCACTTGTATTAATTTATTTGACTTAATAATAAATTTGTAATCTCTAAATAGGTGCATTGGGTCTAATATTATGTTGTATCCTTTCTAGGGAAAGTAGAAAAGAGACCCATCCTAATTTTGTGTCATCCCTAGGTAAAAATGCGCCTTGGACAAAAGAGGGAAGTAGAGTTTAGAAAGGATAAAAGTTATTACTCTTCCCTAGGAAAGTGCGACTTGGCATGAGAGGCCAAGATAAACACTAGGAGTCATCCCTAGAAAAGTGTGCCTAGGTTTGGGTATACTTTTAGGGTATTTTGGCACTCTTTTCTCATTGGAAGATGAAAAGGTCATTTTGTAATATTTTCCTATAAAAAGGAGAGGGGGCAGCTTGGGTAGAGCAACCATAAAATCATTTTATCAATTCTGAATTTGATCTTAAGCCTGGTGCTTTTGTATTAAAGTATCCTAAGGACGAAAACCCTTAGTATATTGCCTCTAGAGGACGAAAACCCTCTTGGAGATTAAGAGGAATTTCCACATAGGATTTTCCACAGAGCTTACACAGGATTTCAGTATTTTCCAGCAGCAGTTAAGGAGTTTTTGGCAATAAAGGATTGAAGAATTCATCGCAGCAGTGTCATTGTATTTTCTGTGTATAAAGCGACCCACTATGTGGCTGGTTTTCAATGTCTTTGGCGCATCTCAGGTCTGAATTTCATTATCATCTATTGTACTGATTTCTGGAAGTCTAAATAACTAATTTTCAGTGATTTTAGAAGGTTTTATAGTGCTGTACACAGTCACGTAAATCTGCAGATTTCTGTGTTAAATTCCAGCCTGTTTTATATTCATAAACATCAGATTTTTATCAGACTTCAGATCTGATTTTCTGGGTTGTATCAGCTGTAATAAAGTCAGGTTCCCGTATATTCGGTCTCTAAATTCCCGGCGATCATTAGAAATCAGAAATATTACCATTGGGTGTTATTTTTATTAATTTCTCTATTAGATCCTAGTCTCATTTTTCGATCTGCATTAGGGAAATCGCTATATCATACGAAAATCTGTAATTGTTGTTTTGTTTGATTAAAACTCTTCGGGGTATAAAAGAGAACCATTTGGGGATCTTTCAATTTCATATACCAAATAGGAAGTCATTTTGAAGATGTAAGTACGCCTCACGTTTCAGAGCTGCTCACCAATGTTGTCGCTAATGATTTCTGACCAATTGATTATTGAATCTGCTTTGTTGATTTCAATGGTCCTGATGAAAGCATACATCCATGCGCGGAAGTTGTGAGCGTTTGCTTCGCCATTTACCCTGCATAACAATTTGACAATATCATCCACCTCTTGTACCAGATTGGACCGTGGAAGAGTTCTTGGGAACTTGGAAGGAGATCTGGCTTCTTCATGTATCTGCTTTGTTCATTATGCCTATGTAGTCAACTTTATGCTTTTCCCATCTGTTGTCGGCATCTTGTATGCTAATAGTAGTCACCACCTTTCGTGCGGAATCTTCAAACAATAATTGATGAACTGAGCGTCCAACCAGATTATTGTTTTCCCTGCAACATCTCGGACTGATCTGGATAATGGATGGTAAGACCTAGCACACTCCATGACGAACTCGACAACTGGGTTGTGAATGGAAATGCTGCAGCTTGAATGATTCCATTGCTTTTGATTGTAAGCATGAGGGAACTCTTTCCTGCTCTGGATCTGTCAATCAATTCGAGAAAGAGGTTGCGGACCTATATCTCGTGTCTCTAATGTCTCAGAAACTTAGAAGTGATGCATGACTCTGCTTTGTGCTCTCTTTTTCATCCCTCTTTGCCATGGTCAGTATCTATCTTTATGCCGAACAATTCTTTTCCTTTTTATTCGGCCGAAATTCTTCACAACAGTGTAGATCTGGATAATTCTTCGATTCGAGAGGATATATTCAATGTATTGGACTTTAATTTAAGCTCCCTTTCTTTTATAAAAGCACCTGTAATGAAATCCTGCAATTAATTCAAACAAAGATGGCAACCAGAATATGAACAGTGGATTTTAATCATAAAAATCTGCATATATCAAACTTGCTGCCCCAAAATTTGATGTTTTATTTGCATGCAAAGCAAGCATGAATTTTACCAACTTCACCTGAGCACCTGTACCACTATGCAGACAATTATTCAGACACAAAGCAAGCTCCTTCAAACCTAGGCGCCAAATTTTGAAGCTTCTAGCAATAATTACACCTTTTGAGCAAAATTCCTCTCCAAATGGGGCGCACTTTTTGTCTAGGCTGCACTTCTTTGCTATTGAATTAATTAATTCATCCTTATGGCAGCCCTTGCTTATATAACCCTCATCATTCTATAATTAATTATTGCCCCTCCTATTCCTAGCAATTAATTAATTAATTAATTAATTTAGCTCTTCTCTTCAAATGGGGCGCCTATTTTGTGCATGTTCATGGCTGCCATTAAATAAATTAAATTTATTTAATTTTAGCTCTCTACTTTTAGTTAACTTAAGCCTCACAGTATGCTTTGACCTCAGCCACTGAAAATAGGAATTAATTAAATCAATTAATACTTAAAAAAGTATTATTCCTCTCCCAAAAGGGGCGCACTTTTTGACATGAAGGGGCTGCATTAAATAAATAATATTTATTTAATTTTAGAACTTCTAATTCCAATTCCCTTTATCCACTTTCCCTTTGTTGACTTTTCCACAAACTTGGGCGCCAATTTTAGAGAAGAAATTAATTAATTTAATGCATTTAAAGTTGCCCTTCCTTCCCAAAAGGGGTCGCACTTTTTGGCATAAGCAATTTCTATTTTTAAAAGCCAATTAACAATGGGATTATTCACCCTGCACCGCAGCTCCAAAAATCCCATGATCCACTTAAGTTGTTTGACTTTCATAATGGGATTATTTACCCTGCAAGGCAGGTAATAAAATCCCATCAATGCCTTAGGTGATTTTTCTTTTATTTCACATCGAGAATTTTTACCCTACAAGGCAGGTAAGAAATTCCCGCCGCCTGCTTTGCCATTGATTTTCCCATTGTGACTTAAGTGGCGTTGCTTCCATGGGAAAAAATACCCTGCAAGGCAAGTACAAAATTCCCACCTGCCTGCTGCTTCCAAAAATCCCATGATCCACTTAAAACCCTCTTTTTCCAAAAATGCGGCCTGCCCAGAAGAAGCTTTTTGGTGCGTGACTTTGTCTTTTCGTAGAGATCTAGACCTTCGGTGGCAAATTCTTTGTAGCATAACGTCCATAAGTGAGCTTCAGATACTCCAGGCAAAGAATCAGACCAAACCGGCAAAGGAATTGATCCAGAAATTTCATAGAAAATGAAACGGAAAACACCAAAAACACAAAACGTTGCCAGAAGTCACAAATAAAGCCCATAATTCATTCATGGTTAAAACCCTACTGGTATATGGGAATATTGACATGTACGGTCACAACAGGGTTAAACCGGAGCACAAATTGCCTCAAACGGGGCTCAAAATAATTAAATACAAATTTCCCGAGCAAACCCCAGCTGATAGAATAAAACAATTTTGGGCATCTGGGTATTTGTCGAAATTGGCTTATATGGCTCTTTGGGAATATCTTGACACAATACAGAAACTTTCTGGCAATAAAAACACAAAACGACCCATTATTTTAAAAGTACAATTTTTTTTTACATAGGGTAGTCCCAGATTTCAGGGTGAAATCTGGGGACACCAGACCTCTTAAGCTTGCTTTATCTTCTAATTCCATGTTGGAAACTTCCCAACCTTGTTGACCTCTTAATGAGCTTCACTTTATCTTTTAATTTCATGTTGGGAGCATTATAATCCCAGCCAACCTGCCTTAGGGAGTAAAACACCAAATAAAAACATTAATAACAATAAAAGAAAACCAAGAACGAACCCAAGGACTTCCCTTGTGCAATTCCTTCTTGGCCACAAAGAAGAGAAAAGGCAAGAAATCTTTGATTGGTGCTAGTTTGAAAAAGGGGACATTGCATGGTTTTAACTTTGATCATTGGTGTAATAAATTGCATTCAAAATATTATGACGTTGTGTTTAATTTAAACCTTTTTCCAAATTTTGAGTTGTCTTTTGTAGTTATTTAGCTTATAACTTATAAGTTATTTTATCTTTCATATGCATAATATGTGGTTAATTTTTTAATTCCTATATAGTAGGCTGAAATTTATATATATTTTTGTACTGCATATCCAATGCTGTATCTAGGGCCAATTTGTTTTTGCCGTATCTGCATATTGGATAATCTTAACCCGTACCTGTATCCAAAACGTATTGGCAACTTAGTTTTTAATGAATTCTGAAATTATATCGATAATAATAATAAATTCCCATCTCTACAGATGTATGTAATGCCCAAATAATTTATGCAGCAGGCTTGATCCAATTCTTCAGTGTTTTTAAGTGAAAAACTCAATTTTACAGCTTCTCTACTATTGTGTCACCTTGCTTGCCAGAGTCTCGATTAATGTTCATTTTTGTGTCCTGTTTCTTCGAAGAATAACCAAGCTGACACTACACCCTTGGGCTGTGATGGCTTTTGTAAACAGTGCTTAGTTTTTTCCTAAAACTTTGACAAAATCTACCTTAACCATGTTTTGCTGTTACTGTCATCATTCATTGACAACTACACATACTATTAGTGACCTGCATTTGCATGCTACAAGTGGCCTGCTATATACTGCTCATCATTTGTGAAACTTTTGTGGAGTGTATTTAACAAATAATACATCACATGATCACCTAAGCTTTTCCTTTTGTGAATTAGTCCACCATTACCACATTGCCACCTCTCATTCATCATGGCTCCTTTGACCTGTATGGCACTTTCAAAACTACCTGCAGTAAGTCATCCTGGTTACAAATTTTGTGCCCACAAACAGCCTAAATTCCACATCTTTGACCATATGTTCCTTGGCCTTGCTTGCAACGGCCTTGAAGAACGCTTACACATGACAGCGAAGTGTTTCTCCATGTACGTTATGAGAGACAGATCCTGTAAGCTTGTAGGTGCTGCGATTCTAAATTTCCAGTCACATATTAAATTTTTTATCACATTACTAATTCTGGCAGTATTCACTGAACCATTTTGATGAACATTAAAACATCGCAATCCATTACACGCATAGCGAGTCATGTTTACAGATATTGCCCAATGTAGGGATAAATGTTCCTGTTTGATAGCTCGTTAGAAAAAATAACATAAATGTTGTACAAATACAGAAACAATGTGTAAAAAAGGAATTGATATTGCACACACACTTCACGCACCTGTTATATTACATTGAAATTTGAGACACTTGTATATATACTTGCAGCAGCCATATAAGACAACATTTATTTCTGACTCTTAGTTGGCACGTCTGGCCTACTTACTGAGAAAACCTCTGTCCCTCGTTATAAAACACCACTAATGTGGGGTGATGTTGTCGACAATTACCTTAGGTCAATAACATATCAAGAAAGCACAGGAAAAGTTATCATGACTTCTAATAACATTTAATATCAGTACAGTAAGAAATTAATTTGTGGTAAGAATTAATCGGTAAGTTAATTTTTCTCGACATTGGACGGGAAGTTTTTATCTTTATGTGAAATATTTGGAAGCCTTTTTATTCTCATGTATAATATGCAAGAAAATGCTTACACTAGGTTTCGTCATCCTCAGGAGATGTTCTGGTTGACGACCATATAATGACATTAAATATTTATGTTGTTTTCCCTTTCAGTTCAGAAATGAATTTGCTTTCTTTCTTGCAGCCAGGAGTAGATATTTTGAAACAAAGCTTCAATCCTTGGTCCGATTACCATTGGATATTGAGGGGTTTCCTGGAGTGCTGGAAGATGCAATTGAGAAGCGAAACATGCGTAAAGGTTTATCTTTTGTCTGAGACCATTTTATTTAAAATTGTATGAATCTGAGATGGAATCTCACTATAACAATTGCAATTAATTAATAACATATTACCATTTTGTCTGTTGTTGGTAAAGCCAACATGATATTGCAGATGGCATGCGGAGGATGTTTGATCCATTTGAAAGAGTTGCACGTGCAAACCATGTGTGCCCATGTTGTGAGCGCCCTTTTACACCTGAGGAAGAGGATGAATTTGTTCGAAAGGTTCGATGTATACTTTGATAGATAAGGATACATGTCATCTTTTACTGCATGATGTCTCCAAACCAGAAATAACTACATGTGATGTCACTTTTGACATATTATATTTGCTACATGTCACAGCAAAGGACAAAGAGTGCAAGTTCAGCAGAACGTGTTAGGGAGTTAGCAACACATTCTTCCAATGCAGATGCACATTTTCAGCAGTTGGACAAGTTGCGGTCAGTTTATGATGAATATGTTAAGCTTGGAAAAGAGTTAATTCCTGCAAACGAGAAGCTTTTGGATGAGTTAGCAGAAGATTGCGAAAGGAAATCTCAGGCTCATGATGATGTAACTGAGTTTCCCTACTTAGGATTCTAACCTTTATTTAGTTTCTTTCTATTTGAAGCATAATTTGTATCTTCTCAAGTGTGTATTTATTTGCTTTTTTCACTATACTTGTAAAATGCACTTGTCCTAGTGATACAGATTTGCTGGGTAATCTGGTGGACAACACTCTAAATTGGAGAATTTTAATGTGTTCTTAATTCAATGAACCACAAAAAAGGCGAGTTGATCCAATAAATTTATAGATGATATATACTGTAATGTAATTGAAAGATTTATTGAAAATGAGAGTTATTTATAGAAAGGTAGCAATGTTTGCAAAGAGATGTTATGCCGCAAAGTACACTACCCTCCTTTTGGGTGAAGTACCCCAGTGTGTAAAATCAATTATATCAAGAAATGAAACGACTCAAATGATAAGATTAAGTGTTCTTCCTTGGGATTTCAAAAGGAACTTCTGATAAACGGATAAAGGACAATCTGGGCTGGCAGATAAGGACAAATGAATTTGGTAATCATATGTGAATTATGATTCAGAATGTTTTTTCTGCAGTTTTCACGCCCTTCAGAATAGTTTTCAGAGGTCAAATTCTTACCATGTTGTACATATCCTAAGCTGTCTGATGCGTTTCGAGCTACGGATCCAAAGTTATGGCCTGAGTAAGGTGACCCACTGGGTTTTCAGTATTTTATTAGAATTTTGCCCTGAATTGCCACTTGGATTACATAAATGTTCTGATGACTAGATCCTTAGATTTATATTGAATGCCTTGAATTTTTGTTTTGTAGAATATACGCAAAATTCTATTCCATGTGCAAAGTATCCACAAAGCACATGTTCTTGAATTAACAGTGTTTCACAGTTGCAGAATATAGGCAAGTCTCCATGATTGCAGATTACAAGATAAGCTATTTCAAGTTTACATGGTGCAAGGCCTCTTTCTTCCATCCGGGGTGGGAATTCTAGAATAGCGAAATCTATTGTGCTTAAATATTGTGCTAAATGTTGGCAATGTTGCGTTCACATTAATATCTCTACATCAATTGATAAGCTGGAAGTGACACCGTTATTCTTAACTTTGTAGGTTTATTTTTTCAGTGTTGGCAGCAATTACTGTCATGTTCTCCATATCGCACCCACTGACAACCTTATTAGTGTGTACACCACCCCACTTGATCCCATTTGTTCTGGGCTGAAGTGCCACCAGTCCCTTTTCCCCAAGTGGATCCTTCAAAGAAGCCATTGGTGATGACATATCTGCTCCTCCAAGGAAGGTTCTCATCGAATTCCTTAAAAATAAAATGGTTGCTATCAAAAAGGGATCTGCTTGCCAGAGTTCATTTCACACTGCAGGAAATCAAAAGCAAGCTCTAGTATCTTAAGAAAAATGCCCTGAACTGTAAGTTCACAGGGTCATATCCAGGGCCATAGTTCTTGAAGGCATGAACATACAAACACTCGAAATCCGTATCTAGAGAGAGAGTGGCAAATCATTCACACTGCTCTTCGTAGGCTCTTGCAATGGGAAGTTTTTCCTAGAAACAAAATGTTGTTGGTAGGCAAAACAATGATTTCCAAGTACAACCTTGTCCTAGATAACTAACACATCCATGAAGACGTTAACATAGAGTGCTAAAGGTGACTCCTATAATGAACACACATTCCTTAAGTGCCAATTAAGTATGTTATTGCTGCAATAAACACATTTACCTACTTGATCTTTTAAACACAAATCTCTCCCTAGGGTCAGAATTCCAGCATTTCCATATATTTACAAAGTCAATCTAGAGGAATAAATCTTATATGGGTTGTTTGACAACATATCATAATTTCCACTTAATGTCAATTATGTGGTGTCTGCATTTCTCCCCTAAAGGGATGGTGTGAATAAGCTCTTGCCAACTTGACATTATGGATGAACTTTGGCTGTCAAACCACGCTATGAAATGGAGGAGACTTTAATAAGATTCTTTCACCCTTGTTAGGACCTTTCACCTAATAATTTTCATTCGCTAGAACTTGATGGACACAAACTTATCTAATGGCACATTTACATGATGTGAGAAGAAAATGGGCGAGATACATAACATTGAGATACATACCCTGCACTATATTATTGTCCAACTCAATCTCTCTATTCAAGTATTAAACAATATGTTCTGTAAATCAATAGGAAAACCTTACATCATAAAAGGATCTTTTAAATTTGAGAACATGTGGTACAAGCACCCAAATTTGTCCTCCTTAATTCAATATGGCGGAATAAGTGCCCCGAGGCAATGTGTGTTGTGTCCAAATTTGGAGGGAACCCCACTTCTAGGGATCAAAGCTTCGGAAACGGAACATGAGTACTTTTTTGGGACACATTTTGACTATTGATTAATGTTAAAGATCACTTGGAGCATCCAAACAACCAAATCTATATCATAGATCAAGGATTCATGCAATTCAAAGTAAAGGTTAATTGCACAACTCTGTGCTGCAACAAAAATATGAAAGTTACTGTGTCAAAAATCCAGAGCCGAATGGATCCTTTGGGAAGGGGAACACCTTATTTTTTCACAAATCAATTCTTGACAATGCGAACAAAATTGTCTCAGCAATCATTTACTTTTTTGGCTGGCGCACTAAACCACACAACAATAGGGTAACTAGCTCTTCCCCTCTCATGTAACTTAATTAAATAATCTTCTCCTTTTCCTTGACAAAGCATGAATACTAGATGGACTTTTGGCTAAAGTTTATGTTCTCGAAAGAAGAGTATACTTAGGCAATTCAATTGTACCAAGCTAGTCCTTATTTCAAAGAAACCAGGGGTGTTGAAAGGTCAATCCACACTCCAAGAAAAATAAAATCAACGAGGGGTTGGCAGCTTGGTGATAGATCACACCAATGACTCACGGGAGGTCCCAGGTTCAAGCATTTGTTGGTCCATGGAAATTTAATATGGTATTAAATCTTTGGTTAGATGATCTCATGCCGGTTTTTGGGCTTGGGGGTGTTTTTGGTGGTCAATCCATACTTTAGGAAAAGAGAGGCTGTGAGGGTTGCTTAGTGGTAGAGCACCCCAACAACTCTTTTGAGGCATGCAAATTGGAATGGCTTTCCCAAGTTTTGCACCTTCCTTCATTCGAACCATTGTGAAGAATTGTGAATGTAAACAATTTGGTAAGCATCTTTGGGTTTTGGTTTTATCACTTGAGTGATCTTTCTTATATTTAGATTATTTGGAATTAAGACCTCATTTGATCCTTCTAATACATTTTTCTGACTTATGTTAGTCCCTTGTTCAACTACTCAAGCAAAGTTACATCGTCCTAAATGATCAACCAGATTTTCTACATTGAGATCAATACAAATTGGGCTAATGCATGACCGGATCAACCTATGAATGTTTAGATGCCGAGCCTATTCATCGGGATCTTAGGTGGACTAAACTACAACGTTGAAAACTTGGCCTAAAGTGAAATCCTTTCTCTAGATCTTGCTTCATCAAAGGATTGCATGGCAAAAGTTCTACTTTCCAATGGGTAGTACAAGCCTCTCATATGCCCTAACTATAACAAGGCCAATAAACCACTTGATTACCTATTCATCGCGTGCGCAGCACCGGCCTAGGTTGTTTGGTATCACATAGCCCACTACTTCTCATCCATGTGGGTCCTTACCACTACCATTATCACTCTTATTTTTGTATCCTTAGTGCCATTGAGTCCAAACATTTCTCCGTTCATGCCATGACTCGCAAATTTAAGCTAGGATATATGGGGGAAGAAAATAGAAAAATCTTAGAAGGAAAACCAACCCGCCACATGACCATAGCCAAAATGAGCTTCACTAATCCTAAGCATTCCCTTTACTATCGTTAGCACCCCATACACCCATCTTTGCCATGTTGGAGCTAATCATTCTTTGGTCATGGTAAATCCATTAGCCTCATTCAACTTTGTTTTCCCATCCCAATACCATTTTATCAAAAGGTAAATAGTGATGGTTCCAACCTTGGGAATTCACACTTAATTAGTGGAGGGTCCTTATGCTTAAAACATGGCCATGTCGAACTCGCCTAGAATGAGTGCATTGGTCACAATTAACAATTTTTTTGGAATCACGGGCATTGATATAAGGGATCTACTTAGCATTGATATAGGTATACACCTTATTTTCAATTTGAAATTATTTATTTTGTAAGGTTCGTTAGTGCATTAATTTCCCTGAGTGCACATCCTAAAGGGGTACATTGGAATCGGGGTTGGTTGGGATTATAGCTTGGCATGAGATATTGTTGTGGCATTCCCTATCCTACCACCACCATATACCACCCTCACACGACCTTTTCATTAGCTTCAATTGACCTCATTAGCGTCCTGTCACTTCTTCTTTGGTTTCCTTCTAGTTTGCATACAACCGATGTCATTGGCCTTACCATTGATGTTTTAGTAGATCCCATTTCAAGCTGACAATGTCTGCTGAAATTGAGTTATGACTCTAGTCTATAAGTCCATATATATATATATATATATATATGGTAATCATTTGTCATTTCTCAACCTTATTGTTTAACAATCCTCTTTGCTTTCGCTTGGAAATATGCCTTAGAAGGTTAAGATCTCTTAGGGTTTTGTGGAGCTTACATTAAGGAAGACAACTTGAAACATTGGGTAGTTTAGAGACATCAACAATAGGAATTGAGCCAACACGGTCTACCTTAGTCTTTGGAGTCCTCAACTTTGGTCAACTTAGGCCTTCATCCTATCCTTCCTAGACATGACCCACAACAATCTGTGACAAGCTGCTACTGCCAAGGAGTTGATGATTGCTCTTTGTGTCATGCACTAGATAGGATAGTGTAACATGTCCTTATATTTTACATTATAGTTCTTTATATTACAGCTCTTGCTTTGGCCTTGATATTTCCTTACAACCATTAGATTAGATAGCTCTTGCTGATTGTCCAATGGCACGTTCTTACCCTTAGTCTTGTTTTTCCTCGGAGGCACCCCTACATCTAGTAAGGTTTTACATCTCATATCCTTAGTGATTGAGTGTAGATTCCCTTTTAGCTCCTTTATAACTTCCTATGCACATGGCCCTTGTCTAAATCCTTGGACAGTTTTGTGGATCAACCTTTTTTGTGTATGTGGGCTCTAGAATGATCTTCTACTTTATCCTATTTTAGAGGATCTTCCATAGATTATTCTTAGCTTACATACACACTGGTCACAACTATCAATTTTGTGGAAGCATGGGCATTGATATAAGAGATATACTAGGCATGCTAGTGCCTATTTGGCCACATTCAAAGGCGAATCAATTCTAATTATATAGTTGATGAAGTCACACTACGTGGCTTGTGAGGGATTAATAACTACCTCTTCCACGGTTCCGCATGTACATCAAGGAACGTTATTCCCAATAGCTCCAAGCTCCTTGAAAGATTCCAAAGCATCTACTTCAATCATGTCAAGTGGAGGTTGAATCTCTTGGGAAACCAATTTTCCAAACTGCTTCAAGCTCATTTACTGGTCAACAAATGGGCTACAAAATCCCCACGATCTCATTACAACTATGCAACATTTCTCTGTCCATTTCCAATAGCCATGTGCATTAGCATTACATAATTGTCATAAACAATTTACCTTCCCTAGACGCTCTATTGATTTCTTGTTTTACTCACCTTGGTTTAATCCTCTCAAAGTGTAATCCTTTATCTACTTAAGTTATCAAAAACACACTCCATCACCCATGCTCCTAATCCCCTAGTCCACATTAAGCACTTACTGCCTTTGCCCTTACCTAAACATTTCAATTTTATTAGCTTGTATCCCCATGGGGACACATCACTGGAATCCCATCACAAAGATTATTCACATCTTATGCCTATTTCTCCTCATCATGATCAATCTTTCCATTCGACTTTAACCTCCTCTTTCCTATCACTTTGTGCCAAGAAGACATCACATATTAACCTTTATAAACACAACAATTTTCATCAATCCTATTGTAATATTACCTCCTTTAACATAGTCCCTAGCACCTCCCCTACCTAACCATTATATTGTTGTGGTTTCCTTGACCTAATGCTTTCATTTTTGCTGTAACGTCATTTATATTCATGAGAATGAGCTCCTAAGTCGATCTACTTGATCTATGTCCTTTTATTTAATCATTTTGTAATCAATCTCACATACCTATTTGCAACACCATAGCTTGGGGCTTGTTAATTCACTTTAAAATCCCATGGTCTTTGGTGGGATTTTGCTACAACGACTAACCAAAGGCCCCCATCTCTTTCCCACGGGGTTTTGCATTTCTACCTACAATTAGAGATGCGCATACTCCTACAATTTCCAATAATTTCATTGTAGAGTCCATGCACACAACTGTCTGATGGATCATAATTAAAAATACATTCCTCGGGATGGGCTTTAGCTCTCGGCGAACTTGTAGTTAACATTGACGAACAACATTCAATGTCAATGGTGGATTTTATGCATGACCATTCAACTTGACATAGATAACATTTCTTTGGGAGGCATGATTGAGTCGCTTTCAAGACTTGTCCCACATTCACCTTACCTTAGGTGAGCTTGTAATGAAAAGGCCCTCCATTTCCCAATCCTTGTTGGTTCACCTCGAATTATGGCCCTCTTTCTAATCTACACATTCCAAAATTCCTTTGTAATATCCCCTTTTAGGACAAGTTAGGAATTAACACAAATCTGATCACACACAGCTGTAAATAATTAATTTCCAAACCCCAACTGCTGCAAACTTCAAAAATTAATTCCCGCTTAACCGTTCATGCAAAAATCTTCAAACTTTGGATTTTGGGTCACAAAAATATGAAGAACAATATGCAAAAATCAGATTTCGCACAGCCAACCCGAAACCCTAATTTTGACCTAAAAAGTAGGTCGCCCAACACTTTTAGGGCACAAAACCCCTCCAAAAATTATGAAATCAATTTATCCTTATTCCTCCTAATTTATATAATCAAATGCAATATTAAATCAACCCCAAACCGCAGATCTGAAATAAATATTAATTTACCGTACCCAGAAAAGCCTGCAGACAGCTGAAATATTCTAAAATTGATATCTCACTCAAAACTCAATATTTCTTCACCAAATAAAATGCAGATTGTTCTATAAATTAAGATCTTTCCAAAGAACTAAAGATCTGAATTTTGTGACAGCCGAAAACCCTCCAAAACAGCCCCCAAAATCCTCAACCTAGTCGTTAGGGTTAGATGGAATGACATAAATTATTTTCAGCTCTTTCTACACTTCAAAAACCCTCCAAATAACAATCTTTAACACAAGATAACTCAACAAATGGAACAAGAGATAATACTTCAATTGATCAAATCAGCTTACTAACTTCCCACGCAAGAGAGAGAGAGAGAAAGCTTTAATGGGCATGCATTCCAACTCGAAGCATGGAGCATAAAATAAATATCATCATAACATGAGTCTAACAATGATCCTAGTACTCCTTTTATAAGCAAGGAGGCACAAAATTTGAAATCCTCAGGAGGGGAAATTATTAAATAAAAACAGTTTATTATCCCTAGGTGTGGCGTCCCCTTTTAAAAAGGGTGAATTTAATATTTAAATGCCACCTAAATATTATTTAATTAATTCCCCTTTTTAATTTGCATTTTGGAATTTAATTAAATAATTACTTGCTTTCATAAATATTAAATAATTAAATAAATATTGCTTTATAATGTCAATGATTAAAATCACTCTCCGTGCAATATTATAAAATTATTTAATATAATTTTCCCTCGAACATCCCTAAAGCCCACGGGGAATGATAGGCTAAGGGTCTTCAAAAATGGGGACATTACATCCTTGTCTTCCTCCACCAAGTCATGCATGCGAAAGCCCCTAAACATGACCCATTTAATGCACACCTAACTACATTTTCGGCTTTGCTCGATTAGAGTTTGATCAAAGACCTCCCTAAAGGTATTTAGCAAAAGGGGTTAAGCCTGTGGATCATGGACAATAGGGATCATGGATTATGTGAATGTAAACTCGAAGGAGATTGATAAGTTAGTGAACAAATTTGACATGCTTTCACCAATTCCTCCAGCTTCACGGAAGGGGGTTGTTTCGGGACACACCTCCATTCACCAAGAAATGAAAAGTTTTCAACATTATGGAATACTATAGTGTTTGAGCAAGAACATGAGAAACACAATTTTGTGATATCCAGGTTGGGAGACTCTCCTAACACAATTGATGGGGGTGACATTTGCCAATTATAATACACATGGACGAAGGAGATACAAAACTCTAGGCTCTACTAGGACCAATGAGATTAATGAGAAGTCCCCATGATTCGGAGGTCATTTCATGCTTCATACTTTCCCTAAATCTCCCGAGAACCCGTTGGTTACGAAATAGCTCGAGTCAACTTTCCAACACATTTTGAATGGGCCAAAATAGACAACGTCGCGGAAGATATCGTTCGCACAAGATTAGGTGCAACGGCTAGAATTGAGGGCATAGGTGCAATGGAATGACACGTTGTGAAAACGACAACCGGCCTATCGGGAGTCAACAAGTGGCGATGAGCAAAAGAATGGTAAAGCAAATTGGGTTTGTTTCAGCCTTTGGTCTTCGACAGTCAAGCGGATGGAATGTGGGACCCACAACATGTGCCGGCTGGGGCCCCAACAGTCAGTGGGGCCCACTTTTTGTTAGGAGGGGGACCCTACTTGTCTTGTCACTTTATAGCGATGTCATCGAGCTGATTAGTCATATTTGCCAACTCACCATTTTCCCCAAGTAGCTTGTCAGTGGGACCAAGTCAGGGCGGACCAAGATCACCATTGAGTTGTATGGATAAATTTCAAGGCCGCATTGTATGGTGAGCTCAAATATCCACAATCGAGCCCAATGCCAACTCATTCGACACCATCAACTATGCCAGGTGGACCAAACAAGCTGCCAAGTGTTCAAAGTCGAGCGCATAGAGCACATTATAACAATGCTCATGAAATTCCCAATGACCAATACACATGGCCGAGCCACAGCGCTAAGCGGGTCCATTGACCGGTTTAATAGGTGGGAGAAAAGCCTTAAAAAGGCTAATGCGAATTCAACTCCCCACATGTGGGATAAGAAAAGTCCCAAACGACATATGCTAAGCGACTATATGGTTAATGAAGCACATGTGGAAATATATTGGCTGCATGGAGGGCCTATTCCAAAGGTTGCGTGGAGTTTGTGGGAAGTGCTTATGCGTTTAACAAGGTGGTTAAGCTTATTAAAAGGCTTGAAATTTTTGAATGGGATAATTATCCCACCAAATAATGTGTGGAAGACTTATTAAGGCTAATGGTTGGTTGAAGACCCACTTGAATGTGGGGGTTCTAAAACAAAGGATAAATTATAAATCCTTATAAAATGGGCCCATGAAGAGTATAAACGGCCCTCCCATGGTATTATTCAAACACCACTCAAGCTTGAAGCCTCTCGAAGCCATTCGAGGAGGAGCTCGAGAGAGTTGGCGAGCTTGTGGAGAAGAGGTAGGAGTTTTTCGTCGAGGAGTTTGGGAGAAGAGTTCGGGAAGAAGATCTCGTGGTGGAGTTCGTGGAGGAGCCCATGAAAAGAGATCATTGCTGTAGAGCTGTTTATGGAGCCAAAGATTTTGAAGCCCTTTGTCTATAAAAAGAAGAGATGGCCCATCATCGATCAAAGATTGCTTGTCATTAGTACGAGAGAGCCCGTCGTCGATGACGGAGATTATAATCGTCTTAGGAGAGCCCAATTTTTGTAATGACGAGAGCCAAAGAGCTTGTTGATTGGTACCAACATTGTTGAAGAGGTCGTAAGAGCCTGTTGTAACGACATTATTGTCGATTTCGGTGTAGTACGACATTGAATCGATCGAAGTCATCAAAGAGGCCGTAGAGCCCGCTAGTAACCACAACCCGTCAGAGGCCGTGTGGAGCCCATCTACACTATCGCGAAGAGGCCAAAGAACTCGTTGAAATCACAGAAAGGCCGTTAGAGCCCGTGTATCGACATTATCGTCATAGAGGCTGTAAGCGCCCATTATATAGACATTGTGCTGTCATCGTCATCCAGTGAGTCACTTGTTGAAGTAGACGAAGTCGTTGTTATTGTCGGTCATGTCGAGGGCTTGCAGTGTGGAGCGAGGAGGACGTCGAGACTGAAAGAGCCAGAGCTAATGCCAAAGAGCCAATAGCTAGAGCCGAGTCATCCGATGCTGTAGATTGAGAATTGATCAAGAGGAGATTGTCGGGTGTGTTGAGAGCCCATAACATGGAGCTAGAGGTTGTCTTGACCGACAGTGCGCGCTAGAGCCGAGTAGCCGATGCTTGATCTTTGCGAGTCATAAGCCAAAGCTAAGAGCTAGTAGTCGAGCAGTCGCTGACACCGTAGACCGAGAATAAATGTGTGATGTAAGAATTGTATTTTTTGCATCATTTATATATTGGTTCGTCTTTTGAATGAACTCGAAGATGTAGTCGATTTTGGGACAAACTTTGTTATCACCCCGGTGTTCATTTTGTTGTGATTTTGCATTCTTTTGTGTTTTTTAATTAATTTTAACTATTAATCACGTAATCGGGAAAATTGAAGGTGTCTGTAGGAGCGAGAAAACTAAGTCAATTTTAATAACCCTTGTTTTCGGATCACCCTAAGGGACTTTTACCTTGTCTATCCTCTTTGACAATGACAATGTAGTAACTTCATATGTCCCATATTCCTCCTTTGATTTTTGCTTTGGTTTTGGACCGGTGTTCGAGAGATAATTTTTCTAGTATTTTGGATTTGTGCTCATTGTTAGCTTAGATAGTCTTATTGTCATTGCTGAACCGTTTTAGGATTGTTTGTTTCTTGCACAACCTTAATGATTTTCTTTATGTAAGATATAGTTTTCATAGACCATAATTTTTATGAAACAAGCTTCTTGAAAAATGTGTAGAATATTTTAAAATCAATGTTTTGGACCACACTTTGTGGTTAATCATCGGAATAAAAATAATGTGTTTGTATTACCGACTAGAGCTCGTGAAACTACGGTAAAATACACCATGCCATAATTGTGCCATCGTGAGGAGCAAAAATTATTAAAAATAAAAATATTGATTGAGCTAGCTGTTATAGCCGTTAATTAGGATTAACTTCGGGTTCAAACATTAAATGAATTGGCTATTGCCACCATGGAATAAGTTATTGTTAATTCACCAATATTAATGAATTAGCCGTTGCCACCATTCTTTAGTTTTAACTGCTAGGTCACAAAATAAAGAAATATATGAATAACTAAATTTAACTACTCCTTAGGTGGTGGGTTGTTTAAGCATATTGATAATTGGCCTCCATGAGTGGTTTAAGGCCAAACACCTTTGTTTGTTCAATTTTTGAGCTTTCTTTTTAATCTAAACAAGTTTCCTCTAATGCCTACTTGACCCCGAAAAGGTGTAACACTTGAGCCCTTTTATCATGCATGCAAGAGTGAGAGACACGAGTTTAAGATAATTGGTCATTACAAAAGAAAAAAGGTTTTGACATGAGGCAAGACAAGAAATGTTGAATGAGCGGACAATCGGGAATTTGTGGGTGCTTGAAGTAGGGAAATTTCTAGAAACTTGTGAGTGCATGCTAGGTAATGTCAACCAAGTTTTTTGGAAGGTCTTAGAATGGAATCTACAAATTATTTGATGACAAGTAGGTCGGCTAGGTTGCCATGCCAATGCTATAAATACCCTTGTATTCTCATTTCTAGGAGAGTTCTCGTCAAATGATTAGAGATTTTCCATTTTGGACTTTTCGGACTTCTTATTACACCTTCAAGTTTGTAATGTATGGGGAATTCATAGTGTTTCGAGCAAGGGTTTGTAATAGTCGAGCCTGTAACTGATCATGTATTGCTCTTTCTTGTAAGCACATAATGTGTCTATGTTTTGGAAAGCATTATTTGGATGAGTTCTTGCATATATCTTGACCATGGTTTGCGTATGTCATTTGTCCAATTTTCATGGTGTGTATCAGCATCTCAGTATTTCCTTGGTATGTGCTAAGCTCATGTCAATTCCTTGAAATCTTATCAAACAATGGAGTTCCTTGTGTTATCTTTCGCCTCGGTGAGACCTTCATGCGTGAGCTTGATTGATAATGCTTTGACATAGTGCAAGAGTTTTTCATTTCGTGGTTAACATTCATTAGTGCGGGATTTGTTGTTAGATGCTACAAATTTCTGCATCAACATTTGGTTTCATTGTCGAGATCTCATTTGCACTAGCCTGCGAGGATTTGATGCAAGCAATTGTGTGGCTATAAGGGATGTTATTGTGTGGGAATGTGGATAGTGAGTCTGTTGAGGTTGTTGCCAAGGTCTCCAAGAGAAAGGAGGGGCTGTCTTGCTAATGTTGTTGAGAGCCTAGGTGGAGAGGGGAGGCCTAAGAGAAACTTGTGTGGTTGTGAAATTCTCCTTTGATGAAGAATTACATAGTAATGACTTTTGAGTTACGAAAGAAGTGTTGATATGGATGGATGAAAGCCACTAGGGGATGTAAGCACAAGATAAGGGAGTCTTAGACTGGACCTACCGGATGTCAATGCGTTTGCATATTACTCTTTTGAGAAGAAGTTTCCCTATAATGTTAGGGTCGGTGGAGTTTGGAAGTGTGATTCAAGCAAAGGATTGTTCTGATGCAGATTGGTGAATTCTGTAGTGAATTATGAGTCTAGATTTTGGAGGAGGTAATACTAGAGTGAGCACTGGCCAACTTCGTGGTCGTTGCGGGAGGAGCACGAGTGAATCTTGCATGACGCGCAGCTTGTTGATAGTTTCGCCTATACAATTGTGTATCGATGCGACAATGAAGTTATCAAGTATCATGGGACAAAGGATGTAGTATATTATGCATATAGGTGTGAAATTGCATGGAGAGAAAAGGGTTTCTTTGATCGAAGCAAACGCGAGTCGATCTGCTACGACAATATATTGGTGAGAACATGCACGACATAGGAAGTATGATCGTAGCTAGATGTGCATCGACTTTGATGCAATGAAGACAATGTTTTTGATGGAGTTTTATATCCGTGAGTTTGAGATAGAAAGTATTTTTGCGTTGAAAGAAATCAAGGATGATCCATGGAGAGTGTGCATGCATATGATGTGCATTTCAAAACATTGTTGTTGAAGATCTCGTATGCGTTTCATTTCTGTAGCATTCATGCTAGCAGTTTGTGGGAGGGCTACTTTTTTCTTTTTGAAGACAATTTTGCAATGAAGAATTTCAAGGATCCGCACAAGGCTTTGGATGTTGCGTTGCACATAGAAGTAGCTGGAAGTATTGATGTTGGAGTTATCCCCTTCTTAAAAGCGCAAATTTCTAAAATGGCTACCCATTTAAAGAAGTCGATGCATCGACAGTCAAACCGCGTAGGACACGGAGAAGTATTGTAGTGATTGTAATGGTACCGGGCATACGAGGAGGGTGTATCCATGCAAAATTAGTACAATCAAGTTGTGTTATGATGTCTATCACGAGTAGCATCGATGTGAGATTGTCTAGTTATTTAGGACACAAAAAGAGTAAAGACTGCTTGATGCGAAAATTGTGAGGGTGATAGACACAATATGATTGATTGTAGAGCTATTGGGGAAACACATCATACACATTTTAGGGAGGTAAAAGGAAATTGTATTGTGTATTCACCACGAGGTGAGGGTATAGAGGTAGATCATTTGGACGAAAAGTTGGTAGTAGTGGTGGACGTTTTTATGGATCTTGTTACAAGTGCAGGGCCACGAATCATTTTCAATGGGAGTGTACTATGTTCTTGACTTGTACACATTGAGGTCAGGAGCACAAACTTGAGGAGTGTTCTGATTCGGTAAAGCAATGGCTGCAGGTGTGTTGAAACTAGCTCAAAAAGGGAAGATTTGGAAGTGCAAAGAAGTTGTGCAAGAAAGCAAAGGTGAATATAACAACTCAAAGTGGGGTAATATTCAAGCCGAGATTGTTCCACCTATGCGATAGATGTATTGTTGGAAGTAATGTCATTGATATCAAAGGAATTGTTGATGTCATGGATGTTTTGATGGCAGCATTAATCTGGTTGTGTACAGCAGAAATCATGAGTATTATCATCATGTGAATTACGGTGGATCGTGGGAGGATGTTTTGATGCACAACAGTATATCAGCAATGCATTACATAGACTAGCACTTAAATAATGTGATGCTAATGGCCAGCAAGTTTATTAGAAGGCCCAACGACCATGTGAAGGAGATTTAATAAAATGAAAAACATTTAAGTTACCCATTTGGCCGACCCTCTCTATATGGAGCGCTTAATTTTAAATTAAATGAGCTAAAGTAATATTAAACAAAGTAACACATCTTTTAGATAGGTCGTCTCCTCTGGGAAAAGGTATCAAGGGGATATAAAAGATAGATGAGAGGATGGAGGAAAGCAAGTGAGTGAAATGAATTTGATGCATCATTAAAGAATAAGAAGTGTGAGTGAAGAGCAGATTTTTATGAAGAGCAGATCTTCATGAAGGGTAGATTTTGAGCGAATATCATTGGGAAGAAGAGCATAATTTTGTAAGTATGAAATAGACTTATATCTTGAGAAGACAAGCAAATTTGTGAAGAAGAAATAAAAGTCTCTATCATTCGTTTAAGCAACAACACTATGAAGATGGTATTGTCATCGGTTTGGAGGTTGGTGCCTCATAAAACAAAGCGATTGGTGTCTCTTGCTGAGTTGATGCTTAGTAGAAAAGATTGGTGTCCGAATTGCGAAGTTGATGCTTAGCATTGGGGCTTAGTGTCTCCAAAGTAGGTTGGTGCTTGCACAAATTGTAAAGGAATTATATATAAACAAGCAAATTTGTGAAGAAGAAATAAAAGTCTCTATCATTCGTTTAAACAACAACACTATGAAGGTGGTATTGTCATTGGTTTGGAGGTTGGTGCCTCATAAAACGAAGAGATTGATGTCTCTTGCCGAGTCGATGCTTGGCGAGAAAAGATTGGTGTCCGAATTGCGAAGTTGGTGCTTAGCATTGGGGCTTGGTGTCTCCAATAGGTTGGTGCTTGCACAAATTGTAAAGGAATTATATATATATATATATATATATATATATATATATATATATATATATATATATATATTTATAAACAAATATTTTGCCGTGTTTTTTTCCCGAAAGGGTTTCACGTAAATATTGTGTTCTTGTGTTGCTTAATTTTTAGTTTTTGACATTGCTGCAGTTCTAACTATTAATGTTTCGAATTATTAAAAGTTTTTCTTATACTTGATTCCCTCCCAACCCCTTAGTATAAGCTTGTGTTTAACAATTGGTATCGAGCTTTTCTTCTTTTCATATTTGCTCGGCTTATAGTTCTTTTTGTATGGATGTTTTCTCTTTCCTACCTTAGCATGTTCTTCTTCATCACTACTATCATCTTTTGCATGAGGACACTTAGCAGCGAAATGCCCTATCTCACCACAATTGAAACATTTGAAAGGAAGCTTACCTTTATACTTGCTAGATCCCTTTTTCAGATTTCTCACAAAAAGAGCTTCTTCTTTTGATTCATCACTTGACTCAGGTTTTGCATTTTTGACCCTTTTTGAAGCTTTGAAGGCAGGTTCTCACTTTAACGATTTTTCTGTTTTTGTCCTCATTTCATATGCTTTGTGAGGATTCCATGTTCCCCCGTGAAATTCTCCGAATTGGTCTGAAAGAAATTCTCCAACTCTATTTTTGATCTCAAGCACTTAATTTTCAACCTAGTTTCATTTTCTACTAATGCTTTAAAATTTTTAAAGTTCTCAAATGCCTCGATTTATCCTTTAGAAGAGCAACCCATGTCATTCTAGAATAGTCATCAATTAACAATATAAAGTAACTCTCACCTTTTAAACTGTGAGTTCTTGTGGGCCCACACAAGTCTGTATGAATCAATTCAAAATGCTTCGTCGTTGAATATTTCTTTGATTTGAATCTGCCTCTAGTTTGTTTTCCATGTTGACATGGCTTGCAATTGGTGTTTGAAGGTTGCGTGATTTTTGGCATGTCTCTCACACATTGCTTATTACTGATTTCCACGAAATTGTCAAAATTCATATGGCCCATTCTTTTGTGCCATAACCAACTCTCATCTGATTGTGTCATATAGCATCTTTCTTTCTTAACTTCACTGAGCACATACAAGTTATTCGTGGTTCTGTTCGCATCAACAACTAATCTTCTTGAACCAACTTTCCCTACTTCACAACCTCGGATATGGAAAGTGAGGATTTGTCCTTGATCACACATTTGACTAACACTTAGGAGGTTATGCTTCAGCCCTTCAACGTACAACACATTCTCAATTTTTGTCTTTCCATCATTGAGACTGAGATTACCTTTGCTTGTTATCCTTGTTGTAGCGTTGTCTCCAAATTTTACTATTCCTCCACTTACTTTCTTCAAGGAATGGAACTTGCTCTCATCTCCTATCATATGGCTCGAGCATCCAATATCAATGTACCAATGTTTCTCTTCATTTTGCACATGAAAAGCAGTTTGAACAAGCATAGCTTTCTCTTTCTCTTCCTTTTGTTTCTTCTTCCAAGCTTTTGTAGATTTTGTTTTCTGCTTGGCCAGGGTATCCACTTTCTTGGTTTGCTTTGGATTCTCTATAGAAACACTTCTACAATATCGTGCTATATGACCAACTTTGTTGCACTTATAACACACAATATCATATTCATTGTAATCTAATAGTGCAGCAAATGAGTTATGATTTCTACTTGAATAACCATAAGCACTTTTATTCCAACCATTATTCCTTTCATGAACCTTACAATCTATTGCCTTATGACCAAAATTGTTACATGAGAAACAATAGCCATAGAAAGAGTTTTGATACATGATCATGTAAGGTTGCCTTGGATAGAAACATCTTCTGAAGTTTCTTGCAAGGGAACCTTAGGCCACTTGTTTTCATCTTTGTTATCCTTTTGGGAATTTTGTTCTTATGAGGAGTCTTATCTTCTTTCCTCGGAGGTTGAATAGTTTTGAATTCAAATCCTTCTTAGTAACCTCTTGTTTTTCTTCATAGCCAAGACTGTCTTGATGCATGGTGACCTTTGGCTGTTAAGAATGTTATCCAAGACCTTGGTGCACTTTTCAAATTTTAAGCTACTTTTCTTTTAAGCAGCGGAAGGTTTTCTATTGTTAGAAAACAAGGATTTTGTGTGCAAATTGAAGAAAGCACTATATGGGCTAAAACAACCCCGAGCATGTTACTCAAGACTTGATAGTAATCTTCTTAAACAAGGATTCAAAAGAGTAGTAAATAGTAATCTCTACATTAAGACAAAAGGTAATCATCAATTGATTGTTGTTGTGTATGTAGATGATATTATTTTTGGAGGAGATGATAGAAAAATGTACCAAGAGTTTGCTAAAGATATGCAAAATGAGTTTGAGATGTCAATGCTAGGAGAATTGTCATTTTTCCTTGGTTTACAAATTTCTCAATTTGAAAAGGGAATATTTATCTCTCAAACTATGTAAAAGAGAGGCTAAAGAAGTTTGAAATGGAAGATTGCAAACCGGTCAACACACCTATGGTTACAGGATGCAAATTGAGTAAGGATGACGAGTCTCCGAAGCAAATTAGATTCTATACAGGTCAATGATTGGCAACTTATTTTACACAACAACCTCTAGGCCAAAAATCATGCAAGCAGTTGGTTTAGTTGCACGATTCCAAGCAGCCTGAAAAGAAACACATGTGCAAGTGGTTAAGAGAGTATTCAAATATCTAAAAGGCACTTTAGATTATGGTTTGTGGTACCCAAGAGGTGCATATTTCACCTTAATAGCATATACAGATGCAAATTGGGCAGGTGACATGGATGATAGGAAAAGCACAAGTGGAGGAGCATTTTTCCTTGGTGGAAATTTAGTGTCTTGGTTGAGCAAAAAACAACCTTCTTTCCTTGTCCTGAATGGAGGCATAATACATAGTAGCGATATCGTGTTGTGCACGGGTTCATGGATGAAATAAAATCTACAAGATATTAAGGTAGAAAATGATGATCCCATTTCTATATTTTGTGATAATACTAGTGCAATTCACATTTCTAAGAACCCGGTTATGCACTCCGAACTAAGCATATTCCGATCAAACATCATTACTTGAGAGAGCATGTAGTTGAAAAGAATGTTGGGTTGGAATACATTGCCATAGAGGAGCAGATAGAAGACATTTTCATAAAGCCCCTCTCAAAAGGGACTTTTGAGTACCTTAGACACAAGTTGGGTGTGAGACCCTTCTCATCAAGTCACTAAAGTCTCAAGGAGTAGTATCGGTTTAGGGGAGCACCGTGGACAACCCTTTGCCATTGATGTCAAAGGAGGAGAGTAAAAGAAAGGGGGAGTAGTACAACAAGAGGAAGAAGTACATAAAGGGAGAGTATTCTGTTTTGAAGATGATTATTTCTTTGTAGGGTTGCCATTAATGACAACGGGGGAGATTGTTGAAAGTATTGTCATTGATGTCAAAGGAATTGTTGATGTCAAGGATAATTTGATGGCAACATTAATATGGTTGCGTACAACAGAAATCATGAATATTATCATGATGTGAATTGCGGTAGATCATGGAAGGATGTTTTGATGCACATCAGTATAGCTGCGATCCATTACATAGACCAGCACTTAATTAATATGATGCTAATGGCCAACAAGTTTATTAGAGGGCCCATCGACCATGTGAAGGAGATTTAATAAAATGAAAAACACGTAAGTTACCCATTTGGCCGACCCTCTCTACATGCAGCGCTTAATTTTAAATTAAAAGAGTAAAAAGTAATATTAAATGAAGTGACACATCTTTTGGAAAGGTCGTCTCCTTTGGGAAAAGGTATCAAGGGGCTATAAAAGATAGATGAGAGGATGGAGGAAAGCAAGTGAGTGAATTGAATTTGATACATCATTAAAGAATAAGAAGCATGAGTGAAGAGCAGATTTTTTATGAAGAGTAGGTCTTTATGAATGGCAGCTTTTGAGCGAATATCATTCGGAAGAAGAGCAGAAATTTATGAGTATGAAATAGAGTTATATCTTGAGAAGACAATCAAATTTGTGAAGAGGAAATAAAAGTCTCCATCATTCGTTGAAACAACAACACTACGAAGGTGGTATTGTCATCGGTTTGGAGGTTGGTGCCTCAGAAAACAAAGAGATTGGTGTCTCTTGCTAAGTTGGTGCTTGGCATTGAGGATTGGTGTCTCCAGTAGATTGGTGCCTACACAAATTGTAAAAGGATTATATATATATATATATATATATATATATATATATATATATATATATATAAATATTTTACCGCGGTTTTTCTCGAAAGGGTTTCCAAGTAAATATTGTGTTCTGTTGTGTTGCATAATTTTTAGATTTTGTGACATTGCTGCTGTGCCGACTATTTCAGTTTTGAATTATTAAAAGTTTATCTTATACGATTGACCCCTAGTATAAGCATGTGTTTAACATGTATGTTGTTGGGTATAAGACAATGATGACTCATGTGCAAAAATGATGAGCCTTGTAAGGAGCATTTGTAGTTAATTGTGCAAGATAAGGAGTATTTGGGCCCGTGAAGATGTGAAGATAGATTGGCGAGTAGTCAATCCGCATCAAACACTACCGCCGTTGTTTGTGAAAGATGTGCAATGGAAGAATATATTGTATGAAGGGGGCCTTAGATAGGGGAACATATGTGATACTCACCTGACTAAATACATGCTTTTGACAAGCGTAGAATTCAAGTTCTAATCATGAAAAAGGGTGCATGAAGTGGGTTCCAAAGGTGGAATTATATATTCGGAGGGTGATGAGGGTAAGTAGAGGTTAATAAGAGAATTCGCCCAAGTATGATGGTCCTACTTATGTATAGGCGTATACAAATGATCTATAGGCGTGTCCACTGAATCAAGATGAAAAAGTATTTTTCCGCTCAATGGTGGATGACACACATGCTGTCTGCTAGGGTGGAGGTAGATCAAAGGAGTCTGTGTACTAGGTTTGAGAGAAGCAATATAAATAAGGGACTCTAGTATATGCAAGAGATATTGATCTTGATGAGTACTTAATGGCTTGTGAAGAAGTCTAGAATTTGAGTGAGGTCTTACTGCCGTTGTGGTTATGGGTTCATTTGTTTTAGGGAACGCTAGAATCTTAGGCTTGTACATGGTACTTGCAGAGTGAAACTAGGAGAGATTACTGATTGGGAAGTAGTTAAGGGGGAATTATGAAGACATTTAGCTCTGATGGAAAATGAGAGGAGATGAATGGGCCGGTGGGATTGATTAAACAGGTCGTCTTCTAAGGACGCACCATGGAAGGACCGGATGAGAAAGATTCATGATGATGAGGAGTATTTCGTGGACAAGTTGGTCACCAAAGAAGGATATGAAAATGACTTAGTGTGGGGAGGAGCCAACTTCCACACCATGTCCACTTTGAAGGAAGTTTCCGCATAAAACGGATGGAAGAAGTGTTGGACAAAATTGAGTATCCAATAGTAGAAACTAGCAAAGCGGAAAAGGTAATATAATCTACTCCAAAATATCCAACGAAATATTATAACCAACCTCTACGTCTAATAAAAGTGAATGTAGGCATTGAGAAAGATCCTCGCATGGCAAGCTTGGGCAATTACTAGAGTGATGTTCGGTTTACTCACCTCACATAATTAGTAAAGGTATATAAGGATTTGTTCTTGAGGAGCTATTAGGAAATGAAGGGCTGCATCCAAGTTTGGAAACAATGCACATTAAATTGCGCCGATGAGCAAGGCTTGTGAAGAAGAGACCATACAAGATGAACCCAAATTTGCATACGAAGGTCAAAGAGGAGACGAAGGTCAAAGAGGAGATAAATAATATGCTCGATGTAGGAGTGATCTTCCTGAATGAAGAATCAGACGGGTTAGCCCTATGGTAATCAATATAGAGAAGGATGGGAGAATCCATGTGTGCATGGATTATCGGACGTTGAATGATGTATATGGGCAAGATCCATTCCCGACTCTATTTATAGAAGTGTTGGAAGGAGTTGCAATATGTGATATCTATTTTTTTTTGTTGATTAATGGATTTTCCAACTATCACAAGTGCAGATTGCGAAGGAAGACAAATCAAGGACAATATTTTCCATGGAGTGGGAATCTTTTGCGTATGATGTGATGCGTTTGCATTGAAGAATTTGCCTACTATATTTTTGCGCATTGTGGTTGAAGCATTGAAAGATTTTATAAACAAATTATTGCAAGTGTATTTGGATGATTAGAGGGTGTATGGTGCGTAAAGCACCATCCTGAAAATTTGTGTTTGATGTTTTAAAGATGTTGACAAGTGTAAATTTCTAAGAATTTGAAGAAATGTACTTTTTAGTACCTTATGGGTATTGGGCATTTCATTTGCAAGTAAGGCACATTAGTTGATCTTGCAAAAGTGGTTATGGTTCAACATCTAGAGGCTACATGTACATAAAAAGAGTTTTGTGCCTTACTTGGTTGTTTTGTGCCATTCTTGGTTGTTGTGTCTACTACGAAAGCTTATTCAGAATTATGTGCATATTGCAGACCGTCGAAGGAATTGTTATTAAAAGGGTTTGTTTCGATGGACTTATATACAGGATTGTTTGATACTTTGAAGGAGAAGTTGGCTAGTTTGCCAATCTTGCAATTTTGGATGGAAAAAGCCATTTCATGTGCATGATGGCGTGTTTGGAACAACAATTGGGAATATTTTACACAACCATTTGAGGGCCAAGATTGATCACCTAATCTATTTTGCACAGAAATTGTCGAATGCGAGAGAATAATTATACATGCAACGGAGAGAGGCATTGAGAATGGGTTATGTATTGCAGATTTTTAGACAATATATTTTGGTTACTTCGTTTGTGTTCTTCATTGATCATGAAGCATTAGAATTTTTAGTTAACAAACTGGTTTTGCATGGGAGAATATGCTAGCGAATGACATTGTTTCAAGAGTTTGAGTTCTCTGTGTTTGTAAAGTTTGGTAGACCACATGCGGGACTAGATCACTTGTCGAGGACTCACACGAGAGGAATCTACATGACCCATTGAAGAGGACTTATCGGATGAACAATCCTTTCCACTTTTGCTTGTCTGATAGGAGGAGATGGCCGAGATTGCAACATTCTTGAATTCAAGGATGACACATGAAGGTTGGACATTGGTGTAGAAAAAGTAGGTGCGGTAAAACTTTCACCCTATTAGCTCATTGGAGGAGAATTGCACAAATTGGGTCATGTTGAAGTTTTGTGCCGATGTGTGATAGAGCATGGGTGGAAGAGTATACGACAAGAGTGTCATGAAGGAATTGTAGGAGGACACTACATGGGGAGGTTACGACACGCAAAATATTCTGCTTGCACGATTGTGGTGGATGACGGTGTTCAAGGGTGCCAAGGATTATGTGCTCGAATGTGATATCTGCAAAAGAGTGGGCAGGCAAAATAGGAGAGATGTGATCCCACTAGTTCTGTGGTCACACAAGAACCATTCTAAAAGCGAGGCAATTGAAAAGAAATAGGCCAATGTTTATAGATATTGATATAGATATATGGCTAGTGGGAGGTTGCCGATATATTTAGATCGAGAGCAGGTACAACGGGTTATTTTGATATGCCGCCTAGTTCTTTGTCAACTATATATCTATATACAATACAATATTAAGTGGACTATATACAATAGTGAGTGACCAATGGTTTATCAATGAAATGTTGCTTGAAATCATGAAGTTGGATGAAAAAGGACTACGGCTTCTTATAACCAAGTGGTTGAAAAGAGCCACCATAAAAGATGGCATGATAATCACATTAAGTCCAAGATGCTACAAGCGGTAGCAAAGATGTTGTCGACTCAACCTATGTGCAACATCGTGGGAAGGTGCATATTCGTTGGAGGGTTCTTTTATCATCCATCACATCTTGGACACTAGGGCTTGCAAGATGAAGAAATTCAATGCGAGAGATGTTATTGACTCAATTTAACGAAGTGGGCTCAAGCCCTACTATGAGTAGTCATGTAATATGACGAAATTGATTGGAGAGATGCTATCGACTAAATTTAACAGTAGGCTCAAGTCCTATTATGAGTAGTCTTGTAAGAATCCAAAGAAAATAAGGTTGTGATGGATAATTAACAAACCAAAAATATTTACTCTTTCTAGGATTTTCTTTCATTAAATGCATACTTCTTTCATGTCATTTTCTTTACGCAAATAAGTGAGTTTTTACTCAAGTGTACATAAACTATGTTAGAAGCTATTCAAATCAAGACCTTATTGTTCAAATCCTATGTGTGGTATTAATCATGGAAAACAATAATCGAGTGCATGAAAAGGCACATGGCATGATAAGAAATAAGGAAAGGACCAGACAGAGACTATTGCATGCTTGCAAACTTCTGGCATGAGGACATAACACAAGTTTGAGTAGAGATCAAGAAAAGAGGTTTTGCGGAGATTTCAGCTAAATCTTGTAAATCCATCCGAGCGAGTCTGCGGGGCTAAACTTTTATGGTCATCTTAGGCGTCTAAGTTTCTAGGGTAACTTAGTTGGAAATTTTGCAAGTTACCATGCAACAAGGACAAGGAAAGGGTAAAAATTCTTGCACACAAAGGAGGGTGACATCGCATTGAAAAACAATATTGAAAGTAGGATTGATGTCATAATGGTTGTTTGAAAAGGTGAAATCAGGGTGTACATAAGTGGGAAAAAGAGTTGACTAAATTTGTTGTACCTCGACTATATAAGTAAGCGATTTTCATTGTAACGTCTGTTTTTCGCAATTGGAGCTAATTGATAAAAAAGTGTGTAGAGCAAGTAAAGTGAGTGTGCAACTACAAGGAGATTGAGAGATAGGGTTTTGAGGGAAAACCATTAGAGTGGAGTGAAGGTTGCATAACCAAAGTGAAAGATAGGTGAGCTGATTTACGAGGTAGTGTAGGAAGAGGAATTAATAGATCGAGAAGATGGGGAAGAGGAAGTTAACAAGAAAAATCTCCTAATGCCACAAAGGAGGATAAAGGATTTCTTGCAGCGAAAAAACCAAGTTGTAGTGGATATTGCAAAGATGGGTGTTCCTTAAAAGGTGTGGTTTGTAGAAGATTTAACATCCATGGTAGGATGTTGTGTTATAGATGAGTTTAACCATATGAAGAACACCTACAAAGAGATAATTGCATCCAAGATGAAGGCGCTATGGGAGAAGACAACCACTTAATTTGGCATTAAATAGAGTTTTGGCATTAAATGATTTGCCCTACTTGGAAAACTAAAAGAATTAATTAAATGGGCAATTTCAAGGACACATAGGGACTGCATATATTTTGGAAATAAGATGAAGATTAAAAATGGCACAAGTATTAGTTGAGTAAGTCGATTGACAAATGATGATACAAATGTGTGCGAGTGCTTTTGGGTCCACTAATGAGCAAAAAATGACTGTAGTAGAATGGAAGTTGAAAAAGAGTGGGTATACTAGGGGGATTGATAATATCCCACATAAGCTAGAAAGGTTTGTTGCACAATTGTTCGCCACAAAGCTATTTGTGGCTAATTGACTGAATTCTGCATCCATGGAGGTGATATACCTTGCTTCAAGGATTGACAAAGAGAAAGTCACGGCAATTTTGCTAAGTATGTGGCAAAAGAGTTGAAAACAATTGTGCAGGAGGTGCCACGACAATGGAGTACATTTAAAGTATAGACTCCACCTGATTTTGTTGATTATAGAGACGGTTGGAATTCTTGAGACTACCATTTGAAGTTTTGGATGAGGGATCTATAGCTGCGCAAAGATATTCTGTGCATAAGTGCAAAAGCATCGATGAGTGCAAAATAAAATGAAAGATGGTGGAGTGGTACATGAATATCACTGACGTGTTTGACAATAAAAAGAGGCTCATGACAGAGATGGTGGTTGAGTATAAAGACTTTGTTGACTCTACATGTTGCCACACTAGACCCTGACTAAAGTTCAGATGCAATATTGGAAATGAGGGGAATTGATGGTGATGGCGTATATAGTGTTTGCCATATACTTATGTGCAATACGAGAGAGTAGATGTGGACAAATTGGATGAAGAGGGTGAATTTTTTTGTAGAGAGGACTTGTGCTCCAAGGGTAGGCAAAGGTATCTAATGACGGAGACTTTGAAGATGACTTGCTAGATTTGGTTGAGGAGGATGATTTTAATTTCATTGTGCACAATGAAAAAGTGTGCATAAAGCATTTGTTAAAGCCAACGTATCATAAAAACAAACAAAAAAATGTAGTTGCCAATGTTGACGAGGAGGTAGCAGAAAAAATGGGGTTTGTGTCCCCAAGGAAAGTAATAGAGATGCAAGAAGTGGGAACTTCCAAGTAGATGAAAGCACCAAAGACAAGGTCTCAATGTTTGAGGACTGCAAAAGTAAGGGGAACCTGTACAAAAGAGAGAAAGAAATAGAACAAGTGATAATGGAAGAGGGGCAAGAAAAACTTTTCAATGGAAGCAATGATGAGTTCTCACACAAAATGATGTATTTTATTTAGAAAATGCCGAGCTAGATGTGGACATAGAGCAAATTGAGAATGTATTTCCTGGTGAATCTTAAGTGAAGAAAATTTCAATGGTGTATGAGGAAGTGACAGATGATGAGAGAAAAGTTTCAACACTTGACCGTAATCTTGCACCTTCTCCATCAAGAGCTTGTGAATAAAGGCTTCTAGAACAGGCTTAGGAAAAAGTGGATTTGCAAAATTTAATGGCAAAGTTGAGGTTAAACTACAGTTTGAAGTACCCAAAGCCTAGAAGGGGAACATAGTAGCACAAAAAGGGGCCAAATTTTGGGTGATGTCACACATGCAACCCGCAAGTTTTTACAAATGAGTATGAAGCCTGTGTGCATTGTTAAAAGTAATGGCCGATCAAATTAAGAGAGGGATGGACATAGAAATGTCAAAAAGAAATTTAATAGAAGTGAAAAAGGTGAAGGAAATGGAAGCAGAGGGTCAAGCAGAGCTCGAGATGTAGAAGAAGAGAGTTGAAGACATGCTGAAGGAAGTTGAAGACCTGTAGGAAAAAGTGGAAAAGGAAGTGTATGTAGAGGGCATGATTTTGTTGAAAAAATTAGGTGCATCAGTCACAAAACTAGCAAAATTGACGGTGGAAGTGGATCCCGAAGCAGAAAAAGTAAAGGCTGCACGAAAGGAGTTGGAGGAATAAGCAGTGGTTTTAGAAGTATAAGAGACCACACTTCGAAAAGCATATGTGAATGTTAAAGCAGTGTATGATGCCTTTGGCCACGTGCCAAAATTTGTAGATGATTGTTTTGCGTGAGAAATAACGGAAAATAAGGTGTTACGGGACATGAGGCTGATTAAAATAATGTTGAAGAAAACATTTTTTGGACAAGGTATGGGTACTAGACAAAGCGCTCAAGGCCAAGAAGGGAGAAGTGATTGAATTTGAAGAATATCAGGGAAAGTGCTTATATGAGAAGGATCAGTTGCAGAAGCAATTTTTTGTGTTAGAAGAGCAACAAAAATATCAAAGAATATATGTAAAAAGAGCTTGAAAGTTTAGAGGTGATAGAGCAAATTTTGTGAGAGGCACGCGCAGAGAAGAGTGATTCAGAATCACAGTGGTGAGTTGCGCAGCGTTGAAGATTGAACTGCAAAGCGAGACACCTGAAGTAGTTGCCTTGCAAGATTCTACTACCTAAGGAGACAAACACAAGAAATAGTTGTTCGAGGACAAAAATATTTAGTTTGGGGAGATGTTGACCCTGAAAAGGCCAAACGCTCAAGCCCTTTATAATCCATGTGGGAGTGAGACACATGGGATAGGATAACTGATCAATGTAAAACAAATAGGGTTTTGACACGAGGAGTGGTTAATCCGGTAATGTGCAGGCATTTGAAGAAACATAGGGAAGCTCTAGAGACTCGTGAGTTCATGCTAGCTAATGTACAACCAGACATTTTGGAAGGTCCTAAAATAGAGTCTGTAGAACATTTCATGACAACTGGCTGGGCCAAGTTGTCATACGAATCCGATAAATACCCCTATATTCTCATTTGTAGAAAATTTGTTGTCAAATGGTTAGCCTTTTGTCATTTTAGAGTTTTTGGATTTATTGTTACATGTTTAATTGTATAATGTATAGGGGAGCCATTCGGTTTCTAGCGAGGGTTTGTTACAGTCTAGCTTGTAGCTGATCATGTATTGCTCATTCTTGTAAGTGTATAGTGCTTGTATGTTTTGGAAAACTTTAATTTGAAGAGTTATTCTTGTATATAGGCTAATGAGGGAATGTATATGTAATCTGTACAATTTTCATGAAGTTTAACGTAGATCATTATATAGTGCATTTGTATTTTCTTGTTATGTGTTAAGATTGTGTTAGATCTTTGGAATTCTCCTTAAACAATGGGGTTCCCGATGTTCTCTGTGCTTCTTGTGTGAGACCTTCAATTGCGAGCTTGATTGATAATGCTGGTACATTACAAACATGTTTTGTTTAGCGGTTAGCATTCATTAATTTGATATCGAGCGTTAGATGCTACAGATTTTCGCGTCAACACGCCCTTTAAAAGAGTGATCCGATACTGCTAGATCCTTAGCATTTTCAATGTAATTGTGGTATTCTGTTTTTGATGAGTGTTTAACCAATGCTGACTTGATAAGCTGTTCACACATTATATTTGCATCATATTTTCTTACCCTAGCACTGATGGAACAACATGTTTGCCCATTGTACGACATCCCACACAAACATTTAAGCGTGTATTAGAGTGTGTTCCAGCCAATCCTTAGTTTTTGTGACGAAGAAAACTAGACTCGATGCTTCCTTTCCTCAGAATTATAGAGGTATTTTTAAATATGCGTTCAATGTAAGGAAGGTAGGCCATTGATACCTTTGTTGAATCTTCTGCAGCGTTCTCTTTATCATGGCTTCTCCTTCCATGTTTGTAAGCTCTCAAAACTTCCTTCTCCTTGTCTTCATTCCTCAAAATCCAAAGAAATTTGTTTAAACTTGTGTTCTAGAAGCTCATTATTTCAAATCCGAAAAACCCTTGTAGTCAAGATTTTGAGAAATTGTACTTTTTGAGGGGGTGGTGATGTGATGAAGCATGTAAACAAAGATTAGTATGAGTTGCTTTTCTATAGACTTGGCAAGATAGGGACCCATTAAAGAAAAGGTAGTTTGCCATAAAATTCCAACTCTGTGGTTGGGATGCTCCCAACAATGTTGTTAATGTGGGCATGAAACTCATTCTTATTCCTCCCTCCCATGCTGCCCACTCAAATTAGCTTCATTAACAAATCTTTTTCACTACTTGGGTTTTAGACTTTAAGTGGGAAAGATTTAAGAGCCCTCCCTTCAAAATACTTTATAAAAAGTCTGCTACCATTGAAGAATGCAAAGAACCCATTGCTACACCTGTTCATTGCTTGTAGATAACACCACTGAAAATTAAGGTCATTCTCAAACAAAGCTCAACCAATGATGCTGTCTCCTCATCAGTGTGCTTCTTAACCACCTCATCAGTTGTTTTCATTATTTTCAACTTTTAAATAAGATATTTGGCCATTATTGATTAAGAAAACTTATTTCAAATGCGATTATAACATGCTGAAAATATAAGGAAGCATAGTGATTACTATCAGTAACTGCATAATTTGAGCAAATTATGAGAATTATCAGTAAGAATGAATTTACAAACTCATTTTTTCTTTAATTTTAAAACTTCTTAATGTTCTCAAATTGTAATTTAAAAATGTGAATTTGTTTATATGCGACTTCTTCAATTCCGATTCACCTAGCCAATGATTATTGCCCCTCTCTGTCATTTTATACATACATACATACACACACACACACACACACACACATGCATGCATGCATGCATGCATACATACATACATGTATGTATGTATACATGCATATATATGTATATATATGCATGTGTGCGTGTGTACATGCGTGTGCATATGTGTGCGTGTGCATGTGCGTGTGTGGGTGTGTGCGTGTGCGTGTGCGTGCGTGTGTATTTTCCCCTCATGTCAGTATTTTCCATCTAGATCTAAATCATCTTCGTTCCTTTCCTCAAGGGAGAAGCTTCCGATACAAAAACACTTAGAAATGCTCAAACGGTTCTACTTGCAATTTCCTTGATTTCCAACAATTTGAAGTGTGGATGTTGGTCTTTTAGATCCATTGCAACCAATCAGAGATTGAAAACATTGAATTATAAAATTGTAATACCATCAAAATCTCCTAGTATGGCAGGGTCTTTTTCATTAGCATCAAGATCATCAATGAATTATCGTGCCCGTCAATAAAGTGCCATTTATAAAGAATATAGCTTATTAATTTAACTTGATACTCTTACTACGGGATGAATGTAATTGATCTTTAGTGTCGCCTCTCTCTCTCTCTCTCTCTCTCTGTCCCTCCTGCTCTGCCTATCTATCTTTCAGTTTCTTTCATTTATACCATCAGTGTTGTACAAAGACTGGCCGAGACCCATAACAGCACACTAGTAGTTGTAGAATTTTTTTGAACCTGATAAGAACTTTCATTTAGTCTTGTTTGAGAATACAAATATAATCTGGCAAGAATTCGTGATAAGTAATATTATGGTGATGAGAAGCACATGATCGGAAACAGTTTATCCATGACATTACACAAAGATTGATAATGGACTGCACATAGGAGAAATTGATAAGCAGGACAGTAGAGAAATTAAACACTTTTCAATTGTATATACCTTTTAACATTCTAAAAATCAGGATACTGGATAAATGGAGTGGAGCGTAACTTCTTATTTACTTAGTTTGCCTGTCCTATGTTGTTATTTTGGATAGGAATATCTATTTTTTTACATTCTAAAGTTCAGGACACCGGATAAAGGGAGCGGAGCATAAACTCTTATTTACTTAGTTTGCCTGTCCTATGTTGCTATGTTGGATAGGAATAACCATCAATATATAAGGTTACATCCTTTTAGTTTTAATTTTATTTGCATCTGTTTTATTGATTTCTACCAACAGCTTGGTTGTCTACAAGCACATGCAAAAGCTGAGATGGAATCGGTGGAAAGGTTACTTCAACCTGTGGAAACTATTGATAGGTTCTGGTTAGAGATGAAGATTGTACAAGCACATGTTGAGGATCTGGAATGCAAGCTTGATGTTAGATCTCAGGGTGTACGTTCTATGGAGGAAGTTAATTCTGAGCTGGGATCTCTTGAAGATAAGCGGTAAGCCTTATGAAATTCAGGTTGCTTTATGAGGGCTTTTTTTTGCAGGGAGTAGCTTATGCTCTGTACTTGAGTATGTATAAGTTTTGTTTTCTTGTACTAAGTTTTTTAGTAATGTCAAAAATTGGTCTCATGTATTTCTAAATTTATTGATGCTTTAGATGCCGGCAGAGACTGTGTTTCATATTCTCTTTCCTCTTAACCAAGGTTTAAACTGAGGCATAATTTTAGTCTGTTTCAACACGGATTTCTCTCAGTGAAAGTGTGCAAAGACAACTAGAAAAGCTTAGGGATGATCAAAAACACATGAAAGATGATTTGTTAGCATTGAATATGCGTTGGCGTAGTGCGAGAGAGGAAAAACTGCATGCTTGTAATGAACTGGCTAGAATAAAACGTCTAAGAGAGGATCAGGAGAAACTAGAAGATCAAAAGGTCCAGGCAGAGCTTGATGAAAAGGTGTGCTATCTTCCATCTGTGATTTGTTCACTTGATTTATGTCTCAATCTTGCATTGTTAGAAGCCATTGTGAATATTTAATGTAATATGGCTCAAAAGATCTATATTATTCATTGTAACTACTAGAGCTGACATTTTGTTTTATTCCTGTTAGCAATTTTAGTATGAATCCGATAGAATTGAAAAGATCAGTGGTAAAATGTACCTTAAATACATAAGAACTTATTGGTTGTCGACAAAAGATCCTTCAACTTCCTGACTCATCTAAGAATCTGAAGTGTGGAATGCTACAGTTGCTGGATGTTTCTTCGTCCTGTTGGCTGTTATGTAGTAGGTTGACTGTTTTTTTTTCCTCTCCTCAAAGGTTCTGTTATTGATAAAATTTCACATACCCCTTTTTTTTGAAAATCATTAAAAACTTCCCTATTTCCATTTTACTATATCATACTGGCATGTATTTGTGATAAGTCGGGCTGGGGCCACTTGATATTCAATGCATTATTTACTTTATATAACATTAAGTGGTTTCCAGGGATTTTTACTCTGTTGGCTGACTTTTGATTTGTGGAATTGATATATCTATATATATCTATATATATATATCATCTTGCTTGCCAAAATTGGATTGTACTGTTTCAACAATGGAGATTAAGTTTAGCTTTGTGATATCATTTTTCGGTTTTCAAGCTCGCATCATGGTATATTTATTCTTTCCATTCTGGAAATGATTTGTTTAGGGTGATATAATGAAGATGTGGTGTTTTTGAAAGGATCATTGCTTTGTGTAAGTTGTTGATTCACCGTTGCTTCACATATTTTGATGGATCTCATGGTTGGTTTCTATCATGCTGATAAAGATCGTTAAAATGTGATATAATTTGAATCACATGATTTGATACACTGCTTTACCTGAGGTTTGAAATTCACATAATATGGGCATATGTATCTTGATGGGGTTGATATTACCTTGTATGGATGCTAACATTTGATTGGATGGCATTAGTTGATTAGAAAAGATATATTAAAATGGTCACCATATTATATGACCCTGTTTGAGCTATGGTGTATGTTTTGGTTTTCAAGGCTTTGGTAATTGCTAAGTGAGGTGGCGGTTGTATAATGGTTGGCCCGTAGTGGCGTATTGAATGAGTACGTGTGCATTGAATTCACCTTGTTAATGGCATCGAGCTGGGCAAAATTTGGAGTTTTGGGTCATTTTGTGGTTTGTTGCTTGCGAAGGAAGTTTGGTTTTTTTGGTGCTTCATTGAGTTGTTGGCTGCGTAGCTGTTAGTTTTGGATTCCGCCATTGCAAGCAAGCACATGTTAGAGTCTCATATGTATGTTGCTCTTGTTTAAAACACAGAAGTTTTTCATCTGGGTCGGTTTTGTTTGCTTTGCATGCATGCAAATTTGAAGTCTGTGAGTTCATATCACTAGATGAAGCTTTTATAGTGAAGTCATTGAAAATTTGTAATCGCGTTTGCGCCATTATTTTCATTACCCACCTGTTAAAAACTTCTATTCTTATAAATAACAAAGTGGGTAAAATTTCATTGAGCAAAAAAGCATTTTTTTGGGAAGTAGTTTGATTTTTGATCAATACAGTCAGTTTTTGTACCCGGTTCGAGCTTTAGTTAAAGAAAACAAAAAACATATGAAGTGTTACCCCAATCTGCTCATCAAATCTTTTGGTTTTAATGAGCTTTTGAAGTTGTTTTGGAAAGCCGTGTCGTATGCATGCGTATCTCATTTTGGTTGAAATGAAAGTTTGCAGACTGTGTTGAATAAATATGATGTGCCTAGTTCATATTTGATTGGTATATTGATTTATTTTCTTGAAACAATTCTTGTGAATTCGTGGCAAGAAAACAAAGGAATGAGATAGTTGAAATGGGTTGATATAATGACAAACCAAAACAGTGCTGTCGGTTTTTGTATGGAATTTTTTTCTGTGCACGGGTCTTTCAATAGACACTTAGTTTGATTATTTTGGTATGTACACTTGCTCAGAAGCATAAGTTAAGTCTGATTTGATTAAAAGTGCAATGATTTCAAACAGAAGATAAGACTGATTTGTGAAACAAGTAATTTCTTTGAATATACCTTGATTGTGTAAATTCTAAGATGCGAGTTTCATAGATGAATGGATGTTGGAAGGAAATTGTATTGATAAAATGCAAAAATTTAGAAATGTGATTGAAGTGTTGATGAAAACCTTGCATTTTATTTGAATATTTGAGTTTCAGTGCATGGTCAGTATTGAAATTGTTTAAAAGATTCAGTTGTTAGATAAATTCTGATTAGATAAGATGATTGCCATCTCTCATGTTATTAATTGGGGCATTAGTTCACTCTGTTTTGTGAAAAATTGATGAATTGTGGAGTTGTTTAAGTTGAGTCTGTTTTGTAATCTGTCATTTCTTCTTATTTTACAACATGTCAAGTTGGGATATATGGGGGAATTCTAGAGGATCAGGTTCTCATCATTCATGGGGTCATGATAGTTTTTGTGGTCGATCATAATGGCAGAGAGGTTCACCTAGGGGTGGCCGAAGGGGAACTAGTACGCTTCGGGGTAGGAGGCCCTTTATAAGAACTGGTCCTACTCGTGTCTCCGTGCATTTTGACGCCAATGAGCCATGTTTGCATGAGGTATAGTAGGTTATTGAGTCTTATCCTCGTGTTCAACCCTACCGCAGTGTTTTCATAATACTCCTCTTCGTCAAAATATTGATTGTACTCAGGAAAATCATAATCCTTCTTGTAACTGCTTGGTCTAGTATGCTCCATCACACTTGCCTCCACGCAACGTCCAACCATCTCGCTAATTCGCCATTATTACTTGGACTGATACAACCTTTACATTCACATGATTCACACCCACCTCCTAAGTGTGCTAGGTCCTCTTCCACAATTCCTAGGGTGACTGGAGCATTGAAGAGGGTGAATTTGGAAGTTGAGGAGGAGACAAGGGTTATCACTCGCACTACCCTTCCAATTGAACCTTATGAATATGTAGAGTTGATGATGAGGGTGGGACTCGCATTACATGATCTTACTGGAGATGATTAGCTTATCATGATATGACTAGTTGTTTTCTAATTGGATATGGATATTTGGTAAAATATTTTCATTACTTAACATTTGGATCTATATTTGATGACATGTGATGGTTCTGGATTTATAATATTAGATATATATTTGGTTGGATGATGACAACAACCTTGGTTTCATGATGTTTGATGATTATTTTCAGATTATGATAGAGAATTTATTTTAGATGATTGGAATGTTGTATGGATGTGTTTTGTATTTTATTTAGTGCATTAATATTTAATTGGCCCCTTGTCCTTTTGTCTCATACCTCATACTTTAAAAAATCATCTTTATTTAAAGAAATAATTACCCAAGTCCTCTCACTTATATTTAATAAAATATTATAAAGTATCAATGGAATGTAATGTTTTATTATTTAATTTCATTATTTGGAGCCAAATTGGTTATAACTGATTTTGCACAAGAGAAGATTATAAAAGAACTTGGAGGATTCAATTTTGATGATGAGAAATCAAGTATTGTAGTAATTTGTGAAACTTATTTCATAAGGAATAATTTTTGTGCAAATGGTTTTATGAGATAAGTGATCTTACATGTGTTATGATAATATTGTTTTGAGGTTTGAGTATGAAGTTCTGATACAACAGGTATATCCAGTTTTAATATTATTTTATTGATTATCTGATTTTATTATTCTATATCTCATCTAAGCTGATTGCAGATTTTTATCTTTGTCATATCCAGAGCAGGCCTTGAATGATATCTTCATTTCAATCTCAAGATAAATGCAGATTAACAACCATGTTGGCTTTGATTTGAATCATGACTCTTGTTAGATGATGTTTTAGGATCATTGTATATTTCAAAAATACAAATATGTTTCTCTTCAACATATCTTCATTTTCATCTTACAAATTGTGTAAATATGTTATATTTGTGAATAATGTGTTTATGTTTGTTTCTTTTGTTCGCTTTTGTTTTGTTTTTTTTTCAAGATCATTACATCATTGGACAAATAAATTACAAACACGAGATCGTTAGATCATCACTATATTTTCACATTTTCAAGAGGTTGTCTAGTCAATAGGCTTCACTCTGTTGGATAAAGGTTGATAATAATTTCTTTATTAAAGAAATCAATCTTGTCAATAAGTGATTTATCATTTTATATGAATTATGATAGAAAGTAAAAAGAGAGTCGTGCATGGATGTCAAAACTCTCAATCCTAACTTACTCATCTCCATTTTAATATCTGCATTAATATTTAAAGGAATCACACACAACAAAGCCGGGAGTTTTTGGAGAACTGTTGACAAAAAGTAGACCGACAACTAATCAACCCTTTCGCCTAACGCAAAAGGTCAAAACAGAATTAGATCAGTTTAATCATGATGATACTTAAGAATGACTTAAGCGTGGGTAGTTTAAGTATAGGTTAATCATGGGCCAACCTAAGAATCTAGAAGATTTTCTATTTCTTAACAGCAAATGGGATATACAAGAAAACAACAAGAAACAAAGGAACATGCAATAAAAGATACGACAAGACCATATATGTTAAATTAGATATGATAATGAGATCATTCGAATATCTTGAGAACTTTCTATCATAATTCATATAACACGAACATTGTTGGATTCAGTTGGATTCTATTGATTTGGTTGTCAAATTTAAGGCTCTTAGTGAGAACATTGATAATACTACTATTAGATGCATAAAGGCATAGTTACCTAAAACAGTGGGATGCGGTTTCGGGATGGAAAAAAAATTCCCAGATTTTGGGGACAACTATATATATATATATATAAACACTAAGACTTAAAGCTGAAACCATTAATCCAATTATTCCTTACATAAGCCAAAATACGATATTTCATATTTATGAATGAGCCATTGACATGAACTGAAATACTTTGATAGTGATACAATGATACATCAACAATAAACATGGACATTGCAGCCTCAAAGCTGAATCACAGCAATGAAAAAATAGACTTCATTAATCAACATGAGTATGACATATGTCACGGACCCCAATGACATATAACAATAAACACAGACATTGCAGCCTCAAAGCTGAATCATGACATATCTCATAACCAAAATGGCAAAAACTAAAACATAGTCTGCAACTCAATTTGTAGAATCATCCTTTAAAACGAATCCTTGCTAACCACTCCTCGCTAGATTTGTAAGCATCATCTTCATCCTAGAAGGGGATCCCATTCAATCCTTCATCCTCACTAATCTGCCTCAAATTCTTAGGATGTACATCTCACTGTAATGTTGGGCCTTCTTTATACTGAGTTGTCTTGTGTTCTATGAGACACAAGGCATTATGTACAACAAAATTTTTCACTCTCTTAGAGGTAAGTCTATTCCTCTTAAGGGAATGAATCCACCCATATATGTCGACCGATTCCTCTCGAAACAAAGGAACTAAAAACCCGAGAAAGGAGGTGAATTGTAAGTGTACACAATAATCTTGGAGGCCCACAATCGCCATGAACTTCTTGGAATGTGTTGTGACAATGTACTACTATCTAACGTTGCAAAGTTTTGTAGCCCGAAGATAACAAACTTGAGACAATTAATTATGAATCGTAAAGTATTCTTTGCATTATAAATTTTTTCGGGGCTTCTAAGAAACCCTTCCTCATCTCCTCGTCATCTAATGGGGACACTTTGCTGCCATGCCTCTCCGCTAAGTCACCGAGTTCGTTTTCATGTTCGACAAGGATAAAATTCAAACAAGTTCGTTAGTGGATAAAATTTGGGGAAAAAAACCGTTAATAAGTTTTAATTATATAAATCTATATTTATTATTTTGTTTTCAAAATTAGTAATAAGTATACAAGAATGTGAAAATTTAGAAATTTTAAAATGACCACATCCTAAAACTAACTTAAAAGGCTAAAACTAAACACAAATAAAAACAAAATTAATCACCTAAATGTAAGGCTAAAACTAAGACATTGAAAACATAAAATTAAAATAAAGCTAAGGTTAAAATTAAAAACCTAAAACTAAATCTAAGTCATTCACTTAAAATATTACAAACCGAAGCCTAAACTAAAAATTTAAACGCTAAAGCCTAAATTGCAAGATGCGGCAGGTGGTGGTGATGAAATATAAGTTGATGGGAGCGGTCATGGAATATAGGTAACAAGATTAGGAAAGCAAATCGACGGGCAGCTTGTTACACACATCGAAGTTCAGAGGCATCTGACATCAACACTGCAGTTAGAAACTGCAACAATTGCTGTCTGCAATCTTGTAGACAAGAAACCTCAAACTTCCACTTGTTATATTTTGAAAATGGTCTCTAGGTTAGATGACTGCTCATAGATGATTGTTTGTAGACTTGCAATAGTAAAAAAAGTAGAGATTCGATCCTATTTATGTAAAAAATAAAAACCTCAAACCTAGCCAACACAAGATACGATTTTTCTTTTACTAGTTGGCCACCTTTGTTGGCAGGCCTCAATTTGTGTCCCCATCGGGTTAGGTGCCAACTATTTGGTTAAACCCTAGAGGGCTTACTTGTGCATGGCAACGTGTAAGAATTATAAAACCATTGAAAAAATTGATGTCTTGGCTGATTTTTAACGTTATTTATTTCTTTTAGTTATAATCGCCAAATTTGATTTTTTTTATTTTAAATTCGGCAAATTCTGTGATATAACCTCTCCATATACCATTTAGGATTTTGTGCATATGCTGCCATGTGTAAAGGGTGTTCTACTTCTCCGGCCTCTACTTGATGATGGGCTGAACATGCTGATGGTAGAATTCTAGGGTGGAGTCCTTTGCTTGAATAACGGTCTTCATGCGGCCAATCATTTTGTCAATACACTTATATATCTCGTCGAGGTTGGGGCTATCAAAATCCCCATATTTGATCACACTAAAAATTGGAGATACAATCGATGTGATGTATCTCACCTATGCCCAAAATGTGTCTCTCACCACCACCGCTTTCACTCTCTTTCCCATGCGTCATGACCATAAGTTGTGACCATTGAGACTACTCATGCGTCATGACCATAAGTTGTTGAGGCTTCGCAACTCAAGCATCATATCCACAAAAATAACATAGGATGCAAACCATGAGTCCACCAACTTGAGGATTTCCTTCCTCGAAAAGGTATGGAAGAGTAACAATGATGTATGGTGGTTGCGAGATGAACATTTGCTCCTCTCTAGCCTCTGCCACTACACTTTTACCTAATCAATTTTACTAATGTATTAACACAGGGTCGGAAATTGAAAATATATGTTGGGCGCTTAGCCTCAACAATCTTATTTGCTGCTCTAGGGCCAACCTCTTTAATGACATCTTACAAAATTGAAAACTGAAATTTTTCATCATTCTTCTTACTAGAACAATCAATATTTCCAATGTAATTCAGTGTATTGTTCATGGCATGCTCACAACACGGGGTCCAAAATTGAAAATAAATGTTGGTAGTTAGCCTTAACAAGCTTATTTGCTGCTCTAGGGCCAACCTCTTTAATGGCATCTTACAAAATTGAAAATTGAAATTTTGCATCGTTCTTCTTTAAGAACAATCAATGGCCCTCAAGAAGGACTCTGTTTACATGAGATAGTGATATCAATGAGTTGGAGGTGTCTAACATCTATTTGTCGGTTCATCATGACGTTGCAACAAAGTGAGAGAGCCATGTGCACCTCATCTCCTCCATAACGAGTTCAGCTTGGAATAGTTTTTATCCAAGACTGTAGTCCTCAACTTCATGTCTCCTTAGGGCACATAACCTACACTTGCTTTGGCTACCTTAGCTATGACCTCCTTGTAATAAGGAAAGTAAGCAACATGAAATGGGATGCCAATGGATTAGAATAATTTTCCAATGGCATCATCAACCTCCTACTCAGTCTTTGTATCATAGATATCCACATGTTGTCAAGCAATGTGCAACAAGGAAATTGACAATTTCCAAGCATGACAACTATACCCCTGTGTTAATTTTTTCAAGTTTTACCCCTCCAAGACACCCCGGGTCTTCCCGATCGTCCAAGTGACCTCCCAATTGGTGTTAATTCATTCCCCTAGGTGATTTAGGAAAGTCAAATCAACCCCTTAGGTGATTTTAGGAGTTCATTGAAAAATGCAAACTTTGGGTAGTTGTGGGAAGGGCTATCACTGGCCTTCCTAGGATTGGAGCAACCCCATGGAGTGGAACAAAAAAGCCAAACCAGACATGGAGGTGAATCAAAGGCCTAGGAACATCATGGAATTGATTTAGGAAGATTCGGAAGGATCTAGAGAAGTTGGGATAGTTTCACTAAAATCAGGGTTCACAGGCCTAGGTAGTGCACAAGCCAAAACAATCTGTTGAGGTTCCAAAGGCAATTCCGGCAGCTCCGAATGGAGTTAGGAGCAAAATGAAACATCGTTGGAAAGGGAATTCCAAGGCCTACAAGATGGTGAAATTAGTTTTTCACAACACTTTGGCGTAATGGGTCTGCAAGCAGTTTTCTCATGCATAGGTGGAGTACCAGATCAAAAATATGCTTTTTCAAGGATCAAATGGAGGAATCAAGACCTGAGATCCCCACCATTGGATTCGAAGGCCATTTCTAGTCAATATCATATAAAATTTCATCAAAAAAGTCCATCGGGAGCTCAAGTTATCGCCGTTTCAAGTTGCCCTCTTGGAGCGAGTACGAGAGTTAGTCAAATTTTGGAAGGACACATGTCAGTTGTAGGAGCCTGGCGCAATTTTGTGTCCCTCATGTCCCTCAAGGTCAGGGACATCAAGGTTGGAAAAATGCGCCTAGCCCCCATAAGCCCTCTGGACCCTCATACAACCTCCAGGATCGCTAGTTCAGCCCCCAGTGCTTGCGGGAGCTCAAAGCCTTCACCGTTAGATCGTTGCCACATGTCATCGCTTGGCGCGCCATGCAAATTGATGTCCCTTTGAGGTGAGGGCATCGGACACGAAAAAATGCGCCCGGCCCTAAGGAGACTCCCAGGTCACCCATGTGACCTCTTCAAGAGCGAATTTCTAGCCCCTAATTGCTTGTCAAGCCTTCATTCTCAACTGTAAGATCGCTGCCACGTGTCATCACAGTGCGCCGTGCTGGCCGATGTCCCTCATGTCCCTTTGAGGTGAGGGACATCAAGGTTGGAAAAATGCGCCTAGCCCCTCCATTATGCCTCAAGGTCCCTCATGTGACCAGCTTCCAACCCTCGGTGCTTTAAAGTTGTTTTTGGCTTTAATCCCATGTCATCGAGATCTCCGCCACGTGTCAAGCTGAGGTGCGTTGTGCAAATTGATGTCCCTCACGTCCCTTTGAGGTGAGGGATGTCAGGCACATGAAAATGCGCCTCTCTCCATGCCTTTGAAATTTTCAAATTTTAAATTCCCTCTTGCTTCTAACATCTAACATCTAACATTCTCGTGCACGCTTCCTCTACAAACTCCTCTGCAACTTCCTACCACCATTCCGCCATTGTCAAAGCTCAAACCAACTCCACCACAGCAATAAAATCCTCTTTCCCATGGTGATACACAGGTCTCAAAAGAAGATTTCATCAAATTAAGGAGAAGAAACGAAGAACAATAAAATCCCCATTGCCGCAAAATCGAATTTTGAAGAAATCTTACAAACGGATGCACGGATTGACGAATTGTCTTTTTCTGTTTATTCCTCTATCAAAAACCATAAGAAACACACCTTCAGACCCTCCTCCCATGGCATAAAACATTCACAATGAAGAAATCCTCTTTCCGACCCAACATAGAAAAAAGCTTGATTTCCTATCAAACCAGTTGTTGGATCGAAACGAGATTTCACCGGACGCAAAGAACTGAAAACCCATATTAGAAACGTGATTTCCATCGCGAACGGAGGAGAAAATCAGACTTGCAAATTTCGAGCTCCATTAGTGGCTGATGCAGCTCAGGTGCCCGAAGCCAATGCCGGGGAAAATTTTAAATTTTATTTCCAAGCCTTGTAGTGGGCGAAATCAAGTGAAATTTGGAGGATGTGACCGCGACGAGGAGCCGAGTCCAAAAAAATATGTTTCGTTGCAAACCGAGCAAAGGAAGTTCACTTTGTAAGAATAGTATGTTTTCCTATACAAAATTGCTATGTTTGGGAAGTGACCATCAAAAGCGGCTATGGTGAAGGCAGTGTGCACTGAAGATCACCAAGAAGCTTGAATGATTGTTCGGAGTGGAAAATAGTGAAAATGACCACTTACTAAAAATAGTAAGACCTCTATATGGGTGCTTACCGCAAATAGTAAGTCACCGCAAGAAGTGGTTGAGGCGAAGGCAGTGTGCGCAAGAGCAAAAGAGGGAGTTCATCACATTAGGATGGTCAAGAAGAGGCAAAAATCACCTCTCACTAAAAATAGTAAGTCTTCCATCTAGGCACTTACTATTAATAGTAAGTTACACTCAAAGGGCAGTTTTGGCACAATGGGACATAGAAGGATAATCATTCAGGGGACATCATCGTTGGGATCATCTATGGGCATTTCTCACAGGGCATTCGAGGTCCATCCTAGGGAACTTGACAATGTCTTTTGACACTTGCTTCATGATTTTGGTCATAGGTATATCATGTGCAGGGTGGGAGTTGCGGTCTTGGCTACGAATAGTTCATTCAAACTTGCAAGCGTTTGTGAGTGAAGATGGAGTTTCTTAGGGTGCGAAATAGTTTGGAGATATAGAGTTCACTACTGATGGAGCACTTCATCGATCATCGACACAAGGATCATCTGACTTCCTCAGAGGTGGGTTCTTCTTCATTGACACTCCTTAGTTCTTTCTCCCCTTCTTCTCTCTTCTCTTCCCCCACTTTCTCTCTCCTTGTTCTAATTCTTCGTTGGGGTTGCACTTTTTCATAATGCCTTTAATTAATTTAAAATGACTTTTTTAATGTAATAAGTCACCCTTAAGTCATAAAAGGGGACTTAATCTTTTCTAAGATTGTAAAAGGTCATAAGTTGAATAAGGCATATGAAAAGGTATTGGGGGTAGACGAAGAGTCATCTTTCATTCTATAAATTGTAAAGCCATTCCCATTTGAAAGGGTTTGTGATTAATTTTGTAAACTCAAGAGTCCATTGAGAGAAGAAAGGAGATAGCCAAATTCTTCCATTCCCCTTATTCTCAAATATCCTCCATTTCCCCACTATGTACAACTTTGGTTTGAGAAATCAATACAAGAAGGAGTTTCTAGCTTTCTTTGACTAAGGGATTTCTTGATACTTTGTGCTTATCAAAAACTATTTGGTCTTATTGCTACTTGTAGAGTTGTTTCCTCTTAATTTAGTGCATGTGATGAAGTTTCTAACTAGTGTGTGTAGGAATATGATGTTCTACCTGTAACATTAGTTCCCCTACCTCATATTCTGACTCCCTTTCTCACTTCAAGTGAAAGTCCTCTCTAGTAAGCAATTGCTAGCTTTACTGCGCAGGGTCAGTGGAGTTCCCCTGTTGGATCCCCGATTTGCAAGGCTGCCGGGAAAAATCCACCTTTTACTCACGCATGCATATCTGATAGTGTGCCGGTTAAGTAGAGGGACCTAGACTCCCAGAGCGTTGGCAAGAAATCCACCAGTTTGTCCTCGACAAATTTTCTTGCCAACACCACAATTGAATTGAAGGCCACAACCTTCCTCTTCTCTCTCTGAACCAAAACTACACTTTAGTTGCCTCATATCTCATTTGCAATATTTAAGATAACACTCCTAAAAGTTCTCTGAGAACTAGAAGGGGTGCCACTAATGCCACAAACTATTGGAATGTTCTTAGCGGTATCTCCATTAAACGTCCTCACCATTCTTCCCGCATCAAGTGGGCCAACACCTTTTCCAAGGATGTGCAATAAGTGTGCATTCCACCTAGTAATGTTGTCCAAAAGTCAATGAACGTATATTATACTTCCATGTTTTAGTTCCCCCTAAACTGTTTGATTTGCAACCTTCAATGACACGAGTAAATTTTTTGAAAGGTTTTTTTTGTCAAATGGTCCGTTGGCTGATTTGTTCAACATCTTGGAGGGGCAGGGGCAACTAAAATTTTCTACACTCTTATGTGAATTATCAGTTTGTTTCCTTTCTCCTTTCACACCTCCACCCATTTCATCTTCAAATTTAGTTTAACATTCAGCTTCAAACTCACTATTTGAACTCATTTTGGGACGATGATTTAAAAAAGCAATATAACTATTCTAATACAACCCATTGCAGATTTGGGACCAAAAAAACAAAACAACAATGACCTTCTATAACCTACTTTGCATGAAAAGAAAAAACGACAATGCCCATACATGTAATGCCAATTTTTTTCCAAACCAAAAACATGTAAAAACGACACATTTTTTTAACATATTGCTTACTAAATTACAAGGAACACATATACATAGTTGCACACTATCTATTATGTTCCTTTATTAAGAGAAGAAGAGTTAGAGAAGAGAGGACATTAATTGATGTTGCCATTTAGAGCAGCTGACATATGTTAAATGCTCTATAGTTGATTTAGGTTGGTGGGGCTAAACAAGAGAGGCGTCACAACATTGAGCACCGATTCAACAAGATAGAGCATTGTGTATTATAGGATTACCACACCATAATATTATCTTATCAATTTTTAATATCGGCACAAGAGAATAACTCGCCCATAAGGAAATAAAGAAGAGTTATATGTCAAGGCCAAACATACGGTTTACTACTTCTAAAATAGTCTAGAGCACCGACGGATTACTCTCCCCATAATTACAAATTCATATGCAATGTATGAAGTGTAATTTTGCATGCTTGGGCACCACAGACCCACCTCTATGCCTTATTTTGTATAGATGCAATAGATTTGACATTGTATTTAGTGGCTTTTGCAAGGCCAACTGCATGGCCACTAAACAAGTAAAGGTTATGCGCTCTTACAAGGGAATTAGACAACAATGGTCCAATTTTTTTGAAACATGAGTGTATGACTTCACTAGATTCAACTATTGTTTTAGACATTCATTCTACATATAGCATCGTGTTTCATTTCTACAAGGGCTTTTGTAATGACCCTTTCAAGGGTTTTAACCACACACACAAAATGCAGATCTGATTTTTAAATTGCAGTAGACTATAAATGCAAAATCAGCGACTATATCTACCATGAAATATGCCAAAAACACCATGAAACACCTTGAATCCACTTGCCACAATTTTATATGTATTTTATGGAATAACAAGAGCCAAAATCACAAAGAAATACTGAAGAACTCACTGCTGGAAATTAATTATGAACTGATTATTGCAGCCACAAGAAAATTATAAATCTAGGGCATAGAAACCCCCAAAATTCACCAAACTTCAGATTTCGGCCTTAGAAAATATTACAAATCAGATTATCAAACCAAATTACCCAAATAGTTCACCAATTGCTCAAAACCCTACCCAAGGTAGGTCGCTCCACCCCTAATAAATCAATAACAAGCTGGAAATGACAAGTATCTCTCCAAATCAGCCTCTAACATCGATCCCAAGCCAAGGAGAAGGGTTTCCTTCCTTCCCTTAACCTCTAGAAGGGTTTTCGTCTTTCTAGGCAAGTCACATAAGAACGTTTTCATTCCCAAATGCAAAAACAAACAACTCTAAGCTCACTTTGCTCCAATAAGATAAATCGCGCCAAGTCCAATCTCAAATGATCCCTCTAATATTCTTTTATATCCTCCTTTTGGCGCAAGGCTTGGAATAGCAAGACCGACCTCATAAAGATGTTATTTTCCTTCATTAGCTTCCATTAATTAATTAAAATCCACCCAACTGTATAAGAAAGAAAACACTTAAAGAAAATATAAAATATTAGAAAAACAATGCAAATAGAAGCTCAAGGTTATCGTCCTTCATCGTTGCTTCTTTGCCAAGGAGAAGGAATGACAAGAAGACCAAATATCAACTCTCAAGAGGGAAAAATGGACATTATAGTCCTCCTTCCCAAAATTGCTTGTCCTCAAGCAATTGCTAATGCTTGGATCTGAAACAAGTTTCAGCTGCTCCCTTTTGTAAAATCACCATCAAAGCATTGGTGATCCACCATCTCTTTCCGATGTCCCAATCACCAATATAATCTTTCTCTCTTCTTCAAAATTCAGGATGAGGGGAACTAGATTCCCACCTTTAATCGTATAAAATAGTACAAGTGTGTTATTGTATAGAAAATACAATCTTCGGCTATCAAAAGTCTTTGTATGAACCAAGACTTCAAGAGGAAAAAACTGAAAATGAATAAATCAGCAGACCCATTTGGTGGAACCATCTTCAATTTGACCCTTGGGTCAAAGTAGTTACCATCCCATCTTCCTTCCATGTTTAGACCATTGATTCCTTGGGAGAAATAGCACCATAGTGACTGAATGAGGGCTGCAAATTGACTACAACAGCCATGACGTGTTCGGTACCTTTTCAACCATGTGCTTAGAAGCTCCTTCTTTGGTACCTTATAAGTAAATAAATGGCTGGAAAATTTGTGATCAGCAGTAGAAAGGAGAGTACAATAGATGTAATGATGACATACCTTCAAAGTTCCCTCTATTCCTTCTTCTTTATTGCTCATGCTTCTATGTACCATGAGGAAAGTTTGGAACATACTTCTAGCACATTTGTAGAACTGATCTAAAAACAATTCTCCATGATTACCTCGGTTGTAGTAGCACCCTAGGCCCCTTAGCATGAGTGATTTAGAGTTGCATTTGGGTGGTTTTGGGCTGCCTCCACAAAACCAATTCTAGCGGAGCTGTTCCCCTTTCAAGAGCCCCTCTTTTGGCTCAAATTTCCACATGAACACACAAGTTCGTTCATGCTAAAAATATTTTATTGAGTACCAACCACCGCTGTCATAAGAATCATGGTAAGTATGCATAGGATTGCAAGACATCTGAAAATTGTGAGTTGAAACCCTTCTTATAACATCTCCATCTTGCATAGATTTGAACACGAAAGGGGATAAGCAAATTTGGGTAGTAGTGCTTCTATCATACTTAACAACATATAGATTAGTCATCCCACATACCTTTTCTTCATGGGTATCCAATTGGTATGGAATGATTTTGATGGAATAGTGTGATCATGAAGCCTAAGAGCCTCCCGCATGTATAAAGCCGGGCACTTTTGATCAACATATTTGAAAAATTCAATAAGTGTACGGGCCCCCTAAAGAGATAATGGAACCGCCCCTAATCTTGTAGTAGATGGGACAATGTAAGATGAAGTGGGTTTCGTCTCGACCTCTTGAAGATTACATAGGTGCAAATCTTGTCTAAACGATCAATTTGGTGGTTTGTCTCAATGCGAAGCCTATGAGAGCCCACTTTGAACCGACCCAAGGGGTTGCGAAGAGCGTGCATCCATGGCGAAGGGTATACTAGAGGATGGATAATAAGCCCATCTCTCAACTCCAAGAAGTGCTCTACATAGAAAGCCATCTTTGGGCGTAACCCATTGTGAGGGTTCTCCCAAGTAGTGTGAATGAACTGTTTATAAATATCCTCTATAATGATCCCTGTTCAATTCTTGTCCAAAAGGTAGGAGATGAGCCAAAGTGCATCCACAAAGTATTGAAAGGGAGGGAGACGATCCATCCTAATACCCACTGACATCAAGAGAGTAGAAGCCCCATACCAACAACGAGCGCGACCCAGAGAGTCAAAAAGGGCAATGCTCTCTGAGGAACAATATGCTAAATACGGGTACCTATCCCTCCCCTCCATCGAGTCAGCAAAACTCTGGATACGGTGCAAAAAGGAAACAAGGTAAAAATGGTCTCTAGCCTGAAAGGACGGGCCCCAAACTCCGCAAGAATGATGTGATGGGGAACAAACTGCTTGCATCTGATGAAGGGACGAAGGAGAAGTGTCTAGACTCTCTCGAATGAAGCCCAATTCGACTCGAGCAAAGAGGGTCCCCACACCACAAAGCTTGATCCAAAGGATCCTCATTGAGAAACGACGATCTATGATCTTCTCAAAATCAGTCACAGATAGTTGCATTGCGTAGAGCAAATTGAGAGCTTTCTGTTGTATCTTGTTTACATGAAAAGTGAGCCCATATGTAGAAGATATTGCCTACTGAATTTTTGGCCAATTTGCAAAATAATGGATTGCGTGCGGAGTGACATGGACATGCGCACATCCGCTAAGTGGACCAGTGAAATTGCGACAAGTGGCACTAGTGGTATGAATAAAAATTTGGTTTTGAGACGCCGATCTTCGACACTCGTTTACAAATGGGTGGGCCCAACTATTTCCTGGCTAGGGGCCCTCAGCTAGGATCAACTCATTCTTTTAATGGATGGGTGTCTTTTCCTCCAATCTTCATATTACCATTGTTGAGCTTCTGTATATATATGCTCATGCTTGTATTAATAGGATGAATGTGGGATAATTTGCTATGTAATTGTAAACATTGCGCATTGTATTGGCTCGGTGGACAACCCAACTCGGCGAGTTGAGTTGACTTAGCTCGGCCGATCGAGTCGACCGCCCCACCTCACCATCCTCACCGCCTATTTTCTAGCTCACCTCTTATCTCGCCACGCGAGTCTACCTTACCCCCAAATCACCTTATCTCCTCCAACCTCTTCGCGACTCCTCACTCCCAACTTAGTGCATCTCGCCCAACCATCCTCCAATGTGGTGTTGACCTACTCATTGCCAAACTTAGCAATATAACCCAACCGCCACATATCACGGCCAACAAAACGATGCTTAAGCCAATTTTACTAGGCCACTAAATACAATTTAAACCTCCAAATGCAAATCCTCCCCGTGCATGTGGGGTGAGGATCCCTATACAAAGCAAGTCGGTGTGCATGAGGAGGCTCAAACTCAGACCGGGTGATAAAATGATAAGGGCCTTACTATTGTGCCCGCGGTGTTAAACTTTATATAAGGGGGTTAAGTGCTATTTTGAAGGTTAATTCATAGAAGACTGTGTATACTAAAAGGCTTATTGTGAGAGCTAGGAGAAGAATTAGAGAAAAATTCCAAAAAGACTAGAGTTGTTTTTGTGGGGAGAATATTGTGGCAATTGGAGAAGGTCTGATATTACCTTTTTGAAACATTGTAAGTGTATTAAGGCATTTTTAATAGATCGGTCGCATTTATATGGACCCGAAGATGTAGGATTTAACGCCAAACTCCGTTATCAATTGTGTGTCTCATATTTCTCTGGTTTAGTTTGGTTTTTTTTCTCTGATTTACACAATACTTGCAGTTTTTAAAAATTAATTAAAAATATGGAAAAGTCGTAATGTTGAAATCAATCCACAAAATCATCTTTTAGAGCAAATTTTGGTGAATGTTTTGCAATTTTCTTATGATTTTAGATCAAAGCCATAGAGAATAGTGGGTCGATAGATGTCTTGAAAATGGTGCCAGGAGACATTGTCACTCGAGGAGAGCTAAGGAATCGTAACCCTTATTGACATGTGGTTGGGGGGCTTTTCTCAGATTGAAATGCGGAGCAAAGAATTGCACACCCAAGTAAGTGTAGGTACTAGTAATCTCAATCTCCTCCCCTCTGAAGAAGAAATGGAGGTGTGAGGTCTTCAACCCGTTGAAGACCATAACCTTGGTTTTACCTAGGTTGATCGTCAACTGTCAAGGTCACAAAACACCCCTAAGGCATCCAACTGTCTTTGTAGTCCCTCAGAGATGAGGCTAGAAGGACCACGTCATCAGCAAACAAAAGGATAGATATCAGAACCTGGTGGAGGAGGCACCCATCACCGTCTTGGATATGCTCACGAAGAAAGGCCTCAAGCTCATCAATGTAGATCCCAAACAAAGTGGGGGACAGGGGGCAGCCTTGTTTAACCCCAATGGTACTCCTGATGAAATCTGATATCCCATGAACAATACGGAGACAACAAAAACAATCTCTTTATATAAGTAGAACAAAGAGAAACATATCCCATGAAGAGAGAAACATTTCTTTATACATGTAGAATAGTCATTCAAATTTTAAGGGTGTAAAAGGGGAAAAAAATTCTTCATATTGTTTTCTCATTCGGTTAAATACTTTAATTTCAAGAGATGAAGAAGGTGATATTTTCTTTACGCAAATTTTGTTATTGAACAAATGTTCTAGGGTTCCAAGAGAGAGTGTAAGAAAATATTTTCTTTCACCTATACGTCATTCATTTAAGTAGCAAGATTTAGAGAGGGAAAACAACACCATGCGTTCCAAATCAAAGCACAAAAACAATGTTAATGTGGCCACTCAAAGGTGTTCCTAGAGTGGCAAGCTACATAGTGTTCGAGAAGTAGCAACACAAGAACCGTGTCCAACTAAATTGTCGCGAATCTATATGACAACACAAAAACCCATACTATCACCGGGGGTGAGCGAGCTTAAAAAGTCCTAACATGATCCCAACACTAACAATGTTCTACTAGCACTCCCACCAGTCCTCTCGAACATTTCGCCAAAGGTTGAGTTGAGGAAACTACAATCAGTTTCAAACAACTTAAGGAAGTTTCCAATTTCAGCTATACGAAATGCCTATGGCATGACTTTCAAAATAAATAACCACATCATCGTAAAGCAATTCCGTCACTTTTATTGTAATTTCTTATCAAGAGAGGTAGTATAGAAGGCAACATAAAGTTTTTCCAGCATTTTTGCTAGTTTTAGGCATGCCATTCCAAATGATATTTGCAAGAACTAGAAGCTAGCTTACAAAGTGGGTTAGAAATTATACCTCAAATCTGTCTTAGGGATAAAACCTATCTATTAGCTGATCTGCCAATTTAAAGGTAAAGAGAAGACACTTGAGTCATTAGGTTGTGGCGAAGTGGCCTGCAACTAATTGTGGCCTATCCTTTTCAAATGTGTTTTAAGAGGTGTTTTTGTGACTCAACTTACAAAAGTGATTTGAAATGGGCTGGGAAAATATCTGCCTTGTACTAATGTTCGTCTAACAATTGATCTATAATTGTAAAGCTAAGGGGATGGCAGTCCAATAGTTGGTTGTGCAAGAAAATGGCCACAAACATTTGTGGCACACCCATTGGAGTGGGCTTTGCAAGGTGAGAAGTATTAGCACATCAAGAAAGTAGTTTTAACCTATATTTGGGAACAATGTTAATGGTTTAGGATAATACATGAGTGGGAAGGTCATTGTATTATGGGTTGGAAACCTAAACCAAACAACCTTCTCAAATTGTTTGGAGTTGTCAAGAGCTCGACCAAGGAAAAATTTCACTCAACAAGATTTTCATATGTAATTTAATTTGTCAAACAACCACATCCCCATAATCACTCATGTTTTGCATGTGTAAATCTTTACTGGTAATGAAATTTAATGTTTCTTATTAATTCCAAAAATCACATGTGGTGACACAAGATGGACAAAGGAGAAAAAGCCCATGCTTGGTTTTACGAGGGGTGGTTGAGGAAAGAAGCACAAGACTGATCAGAAACTCCCACTTTCCACAGTAGCAACTGCTAAACTATTCCAATAGGCTTCATTTGCCAAGGCACCTTGTCAAACAAATCATGAGTGCTTGATACTTTCCCCCTTGAGTATGAGTTTGTGAGGGTAAGGGAAATAATATCTGACATATATCCATTCTCAAGTAACATTATGGAGCTGCATATTCTTATGTTCTCTAAAGGAGCCAAGTGAACACACCCACACCAGCACAGATTTAATTGGCATGACGATGAAAGGGTTTAGAGTTTCCTCAAGATATCCAACTTGGCCAAGAGTGACGGCCATGAATAAAAACAAAAAGTAATGGTTTGGGCATGTTCTAGAGTTAGAGAGCATCTTTGCAAATGCCCCTTTGGCATAGCCAACAATCATATAGACCGTAAATTTTGATTCATTTTGTCAAGCAATTCATGTGCCTTTGTGCAAGCATCCACAATTTGGATACATGTCTATTACATCACTTGCAACTACAACATCTGACAAAAATACAACTTCAGTAATTTTGTGATGGATTTTTATAACTTGTTCCAAAGCTCCAAATTCGACACAAACTGGGAGGATGTTGAAAAAGGTTGTCAAGTAGGCATCATGCCATACGATTGCATTTGCTAAAAAAATGACTCTAGGGCCTTTTCAATAAACCTAGTTTGCATATATCCAACAATGAGTTTAGTCTATGAAACAACATCTTGTTGAGACATTTCTTTGAAAATGTCATGTCCATTTTGGAGACTAGCGGATTTGAAGACCTTAACCCATTTTCCTCCCCGTGGGTTTAAGGAAGGAAGCAAGGGGAAGACTTGGATGACATTTTTATTATTATCTAAGCAGATATTTTTATTATTATCATGTATTCCTATTGGGAAGCCTAACACTCCAATAGAAGAACTTCTTTAATTAGAAAATAAAGTATTTTGAGCATGTAGGCTCTAAATACAAATTAGATAATTAAAAGGTACTTATTATAAGGTCGGCCATAAGTTATGATATAGCACCCCTTATGTTATAAAAGGAGGATGCTTGGCCATTATGTCATATGTTGAATCTTATTATTTCTTCTGGGTAAAGGTTGTACCTTTCCTTTCTCTCTCATCAAGGAAACCCTTGTTTGAGACCACTTCAAGGATGAAAACCCTTGATAGTGGAACTTGTCTTGGGGACAAAAACCCTCAAGCAAGGATATTTGGAATTATTGAATATCTTAAGGTATTTGGAGCTGATATCTTTCTATCTAGCCCTAGGCGACTTGCATCATGAGCATTTTGGAGGTGTTTTGATGGATGTATGGTATGATTCTTGCATGGATGGACTTGTACTAATTTTTAAAGGTGAAAACAATCATTTCTTTGCATGTTTGAGCCACTAATTCAGCATTTCCAAGAGGGGCGAATTGCTTGTAAGACAGGTTTGGCATGTTTGGGCAAGCTAATTTGATATTTGCATTCTTCATATTTTTAAACCCCAAGATCCCAAGTTTCGTGAATTTTGGAGCTTCCTAGGTAAAGTTATGAATTTTTGAAGTAATGTATAAATTCTGCAGACAAAGGGTTTATAGAAAATTCATATCTTCATTTTTGGGGCACTAAAAATCAGTTTTCCTTCATATTTTGATTGCTGGTAATTAATCAAAACTTTTGAGCTGGATTGGGCACATTTTCAGCAAGTTTAGGGCATCCAAGTTTGAGTGGGAGTTCTCAAATCAGGTCCTTGCCCTAGGAAGGAAAAAATTGTAGGTTTCAGTGTGCATTTTCAGTCCTATCCAGCCCTTTGAATTCTGATTACAGCCATCTAAAAATTAATTTCAGTCATCTCAGTTTCAGCCCTAGCTGTTTCCGGAAGTCGCCCTAAAAGGGACATTACAGAAAAGCTTCAAAGCCTCGTCCCAAAATGTTTTGTGCATAACTTACAATCATTGCATTCCACGAGGCTGTGTTTGGTTGAGGCATTTGCCAAACAATTACTGTGCCTTCTGTACACTTCCCGCATTTGCATACATGTTTATAAGACAATCACATTTATGACATTTGATGACAATCTGTTTCCATTTATTTTTAGATTAGTCTCCAAAACCTGCTCCAGTGCTGCCTTTCCCCAGTGCTTCATTTAATCAGACTGCCAATGCTCATACCAATGCCATATGCCACCGATCCCAATCTCAATCTCACAACATTATGTAGAGAGTTGGTTGCCGGAGTGTTTCGTCCAACAGTCCCACGCACCTGCTCTCTAACCAAGGACAACAAAACCTCATCGCCCATCGGGGCACTTGCGCATACAACATTGGAGAAGGTATCTACACCCCTGCCCATGTTTTCCTTCCAATTTGTCACGGGTTGGGAGGATGCTTGTAGTAGTAGATTGAATAATCTGGATGCATTTCAAGTGGCTCGAATAGTCATACAATGCCAATACCATCCATTGCCAAACTCACAACAACATTTTATAGGGAGGGCTTTATTGTAGGACATGATACACTCTTCTTGCTGCATGGTCCACACACCTTATGCATGCTTCCAAATGCATCAATGTCTATTCGGGCATTTGCAAACTACCGCTTGATAAAAAAATCTTCTTTCCATTGCTTTCTCTCCTTCTTCTCACTTCCATTTCCTTCCACTTTACCCACCTAGCGCCTTATCATTAAATCCCGTCCTCTCCTTCATCCACTCCCGCTCCTTTAATTCACATTTCCTCTTTCTTTTTGTTATAATTAATATTTATTTGGTTTCCTTATTATTATTATTTTTATTGGAATTTCATGATAACAATAAAATTCCCGTTATATATACTTATATGTATGTATAGTCAATTATGTTGTCACCAGGTTCGAGACCGAGTTCGGGATCAACAAGGATAAAGTTCACTTCAAGCTCACTAGTGGATAGTTCGAAAGAATGTCTTAAAGCCTAAACAAAATAGATATTGTTTTGATTGACCTCTCCTTAGTGATGGTGAAGAGGCGTTATCTTAACATCTATACTAAGGAAGCGTGCTTTAATTGCACTAGCAAGCCCAGAGCCCTTAAGGAAAACTACTTGATAGAAAGGGCATTACAAGGGGGCACAATGCCCTTCTTCGAGCCACTTTTCCCGTAGGAAACAATAATTAAAAAACAACAAATCCATTTTTCCCTTAACCTATTTTGATTTAAAAAACAAGCTAGGGATCATTGTACATACATTTGCTCTTGCTCTTGCTCTTCTTGCTTGATGTCTTGCAAGCGTGATTAAAATGAATGTGGGTTGGACTTTTTATATATATTTTGATATGTTTTAGGGTTGGTGTTGTGGTATAATAGTTTAATTGTAGTTAGGTAGGTTGTTTTTTAATTTAAATTATTTATTTTTGGAATTTATTTACTAAACAAAGATGCAATGAACACCATGACGTGTCGACATCTCCGGGACCTTGCAACATCCCTTGCATTCTAAGGTACTTGGACCATTTTGGGAATGTTCTTCAAAGTTAGGGAACATCCCGAGGATATTCCCTTCTAATTTCTAAATGGCTAGTGCTTGGGGTTCATTTTGTCCCCTGTCCCCAAGCCCCTAAATCATCCCAAATGTTCATGATAGATTAAGGATGGGGGTGTGTGTCCCCGCATAACAATGCTTAACCTGTCCTCATTGTTGTCATCTCTTTTGCTTGTAGTTTACAATATCATACAATATATCCCTATGACATCCTTAGTGCCATCAAGGTCCTTGCAAATAGGCGAGTGTCTTTGGTTGCAGAAGGCTCGAGATCAACCTTCTAAGACATAAGCACTCGAGCTTCATTTCAAACCTTAACCTTAATGTTTAAAGGTCGCCCCCACACACAATATGCACTCGAGCCAAATTACAACTATGACTATTACAAAGCAAAAATAATAGATGGTTAGGACATCAAGGCCCTAACATGCCCTCTCCTTTAGAAAGCTCCATCCTTTAAGCTTGTTGTGGAAATTGTTGTTGAAGTTGTGAAAGATGTTCCCAAGTTGCATCTTTTGGTTACATGCCCCGCCATTGGATAGGACATCCGTTATGGTATGGTAGTGTAGTTTGGATGTTTGTTTGGACAAGATAGCCTTAAGTTTTAGGATGATGGAGCTCTGTTTGCCTAGCTTTGGGAGAGTCTTCGCACATTAACTCGTTGCCCAAGAAATTTCTTCAAACAAGAGACATGAAAAACAAGAAGAATCTTGGAAGATGTGGGTAGGTCTAGTTTATGCGTTGTGTTTCCCATTTGTTGAGCACTCAAGTATGGTCCATAAAACTTTTGTGCTAAGTTCTAATTGCCTTTGAGCTTGAAGTTTGTTTGTTTGTGTAATATCCCCTTCCCAGTCGAAGACCCTTAGCCTATTTTGTCTGCCCGACGGCTAAGGGATAAAAATAAGGGTGACTTAAGTTCTAATATTTTATTATAAAGTGCAAAATAAAAATAAAATAAAAGAAAACATTAGATGCACTTATAATAATTTATTAGTGACTTAAAAAAATAGAAAAGGCAACACATAGAAAAGCACTTGAGCCAAATTGTTTATTTCTAGGAAAGTGCGACTTGCACTAGGGAGCAAAAATAAATAAGAAAAAAGGAAAAAGCATATGGGCCAAAGTTATCCACTCTAGAAAAATGTGACTTGCATGAGGAAGGTTTTTTGGGTGGTAAAAAGCATTTAATATGGGAACAAATCTGATTGGGTGTTGAGGGAGGTTAGTTGGGCCATCTTCTCTATATAAGCAAGTTGACTTGCTTAGGAGAGGCATCACTTTGTTTATTATCAAATTTCAGATTTGTGTGTTAAGCATTTGGCTTGCATTTTTACTCTTGAGGACGAAAACCCTCTAAGAGCCCTAGAGAAGGACGAAAACCCTTCCTCTAGTTTGTGAGGATTCTCTACACAAGGGATTCCATTGTGCTTCAGTGGATTAGCAAGTAGTTACAGTTTATTTTCAGCAGTTGAAGGAATAAAGGTTGCAGATTTTTGTCAAGGGTTTGAAAGAGGAGATTGCCATTATATTGTATGCCCTTATTTCTGGTATAGCGACTACCTTTGGGGATGATTCAGGGTGATCTAGGGCTGCTTTGGAGCTGCTGTTAGTTTCCCTGATTTTTAGATACCAGATTCTCTTATTTTCTGAATTTTTGGAGGCTTGGAAGTATTGTTTCAGCTGTGTTTATGGGCAGCTTGTCTGCAGATTTAATAAAATTATTCCAGCCTGATTTGGAGCATTATTCGGGTATTTCTTTCATGTTTCTACCCTTATAAATATTGTTGAATAGTTTGGGATAGATTTTAGTGGTTCTAAGTCAGCTTTGTATGAGTTTTCTCTTCCATACCTAGTCGCAATTCTTCATTAAAATTCAGATCTGCATATAAGTACATTGCTGCATCTTTTATAAATTGCATTTGGGTGTTCGGATTTGCCTAAAATCCAAGTGGGGGTCAAACATGTCCATTTGGGGACATTACAATTTGTATTATTGGAGTTGTAGAAAAAGCATGTCCCCGATGACAAAGATTCGTTTCAAATGGTGTTGATTTGCTCGTTGCTTCATTCGGTTCCAAGCATGTAGAAGGTAGGATATGAGAGATGGTGCGAGTTGGACATATACAACTTCATAAGGCGCCATCTTAGTTGAAGTGTGGTAAGAAGTGTTGTACTACCATTCAGTTAGGTTTAGCCACTTAGCCCATCAAGTCTTTTGTTGTGAGGCAAAACAACGAAGTAGGTCTCAAGCTTTTACCGACAATATTTGTTTATCCATTAGTTTGAGGTGGTATCCTAAACTCATTTTGCGTTGTGTCCTCAATGTTTAAACAGTTCTGTTAAGCGTTTCTAGTGAAAGTGGGATCATGATCTAAGACAATGGAGAAGGGCATTACCATGGAGGCGGAAAATTTGATCAATGTAATTTGTGCCACTATGGAAATGTTGAAAGGATGGGTCAATGAGAAGAAATGTGCATATTTGGAGAGGAAGTCAACTACATCTAGGATCATCAATTTCTCACTTGACTTAGGCCACCCTCAAAAATAGTCCATGGAGGCATCCATCAATACTACGAGTGGGAACTTCAAGTGGTTTTAGAGCTCCAACTAGGACAATCTCTCCTTTCTAACTCTCACATGCTTCACAATCTGCCACAAGAAGTTTCTTTTGACCCATGCATAGGTCTTCAAAAAACCTAGAATGCGCCGACGGAGGTTATGATTGTAATTTTTGCAATAGTTCCTCTTGAAGTTCAAATTTCGTAGTGAGTACAATTGGCCCTGATAGCACAAGCAACTACCATCTCAAGAGTATCCTTTCTTACTAGTAAGATCGACTGTGAGCTATTGAATAAGTTGTTGAACCAAAGGTGCATCTAGTTGCCGCTCTTGTTGGACTTCCTATAACTAACTAGGTTTTGGAAAGGATAAGGCACACAAGGTCTCATGTTCTTCAAATTTACATGAAAAGGCAATTGCCATCACATTTTCCTTTTCCTTTTTGTACAAATTTTATAGTCATATCCCAAGAGTTTTGTCACCCACTTTTTTGTTCCGCTGATGATACACACACTCCAAGAAATACTTTAGGCCATGATTGTCGGATGCGAAACATCGAATGAATAGATATGGTGGTTAGTGAGTGACCGCATGAAGAATGGTTGACATTTCCTTCTCATAAGTGGATTTGGTCAGATTCTTCTTCGCCAAGGCCTTGCTTGTAAATGCCAAAGGTTTTCCTTCTTGCACCAATACAAATCCAATTCCTATTCCTAATGCATCACTTTCATGATGAAAGGTTTCGAGATATCCGGCATTACGCAGGATGTGTAATGTCCCTTTTTCGGGACTCTTAGGAAATTATGCAATTCTTTTCACAAACCACAATTTTCAGATTATGAGTAATAAGTAGTGACTGACATAAATATATAGAGACCCTCAACTGCTGCCAGCAAGCATCCTTCTAGGGCAGCGACCCCTTTGGGGGTTTCAAACCCACTTTGTGCCCTAAAAAACCCTTGAATCAGCTATCTTTAATTTCTAAAATTATTATAAATTCCCAACAATCATTCCATGCAATAAAATATGAAATTGCAAGCTTGGAAGTGGACGATCTAATTTTTAGATAAAACCCTCATATTGCAGAAATTAATTAAATATTCCAGAACTGTAACTAAGTTCAAAGAGCTTGGAAAAATCGCAACACACTTCCAAAATTAATAAAACTTCCGATCTTAGCCTCCAAAAATATGAAGAACATGATTCTAATCTCAAATCCACGAAATTATTGCAAGAACACACTAAACTATTTCTCTATGTTGGTTGCCCCACTTGAAACAACTAATTTACATGCCAAAATATGACCATAGTTACGCGGGGGCGTGTACCTCCCATTTTGACACGTTTGGGATGTCCCGGATGTCTTGGGGACGCTGGGGAAACGATTCCCCACGTTTCCTACGCAACATACATTGCGGAAAACGCCCTAGGGACGGCTGGAGAGTGGAGGAAACGTCTCGGGGACGTGGGGGGGACGGCGGGGACATCTGGATGTCCCCAGGAACTTCCCGGGACGCGTCACCATCGTCCCACACGAATTTTTGCGTTTTTAAAATAAAAAAACATACTTTTTAGACTCAAAAACAATTTTTTTATTGCAAAACACTTATAGCATAAAAGTAACATTCCTAACCTAACCCTAACCCTAAAAGTGCTATTTTATGTTATAAATTTACATTATGGGCTCATTTCATATTCACACCAAGCAAGCAAGAGCAAGAGCAAGAGTGAGAACAAGAGCAAGAGCAAGAACAAGAGGGAGCAAGAGGTATTTATAATTTTATAATTTTATTTGCTTACAATACTTGTTAAAGTTTTTTTAATTTAGATTATATTTGCATTTGTTAGGGGCTTTGCATCTACATTCACAATGTAATCATGCATATAGTTTGTAGGATTTAAAAAATGCATATTGCATAGGGTTTGGTTGTACAAACTACAATGTAAATGGTTATGTTTTTTTTTTAATTACATTTTTATTTCTAGTTTAAAATTTATATTATATTTGCATTTTTTAGGGGTTGTTTTTTAGCATTTGCATCTACATTCATAATGCAATCATGCATATAGTTTGTGGGATTTAAAAAAATGCATCTTGCATAGGGTTTGGTTGTAAAATTTAAAATTTAAATGGTTACGTTTTTTTAATTACATTTTATTTCTAGTTTAAAATTTATATTATATTTTGCATTTTTTAGGGGTTGTTTTTAACATTTGCATCTACATTCACAATATAATCACGCATATAGTTTGTACGATTTAAAAAATGCATATTGGCTACGTTTTAAAAAAAAAATTCATTACATAATCAATCAATCATATAGTTATGGTTGTTTTTAATTCATTGCAACAATCATCACCATGAGTTCTTCTGAGTATGAGTATGAATCAGAGCATGAATCAGAGCAGGAGAGGGTTGAACGGGAAGTTGAGATAGGTGGCCGTGGAAGAGTTGGTGATGCCACAATGGGGGAGAGTGAAGAAGGGACACAAAATGTAGTGGCAACGGCAACTGGTAGTTCAGTTGGTAGTGCTACCAATTGCCCCTCTCAAATGTTGTCCAAATTTGCCATTGGACCATTTGATAAGAAGAAGCCATTGTAACAATTTGCCCAAATAATTGATAACCCCAAGTTTGGAGGGGGGAGCAAAGTATGAAAGTGCAACATATGTGCACTGACTTGGCATGGCAGTATCACTAGGACCAATGCACACTTGTTGCATCTTACCAGAAGGGGGGTTGGCACTTGTAAGGGCCTTTCACTAGAGCAGAGTGCTAAGATGGTGAGAATCCTCAATGGAAATACCACAGACAAAGTGCCAAAAGTTCGTGGTTCTGTGGCTAATACTCTATTGAGCGCTCATAGGACCAGCAAACATAGTAATACTGCGGCTGGTTTTAATTTTGGAGTGTCGAAGTGGAAAGCGAAGGAAGAGAAAGGCCGTGGGGCAGCCCCAAATTCATTGTTGACATGTTTGATTCAAAGGCAAGGGAAGAGGCGGATGATCTTATTGGGAGATTTTTCTATCTTTGCTTTAGGAATCCGTTTAATGCCACTTGCTCTCCTTATTACAAGGAGGCTATGGCTAAGGTTGCAAAAGCAAGTACAAGTTATGTGCCTTCTGGTGACACAAAATTCATGACAACAATCTTGGATAGAAACTATTCCAAGGTTAATCTATTGATGGAGGAGATGAAGGTGACATGGGTGTCACATAGATGTAGCATTATCATGGATGGGTGGACGGATATTAGACACCGTCCTCTCATCAATATCATTGTCTCTTACAAAGATGGACCGTACTTCTTGAGAGCAATTGATTGTTCTGGGAAGTGGAAAGATGTTGAGTTTCAGTATTAGATTTTGAAGGATGCCTTGAGTAGGTTGGACCTTCAAACGTTTGACAGTTGCCACAAATGCAACTTGTGTGCGGAAGCGTGACGAGCGAAGCTAGTGGAGCGGGAATATAGGCATATTTATTGGACTCCATGTTGTGTGCATGCCATGAACAATACACTTAAAGACAGGGGAGTTTTAGTGGGTTGACTAGATAGTGACTAAGGCCAGGGATGTGCGGAAGTTCATATGTAATCAACACACATCTTTGACACTTTTTCGAAGAAGGAATTTTTGACAAAGGGGTATTCCCTGGACGAAGCTTTGATGAATCAGATGGCAGGTAACTTTATTGCAGGAGAATCTAGCAAAAGAAAGCACGAAGGTGAAAGTAGCAGGAGGCTAGAGAAGCTTAAAGTATACAAGAAGTCTCAGATACTGGAGAAGGCCAATTCTACAGCTATCGTGCTAGTACCACTTTCAAACGAAGCTTCTCCTGTGTCAACTCATAGCACTTTGGCAGCCCCTGAACCCCAGGCAGATGTTGTTGTTCCTTCGTTGAATCCAGCGTCATTTGTATTTGCTCCTCAGCCACTCAGATCTTCACCTTCCCCTGCAGAGAAACTTAAAGCACAAATGAAGGAGTTTGAAAAAGCATTGTCTTTGGACAATTCAGAGGATGGCAGCCACAACACCGGCAAAATCGGATGCAAGAAAGTCCCGAGCATGAGAGGGTGGTACACTCGGTGATTTCTCATTCCTCGAGAAGAATTTTTCATCACGGTTGGCTTTGTATTTGCGGTGCAGCTAGAGAGAAGAGATTAACACGGAAGAGCATGACTTGCAGCTACTCCTGAGTTTGGGCGGAAAGGATAGAAGACCTAAAGTTGCCAAGGTAACTTCAAGGTTGATTATTGAAGAATCAGGGCAGAAGTTTGCCAAGGTGACAATTCCAACAGAGGGAAAGCAAAAGGGAGAACTCACGGCGGCAAATATCTTAGTAACCAAAGTGCCACTAGGTCAGACTACCACAGAAGGATTAAATTAAGATAAACTAATAAACACTTTATTCCTCAAACTGGATAAAGAGAAGGCAGAGAAAACCAAACTTCAAGAGCAAGTTTCTCAGTTGTGTGAAATCATTGCTAAGGTTGTTAAACCTTCCTCTCAGCCAGTTTTAGCACATGAGCAGGTGAGCAACCATTTGATTGAAGAGGTGGAGGATGCAGGTAATCAAGTCACGACTATCAATGAATGGAAAAGCCAAATCATTCACCAAGCTTCAAAACAACTCAAAGAGGTACCAACTAGTCTGGAAGTTATGAAAGATGCATTATCTCAGCTGAAGCAATTGATGACAGGCATAGTGGATGAGAATGTAGTGGTGAAGGTAACCTGGACATTTTGGTTAAAATAAATAAGTCATTGGAGGAGGTTTTGATTGCGGAGCAACTTGTGCCTGATGGACTGATTGAAAAGGGCAAACAACTTGAGTTTGCAGTTTCTTTCCGCATGGAGATTCTCAAGCTTATGCTGAAAAGAATGTAGTTGCTCGAGGATAGGATATTGTCATTGCTTAAGGGCAATATAGTTGCTTTCACCAAAGAGGAAGTAGTTGGGGGTGCTTATTCCTCTGAAAGAGCTATTCCAAACAAGGTGCTTGCTTCTCTTGAAGGGTTACTTCGATGATTTAGAGAGGATTGATGAAGCTGTTAAGACTTTCACGTTGAATTCAATCAACAAGATAACACTCAATCGAATATTAAAGAGTTCGGCCTAGTTTTAAAGAGGTGGAAACAAACATTGACATTCTATCCAAAGGATTGTTGCAGTTCAGGACCAAGAAAGAGGTTGTTGCTAAAACAGATGGGAAATTGCCGAATTACATGTTCAACAAGTATATTCAATATCAAAACAAGAAGAAAGCATAGTGTAACATTTGACAGATCTTCTTTCTTCTCTTCTTTCTCTTATTCCTTATGTTCCCGAATGAAATTGTAAGATTAAAGTTATTGGTTTAAAAGCCATTACTTTAAGTTATTTGGAAAAGTTCTCTAAGATAAGTGGTAGATGTGGACAACTTTGGCTTAACCTCCACATGCATGTCATTTATAGAGGAATTCTAGGAGAAAGATTGTCGGTGTTCCCTTTGATTTCCCGCATGTTCTAGTTCAGTTGTAGTTTCCATTTGTAATTTCCCTTCTATACACTATAAATAAAGGAAGAGCCTACGGGTTAAATCATCAAAATTTGTAATCAACATTCTTGTGTTCCAGACTTTGAGTGAAACACTTGACATCTTCTCGAAAGCTAAGGAATCGAGAGGAGGCAAATTTCCTGGAGAACTTTGTGTCAACGGTGCATTTGTTTCTTATTTCTTTTTAGATCTTTGTATAAAAACTTTGTTTATCTTAGATCTGGATCTCGAAACTTTCCTTTGCTTTGAATTCTTGATTTCAAGATCTATTTGTTTGGTCTATGTGCATGTGACCAACTCGTTAACTATTGGTTAGGTTGCACATCTTTCTTTTACTTTCGCATTCAATTATTTCCCTCTTACGCATGTATACGTTTCTTACAGATTTAACTACTTGCTGCGAAAATTGCCTAGCTATGGTGCATGAGCTTTGCAATTAAAGTAAAACCAACATATAGATATTAGAAAATATAATTGACAAAATCTTACACGGAGCCTCACCGGTATTTGAGGGAGATTTATCTCATGAGTGCCTAGGTTCTTAGCTGTGCAGAAAATCTAGTCAACAAGCCTTGTGCATTTTATCGAATTATTCATCAATTACCGGTATCGGGTATTTGTCCTTGTTTGTTAAGTTGTGTAATTCTTGAAATTCCACACATATTTGCCATGATACATCTTTGTTGTGAATGAGAGGCATTGGAGAGAAATATGGATTCACACTTGGCCGAATGATCCTAATTCCTTGGCCATTTTTTCAATTGTGGTTTTTTGCATGTGCAGGTAAGTAATATGACCAAGTTTTTGGTGGTTGACTTCAGGAACTAGTTGTATGGCATGGTCATGGGAGTGTTGTGTTGGTAATCTGTGAGGTTTTAACACTTACTAGTGCTTATGAAGGAGTTTTAATTTTGCGGGTGTTGCGAATGTCCATATTTGTGTTATGTAACTGAAAACAATTGAGCCTCCACACTAAAGGAACCCTTTTTGACCAATTTATGTAGTGAGAACTAATAACCTTACTAGGGCTTGTTGTTATTCTTGTTAAGGTGTATTATTGTTACGTGCTAACCATGAATTGCATCCATATTTCGAAAAAATCCTTTAGGATAAGTCTTAAGGATTAATATCACTTTGGGCATCCAAGATGATGTCACAACCACCTAATGAAGGGCAAACATGTTCGATTTGAGCTTATAATTACTTATTGAAACATCCACATTCGACATTTTCCCTCACAAGACATGTGCCTCCATTAGCTATGGTTTGAATACGTAGACAAAACGAGTTTGCCTCAAATTTTGTCAAAGTGCCTATGAAGTCCTCAGTATTCATAGGACCAAATTAGGTGAGTAGGTGTTTACTAAACTCCACCAATGTGAGAATAATGTATGTTTTTCCCATCTATTGGCAGCTTTGAATGGCTTCATGTTCCAAGTTGAATGAAACTATAGGAGGCTTTTGATCCATGGGGGTCCATGGTGATCCATACAACAATCTAGGAAGCAATTCTAGTGGGGCAATTTCCGGAGTCACAACTTCGCACCGTAGCTCTGGTTGACTCATAGTTCAAAATGCGTTGGAAAGCTTGGAGCACGCGTAGAATATAGTGAAAGGGTGCTACTTGCATGCAAACAAAGAAAAAGAGTGGAACTTTGTTCGACAAAGTTTGACCCCGAAATTTGCTTCTAAAGGCCTTAAAATGCAAAGTTCGTAGTAATTTCACGAAATATTTGCATATGTAATTTCATGGAAGGTGAACCACCTCGTCGCCTTCAAGAGTGGTGACCTTCCGCATTCTTCTAGATGTCTGTTCATATTTCTATAATTAGGTATATAAATATATGTAGCACCGAAAGGAAAGGACACACAACTCCTTGCAGAGATAACTATTGTAATCTCAGTCTTATGAACAATATACATCTCTTTTTAGAGATAGATTTACTATTTACATCTGGCACAATTGTTATTTTCTTTAATCCCAAAATCCCCGAGTTTTTGGATTAGTGGTATCTAGCGAAGTGTCTTGAGAGTGTATGATTCCCAAAACGAGGTTAGGCTATAAGAAGCTTGGGTGGTCCACACAAGATCCTTTAAAATATTTGACTGCTCGTTGCAGCAACCTCAAATGGTAAAAACGAGGCAAATGATCCTCTCAAGCGAATAGTGAATGAAGCTCTCATAGAAAAAATGGAGCAGATGTTACAACAATTAACCCATATCCTTAAATAACTATAAATGGGAAATCATGTCTCCTCTTACTTGGTGAGCCAACCCTTAGTGCTCCGACACCCTTGAGGTTCAATTAAATTTTCATATTCCTAATTTTGAGGGTAAAACAAATTCGATCATGATAGAAAACTGGTTGGACCAATTATCCTCCTCACTATTCTATCGATCAATTCACCGATAAAGAGAAGATAACATTTGCTCGTTTGAAATCATCACTTTCTATCAAAAATTGTTGGGGGGTGTATAAGAATGGATTGAATAAGGACGAAATGGGCATTGAAGAGGAACCCACATGGGATGATTTTCTGGATGTCATAAAGGATGAACATTAGTAGCTTTTTCCTTTTTAGAGATGGCATTGATGGGGTACTTGTGTCTCTATGTGGTTCTTGAAATAGGAGTCTCCCTTTTAAGGTCCTGTGTTGTACCTTCCTCTACACTCTTAGCACTATCGAACACATAATGTTCCTTTGTGTTGTCAACACTATTAGAGACGTCATATTCTCAAAGACTATTAGTGCTACTAGAAATAGTCCTACATTTGACCTTTCCTTTGGCTTGGTTTTATATAATATCTTGTGCACTTTGTGAGGTCCCTTTTCGTGTAGACTCCTTCCAACTTGTCATTCAAATTTTGTAAGTAATTCTCGTAGAACTCCCTTCGACCCAAACTAGTCGAACATTTTGAGTCCACATTTTCTAATGTAGCCAAACTGTAACACACACTCAATATACTACAAATATCTTGAACTCAAAGAAAATAAATCTTCTTCTTCGTTATTCAATCATGAATTACAATGCTTCATAAATAAGAAAACAACTCCCAACTTGAGTTGCAAGCAAACTCTAACTATCTTTGACTAAATCTACTCTAGGTGGTGAAATTTAGTATTATTAGCGAGTTCTTAGAATCTGCTTTATTCTTCGTAAGTTCGTTTGTTTATTCGTGCAGGCGAGGTGCCACGCATCTTCTACATGCCTAAATTAGAGGAATTGCCAACTTTCTAACCTACTATGCATTCAAGAGACTAAAATTAACTAATGCCCTAAAATAGGAAAAAACCGAACTACAACTTAAATCCTAATTTTCGGCCCCCAGATGGCGGATTTCTGGCCTGAAAACGACTCCAACCAGTAGGGCGGTTTGATGGTGAGTCGTCTCATAAAAAGAGTGGTTTAAAAAAACGGACTCAAATAGACACCCGGATCAAAAGATATGACCATTTCAAGTTTTTGCTAAAAATAGTGCATCATTCTCCCTGCTTGAAAAAAATGCAGCTCTTACAAGTTGTCTTCTTCAAATTTTTGCCATTTATCTTTATCCAGACTTCTTAATCTCCCACTTTGTGACCCATGTGTTGTCCTCTTGTTCCAATCCTTTCCAATGTACCAAATATTTGTTGTATTGTCCATGTCGCATGTTCACTTGTTTTCTTGTCTAAAATCTGATCCACTTCTTTCTTTTCACCGGAACCCGCCTGCTCCAATCTACTACTTGAATAACATCTCGTTGAAAAGAATATAAGTTTAAAACATTAAACATTGGAGAAATATCAAAATTTCTTGAAAAATTCTACCTCATAAGCATTATCATTTATCTTTTTCATGATTTTATAGGGACCAATCTTCTTGTACTTCAGCTTGTTATAGGTTCCTTTTGGAAACCTTTCCTTCCGAAGGTATACCATAACCAACTCACCCATTGTAAACACCTTTCTCCTTCTGTGCACATCTGCTTTATTTCCTTATACTTATCATTACTATTTTGCAGCTTCTTCCGCACTTCTTCCCCCGCAATTGTTTTATATGTTTGGCAAATGCTTCGCATCATCACCGCGCTGCCATCAATTGGTAGTTATACCAAATCTAACACCCTGTTTGGATTACTCCCATACACAATATAAAATGGAGACTTTCCTGTGGATCTATTTACTGAGCTATTATAAGCAAACTCAGCTTGTGGTAATGCTAAGTCCCATTGTTTTGGCTTTTCCCCAACTATGCACCTTAACAGGTTTCCCAAACTCCTATTTACCACCTCTGTTTGCCCATCAATCTGAGGATGATAGGCATTGCTGAATTGTAGTTTAGTTCCCAACTTCTTCCATAAAGTCCTCCAGAAATGACTTAAGAACCTTGTGTCCCTATCTGAAGTAATGGTTTTTGGAACACCATGCAACCTAACAACTTCTCTAAAAAACAAATCTGCTACTCTTGTTGCATCACTAGTTTTCTTATAGGCAATAAAATGAACCATCTTAGAGAACTTATCAACCACAAAAATTGAGTCATTACCTCGTGTCTTTGGTAATCCCAAAACAAAATCCATTCTCAAATTTGTTCACGGTCCTTTGGGAGCAGCAATGGCATATACTGACCCCGTATTCTATGCATGGCCTTTCGAGACTTAGTGGTGTCTCCACAGTTTCACCCGAAATGCGAGACTAACCCATGTAAAAAATTTTGTACTTTTAAAATAATGGGTCGTTTTGTGTTTTCATTGCCAGAAAATGCTTGTATTGCGTCAAGATATTCCCAGAGAGTCATATGAGCCAATTTTGACAAATACCCAGATGTTGAAACTCGTTTTATCCCTTCGCCAAGTTTTGTCTGTGGGAAATTTTTATTTAATTATTTTAAGCCCGTTTGAGGTAAATTGTGCTCTGGTTTAACCTTGTTGAGGTTTTGCATGTCAATATTCACATATACCAGTAGGGTTTTCACTAGGAATGGATCCTGGGCTTTGTTTGTGACTTCTGGCAACATTTTTCGTTTTTATTATTTTTGCGTGTTTTTCTCTGTGAAATTCCCCTAGGTCAATTCCTTCGCCAATACAATCTGTTTTCTTTCCTGGAGTATCTGGAGATCATCTACGGCTGCCATGTCAGAAGGAATCAGCCTCAGGAAGTCAACTTCTCTTTAAAAAGATGAAGTCGTGCACAAAAAAGCCTCTTCCGGGCAAGTCGCATTTTTGGGAATGGATGGATTTAAGTTGCAGTGGGATTTTTGGTCGCAGCAGGCAGGTGGGATTTTTGTACCTGCCTTGTAGGGTACTTTTTCCCATGAAGACAATCACTTAAGCTGTGATGGGAAAATTAGAGGCGCGGCGGGCGGGAATTTCTTACTTGCCTTGCGGGTAAAAATTCCCATTATAAAATAGAGAAAAATCACTTAAAGCACCGATAAGAATTTTCCTTTTGCTGTGAGTAACTTTTCCCATCGAACATGATTATTCACCCAAACAAGTCGCACTTTTTCAAAGGGGGCTAATTTTTAATGCAAGCTGCACTTTTTGAAAAGTCACTTAAGGCTGCAGTGGGAAAAATAGAAGTGATAGAGAGGCGAGAATTTATTACCTGCCTTGTAGGGTAAAAATTCCCATGATGAAAGGTAAATCACTTAAGTGGAAGAAGAGATTTTTAGAGTTGCGGTGCAGGGTGAAAATTCCCACCAGAAGTTGACTTTTTAAATTTAGAATTCACCCATGTCAAAAAGTGCGACCCATTTGGTGATTAAACAATGATATTAATGGTATTTATTAATAGCTGCTTTGCCTAATTTTGGCGCCCAGGATGAATAGAAAGTCAATGCATGAGGATAAGCCAAAGTGAACTGAAGGTAGCATGCTAAAAATAAATAAATAAAATTTATTCAATGACAAATTAGCAAAAGATGCAAAAATAGGCGCCCAATTTGGGTGAATAAACATCATTGTTTATTAATTAATTGCCAGAACAGGGTGGACAATTATTAGAAATAGAATGTTGAGGGTTAGATAGCGGGGGCTGCCATAATGAAGATGTAATTAATTTTTTTGCAAAGGATTGCAGCCCGGATAGTTTTGGCGCCCAAGGAAGGAGGATTTTTGCATCAAAAAGTGTTTTCATTGCCGAGAAAGTTTCAAAGTTTGGCGCTTGGGGTTGGAGGAGCTTGATTTTAGCCTTGTTAATTATCGTATGTTGGTATAAGTGTCAGGTGAAGTTGAAAATATTTATGCTTGCTTTGTAGGCAAACAAAACCTCAAATTTTAGGGCAGCAAACTTCATATGCAGATTTTTGGTGACAAATCAAGTATTCATGCTCTGACTCCATCTTTATCCAATTAATTGCAGGTAGTCATCACATGTGCTCATATTAGTGAAAAGAAGTTCAAATCAATGTCGGATACATTGAATGTCCTCCGAATGTGAAGAAATTGCTAGATCTGCACCAATTGCAAAGAATTCCGACATAATTAAAAGAAAAAGAGTTGCTTAGACAAAGATTGCTCCATCCATGGCAAAGCGGGAAGAAAATGATCAACACAGTCATGCATAGCTTCTAGATTTCTGAAGTCAATAGGCTCGAGATCCGTGGCCCGGATCCGCACCTAGATCCAGATCTCATAATTGCAAAGTCTTCTGACAAAAATTCATCCTCTTGTTTCTAATGCAGCCCGTGTAGAAGTCAGTGCATGAAAAATTCCTTCCAGGATCTTGTCCATGTGCTCCCAATCTTCTAGTTGAAGCCTTCGTTGAATTTGCATTCACCCGAGTGCTTTCCAGAATTTTTAATTGTTCATATGCAATTAAAAATAAAAATGATGAGTTATTTATGGCAAATATTGCACTGATGCATGTACTGGAGAAGAACTACAAAAGCTTCAAGGATAAGAGGGAAGACATGTCAGCGGTAACACCCGTAAGCAAAATCACAGTCAGCTGCTTCCAGATCCAGTTTGGTGAGAATCAAAGGCAAAAGAAATTGCATGCAAAATATGAAAAAGAGCAAGACTGCAGCTTTCCTCTTTCTTCTTCTTTCTCTTATTTTCTTCGACAAAGTAATTGAGTGATCAATTAAATTATAAAACTTAAGTGATTGGTTTAAAAACCATTACTTGAAGAAGTCAATTACTTGGAAATAGGTGGCATACATGCAAAATAGAAGGTTCTATCTTCAGTTGCAAATCATGCATGTCATGCAAAGAGGAATTTCAAGAGGGAGATTGCTAGTTGTTTCTGTCTGACAACTTCCACATGTGTTAGTTCACTAAAAACTTCCTAGTTGTAATTTCCCCTTTACATGCTATAAGTAGAGGAAGAACCTTCGGTTAAATGATCAGAATTTGTAAGCAACATTCTTGTGTTCCAGACTTTGTGCTGAAACCCCTGATAGCTATTTGAAGCAGAGGAATAGAAAGGAGCATATTTCCGGAGAACTTTGTGTCAACGGTGCATTTTGTTTCTAACTTTCTGTCTTAGATCTATTCATAAACTTTGCGTTATTCTAGATCTAGATCTGAAAGTTCCTTTTGCTTATAATTCTATATGTTAATATCTATTTGTTCTATCTATGTGCATGTAATCAACTCTGTAATCTATTGATTGGGTTGCACATCTTCCCTCTTTCTTTCTTGTGTTTTTATTATTTCCTTCTTCATTAGATATTTCTTTTCTTTATGACTACTTGCTGTAAAACTATCTGAACTATGGTTTATGAGCTGCGCATGGCTAAAGTAACACCCACAAATAGATACTAGCATATTTAATCGACAAATCTTACACGGGAGCCTCACCGGTAAATGAGGGAGATTTATCTCATGATCGCTTAGGTTTTCAGCTACGCAGAAAATTCTACACCTCTCCACATATCTTACCACATCTCTTTTCATCTTTGGCCAATAGTATTTCTCTTCTACCAAAGCTATAGTCTTATCCTTACTAAAGTGCCCAGCCAATCCTCCACTATGCAACTCTTTCACTATATTATCTCTCATAGACCCAATGAAATACATAGTTGTCGTCCCTTAAATAGATAACCATCCTGCAAAAGGTACTCATCCTAGACATCACTGCATCACTTGACAATGGTCTACTTAACCTTTCAACAATATCCTTGAAATCAGAATTAGAAAAATACAAATCCTTTATTGCTTCAAAACCAACCACCTCATTCTCCATAGTTGTAAATAGAGTCACACGCCTACTCAATGCATCCGCAACTTGGTTCTGTTTTCCTGATTTATGCTTTAGAGAAAAGTATAACCTTGCAAAAATGATACCCACTTTGCATGCCTACTGTTCAACTTCTTTTGTGTATTCAGATACTTTAGGGCTATGTGGTCTATAAATAATACAAACTTCGTAGACACTAAGTAATGCCTCGGTGCTTGTCAATTGCGTAAAATTCCACATCATAAGTAGAGTCGTTCTTCCTTACCTCATTCAATTTCTCATTAAAGAAAGCTATTGGCTTCCCGCCTTGACTTAGGACAACACCAGTCCCATATGTGAGCCGTCACAATCAACCTCAATATAGCCGGATAATGTAGCCAAACTGTAACACACTCAATTGCTGCAAATATCTTGAACTCAAAAAAAAAAAAAAATTTCTTCGTTATTCAATCATGAATTACAATGCTTCATAAATAAGAAAATAACTCCCAACTCGAGTTGCAAACAAACTCTAACTATCTTTGACTAAATCTACTCTAGGTGGCGAAATTTACTATTTTTAGCAGTTTACTAGAACTTGCTATTCTTAGTAAGTTTGCATGCTTATTCGTACGGGCACAAAAATTGCCACACATCTTCTACATGCCTAAATTAGAGGAATTGCCAACTTTCTAACCTACTATGCATTCAAGAGACTAAATTAACTAATACCCTAAAATAGGAAAAAATCGAACTACAACTTAAATCTTAATTTTTGGCCCCTAGATGGTGGATTTCGGGCCCGAAAATGTGCCGAAAATGGCTCAAACCGGCAAAGCGGTTTGACGGTGGTTTGTCTCGTTGAAAAAGTAGTTTAAAAAATCGGATTCAAACAGAGACCCATATGAAAAGATATGACCATTTCAAGTTTTTGCTAAAAATAGTGCATCACTTTCTTCCTCCGAAAGAGGATAGGAAAATCTCCACCCACCCCTTACCACGAGTGGTGTAGGGTCCTCTAGTTTTAGGTAAACCCTTGGTTTTTGCACCATTTTTGGCTATTACTTTTTATGCTTTGCCCTTATTTGGTGTTTTTTAAAAATTGTTTGTCGGGCATAGCCACTACCTTTTCTCATGTCAATGCCCTCTGGATTCTCGCCTTTCTTTTGTCTTTGTTTATAGTCAATTGTGTGAATTATTTCTTGTATGCGTTGGTCATCTTCTTCATGAACACTTTGTATTGTAATATATTTTGTCGTTTTGGTTTAGGGTTATGTTTGGGACATAGATTGTAGAAGATAATGGGGTGTGTCATCATGCTTCTCTTTGAGTTAACTTTCATGCACATGAATGGTGGTACTATGGAATCATTATCCAAAGACATGGTTTTGTCACCACCCTTGAGAAATTCAATGTATGTTTGATGAGAGAGATTTGACAGGATGGATCTACATATGTGTTGGCTAGATTTTTGCATAGCTGAAAACTTAGGCAGTCATGAGATAAATCTCCCTCATTTACTGGTGAGGCTCCCGTGTAAGATTTGTCAATTAAATATGCTAGTATCTATTTGGGGGTATTACTTTAACCATGCAGCTCATGAACCATAGCTGTATAGTTTTGCAACAAGTAAGCAACTGTTAAAGAAAAGAAATATCTAATGAAGAAGGAAATAATAAAAACACAAGAAAGAAAGAGGGAAGATGTGCAACCCAATCAATAGATTACAGAGTTGATTGCATGCACATAGATAGAACAGATAGATATTAACATACAAAATTATAAGCAAAGGGAACTTTCAGATCTAGATCTAGAATAACGCAAAGTTTATGAATAGATCTAAGGCATGTAAAGTCGAAAACAAAAGGCGCCGTTGACACAAAGTTCTCCGGAAATATGCTCCTTTCTATTCCTCTGCTTCAAATAGCTATCAGGGGTTTCAACACAAAGTCTGGAACACAAGAATGTTGCTTACAAATTCTGATCTTTTACCCGTAGGTTCTTCCTCTACTTATAGCATGTAGAGGGGAAATTACAAATAGGAAGCTTTTAGTGAACTGACACATGTGGAAGTTGTAAAGGAAACAACTGACAATCTCCCTCTTGGAATTCCTCTTTGCATGACATGCATGATTTGCAACTGAAGATAGAACCTTCTATTTTGCATGTCTGCCACCTATTTCCAAGTAGTTGACTTCTTCAAGTAATGGCTTTTAAACCAATCACTTAAGTTTTATAATTTAATTGATCGCTCAATTACTTTGTCAAAGAAAATAAGAGAAAGAAGAAGAAAGAGGAAAGCTGCAGTCTTGCTCTTTTTCATATTTTGCATGTAGTTTCTTTTGCCTTTGATTCTCACCAAACTGGATCTGGAAGCAACTGACTGTGATTTGCTTGAGGGTATTGCTTCTGACATGTCTTCCCTCTTATCCTTGAAGCTTTTGTAGTTCTTTTCAGATCATGCAAAGTAAATTTGATGAAGGCTTCAACTTTGGATGATTGGGAGCACATGCACAAAATCCTGGAAGGAACCTCCCATGTGTTGACTTCTACACGGGCCGTGTTGGAAACAAGAGGATGACCTTTTTAACGAAGCTCAGCGATTATGAGATTTGGATCTGGGTCCGGATCTGGGCCTATTGACTTCAAAGAAATCTGGAAGCTATGCATGACTCTGCTTGATCCTTTTCTTTCATCATGTTTTGTCATGGCGGAACAATCTTTGTCAAGCAATTCTTTTTCTTTTTTATTCTGCTGGAATTCTTTGCAATTGGTGCGAGATCGACAATTTCTTCGATTCGAAGGGCATAATTAATGTACCGACATTGATTTGCACTTAATTTCACTTATATGAGCACTTGTAATGAAAACTGCAATTAATTCGCACAAAGATGGATTCGAGCATGAACACTTGTTTTTATCACAAAAATCTGCATATTAAGCCCATTGCCCTAAAATTTGAGGCTTTGCTTACATGCATAACAAGCATAGATATTTTCAACTTCACTTGGGCACATGTACCAATATGCAGATAATTACACTCACATAAAACAAACTCCTCCAATCCTAGGCGCCAAATTTTGAAGCTTCCTAATAGTGGAAAATAAACTTCAATGCAAAAATCCTCCTTCCTTGGGTGCCAAAACTGTCCGGGCTGCAATCCTTTGCAAATAGAATTAATTACACCTTCACTTATGGCAGCCCATACTTATATAACCTTCATCATTCTATAATTAATAATTGCCTCTCCTATTCCTGGCAATTAATTAATTAATAAACATGCTTTTCTTTCCAATTTGGGCACCTATTTTGTGCATGCTCATGGCTGCCATTAAATGAATTAATTTTATTTATTTTTAGCCCTTTACTTTCAATCTTCCCCGACTTCACACTATGCATTGACTCCATGCGCCAAAAATAGGAATTAATTCCATCAATAAATACTTTTAAAAAGTATTATTTCTCCTCTAGGTGGGTCGCACTTTTTTGCATGATAGAGGGCTGCATTAAATAAATTAAATTTATTTAATTTTAGCATTCTATTTCCAATTTCCTTTATCCTCTCATCCTGCGTTGACTTTTCCTCATGTTGGCGCGAAAATTAGGAATAGAAACAATTAATAAATGCAATTAAAGTTATCCTTCTATTCCAAAAGGGGTCACACTTTTTGACATCGCTGATTTCTATTTTTAAAAGTCAATTTTTAATGGGATTATTCACTTTGCACCGTAGCTCCAAAAATCCCATGATCCACTTAAGCTGTTTGACTTTCATAATGAGATTTTTACTTTCCAAGGAAGGTAAAAATTCCCATCAATGCCTTAAGTGATTTTCTTCCATTTTATAATGGGAATTTTCACCCTAAGGCGGTAAGAAATTCCCTTTGCTCTTTGCCTCTAATTTTCCCATCATGACGTAAGTGACTTTGCTTCCATGGGAAAAAGTACTCTCTGTGGAGGTACAAAATTCCCAGCCGCCACTTTCTGCTACCAAAAATCCCATTGCGGAATGAAATCCATCCATACCCAAAAATGTGACTTGCCTGTGAGAGGCTTTTTGTGCATGACTTCGTCTTTTTAGAGAGAATCAGACTTCCTGTGGCAAATTCCTTCTGGCATGATGTCCGTAGATGATCTCCAGATACTCTAGGCAAGAAAATAGACTGAACTGGCAAAGGAATTGACCTAGGGGAATTTCACAGAGAAAAACACAAAAACGAAAAACATTGCCAGAAGTCATAGACAAAGCTTAGGATTCATTCTGGTGGAAACCCTACTGGTATATGGGAATATTGACATGTAAAACCTCAACAGGGTTAAACCGGAGCACAATTTACCTCAAACGGGGCTTAAAATAATTAAATAAAAATTTCCCGCAGGCAAACCCCAGCGACAGAATATAACGAGTTTGGGCATCTAGGTATTTGTCGAAATTGGCTTATATGACTCTTTGGGAATATCTTGACGCAATATAGACATTTTCTGGCAATAAAAACACAAAACGACCCATTATTTTAAAAGTACAATTTTTTTAACATGGGGTAGTCTCAGATTTCAGGGTGAAATCTGGGGACACCAATATGCATTTTAGGGAGCTGGCCCAACTCAAGCAAGAAGGAACTCTAGATAAGTCTATTTTTGATTTTCAAAGGATTACTTGTATTGTTTGTTGAAGGATTAGGAGAGTCACTAAAAGGCCTAGTCAAAGCCTTTAACTCTTCCTCTCTGCAAGGTGCCATTAAAAAATCATTGGACTTGAAAGTTCAGCTCCAAAAAGGAAGAAATTTGCAGTTTGGACAACAACAAACAACACCTTTGGGGCAGCAAAAGAACTCAATTGAGCAGCCAATAATAGCTCAACATGATAAGCAAGGGGCAACAGTTAGTGGACAACAAGGAAAGGCAAAGGAATGGGAAAGAAACATCCAAGAAATAGAGGCAAGGAATGAGTTAAGAAGAAAGAAATTGTGCTTCCATTTTAAGGACCCATGGACACCCAATCATCGTTGCCACTACATTGAGGTAGTTTCAGATGATGAAGAAGATGAAGATAATGCTGATCCAAAGAAGAATGAAGACCAAGCAAAGGAAGGAGAAGTGGTTATCACAGGTGCCACACTTGCTACATTAGTTGTACCACCTAGTTTTCTATGCTTTCCGAGTTAGAGGAGATCTTCATGGGCAAAAGATCACCATATTGATCGATAGTGGAGCTACACACAATTTCATTGATGAAGATTTGGTTGCCAAGATGGGATTGCAAGAAGAAGATTTCCAAGGATTGATGTAATTGTGGCGGATGGATATTCAATCGGACACACAAAGAAGGTTCGACAACTCAAGTTCACCATAAGAGATCATGAGGTAAGAGATGATTTTTATGTTGTTAGTATTGGTGGATTGGATTTAGTACTTGGAGTACAATGACTACAATCTTTGGGTGAGTTCATCTAAAATTATCAGACTATGGAGTTGAAGTTCAAAGTGCAAGACAGAGAAATTGTTTTGCAAAGTATGAGGAATGGTATTCCTCAAATTGTGGCAGCCAAGAGCATGGAAAGTTCTTTCTAAGGAGGACAGATTGCATAGGATGAGGATGGTGAAGAAAGAGGTATGTCATCTTGTTTATTGCAGCAGTTATATCATGAGGGAATTCAGCCCGTTGTAAATCGTGATGAGATCAAAAGGTATGAAATGAGTGAGATAATGTCATATTTATTGCTGCATATTTAGATTTATTTTCCTCTTGAGAAAAATGACGAGTTAGAGGATGAAATATGCAATATAAAGTATGTGATACATTTGATGCAAATTTGTGTATATGATCATCATGAGAGCGGTATATGGAGGCAAGATCTATCTCATTTGACAGGTACAAGAGCCCGAATTTTGGAGCACTACAACATGTTTTGTCTCTTGCGCATGGCACTTGGACAAACGAGTTTGGAATTACTTGAGGGAATGCGGTGGGAAGGGACTGAAATGTCCCACTTCCTAAAACAATTTGTCGAAGACCCTTAGCCCAATTATGTTTCCCGACGGCTAAGGGGTGATAAAAAGAGAAACTATAGTCTTAATAAATTATTATAAAGTGCATAAAAAGAAACTTTATAAAAAGCACTTATATTAATTTATTAATGACTTAAATAAAAGAGAAAAGATAAAGTGAAATTAGAAAAAGAAAAAAGGAAAATGTCACTTTATGTTTTTATTTCCCCTAGGGGAAAAATGCAACCCATGTTGGGGATAATACAAGGCCAAAAAAGAATTAAATGCGGAGAAAAGTATGTGATTGGTGCTTGTGGGTGGCTACTAAGCCAAGTTTTCCTATAAAAGCAAGTCGACTTGGCTTGGAGAGATATCTCTTTTATTTTATACAAATTCTGATTTTTTTTGAGCTTGAGAGCTTTGCAAAATAATTTCTAAGGACGAAAACCCTTAGAGATTATCTCTTGAGGACGAAAACCCTCTAGAGATCTAGAAGGAAATGAAACTCTTCTTCTATGTTGTGAGGATTCTCCATTCAGGGGTTTCCATTGAGGATTAAACAAGTTATTTGTGTTTTCCAGCAGTGTTGAGAGCTGAAAGTTGCATATCTGAACAAGGGTTTGAAGGAGAAGCATTGTTGCTGAGACTTCTCTTCATTTCTAGCTTACCCTAGGTGGAGCGACCCATCTAAGAAATTGTTTTAGGGGTGTTCTGAACCTGTTTTGGAGCTGATCTAAGTTGTTCATAATTCTGATTTTTAGAAATCAAATCAGCCAACTTGCATGATTTTTGGGTCAAAGAACTGGTGTTTTCAGCTGTGTTTGAAGAAGCAGTCTGCAGATTTTTATAAAATAAATCAGCCTTCAATTGGATCTCAAATTGGTATTTTTCTTGTGTACTTGCATTATAAAAATCAGCTGTTCCATTTTGATGATAAAAAGTATTGTTTTCTTTCAGTTTTGAGTGGTTTATATCTCCTATTCAAGTTGCCATTTCTGAATTAAAAATCATTGCATTTAAAATATCTAGTATATCTTCTATAATCTATCTTTGGGAGTGGGATTTTCCACAAATCCATTTAGGGTTGAAATATCTCCATTTGGGGACATTACACAATAACAACATGCAAAGAATAGTTATTGCATCACAATACCATGGTTGAGAAAAGCCTCCAAACAAGAGTGACATGTACTCATAGAAGATTAGTGTTGATACGATTTGCAGATTCGGGGAGGACTTGATGCAAGTTCCTCCTTCCTCGACATGTCTCCTCCTATTTATAACACAAATGTCTTATGGTTGCTGGTTGTCACAACTATCAACACCCATACATAACCAACAAGAATCTTTACAAAATGGAATATGTAATTACATTCATAACCATAACAATATTAATATGCCAAGCTACAAGGAAGTGGGGTACAATTAATTATTTGAACATTAAATTTTACAAGGCTAGTTTGTTTACCTCTTCGTGAACTCTTTGTGTCATTGTAATATATTTCGTCATTGTGTTTCGGGTTTTGTTTGATACATAGATCGTAAAAGACAAATAGTGCCTTGTCATGGTTCTCTTTGAATTGACTTTAACTTGACCCGACTTTCTCTAAGGCAATGGCACCAAAATGTGGTATGGTGAATTTCTAGCGAGATACTAAACTATCACCAACAATATGCAAAGAATATTAATTGCATAACAATACCATGGCGAAAGCAAAACATCCAAGCAATAACAACATGCCTTTATAAAAGATAAGTCTCGATCAATTTGCAAAGTACAAGGACATGATGCAAGTTCCCCTTCCCCAATGTGTATCCTTCTATTTGTAAGACAAATGTGTTGTGGTTTGCTTGTTGACACAACCGTTGACACTTGAACATAACCAACAAGAGTCATTACAAACTAGAATATTTAATTACACTTTCTAAACATAACAATATTAATATGCCAAACTACAAGGAGATGGAGTGATTATTCATGTTTTAGATTAGAGGGTTATAACTAATTATTTCAACATTAAATTTTACAAAGGCTAGTTTGTTTACGCTAATTTTTTTCCATCTTCTATGGTGGGACTCAATAAATGTATTTATACAAGAGCTATCGCTATAAGGATCTTTAGTCCACAATCGTAACAAATCTTCTATCATGATGGTGGATCACGTGGTGTGATCCAAATTATTGATTTGAATAATTATAATTACAACCGCATAACCATACAAAACAATTATAAAAGGGAAGTCTTATTCATTTATTCCCACACCCCCTCTTAAGACTTACCCTACATAACTCAAAAACAAACAATCTAACAAAACGAGAACTACGCATCTTCAAACACTTTCACTTTGAAAGCAATGCTATGATAAGGTAGGGCTTCATCAAGTGTTCGCTTCGTAACCTTCGTAAAGGTGTAGTTCCCGAGCTGAATTCCCGAGTTCCCGGATTCCACCTCCCGAACTCCCGAATCACGATCTCCCGAATTATTGGACAACCATCCATACTTGAGCCATCCACAAGCTCCATCAAGTTGTCTCATGACCCTCGTGAGGGTATAATTCCCAAGATCCATAGTCTCCCAAACTATCGAGCAACCATCCATCCGAGCTTCATCTACCCCCGTATCCTTTCTTGCCTTCAAAGTTTAGAGCATCTTTATAGCACGTATTTGTCACTTTGTCCTCACTACCTTACTCATCCGGTGGGTCTTGAACCATGGCTATATTGGTTGTATTTGATATGACTTTACCCTTGAGCACATCATTGGCTCAAACACGACAATCCCATCTTTATGTGACCTCTTTTCTTACAATAATGACATTCAATCTCCGACTTATCTGATCTTCTATGATATTTTCTGGTTCTAGAATAGAATGCACTTTCTTGCTGGGAATGACCTTCTGCATCCTCTGTAGTTCGTTTTTCCTCAGCTAGAAGAGTTCTTTATCATATCATCCAAATGATTGAGATTGAATTTGACCGAGGGTAAAAACTACATTGCTATATTTTGAAGACAAACTATTTAATAAGATAGCTTTGGCATCTTCGTCCTCAATCGCAGCTTTCACTTCTGCTAGTTGTCTGATCAAGGACCTTAGATTATTGATGTGGCTTGACATAGAGACTTCGTCATCCATTTTGAACCTATATAACTGAAGTTTCAGGGAAAATTTGGCATTGACTGCTTTCGCTCCAAATAATTTATTTAGAGTATCCCAAATTTCCTTCGATGATTTGTCTAGGTCTACATGATGAAGTTCAGAGTCAGAGAGAGCAAGGCCAATAATAGCTTTCGCTCTATCATCTCTGCTTTGCCATTCTAACAATTTCGATGCATCGGTAGGTGTTGTCTCTTTCCCGTTTACAATGCCCCACAAATTTTTATTCATAAGTTGCATTTGTATTTTCACTCTCCATGTATGAAAATTTAGACCAAAATATTTTTCTATGGGCATTTCCATTTTAATAAAATAGAATAAATACAATTGCGTATTTTGGCAATGAATAAATAAAATAAAATAAAATACCAGTTGCATAATTCCGTGCCCTAGCGCAGGTAGTCTTTTTGCTTCTGCGTCTTTCCAGCCTTATGTCTGTGAAAAATGTTTGTGCCCTAGCAATTCGTGACTGTAATAATGCACCATATTAGCGCAAATCGCGACTGTAAAAATGTCTAAAATCACGATTTTTCGTGGCTATTAAAATCTGACTATTTGTGCTCGAAAATGCTGTTATTTTCCTGAAAAACGTGCCATTCGTGATTGTATTTTTGTGCTTGAAAATACTGTTAATTTCCTGAAAAATGTGCCATTCATGACTGCATTCGCGATCAGTATTTTCGTTACTTTTTTTTGTTTTATAGAAAAACGTGAGTACAACTTGATTTTTTCTAAAAAACGTGAGTACGGCATGATTTTCGTGGATCGTATTCTTCTCGATTCGCGATTTCAGCACAACGTGCCCTAATGGGACTCACGAAAATATCTTTCTTCCTCCTCTCTTTGCTTGCCCCACGCTCTGATACCACTGTTAGAATTTGCAGAGAGAGAGAATAAACTGAATAAATGTGTAAAGAATAATTGAAGAGAAAACCGGAATACACACTGTACAAATGGGTTGTGTGTCCGGGTATTTATTATGCAAAGACGGTTACAAAATTAGTTAGCGGTTACAACCGCATAACCATACAAAACAATTATAAAAGGGGAAGTCTTATTCATTTATTCCTACAATAAACATAACAATATTAATATGCCAAACTACAAGGAGATGGAGTGATTATTCATGTTTTAGATCGGTGGGTTACAACTAATTATTTCAACATTAAATTTTACAAAGGCTAGTTTTTTTACGCTAATTTTTTTCCATCATCTTCTATGGTGGGACTCAATAAATGTATTTATACAAGAGCTATCGCTATAAGGATCTTTAGTCCACAATCGTAACAAATCTTCTATCATGATGGTGGATCACGTGGTGTGATCCAAGTTATTGGTTTGAATAAAGTTATACCATGTGTTTATCTGAATATTTTATTCCCAATTCAAAGTCTGTCTTTGATTATAGTGTGGTACACTTTTTCTTTGGTGAAACACTTGGCTTTGTGCGTAACTTCACATCAATTTTCTATCTTAACACTTGATGGTTAACATTGAAGTTGGATGCAAGATAGGCATTTTTTTAATATCTTTTGATAAGTAGTTTCCTCAACTACTCCGATTCCCTTTTAACTTAAATTATGTTTTTCTTTTATTTTCACTTTTTTTGGGTCTCTTAATGTGTCATTAATGTACTTGCTTTTAAATTTTTCTTTCTTTTAGCATAGTGAAACCGTTTCATACTTCAATTGCTTGTTTTCATTAGAATTTTCTCTCTTGGATCTCACTTCTAAATAATTTATACAATATCACTAAAATGTACTTGATCTTCAAATATTAGATTTTCTTTTCTCTTTCCTTTACATTGAGCATTTTGAATGTGGAGACGTCTAGGTAGCGACATAGGGTCATCTTTTTCCACATATAAACTTTTAATATCACCATATTAATTTCCACTGTCACGCGTCCGTGTGGAATTTCTTTTGTGTTAAGGGAAAAACAGTCGAGTGTAAAATTTTCACAATCCTCCATCTGCCAGTGCAAGTGACCATAGTCAGACTCAGTTTCATCTTTTGAGCATTGCTTTAGATTGAAAACTCCATTCACAATCAGTTTGATTGCTACTTGGTTGAGTCTTTAGAATCGGAAGAGTCTGATGAGTGCGATTCCTTGCAAAACAACGCGTTTTTGAAATCAATGATGTACTTTTTGCTTTTTCTCTTGATAGCCAAAAAGTTCTTCCAATTGCGGTCAACCTTGCCAAATCCCAGCTGTTCCTCGTCAAGGCATCATAGGCTAGTCTATGCACATTGTCACCAAAAGGTTGAGTTAAAAAGTTAGGTAGCTATCACGATTTTCCGAGTAAGCAACACAGCGAAGGGCGCAATAAGATACTGATTTCTGCCCAGTTCTTTGTTGTTTAATGTTCACACTTAACCCCTACCCATGTTGCATCGCTCAAACTTTTCCCTGGTAATTGCATGTGAATAATTGCAGGGTTCTCTCTTTTCATTGTTACGAGAACCACGGGGTTGACAACCGGTTTGTTCAATGCCTATGCTGATTCTGATGACATGATCACAGTGTTGACGACTTCTGATGAATTGAAAAAGTGTCGGAATATGTTTGTCACTTTCACTGGCATTGACATATGCAACACCAGAAAGAATACACTGACTGATCAGCATAAGACTGTAATTGAGATTTGTGTCATATATTCATCTACAATAATTGTCTCCAAATCTTGAGATCTAGGTTTGTTAGGCTTTCTACATTTTGAATGTAAACATGTTTTCCTTTTGGTACATCCATGCTGATAGACTTGTTCACAATATTTTATAGGTCAGAAATTATTGTTTTCTGATATACTTTGTTGCTTCGTCTGAAGCTATGTAAACTGTCAATTTGGCTCAATAACTTATTTTTCTGTCCTTATCAGGTTGTGCATTGTTGTTGCGATTATATGATATGCACATGAATTACTTTAGTGATGCTATGGTAGACTTGGATAAGAAAATAAATTAATTCTGGCGAATAAGTTATAATTTTAACATAGCATATGTGTCAGTGTTGGTTTTTGAAGATATCGATATCCCTACAATAACAAGTTTCTATATTATCTGCCACCAAGAAGGATAATATTTATTATGTTTGTAAATATTGTAATGGTGGCGAGCTTGCAGGTATTGGTAGAAGGTCTTATTCCACTGTCTAAAGAGAAGGAGAGATTAATGAAGGATTATGACACATTGAAGTTAAAATTTGAGCGTGAGAATGCAGAACGTTCTGAATTGTTGGGAATTTTCCAGCAAGATGTTGATATGCTTTTTAGCTATTTGTCTAAAATCAAAGAGTAAGTCAGCTTGCTCTTAATATAAACTAGTTTTACGAAAGACACAGCTTTCATGGGTATGCATTCTTCTAATTTATTCACTCTGATTTTCTCATGGTTTGGACTCCTCCAGATATCTGGATTCCAGAAAAGAGGAAAGGCTGAAAGAACTTCAGGAAAAGCTGTCACTTTGTGAATCTCAACAGCGTCAGTGTGAGAAGAGAAAATATGACCTTTCGGCTGAGTTGAATAGAAGCCAAGAATTACTACGCAGCCAGGACCAAGTGAAAAGAAATATAGATGACAATATAAATTATCGGAAAACTAAAGCAGAGGTTGATGATCTAGCTCGAGAAATGGAGGCTCTAGATGATAAAATTTCCAGTATTGGTGAACCTTCTGTAGTGGAAGTAGAATTAAAGAGATATTTGCAGGAAAAAGAAAAGCTTCTATCTGAGGTAAGTAACTTAACATAGATAATATCTTTGTGTTCATTTTGCTATCAACAGAAGGTTCCTATCCCTTTCCAGTTTTCGGTTCCAGCAATCAACTGATTGGATTCATTTTAGCCAAATTTATGTTTTCTTTTGATTCTAACTGCTGATGCAAAGCTCTTTGCAAACTAAACAAGTTTATATAAATTCTGATTTTTTACAAAAAAATATGAAGAATGAAAGTAATTGTAGTTCAGGTGTGGGTGAGTGTAGCAAAAATGTGGGATCAAGAAAAAGAAAAAGAACATAAACATAGACATATGGATATTGTTATTTCTTATCCTAAATCCTGCATTTTTGCTACCATTTGGACAAGCATAGATATACCGTATTGTAGCCACCAGAGAAACTCAATGCTAATTGACTTCATCACAACATTCAATAGAAATCATGATATGTTTGCATTCCATATAATATAGTAATCTACAATTTTTCTTCTAAATTGAAGAAATATTGATATTCAAATACCTCAATTCCAAGGAAGACTCATGTCTCCGTCTCCGTAATTTCCACCCCTGAATGAGTTCAGGATTTCAGACATTTGTCAATGTAGGCAATATTGAAGTCAACCATTTTAATCAGTGAATGGATACTGATCACTCTCTTAGCGAAAGAAAATAATACATATTTAGCAGACTAGCTTTTGGTTTATTAAGTTATTGCATATTTGATTTGTCAAGTCAAAGGGCATATTCACTGGAGCTACCTATATGTAATTGGGAACAATGATGGGATATGGGAGATGGCTTATGATGGTATTATGTGTTTATTTTTATTTAAATCACTGGGGTGAGTGTTCGACTCATCTGGAGTACAATTTCAGGGGTAGGGATGAAGTCATTGAGAGAGCCCTATTCTTTCTTTCAGTGATTCTTTCTGGCAAGTTGAGAGATAGGTCCATGAAGGTGCTGATTCATTTTCCTTGGCAAGGCATAAGGTCTGTTCCCCTTGTCCTAAGCCCATCACAAAATTGTGAAATGGATGTTATCAGATTGTAGGATTGACATTGATGTGATAGCACTCGAGGAACAAATCTGAATGCCTAAAGACAAGGCCTTGATTTGTGAGTTTATGGGTTTATGGTCCTCTGCTAAGCCTTGAGCGAATGGGTTTCCAAATATTGCCTGGTGAGGGATGCTAATGATCTCATGCTTGGTGCCTGGTTATTTTTCGTTTTGTTTGCGAGCAGAAAGGAACAAGACAGATATCCAAGGAGATCCTTTATCATAAAATCAAGTTGGCTTGCTCTTCTGTCATTTGAATGCAGGCTTCAGTCCTTAAGGGAAGTTTCCACAGGCTGTACAAGTTTCCATAGGCTGTGTGTTTTATCACTTTGCCTGTAGAGTCTTGGAGTGAAATTTAATGCAGTTAATAATATTTTGTGCAAATATTTTTGGGCTTCTAACCTTCCTAAAACTTGGGTGAATGTTACTATGCATGTATCTATGTTGATTTGGATTTTGGTAAAACTGCAACCTATTAAAATTTGTTGTTGGCTTGTGGGTTAACTGTCCCTGAATTGTGGGAGCGAGCTATTTAATTGTTGCAAATTCCTTGCTTATAGGTCGTTTAGCATGGGTTTATTTCAAGGGCAAATGTTGCTTTTGCTCCTAGATCTTTGAAGGGCATGCCGACCATTTTTGGAAAGGAGATTTGGAAGAAGAGAAAACAGAGTACTATTTCTTAGTCACCTTTGCTTCCACAATTAAAGCGTGCAAGTGTGCGCACCAACAGTGGTCACCGTGCTTAACAAAATTAGGGCCCTTCAGTTTCATAAAGGCATTGATAATTGCAATCCTTTTATTGAAGCATTCTTTTAAGCAAGGGAAAACATATACTCACATTATTTTTACCCTTAGTTACTAATAGACGGAATGCGGGTACAGGTACGAGGAGATGGGTACAGGTATGAGGAGGCAAGTACTTGTATCGGTACTCTATTTTTTTAAAAAAGAAGGTAAAATAATGTGTGTGTGTGTGTGTGCGCGCGCGTGTGCGTGTGCGTGTGTGTGTGAGCGTGTGTGTGCGTGTGTGTGTGTGAGCGTGTGTGTGCGTGTGTGCGTGTGTGCATGTATAAAACTGAGGATATACAATGGCCATGACACTTAAAAAATGTAAAATGATGGAAAAATTTACTTTTTGAACTTCAAATTTTAAAGTAAGCAAAAATTAAATTATAATTTTTATAATATAAAATTATCATCTTGCAAATAAAAAATAAAACTACAATCTAATTTAAAGATAATTTAATTTAAATTCTAAATATTCACATTATTTAACAATTGTTTTTTTAACTTAATAAATATTATTTAAAAATTAAGAAGACAATTTTTTTAATATAAAATAGTCTTCAACTATATTAAAATTTACACTCTCGAGCCTAAGTTTGTCATGGCAATGAAATGCTAATGCCACAATAGTTTGTAAGTCATAACAGACTGCAGTGGCATATGCACTCCAGTGCCACCACAGACTCTGACTTGAATATGCACAGATGAACGACCAAAGAAAAACAGAGATTTAGACTTTGCTATTCGACTGATTATATCTGTCTGCAACACAACCCCTTAGACCTTTTCTTTTCTTCAAAATGCCTATGCAAAAATGACTACTGCCTCTGCAAAATGAACTTTCAGACCTCTTCTGCTCTTCACAAACATCAATCAATGTATGCTGCTGTATCGAAATGCATTTTAGTTTTTTTTATGCATCTTTGGTTGCGTTCCCAAATTTTAGCTTTTTTTCCGAGAGAGATGGGACAAAGGCGAATGGAGATGGGTCAGGAAATGTTGACATCCTCCGAATGCAGTCTCCGGGCACAGGAGGCGTCCAAACCTGTCCCTCATTCCAGAGACAGATTCCGTCTCCGATTCACGTCTTGAGGGTGGAGGACCACGTGTGGGGGGGGGGGGGGTTGACGCGCATCCTAGCAACCTGATTTTACCTTTTAAATAGAATATCGCTTTCTTGCAGTTGTGGATGATGCACGGCTCCAAGATTTGCTAAATATCAATTTAGATGTTGAGGCTCATTGACAATGACTTATCTTGCATGTCATTTAACTTTTCCTGAATCTAAAGTAATAAAAAATTCTTGGTTAGACTGTACGGCCATACTCTTTTGGAGGAATATGGAAAATTGTGTTAGCACATCCTAAATAATTGTAGGTTTATGAGCAGCTTCATGATGCTTTTTATGCCTAGGCAATATGAAGGTGGAAGGTCACTGTCATTGAAGGTTGTTGTGAACTCATCAAGCATAGCTCAAAATTGTATGTAAGCAGCTTAAGGTGTGCTTGAGTCCATTTAGTATATAGTTGAGCACCGGTTACACAATTTAATTAAGTTGTTTAACGTATTTAAATTTAGTCTGATTAGTATTATGAAAAGATATTATGGAGTATTCTCCCGTGCTCGGACTAATTGTCCCACCTGCCAGCTTGGTCGCAACCTGCTTATTCAAATGTTGACTTCACATATCAACAGATGCGTAGGTTTTTTTGCTATTTTAAGAGTTTTTTTGTGTTTACACTCCAATTTGCGCATCCTCAGACACAAGACTGAATGCTATCGTAAAGGTCCCAACAAAAAGAAAGCATTAATAGCAATGAAAGAAAATGCTGCAAATACACGGTTTTGGCTGCAAATTTATGTTTTTTAAAGAAATTTGAGTATTTTTTAAGTTGCCGAATATTGCTGAGTTTTTGCCGAGTTTTTTTTTTTTTGGGTCTGCCGAGTATTTGCCGAATGCGAGTATTCCAACTATGGTACTATATACATGAGCAAACTATGCATATTTTGTGTGTAATTGTTGGAATCATGGTTTCTAATCTTTCAAATATATTGTTTTCTTTAAAAATGTAATTTTTATGTGTTTTTTAGTAAACCGGTTCATAGAGTTTGAACCGGTCCGGTTCCGGTTCCGGTCCGGTCCAACCCTTGACCGGTTCCGAGTCCGGTTCTGATTTTTAAAACATTGGGTTATACTAATATACATGCAAATTCATTCCATTTAAGGAAATCATAAGAATAAGCTATATGAAGAGATTGCTATCTATTGTTGTTATTTGCATACATAGCTGATTGATCATTGCTTTTAGTCAATTCTGCTGTCATATAGTGCTGTATTGTACTTTCCTAAGTAAGCTGTAAAAAAGACTAGAATGAATACACTCTATCTTTGGTGAATCCGACATAACAGCATAAGGAGAGTTTTATGTCATTGTTTATAAACAGCAGCTATGCGTGTCAAGAAAGCGATGATACACCAAGAAATAAGCTAACAACCAAGCACAAATAAGGGATGTAAAGAAGTCTGTATGTTTGTGGACAGAGAGGCATTCAACTGATATCGATATCAGCCAAATTCCTTTTCATAAACAGAAATTGAATTATTTTTAGTACATATCGGACAGTTACAAGTATCACAAGCTGAAGTAGAGACTGCGGTGGAAGTAACAATAGTTGCTGAGAAGGATTTGGATTTGTCTCTACCCACCATAGTAAAAATCAACACTCTTGGACGATTGAATTGTCTACAAAAGAGGAAAACCATAGAACTTTTTGAACAACCTTTAAAAAGAAGAGAATGGAGTCTAAACCATCTTTGAATTCCAAACTTGCTAGGTTTGGTGGTGAACCTAACCAAAACCCAACAACACATTGCCTGAATTGGGAGTATTATTGGAAAGCTAACAATATTACAAATGGAAAAGCAAGACAGGAGTATTTTCTAGTAATATTACGAGATGGTGCAATCAAGTGTTTTGATCAACTAGAAGATGATGAAAAGAATGCAAAAAGTAAAATTAACATTTACAAAAGTATTAAAAAAGTATCGAATCCCCTTTTGACACCCCAAAATTTGACGTTGGAATGACCATCAATTGGGGTGTATCATCCATTATGGATTAGGTGACTAGTGTCATATTGACGTGTAGGGCACATAAGACCCCTAGTGTGAGTAAGCCACATGTCAAGTGAGCTTTGACAACTCAAGCTCCCTAAGGAGCGACACAAACCTATGTTAGGTTAATACATATCGACTACACTTGACGACACTTAACAACCGAGCTTCACGATAGTCCTAGACTCAATGCTTATGTATAAAAGGTTACCTAGACCTAGAAATAAGCTTATGAATACATTATTATGTGATATATTTAGGGGACCTTGATATAATCCCACTAGAGGGTGATAAGCTGAAGGCACTATAGGTGCACGTGCATGCGTTTGGCTATATATATATTACACCTTTGGGATATCACATTTATTATGAGACTCAAAATAGCTTCACCAATGGTATGGCACTTTGAGTGGACTATGACATGGACTTGATTCCTAAATCTTTGGTGACCTATCAAATTACTTACCACATTGCTAAGTTTAACTTTATGTCATGACATTATCCTTGAGCTATCCTTTTGAAATGATGCAGACCATTAAAGTGGTGGTTGACTTTTGAAGCCCTAGATGGAATTTTCGCTTATCAAAGAGTTTTATTGTGGAAACCCTAGTGTTATGCCTGAAGGACTTTACTTTGAAAACCCTAGATTTCTTTGCATGAGTAAATGGGCTCCATTTTTTGAGCTAAGTAGGATGCTAAGCCATGCAAGATGGAAATGGCTTATTTGAAAAATGAGTTAGAGGCAAATCCACTTGGTCACTATGATTATGAAGAGAAACCCAACACTCATCTCCAACTCACAATCTTATCATGGCCCCAAAGGTCATACCTAGAATCCTAGACCCTTTCACACTCTAGCCGCCTGACTTCTCTAGTCATCTCGGCCTTCCAAGAAGTTGTGAGCCACGAAGCTCAGGACCCTCCCTTATCCAATCTCTTATGACTCTTGACTTGCCTTAGAGGTTCTTGAGCCAGAGCTTGTTGCTTCCTTGCGAGCCTAGACCCTTGCTTTATTACGTTGCCTCAAGCTCCTTTGCCATGTGAACTCATAGCTAGTCCTACTAGCGAACTAAACCACCTGTTCAACAACCTTTGTCACCGAGATTTCTTAACTAGTTCTCGAGCTCAAAGTTGGGGCCCAATTTCAGTCTTGCCCCATACTTCCATCCTTGGCCTTTGTTTGTTTCCTTCACCCCCCTCCAACCGCCAAAACCCATCCACACTTGCCCTAGGTACTAAACTCGAGGATTTCCTTTGCCCGATGACCAAAAAGGAGGCTCGAACTTGCCTACATTCCTTGAGCCCTCCCCATTGCTCGTTGCTTGTTGTATTTGTCTAGCTTTTTAGGGCCCCTAATCCCAACTCCTAAGCATCCCAAGATCTTGTTTCATCCGCTTGAAGCAAAAATCCTTTCACACTCGTTTTTTTTTTCCAAGGCCCCATTTTTGTAGTTGGGCTCGACCTAGCGATCCTATCAACATCTTTGCTCCACACCAAAGGGATTGCACAAGGTATCAAACCTTAGGCTCCCAAAAGATTGTTATTGAGATTAGCTTGGTGGCCTCGTCCTTCACACTCCACCCCCAAGCTTGCCCCTTGAGGTTCTAATCTTTCGTGTTGGGATCTCAAACCTCAACCAACTCAACACTTCGCCCAGGTGTTGAACCGTGTGCATGGATTCCTCTCTACGAAACTTGCTTCGATAATGGATTGGAGTGGATCTCACTTGAGCTTAGCAAGTGTGCTTGTGTTACTTTGGTGCCCAACACGGTAATGAGCTTGGCAAATTTGTCGGAGTTCTTAAGCGGAGAACTTCTTGGCTTAGTGAAGTTTCCCGGTCCTCTTCATCTTGTTCAGGGTTAGAGCCCCAGAACTTTTTTCCAAGCTCGTCTTGGGAAACCCTTCTTCCCAACCGCTATTTTGTTTTTACTTAATCAAAAAAAAAAAACTACAATCACATAAAACAAACTAGAAATATCATAAATTTCCTAAAATTCAGCTCCGGTGTCTAGGCCAAGGGGACCTGCATCTTTTGTGGGTCATTTCTGGCATGCATGAGAGTGTGTTACTAACACTAGAAAGAGATAACCATGGTTTTTTGCTCGAGTCCGTAAAGTATTACAAAGATCTTAGTTTAATTTTTGGTGTCCTGCTTTCTGCCCAGAATTTGTTGTCACTTTTTTACTATAATATTTCTGTGTAATCCATCTTACACAATAAAATTCTAGTAAATCCATGGATCATGAACCGGATTATTATTCCCTCTTAGTTCCCTAATTTTAGGCTTATTTATTCCTAATTTCCTCCTCTACTCCTGTTCTATTCCTGTTATTTGAAGAGCTTGTTATTGCATGACTTCTGCTAACTTGTGAATTATCAATTGATGAATTGCTCTTGCATGGAATCATTGTATCTTTTGGTGCTGATAGTTTTATATTTGATTGGAGTTCGCACTTTTTTGTTTCTTTGCATCCTTCCCTATATTTGTACTATTTAAAATGATTGCCTTCTGTGTGTGAGAAAAGATACTCTGCTGTCATCATATTCCTGCTATTTGGGAGGTTTGTCATTATGTGCATTGTGTGTAATCTGCTATGTTTGCAATTATCAACAAATGAATTGTAAATTAAATATTTAGATCGTGCTCATTCCTATTGGTTGATGTGGAAAGAAATGCGATTTGATTGTCATGGTGTTGTGCTGTGACTTCAAAAATATTCAGTATCTTGATTAATAAATAATTCAAGGATAGAGAATGTAGTTGCAACAAATACTGAAGGACTCTATCTCTCCCCGTCTTCTCTCTTAGTGAATGAATTTCATATGTGTTGAATTGAATGATCTTGATGAGTAGTTTTCAATGTTGTGTTGAAACAAATGCAGGATTTCCTTTATAAATTTCTTGTAATAAGATATTTTCTTGTTTCTAAGTCTGTGATGTGAATTGAATGATCTCGATCAGTAGTTTTGAATTATGTGTTGAACTTGAAATAAAGGCAGGATCCCCTTTATAAGTTGCTTGTACTAAGATATTTTCTTGTTCCTAGTCTCTGATGTAAATTTTGGAATTGTGAAATAAGTGTTACGGTCTGAAAAGTGGTGTCCATTCTTGTTTGAGTTGGATCATCATATATATGTCAAATCCATTTTGTTGGTAGCTCTTGACTTTGTATTTGAAAAAAATTGTACTGTTTGTAGATATAAATTGTGTGTAACCATGTATATGTAGTGTCTGGATTATAAAATAAGTGAGGAAAGTGAATCAAATATAATTGTACCAGTTTTGCCTGGTTTTGGGTTGAAAATTTATGGCATGACACTCCTTTTCATGGCAGTTGAACCGATACCAAGGAACAATAGGAGTTTATCAGAGCAACATCTCTAAGAACAAAGTTGATCTGAAGCAAGCGCAGTACAAGGACATTGACAATCGATACTGTGGCCAGCTTATTGAGTTAAAGGTAGGTACTGTAAGAAGGAACTATGTTTTTAAGCTAAGATATGAAACTCTTAAATATAAATGCTGTTTGCTATTCCCTCGTTTTCTTGGTATTCTTTATGAAACTTCATAGTTATATTTATCTGACACCATATTTTTGTTGCAGACGACTGAAATGGCTAACAAGGACTTGGATAAATACTATAATGCACTTGACAAGTGAGGAAACTATTCTGTTATGTATCAACTTAATATAGTGGGTTTGGATCATTCTTGTCTCTACCACTGTTCTTTGTCAATATTGTGGCCCTCATTGAATGTTGATCTACCTGGTGCATATTATGAAAGTTTTTGCATGATTATCAAATGTTATCTGTTTCTTTCCAAAAATACCTAAAGGATAACACCGAATGTTTTGTCATGCTGCATCTGGAGAAGAAAACTGTGTGTGATTCTTGCTATTATATGTGGTGCACAAAGTTGTCAATATGAAAGTTCAAAGTTATTTTTACAATTGAGTGTTTGATTTTCAAGTTATTGATCTTTGAAAGTGTGTTTTTGGATATATATGCAAGATGGATATTGTGTGATATTTTTTTGTTACCGATCTGCTAAATTCAATAAGACAGTGATTGGGGCATTGAATCTTTAAAGTTGTTGATCAGGGCATTGATGCGTTTCCACACCATGAAAATGGAGGAAATAAACAAGATTATAAAAGAGCTTTGGCAGCAAACTTATCGTGGGCAAGATATAGATTACATAAGTATTCGCTCGGATGCAGAAGGTGCAGGCACACGATCTTATAGTTACCGGGTGAGCAACATTAGATGCACTGGAAGTGTATTTTGTATGTGTAGTAAGTTCATTATGAGTTTAACAGTAAGTTACTGTAAAACAGGTAGTGATGCAAAGTGGTGATGCTGAGTTGGAAATGCGAGGGAGATGCAGTGCTGGTCAAAGGTTTGTCTCCTCATTGATGTGATCAAAGATGAAGGCATATGTACAAAGAATGAAAGTACATTAAAATTTATAAATAAGTGGAAATAATCAAATGGACTGCTATGTACATAGTGATAACAAAGTAGAGTGTATGACATCTCTTATACAACCCCATCTCTCAAATGTCAGAACAGTTTAAATAACTGATGTGTTGCTGAGGTTTTAGTGAAGTATCAGTTTTGGATGAGCAATCACTACGTAAGCCTGGGCCCAACAAATCATATTTGCTGCGGAGGACCAGTACATGCTGCTTTTAGGAGACTGGCATATGGTCCTGATTCATTTAATGTATAGGTGAATAAGGAAATTAATTATCAACAATAATTATGGAATCATTTTGAGATTCTATGTATTAATGATAAAAGTGTCTATAACTCAAATTCCACATTAGGCAATATAGCTGTAATGGACACTTATAACCTTGCAAGGAAAGGAAACTTATGTTTGAACAATAAATAGTGCACAAAACCCAAAAAAATTGTAGTGCCATATACTTCTCTTTAATGTTAGATCACAAGTAGGACGATAGCAAGGCCTGCAAAATCTCTAAAATGAAATGGTCACAAGTTGCAAAAGGTAGAATCAGCATGCCATGAAGTGGGTCTTGTATTCTGCATGATCAGCAAGCAAGATCAAAATCCAAGTTAGGAATGTGAATGTTCTTGTTGGCTAGATTTTTGCATAGCTGAAAACCTAGGCAGTCATGAGATAAATCGCCCTCATTTACCAAAGTGAGTCTCCTATGTCAGATTTGTCAATAAAAATATGCTAGTATCTATATGGGGTTTTTACTTTAACTATTCAAAGAAATGAACCATAATCAGTATAGCTCTGCAGTGAAGTAAGCATTGTTTAAGAAAGGAAATATTTATAGAAGGAAATAATAAAACACAGGGAAGAAATAGGGAAGATGTGCAACCCAATCAATAGATAACAGAGTTGATTGCATGCACATAGAAGAAACCAATAGATATCAACACACATAATTATAAGCAAAGGTAACTCCAGATCTAGATCTAAAATAACACAGTTTATTAAAAGATCTAAGATAGAAAGCTAGAAACAAAATGCACCGTGACACAAAGTTCTCCGGAAACCTGCTCCTTTATATTCCTTTGCTTCAAGTGGCTATCGGGGTTTCAAAGACAAAGTCGTAACACAAGAATCTTTCTGCTTACAAATTCTGATGATTAACCCGAAGGTTCTTCTTCTACTTATAGAATGTAGAAGGGAAAGTACAAATGGGAAACTCAACTGAACTGAAACATAAACAAAAGGTAAAGATAACATCTGGCAATCATCCTCCTCTAATTCCTCTTCAAGTGACACAACTGTCACTTAACTAATAGAATTGTTCCACATAACTTAAAGTAATGGTTTCAAAACCAATAACTTTAAAGTTTTACAATTTCATCCGGGAACGTGGAAAATAGAAGAAGAAAAAGTAGAAGAAGAAAGACATGCCAGCTGTAACATCTATATCTTCTTTTTGTTCTGATACTGAATATACTTGTCGAACATGTAATTTAGCATCTTCCCATCTGTCTTAGCCACAACTTCCTTCTCTATCCCGAATGACAATCCTTTGTTCACACCCTGATACATGCTTCTACCTCCTCCAAGCTAGGCCCGAACTTCTCAATATCCGACTGCAGTGCCACCAGTCTGCTGATAGAATTCATCGTGAAAGGCTTAACGGCTCCATCAATTCTCCCTTGCACCATCAGAAGAGACCCTTCCAGGGAATTAGGCACTCTACTAGGAATGATCCGTGTGTATGAAGTAACATTTCCGACCACTTCCTCATGAGTGAAAGCAATGATATTGTTTGGTAAAGACGATGCCATACTCTCAAGTGCCTGCATCCTCTTCAGCATAATTCTGCAGATCTCCAAACGGAAAGATACTGCAAACTCCAGCTGCTTCCCCTTCTCAACTGATCCATCAGGTACAATCTGTTCCGCAATCAACACTTCTCGGAACTTATTGATTTCAGCCAAAGTACTCAGGTTACTCTCAACAATTGTGTTCATATCTACCGTGCTTGTCATCAGTTGCTTCAGCTGATTTGCTACATCTTTCATAAATTTTAAGCGGTGGCACCTCTTCGAGTTGTGAAGCTTGACGAATAATCGAGTCTTTTCCATTCGTCGATAGCTTTAACTTGGTTCTTTGCATCCATTTCTGCGCATCGAGATGATCACTCACCTTTCTTGTCTTTGAAATAAATTTGAGTGGAAGATTTAGCAACTTTGGCAATGATCTCACACAACTGAGATACTTGCTTCTGAAGTTCAACTTTCTCCGCCTTTTCTTTGTTAAGCCTAAGGAATAGAGCATCTATCAATGTCTGTGTATCCTGCTTCAATCCTTCTGTGGTGGCTTGACCTATGGGTACTCTGGTCACTGTTATGTCTTCTGCCGTGAGCTCATCTTCTTTCTTCCCCTTTGCACGGGGCGACATCTCGGAAACTTCGCCCGACTCCTCGATGATCAACCTTGAAGTTACCTTAGCAACTTTAGGTTTTTCTGTCTTTCCCGCTTAGATTCAGGAGCAGTTGCAAGTCGTGTTCCTCCAAGTTGATTTCTTCTCTAGCCTCTGGAACCAACTATGAAGTCAACCATTCTGAGAAATTACTTCTCAGAGAATGAGAAGTTGCTGAGTGTACTACTATCTCTCGCTCTGATTCCTCCCCATTTGAAACCGCTACAGTGTTGTGGCGGCCATCCTCTGAATCATCCAAAGACAAAGCTCTTTCAAACTCTGCCATCTGCAGCTTCAACGTTTCTTCAGGAACAGGCGCCGAATGGAGTGGCTGAGGAGAGAAGATGAATGTTACCGGATTCAACGGAGGAATAGCAGTATCCTGGTAAGGTGCAACAGTCGGTGAAGTACTTGGTGATGGAGAAGCTGGAACTAACATCATAGCCGTAGAAGTGATCTTCTCCTTCGACTGAGACGTTCTGTGCACTTTCATCTTCTCAGGCCTTCTGCTGCTTTCTCCTCCGTGCTTCCTTTTGAGGAATCTCCTGTGCCAAAGTTGCTGTGTTTTGATTCATCAATGCTTCATCAAGCGCAGTATCCCTTTACGAAACCGATTTGAAGTGTTTACCGACAACGGCAGATCGTATGGCAACCCACTGCGTTCTCTGATGTACAACTCTATCTCCTCCCATTTGATGGTATGTGTCAAGTAGCACAGGCCCATCATCTTTAAGATCCGTAGGTATCCGTGCTAATCCAAAGTCCAACACTTGCCGTCTTGATAGCTCTTTGCTGAAATCTTACTTTCTAATTTCGTACTCACTTTTCCACTTCATCCGAAATCTTCTAATGAAGGCACATGTGCGTACTCTTGGGAGATCATCTTCTGGCTACTCCAAATGGATTGAAGTTTAGCTGTGCTTGGAAGAACTCTTGCTCGTACTCAGAGAACATCTCCGCTTCCACTCCTTGAGCTTTATGAATGCTCTAGCAGCTATTATTGCCCACAGTGATCGTGAAGAAGCCCGTAGACTTGTGCCGTTTCGACTGAAGGTCGTGCATCTCTACAAGTTGTCTGTTCAGCTCCATGGTGACCAATCTATCATTCGGATATCTGGGCAACTTAACTAGTTCTCCAGAGAAGTCGGTGACCCTAAGGTATGTGAAATCCGTAAACTGAATGAAGAGACTGCCAATTCTGGACACAGCTTCCCACGCTTCCTTACTCACCCTGTTGACCTTTAGATCCCTGTCCAGCCTGCAAATGAATTCGTAGAAGAATTCGTCATTGACCACTTTGAAATCCTTCTTGCATGTAGGTATAGTAAGCTATGGGTAGCACTCGAAAATAGGGTCCTTGGAAAGAACACCACATCTATCTAGCTTGGAGAAGATGCCTTGCGAAGTTGCTGCATATACCAAATAGGAAGTCATTTTGAAGTTGAAAGTACACCTCATGTTCGGAGTTGCTCACCAATGTTCTCGCTAATGATTTCCGACCAATTGATTATTGAATCTGCTTTGTTGATTTCAATGGTCCTGATGAAAGCATACATCCATGTGCGTAAGGTGTGAGCATTCGCTTCACCATTTATTCTCGCATAACAACTTGTCAATATTGTCCATCTCTTGTACAGATTGGACCGCGGAAGAGTTCTTGGGAACTTGGAAGGAGATTTGGGCTTTTTCATGTATCTGCTGTTCATTATGTTCACACATCAACATAAATTCATCATCTCTATCCATGAAACTATTCATTCAATGGAAAAATCCAATCGGGAGGCTATGCTCATCATCCTACGTCATGGAAATTCATGATCCTCATGCATAAATTGGGCTTTGACCCTCACTTTATCAAGATGATTCAGGCTTGCACCTCTTCCCCCATGTTTTCGGTCATCATTAATGGCAAACCACAAGGATTCTTCAATGCGAAAAGGGGACTAAGGCAAGGGGATCCTCTTTCCCCTTTCCTCTACATCATTGTGGCCGAATCCTTGAGTAGACTATGTTCAAAAGCCAAAGGTGAAAGAAGATTGGAAGGTATTAAGGTTACGAATCAGTGTGTGGATAATCAGTGCCTTCAACAATTTGTAGACTAGGCCGGGCGTTTGTTTAGGAGGCTCGCACCTTCAAGGCCATCACAAGACAGTATGCGAAAGTCTCGGGACAACAAGTGAACTTCCGTAAGAGTTTTTGCTTCTTCATCAATGTCAATGAGCAACAACAGAGCAAAGCTGGCCAATATTATGGAGTGCAACATAAAATCTCTCTCGGATAATTATTTGGGTATGCCACTTTGTGGAAGTAAACTGGAGGACACTTGGTTGGAATAAATTAATTGAATGGTTCCACAAAAAATTAGCTTCATGGAAAGGATCCTTGCTATCGCAGGCTGGAAAAGCTCAACTCCTTCAAAGCTCTTTGCAGGGAGTAGTTATTTACATTATGTCTATTTTCATTATTCCCACAAAAGTTAGGAAAGCCATAAAGAGAAACAAAAGAGATTCTTATGGTCTAGATCGGAGGTTAAGACTAGGATTTTGTTGATAGCTTGGGAAAAGGTTACCAATCGAAAGATCGTGGGGGGGCAGGCTTGAAAAATTTGTAGAAAATGAATCAGGCTCTTATAGCCAAAATTGGATGGAGAATGCATAAGGAAGAAGGTACTTGGATTGACATTTTAAAAATGAAATACTTGCGAAATGTTGATGGCACTCGGGGTTTCTTCTCGGATCGGGAATTTCTTAAAGGCTCATTTTTTTCAACAATCTTGTTCATGCAAGGAATCTATTGGATAAGGGCACAAAATGGAATCTTGGGAATGGTACAAAAATTAAATTAGGGCGATCCATGGATTAGAAATAAACCCCTAAAGTTGGAAGAACCATGGATGAACCTTAGCCAATTCTACAAGCATGAATATGGAGAGTCGGTGTGTGATTATTGGTCAGCAGAGAGAAGATGGTTACAAATAATCCCCTCTCCGAATTATACAGATCCTGAACTCCCTTTTGAAGTTTTAAATAGTGAACTAAAGGAATGTCACATCCCTCATAGACCATGTATGGATTCAAGGAATTATGAAGTTAAGTTTGGCTATCTCTCTTGTTTTGAGCATATCGAGTCTAATAGTTATTGGATGAAAATTTGGAATAAAAATCTTATCCCTAAAATCATTTTTTTCTATTGGGAAGTGGTCTAGAAGAAAATTTTGATAGTGGACAAACTAAGGAAGAAAGGTATGATACTCATTAACAAATGTAGTCTGTGTAAACAACAAGAAGAAACAACCAATCATCTTTTCCTGGAATGTATTTTTTCTTTCCGGTCTTTTCAGTGTTCTTGATTTTTTTAATGTGCAGTTGGTTCTTCCTGGGGATGTTTCTCACCTCATGGATCAATGGTCGTTCAATTTCCATCATGACATCACCAAAGAAGTTTGGAAATGTGCTCTTCCCCACATTCTTTGGGGCATTTGGGTGGAAAGAAACAATCGAATATTTTGCAACCAATGTTCGAGCATTAAGGTGGTTAGGAAAATTTGCCAGACTCTAAGAGAGAACTCGCAGATTATCAAAAATAAATCTTCTAAGCCTTGTCGGCTTTAGAAATCACCATCTTGAGTAATTTGAATCTTAGTCCCACAAAATGGTCTAAGGGCAAAATGAAGGTGTGAATAAAAAAAATGTTAAATGGAGATGTCCGCCAAAGGGTAGTCTCAAATTAAATTTTGATGGATCAACTAAAACTATGGAGGGATTGTTAGGGAGGTGGATTAATTCGTGATCATTTAGGTGTGTGTTTACAAGCCTATGTTGGCCCCTTGGGTAATCAATCGAATAACTTTGCCGAAGCTATGGCCATGTTATGGGGTATTGAGTTGTGTGTTTCCATGAATGTCAAGTCCTTGATTATAGAGGGAGATTCTCAATGTGTTATCAATGCTTTAAAGCAACAAGGTGGAATTGGTTGGAAACTTAACAATATCATCACCAAAGCTAGGTCTTGTTAGCCTGATTTGAGAAGGTGGAAATTAATCATGTGTATAGGGCGGAAATAAGTCTCATCGACGGATTAGCTAATCATGGCAATGACATGTTAGAAAAGATGATCTGGCAGGGTGGGAAAATACCGTGGAACAATATCTTAATCCTTGTTAATGATGACAAGACAATCCGAGCTTTGGCATGATAGCCTCTGGTTTGTGTGTCGAGTCTCGTGGGAAGGCTAACTATTTTTCGGGAAGGGGAGTTAATCACCCCAACTTGTGTCCAGTCTTATTGTTTTGTGTTTATAGTTTCATTTTTATCCGTTTCAAGTTTTTTGCGAGCTCGGGTTAAATATGGGAGGTGACAAGGTCCACTGAGCCAACCATCTATTTGCATATCAAGCGGGATGGTACTTTGTGGAGGCTGTTGAGAAGAGGTGCTTCCCAACTACATTAAGAGGCTAAAAGGTAATGATCCCCAATTGGATCTTGAATTTGGTAATGCTTGGGAAGGGGGTTGTGTCAAAATGAGGGGTATGGAGATTTACTGTCACCAAAGAGTCTATTGCCGAGGCCACGGGTTTGTCCTTGGAAGGCCTAAAACTTTTCAAGGATAAAACTAGGCAGAGGCATGAAATTACTACTTTCTTTGGGTCGGATGAAAGAATTCTTATGTTTGATGATGGTATAGTGAGAAGTTGTCTCCTTGAGCGTTGGCCGATGTGTGCATGGTTTTTATTAAGTATCTTACCTTGGAAGGTTAATTTAAAAATATTTTTTCCTACCATGTCTCCATCCTCGATTACTTGCGTAGGAACCAAGATATGAGCTTACCCTTCTCCCTCTTGAGATCCCTTCCTTCTTCCATCAAGGATTATCAAAATGAGAAAGTGGAAATGTCGTTGCATCATGGGCTGATTTAGTTATTGTTCTAAAAAGGTAAACCTATGGTCCTAGCCTAACCCCCAATTCATATGGAGGTGGATTCAGACAATGAAACCCTTGCCGACCGTTTGACTTGCATTACAAAAGGTGGGCCTCATGATAAACGAGATGACATAGCTATGAATATCCTCTGTAATCTTAAACAAGGTGATAAAGCTTTAGGGGAGAACTTTGCCAACAAGGAGAGGGATAGAAATATGGTGGATTGTGAAGCTAGGGTTTTGAGGGTTGAGTCCACCGCCGACACAATCTTCGTGGTCAACAAAAATCTTGTCTAAGAGATTAGGGAGTGCCATAGGAATATTGATATACAGAACAAGAAAATTGACGGGCGTAATGTTAGGAATATGTGTTAGTGCTCCATGTATGTGGGTAAATAATAATTACATTAGTAATTATTATCATGTAATTTTGAATTAGTAAATGTGTTAGTAATTTGTTATATAGTTGTTATATAAAACAACTTATAACAAATACGGGTGAGTGAGTTTTAACAACTCACGTAGATAGGGAGGAGAGGTTATAGCTACCTCCTATATTTTAGGAAAGTTATTTCCTATATAAATGGTTGTATGTAATATGAAAGATTAATGGAATGTATTGAATATCATTCGTAATTGTTTTGTATTCTCTGCAACTCTGATCCATCCTCTACATCTGGCATCAGAGCTAGGGTCATACAAATGAGAGTCTGAAGTTATTATTATTACTGGCGATGTCTAAAATACTTATGGTTCTGTGCACATACTTTTGTGCAAGAGTGTATTATCGTGCGTATATAGATCTGACTTGCTAAGTTTTAATTGTTTTTTATGAGTATTCATGCCATTCATGTGTTGCAGTCTTTAATTCATTGAGAAACCTGTGTGTGCTTCTCCATCAGATATGTGGTTTTGATATCAATTCATAATCAGGCCAGTGACGTCTAAACGTCTAAGAAGGGAGTTATTAATTGTAACCCATCGTGGATATTTAATCATTCAAGACTGTTCTTCATTTTGTTTGGCTCGGTCGCAAACCAGATCTATTCATCTATGTGCAGTCCCAAAGCCTTCGTTTCAAGAAGACGAGTCGCGTGCCTACCAAACTTTGATGATTGGCTCACTGGATGGACACGTTGTATTGATTTAACAATGCAAGGTTTGCATTGGCATTGCAAGCTCACCACATGGATTAGGCTCATGCATTGACGCCCACGTATCACTCATGCATTTCATCCAACCAACTCCATATACGGCTCTTCCATTCTCCTACAAGCAGTTGTATTATCTCTGTCTGGTAAATTATGATATTTCCAGCTCTTGCAATCATGAGTAGCATGCGTTTTATAGCCTTTGCGTTTGCATGTGCCACATGCCATGTCTGTTTGATCTAAAGGCGAATTCTGGTAGAAGTTATCTGGTTCGTTTTGTCCTCTTCGCTGTCTATGCATGTGCTCGTATATTTTATGGAGGTCAATGGTTTTTTATTATGAGTCAATATTCTTTTAGAGATAGGATTAGAAACACCACGTATCTCCTCTTACACTCATATTTGATAGTCTTTTATTAAGTCGGTCATGTGTTTATAAATCAAGGTTCTTTTATAATAGTTCACCCTTTTTTAATTTAATTAATTAGTTGTGAACCAAACATCTATTTTCATTTAGAATCAATACCAAAAGTGTCAATTTATGTTAAAAGTATTCCATTAAATGTTTTTCATGTATGGTAGTGTCTATCATCAAAAGAGTCAAAGTTGTCATTTGTATTGTCAATAGAGTCAGTGTCATTGTAAAAATAATTGTGTTGTCAAAATCAAGTATCATTTTGTTTAAAGTATAGTTGTTTTGTGAGTTGTCAAAAGTTGTAAAAAATAAGAAAAAAATTGTCTCACATAGGCATTTTCGGTGGAATCCGACGTCCGAGTTGTAATTGAGCTCCATGATCAAATCCGGCTAAGTTAGCGGCTTGTAATTGGAGGACGAGAGGCATCGGAGGTTGGAAGTCGATCAATGACCTCTCGTCAGTCACCAACAATGGGGCCACATTTTGCTATGGTGACATTAATGTGTTTGCACAGTCATTTGCTTTCAGTATTTGCAGTGTGTTTCTTTTCAGAGTTCCTATTTTGTGTGGTTTTGGATCTTGGGAAAAGAGTTGTGTTGGAGCGCAGATGATTGTCAGTGATCCTTTGACTGGCGTGATCCTCTGATTGCCGTACTTCGTTGGAAGATGGTCCACTTGTGAATACGTTCACTTGCAATGGTGACCATGTGTAACAAGATCTAACTAGCAAGATCCGGTCAGTTGTATGTCTTCGATACAGTTTGCTTCTCAGTGTTTGTGTGTGGAAATTTCACATTGTGGGGGAACATGACACCAATGTTTCATTTCCATTTTGCACCCAAAATGACTAAAGTCAAAGACAACTTCCAATGGCAGATGGTAGTTTCCTATCTTTGTTCGAGATCGAGTGGTAGCGATTGACAACAGTGGTTGCAATTAAGAACATTGTGATTCTTATAGGAAGTAATGTGAAATCTCTTTCTAGTATGTGTTATATTGTTCAATTTTGTAATAAGCGAGCTGTGTTTCCTATATACTTCCCTGATGTACAAGCATAATGGCGAACAAAAACACCAGAGTAAGTCAGTTCATGGATCTTGAAAGGGTTTGTGGGAGGATCTAGAAAACCACATGAGGTGGACAGTTGATGGGGCTTGTTCACATCAAGGTTTGTGGTAAGCTTGTTTAAAACCATGGAAGGAGAGAGCCTTTCTTTTGATCAAGATCATGAGTCACATTGTAGGACATGTTTCGCAGGGGGATCATACTGCAGATGAGTGTGTGGATGTTTTCCCCATGTTCGCACTAAAGGGGGAATGTTAGGAATATATAAATTAGTGTTTCACATATAAGTTGTTAGGTAACCATAGAGTTATATTGGGTTGTATACGTGAAGTTGTTTGGGTGTTATAACTCACATAATTGGCATATAACCATCCTATTATTTAGGAGATGAATCTCCTATATAAGTGTATGAGGGTATGAATAATATTATTTAGAGTGATATTGCCGTGTAAACTTGTTGCAGAACCTTTTAACTTAATGCGGAAATTGTCATGCAAGAGCTGAGAATCTCCATTCTCTAGGATCAAATTGCCAAGTCTGAGGTTGCGGAAGGTAAGGAAAAAATGCGACTGGAGATGAGCAACTTTGAGGATGAAGAGCACATGGAAGCTGTAGGTAATGTTCCTACTGAGAATGATCTTAAAAGGTTATCATTTCTTGGAAAGATGATCTTGGTGGAGCCATGGATAGGGGACCTAGTGCAAGGACTAGAAGCAGAGCTTCCTCTAGCAAAGCAAACTGATGGCGACACTTTGGCTGCACTTTTGTTTGGAGACTGTGCTGGTTTTCTTTTCTTGTTTCCATGGCTGTTATTTTGTATTCTTGAAAAAAATGTAACTCTATAGACCTAGTGTAGGTCGTGCCTTTCTCTGGGGAGCCCTCATGGTCAAGCTTTTTGACTTGGACCCCCGTGTTCTGTTTTGTTGGTTGTGTTTGGCCTGGTTTCTTTTTTGTACAGGGTTTTTTGGTCCCTTCAAAACCAATTCTTTTAAACCTTATTTGAAAAAAATCACTCAACACTCCCACTATTTCTAAAGATTCGCTTGCGATTACACCTTCAAGAAGGGATTACAAACTGCCTCATACATTCGTTCACATGTTTTCCAACATTTGCCTCATGTATCTATAATCTACTCGCTCATATAGCTTGCATTCTTATGTTACGAGACAACGTAACTAATTTCTAATGAGATCACCTTGTTATATACAAGGTGGGTGGTCATGATCCACTCTTAAAGCTGACCCGCTTTGGGATCTATCATGCTTATATTTTAAATATAAGCTATAAAAACCAAAAACATAGTCTTTGACGGGTTTTTAAATAAGCGCTTTCCCGCTTAATATTATATACCAAACACGTATTGAGTCCCCATCCTCTATTCATACATTACACTAATTACCTAGATTTTATACATAAATATGTAATTTTATACATACTTTCTATGTATATACTTGGTAGGTATGTAACAAGGGGTACCAAAGCCAACAAGGGCTCATTACCTTTGGACCCTTGACATGTGGTTCAATTCAATGTTCCGATTTGTGATTGAACAAAAATTCCCACTTGTGGATAAAATAAACAATAAAAAATAAAAAATGGGACATCCAAAGAAAAAGAAGCTTTACGTTTGAAAAGAAAAACTAAAAATAAAGACGTCGTAGTATGAATTATCTCGACTCGCTCGGCTGATTTTGCAAAGCTTCAAAAACAGGGTCAATGATTCCTCTCAATCTATTCATTTGGTATATCTTATTTCAGCCAGGTTTTCTCAAGACGTTTGTAAAAAGGATTTTTGATCATTCAAGTACTTTTTTTTTTTTTTTTTTTTTTGTATTTTGTGGAGACCTTTATGGGTGCACGAGGGAAAATCTCTCCCTAGTATAGTCATTAAAAATTGTTGGTGAAATAATTTGTTGTATGACAAATTATGGGTTTCCACCAATGCTCACAAGGGTATGAACCTCCTTGTGTATGGGGAGGCTCCCATTATTGAATGTAACTATCCTAATTTTATCTTATTGTGGGGTGGCCAAATAGGTCGAGGATCACACAGGCACACTTTACTTGAACTGTGGAAAAGTGCTTTAGACAGGGGAACATGGGAGGAAATTGCAACAATGATGGATAAAGGACAAAAATTAGGAGAGGAGAGGTTATTGTTGTGAGTAGACAAGTGCAGAGTTCACACCCAATAACCAGAGTAGTTCAACCATAGATGGAATACTGCTTGAAAAACTCGGCGAGTTTAGAAAAACTCGCCAAAAATTATGCTAAACGAGTAACTTGCAGGAAAACTCGCCAAAAATGCAAAAAAAAAACTCGCCGAGTATAGTTGGAATACTCGCCAAAACTCGCCAAAAACTCGCCACAAACTCGCCAAAAACTCGCCAAAAACTCTTGAAAAGACATTTTTCTTTCCTTTTTTGGATTTTGGTGAAGAAAACACAAGTATAGAAAAAAATTTGCCATTTTTGGAAAGGGTCCGGGAAGATATAGCAGCAAAAACTTGCATGTGCCATAACTTTCATTCTGTGGCTCCGTTTCAGGTGTTGTTTTCTCTAAAAGTGCATATTTTCTCGAGCTCCACGCAGTTGGATGCAATATTTTTCTTATTTTCATAAAATCCATTTTTGCACCTTTTTGGGCCAAGCAACTTCTTGCAATCTTCTGAAAGAATCATGAGCTTTGATTGCCTGTAGACAGATTAGTAATTAAAAATATTGGGTAGCTTTCCAAAACTCAGCGAGTACTCGCCAAAACTCGACAAGTATTCTCCCGTGCTCGGACTAATCACACGAAGAAGCGCAACAAATTGACTCAAAAAAGGCTCAACGACTTGGTTTTTGTGCAATACAATCTCCGGTTTCGCACAAAAAAAGTTGAGGCGACATCAGTGGAACTCATTGATTTGGATGAGATAGATCCATACCGTGAGTGGCCTGGGCAAGAAGAGGAAAACCCTACGTTCACAACAGACGAGATTGCTTCTTTTGAGAGGGAGGCTATGGAGGGAGAAGCACTAGCGAGACTCCGAGGAGATATTGGGTGGATGACATCTTTGGAGGTGATCTCCAACATGCAAAGAGAGGAGCCACCAAAGCACCATCATCTAGTTCCATGATCGAGCAGTTCGCAGCCTTTCAGGAGGAGCGTGGAGACGCAGCCGAGTGTGGGGACTAGTATCAGCCGGTTGTCGTATTCGCATGATGATGCGATTTTGTATTGTATTTGTATTCAAATCTAATAGAAAACACTTCTCCAACATTTTATGGGCTCATTTAATACATTTTGTAGCTATGTGTTGCTTAAAATTTATGTTTTTTAAAGAAATTTGAGTATTTTTTAAGTTGCCGAGTATTCCCAGTATTGGCCGAATATTGGCGAGTTTTTAAGTAGTCAATTTTTTTGGGGGTCTGGCGAGTTTTTGGTTTTGGCGAGTTTTCCTACTATGAGTTCAACATTCAATTGGAGGAAAGCAATAATGAAGCACCTAGTGAGACTAACAAATCCAGACACACATTTCTTTAGATTCATTCATCAAGGACACCAAGTTCCTTCTTGATCACCATACTTACAAAGTTGTAGAAAAGAGAGAGTAGAAGAACATGAGAAAAGAAATGGAAGAATGTAGCTTTTATTCCTTGTGTTGGTGATACAAAGTTCAACATCCAAACAATTCACAATTGCTACAAAGTAGAAATCTTAAAAATCTAGGATCCTTTAGAATGGAGAAGCCATCCCAATTTATAGCCTTGTGAATTGACCTTTCATCTCCCCCACATGACTCTTTCATGTTCCTATTCTACTTGTGACCTTTCAATTGCCCTTAAAAGAGACAAATTAAGTATCTCTCTTATAATTTTGAGAGAATACTTTTACAAATTACAAATATTATCACTTAAGTAAATAGGACAAAATATAATGATTGTGTACAACGAAGAATTAGAAGAAAGGGAGAGAAAGAGGAAAGGGGAAAAGGATTAACTGATTCGTTGAAGAAGCTCCTTTTGTTGATTTGAAGCATGATGATCACCATCTTTTCCTTTTGCAAGATGCACAAATACCTTGGACCGCCGAAAAAATGTTGAGAAATATCGTTGCAAGACCTTTTGAGGTGAGATCCTGAAGGAAGAAGGATGAGTTCTTTCCTAGATCACCAAGCTCAACTCAACTCAATCATTGAGCTCAACTCAACCAGCTCACTTCAACCCACCCAGTTCACCGACTCACCCAGCTCACCTGAACTCAACTCACTTGGCTCACTGAGCTTACTTCAACCAGCACATTGAGAGATGATGATGGATCCAACTTGACCAATGAGCTTATGATGACCTATTCTGATGAATCAATGGAGTCCTTGACACCCTTTGAATCTTTTAGTTGCTTAGTTTTTAGCATGGTGTCCTAGCTGTGAGATTGTTATTTTTGGCAATTTTGCCTTGTTTTCATTCCCTGATATATTTTGCATGTCTGGAGGATCACGAATGTTGAGAACTCACCTTATTCAACCACTTACTATTTTTAGGCATGCCCGACATGGACATTTTATTTTTAACAAGTACATCGCGTAGTGTTGAATTGCAATGAAAAAGGGCTTGAAATTCTTGGTTTTATTCCAAGATTCCTTGTTCCAATTTTTGGATGATTTCTTCATCCGAACAAATGGGGAAATGGATTTTTCACTAGAGTGGGCAGAATACTAAGAAAACATCAGTCCATATTTCAAAATCAGCAACTTCATTGTGTGAAAATGAGTTTACATGAAACTATATTTTTTGAAAATCCCTCACTCCAAGTTTCGGATGATTTCGCTTGCCGGATCTTCGGGAAATTAAAAATTTCTTCGTGGAGGGCAGAATGCTGATGAAAACACATTCCTCCATATCCCTAAAAACTAGGGTCTTCGTGGCACAAAAACTAGTTCACATGAAACTAGATTTTTCAAGGATTGTTTCCTCTAATTTTCATGCGATTCTCGCACACTTTGGAACCTCGGAAGTGAAGATGAGCCTCATTGTCCTTTCACTACTATGTCATGGCGGTCATTAATGGAGGATTGGAGCTTTTTTAGGTGCAACGATGGAGGGTGAATGAAGAATTCCAAACAATTAGTCAAAAAATGAGTTTTCATGACCTTTTTGCCTTCCCAGTTAACTGCAACTTGACTGTGGGCGAGAGAAAGCATGGTGGGTTAAAACTATGGTTTGGACTTCATGGTGTGGGGCGCATTTTTTGTCCCTACTTTCCCCTTGGAGATGGGGACAGAGGGTGCAAGAAAATGTGCCCTCACCTCAGCTTGACAAGTGGCAAGGTTTGATTGCTTGATGAGGAGGAAAACAAGTTGTTAGCTCTTGGGAGCCGAGGCCAAGGGTGGGGTGCATTTTCTTGTCTTCACTGTCCCCAGTGTCCTGAGACACAGATTGGGGCGCTTGGGACGGTAAATCCTGCCCGCTATCCAATCTTTGTGACTATGGGAAACTTGAAAACACATTTCCTAGAGCTCCAGATGGTCTTTTTGGTGAAGTTTTATATGATTTTGACTCCAAACAACATTCCAAGAACAATGGGAGGTGTCTCATCCTTAAATTCTTTTTGCAACTCCCTGAAATGACTCCTTTTTATCTCGGGAACTACAGGTGTGTTTGCATAAATTGAGCTACCCTGAGAGATACTTGAGTTTTGTGAAATATTTGAATCTTCCATCATGTGGAGGGTTCTTCAAGATTTCTAATGAGTATTTGATTGACTCCTAACTCCTTATGGAGCTCCCGAAATCGTCGTGGAAGATCAAGTCCCAGATTTAGCTCTACATTCCAACTACTCCAAAACCTCCAAGATTTCAAAAATAAGTTTCTTTTTTCTGGGTGCATTTCTTGTCCCCACTTTGTCCCAACGACAATTAGGGACAAGAAAATTCGCCAAGGTTAGATGATGCAACTTAGCCATTTCAAATGCAAATCAACTTAGCACCCCACCATGAAGAGGGAAGGTCACATGAGGGACCAAGAGCAAGAGTTGAGGGGGGTGCATTTTTGTGTCACTACTATCCTCACTGTCCACAGGACAATTGGGACTATGTAAAACCCGCCACCTACCCAACTGAGAAAATGACTAAGTCCCAAAATCTTGAAATCACTTTTCTTGGAGCTCCAAGAGGTTTTTTCACACACGCTTTATATCGTTTTGACTCCTAAGATCATTTCAAGATCAATGGGATGGTTTTCAAGACCCGATTCTACCTTCTCCAACAAATGTTTCTTTTTCATCCGAGACCACAAGGTGAGTTTGTTGAAACTGAGCTTCCTTGAGAAGCGCTTGGGTCTTGTGAAGAATGTGAAAACTCCATCATGTAGAGGAATATTCCCATAGTTGGGGGACGCCATCCCCTCATTTTCGACATGTCCGGGATGTCCTGGGGACGTGGGATGTTTCCCCCACGTTTCCCACAGTGCATGCTTGGTGGGAAATGTCCTGGGACGTCTGCAGAGGGAGGGAAATGTCTTGGGGACGTGGGAAACGTGTGGGGGATGTCTGACGTCCACGGGAAGTTCCCGTGGACATCCCTCATGTGGTCTCACGCCGCATTTAAAAAAAAAAACATAAAAACAACACTCTAAACAATATTTTTTTAATTGTAAATCACTTATAATATAAAAACAACATTACTAACCTAACCCTAACCCTAAAAGTGCAATTTTATGTTATAAATTTACATTATGGGCTCATTTCATATTCACACCAAGCACGAGCAAGAGCAAGAGCAAGAGCAAGAGGGAGAGCAAGAAGAACAAGAGCAAGGAAGAGGTATTTATAATTTTATTTGCTTACAATACTTTTTAAAGTATTTTTTTTTTAAATTTGGATTGTATTCACATTTTTTAGGGGCTGTTTTTAACATTTGCATGTACATTCACAATGTAATCATGCATATAGTTTGTAGGATTTAAAAAAATGCATATTATAAGGGTTTGGTTGTAAATGGTTACGTGTTCTTTTTAATTACATTTTTATTTTTAGTTTGAAATTTAGATTATATTTGCATATTTAGGGGATGTTTTTTAGCATTTGCATCTACATTCACAATGTAATCATGCATATAGTTTGTAGGATTTTAAAAAATGCATATTGCATAGGGTTTGGTTATATAATGTAAATGGTTACATTTTTTTTTTAAATTACATTTTTGTTTCTATTTTAAAATTTTTATTATATTTGCATTTTTAGGGGTTGTTTTTAGCATTTGCATCTACATTTATAATGCAATCATGCATATAGTTTGTGGGATTTAAAAAATGCATCTTGCATAGGGTTTAGTTGTAAATGGTTTTTTTTTTTTTTTTTAATTACATTTTATTTTGTGTTTAAAATTTATATTATATTTTCGCATTTTAGGGGCTGTTTTTTAGCATTTGCATCTACATTCACAATATAATCACACATATAGTTTGTAGGATTTTAAAAAATGCATATTGGCTACATTTTTTTAAAATTAATTCATTACATAATCAATCAATCATATAGTTATGGTTGTTTTTAATTCATTGCAACAATCATCACCATGAGTTCTTCTTCTGAGTATGAGTATGAATTAGAGTATGAATCAGAGCAGAGAGGGTTGAACGGGAAGTTGAGATAGGTGGTCGTGGAAGAGTTGGTGATGCCACAATGGGGGAGAGTGGAGAAGGGACACAAAATGTAGTGGCAGCGGCAATTGGTAGTTCAGTTGGTAGTGCTACCAATTGCCCCTCTCAAATGTTGTCCAAATTTGCCATTGGACCATTTGATAAGAAGAAGCCATTGCAACAATTTGCACAAATAATTGATATCCCCATATCTCCAAGTCTCGAGGGGGGAGCAAAGTATGGAAGTGCAACATATGTGCATTGACTTGGCATGGCAACATATCACTAGGACCAATGCACACTTGTTGCACCTTACAGAAGAAGGGGGGTTGGCACTTCTAAGGGCCTTTCATTAGAGCAGAGAGCGAGAGATGGTGAGAATCTTCAATGGAAATACTACGATATATGTGCCGTGAAGTTCATGGTTCTCGGATGGCAAACATAGTAATACTTTGGCTGGTTCTAGTTTTGGAGTGTCAGAAGTGGAAAGCAGAGGGAAGAGAAATGCCGTGGGGGCAGCCCCAAATTCAATTGTTGACTTGTTTGATTCAAAGGCAAGGGAAGAGGCAGATGATGCTATTGAGAAATTTTTCTATGCATTGGGATTCCATTTAATGCCTCTCTCTCTCTCCTTATTACAAGGAGGCTATGGCTAAGGTTCAGCAGTGCAAGTTATGTGCGTCCCGGAGACACAAAACGAGGGACACAATCTTGGATAGAAACTATTCCATGGTTAATGTTGATGGAGGAGATGAAGGTGACATGGATGTCACATGGATGTAGCATTATCATGGATGGGTTACGGATATTAGACACCATCCTCTCATCAATATCATTGTCTCTTGCGAAAGATGGACCGTACTTCTTGAGAGCAATTGATTGTTACGGGAAGCGGAAAGATGCCGAGTTTCGATGATCGATTTGAAGAATGCCATTGAGGAGGTTGGACCTTCAAACATTGTAGACAAAGTTGTCACGAGATGCGACTTATGTGTGCAGAGTAGTAGCAAGCTAGTGGAGCGGGAATATAGGCATATTTATTGGACTCCATGTTGTGTGCATGCCATGAACAATGCATTGAAAGACATAGGGAAGATTCAGTGGGTCAACTAGATAGTGAATGAGGCCAGGGACGTGCAAAAGTTCATATGTAATCACCACACATCATTGACACTTTTTCAAAAATTTTTGAAGAAGGAATTTTTGAAACCAGTTGACACCCGCTTTGCATCCTATTTTATTTTGTTGGAGAGGATGTTTGAGTTGCAGGAGCCCCTGCAAATTATGATTATGACACAGGATTGGACTAGGTGGTGTGAGTCCAAGACAGATCAAGGAAAAGAGTGAAGGAAGTGGTGTTGCGGGAAACATTTTGGGTTGATATGAAATACATCATATCAATCATAGCTCCATTTTTAGTGTCATCAAATATGGGGATTCTAACAACCCCAATCTTGGTGAGGTCTACGAGTGCATTGACACCATGCTTGGGAAAATGAAGGCAACTATTCGGTGAGGGACCCCACTTTGGAATTCTATAATGAACATATACACTGTTATTCAACGAAGATGGGAGAAGTTGAACACTCCTCTTGATATGGTCAGCATGCACCGAATCCCAAATGGTATGTGGAGAGGTTAGGCAGAGTTATCCCATTGGATGATGATGAGGTGAAGAAGGGCCTTAAAAAAAAATGTACACTCCACAGGAGGCTTCACAGATCAGATTGGAGTGGCTCGACTTCACTGAACTTGATGGGTACAAAACATCAACAAAGGCAGATAAGGTAACAATAGCACAGAGAAGCCAATGAGTTGGTGGCGACTGTATGGGCTTCCAGGACTGCTCCGACCACTTGCCATTTGCCTCCTTTCCCAGGTTTCTAGCTCCTCTGCCTCTAGAGGAACTGGTCTACATATGGTTGGATACACTCTGTTAAGAAGAATAGGCTTACCTCTGCAAGAGCGGAGAAGCTTGTAGCTGTACACAGTGCTTTGCGTCTTATGGATCGCAAGACACCTGAGTACAAACAGACCCCAACATTACGGTGGGATGTAGATCCCGAGGAGCCGAGGTAGGTTGAAGAGGACAATACTGTGCAACGGGAATTGATTGGGCTTACCTTTGAGGACGAGGATGCTAATACCAAATGCGAGGAGGAGTTCATGGATATTGCTTCAGATGTTGATTCTGATTTTTAGGCTGATACTTGTAGTTGTCCTCTTTTTTTGTAATATTGACAATAGACAATTGTTGGTGTATTTGGCTATGAGATTAATGATATGAATATCAGCTATTGTCACTTGACCAATCGCAATTTAGAATGGTTTTACTTTTATATTTTATAATATATTTGAAATTTCAGCGTGTCTCAATTCAAAATTCAAATATGTATTATGAAGTTTCAATTTATGACATTAACATATTGATATTATAGTATTAAAGAATGTATTTGATGTTTATGAGTTCAAGTTTCACCTTAGTTAAATCTCAAATGGTTTTATTTCAGCTTATTTATATAATTTAGTTACTATATCTTTATATTTTAGATATTTATATATTTTTAATCAATTTGTCTCCCCCGTCCCCAAAATTTAGAATTTTTTTTGTCTGCCATACCCCGTCTTAGGTAACTATGAATATTCCATCTTTCCAATGATATCTTGTTTTTCTCTTAACTCATTTCGGAGCTCTCGGAATCCTCTGTTGAAGTTCAAGTACCATTTCCACCGCAAGCTCCTTAAGCTTTCAAAACCCACTTTCATTGTTGTTCCTAAACCTCTGAAACTTCCCTAAATCTTCCAAAATCATTTCCAACACCTTCATAGCTCTTCAATAACACATCCGGATGAGTTTGAGCCTTTCGTTTCATCCCGGGATGAGCACCAGCCTTGGAATGGCCAAAATTAGCCTTTCTAGGCCTCTTTGAGAAACTAGCAATTGAGAACACTTCGCCAAATGAATTTGCTGATCTTGTCACATCATTCCAAACACCTAAGATTTCTTGTTCATCATCTTGGAAGTACCTGCAAGGTCAAACTGGACATGACACAACTGACAAACTGACCAGGAGGGGGTTTCGGAAGACTTGGGAACAAAATTTTCAATTTGGGTCTAGTTGTCATGCTTGAAAATTTGAATTTTCATGTTGCACATTTGCTTGGCAACACTTACAAATGGTAAGAATTTCGGTAATCAAGACTCAAATAAACTAGAGGTTGAACCCTACCAATACCCTCACTACAATGTAAGTTTTCCTTTACCATGCTTAAGATGTAAACACTATAATCTCAATTATCAAAGGTATGCTTTGAATTTGAATGCATTGTATTTTGTCAATGTAAATTAAATATGCAAATACAACATTACTTTGTTCCTATCAAGATCAATCTTGAAATGATCGATCCTGGTTCTACATGTTGCTACTCACAAAATTTAGCATGTCATATTGGTTATTAGATTCTCTTTATGCTTCGAGGTCGAAGCCTTCCTCACATGAGAGGGTATTTTATATCCCTAATTAGGAGTTGTTAGATATCAATAGTCGCTCTTTTTAGACAAGTTCATCATTTTACAAGGACACGACTAATTGTTTATGCCCTTTCATTCAATATATCACTTATCACTTTGATCTATACGCTGGATCCATCTTATACTTTATATTCTATGTATTACTTGGTAGGTACATAAAAATAAGTACCTAGTGGCAATCACTAGAGCTGTAAAGAAAAACAAATTGGATATGACTAGCAATAAGCGATTAAGGATCATGACTAGCGACTAATGATCAAGGATTTGGACTGGTGACTGCTAATCAAGGATCATGATCAGCGACCAGTTGATAGAGGAACATGACTAAAAAGTGTCGACCGATTTTCCTTTAGTAAGTGTGCCAAGAGAAAAACAAAGCAATGATGGAACATCCATAGTCGAATCAAAAGGTGTCACTTGGAAGGATTGATAAAAATCAGATGAAAGGAAAGAGGGAAGAGTTGAAACATAATGCTTTTTCAAGTCTACAATGCCAAAAGAACATCGATATAATGAAGAACGAGGTGTTGAGCCTGTGAAGAAAGGGAAAATGAATTTGCATTGGTGGTGGTTGATAGTTGATAGTTTTTGATACTATTAAACAGTAACACAATCCCACTCTGCAACTCCAAGAGTGGACAATCAGGAGTTTGTCCATTTTTTTGTTTTTTTGGTGGGTGTTGGTGGGGTTAGGAGTGGAGGGGGCAGGGAGTGGGGTTTATAGTCAACTAGCATAAGGGGTAGTTGGGTGCATTTAACAAATAGATGAGCACCAAGTAGAATTTTTTTAATTATACTATGGGACATTTGTAATTAAAGATTAAGGCTTCCATATTGCATAGAATTGTGAAAGCAAACTATTGGGAAAAATTCTATAGGATTTTTGAATTAATGTATCTGGTCACACCACTTGATCCATCATCAAGATGGAAAGATATATCAGGTTTGTGGGATGGGGTTTCTTATATAGATAACTCTAGTAAAATACATAGACGTTAGAAATATTAATCAAGTGTAATCACTAGTACACAACAGTAAATGCCATATTTCCCAAGTGAGGGATCTATTTAATTTTTTGACAATGGGTCTCCGGACAAGGGTTTGGGAGACCCATTATCAATAAATTAAAAAGCAACCCCTCAACTTGGGAGATGACATTTAATGTTGTGTATTAGTGGTTACAATCAATCAATATTTTTATGGCTTGTTTTATTTAGGTTGTGTGGTGGCCCCAATTTGATCAGACCTATCTATATAAGGAGCTGTAGACTGCAACCCTAACATATCTTTTCATCATGATGATGGATCATGTTGTGTGATCCAAAATGTTGATTCAAATTCTCCCATATAGTAGTTTCCCAAAAGCTTGTTTTTGTAATCATTATTTAGTTAAATAATTTGAAAAGGTATCATCAAAGGTTGCACCTTAGATGATAAGCTCAAACTCATATTTGGGTCCACTGATTTCAACTATGAAATCATCATTCTATTGCTGTCTATTAATATAATTTGCATTTTTGCTGTTTTATCATTGCTGGTATAACAGTTGCAAGTCTGTTATATTTTACTTCTCTGCATAGCTATTATGAACTCATCATTGTATTGTTATCTATTGTTGTAATTAGCATTTATAGCTGTTTAATCATTGCTTGTATAATAGCTGCAAGTCTGTTATATTTTACTTCTGTGCATAGCTATAGCTTGTAAAGAACACATATGGCTGGATGTCTGTTATCAGTTGTAATTAGCAAACAAGCAGCATCCAGTCCCTTCAGTAATTTGGGCAATGATTTGATTTGTTAGTAAGTACAAAAGACTGAGTAATGGGATGAAATGCATTAAGCTTGAAACATGTACAACATGTGGGGGAGGTTTTCTGGATTTCTATTTAGTTGTACTGATGTGATTACAAATAATGATCATAAAGATATTTACTCATCTATTAATGAGAAGCATCTGCGGAGGTACCAAGTAGGTCTTCTACGTGTTTTATTGAATAGGTTTTTCCTTTGGACTATGTAAGATTCTATGGGTGCAATATGCATAGAAGTGTATACAGGGAGGCTTGTCAGTCATAAGGAGCAAGCAGGCAGCATTCAGACCCCACTGTAATTTGAGCAATGATGTAATTTGTTAATGAAATGCACAAGACTGAATAATAGTGTACTTAAGACTGAGTAATGGCATACACAAGACTGAGTAATGGGATGATGTAGTTTAATTTTGATGCATGTACAACATATAGAGTATTTTTTTAATTTCTATTTAATGTGTGTTGAAGTCCTTGATGAAGCTGGAGATTACAAGCAATGATCAGTAAAATATTTACTCATCTATTAATGAGAAGCAGTTGTGGAGGTACCAAGTAGATCTTCTACAAGTGTTTTCTTGAATTGGTTTCTTTTATGGACCATGTGGTTTTTGTAAGATTATGTGGGTACAATATGCTCAAAAGCATCTATGGGGAGTTCCTTTTCATTTTGTTCTTTTACTAAATTCTTTTCATTCTCATCTGTATGATGATAAAAGTTAGCTTTATAGTTACAGAAAGTCCCTCGTAGTAGAGTTGCTAGTAGCTGTAACTGTACTATTTTAGTTTGGACATTACTTTCTGATCCTACAAGCAGAATCAATGTGTGAGCAATTTTCTAAGTACCGTATTATTCATAATTTCATAACATGTCACAATATGCATCTTCTCATCATATGTGCTTAAGTACAAGATCATGAAGTTCTTACTGTTTCTAGCAAGATTTTTTATAACTTTTGTAACGTATTGCAGGTACTGGCTTCTCTTATTATCAGGTTAGCACTAGCAGAAACCTTTTGCCTGAATTGTGGAATATTAGCACTTGATGAACCGACTACAAATCTAGATGCACCAAATGCAGAAAGTCTTGCTGCTTCCCTCCTAAGGTGATTTAGTTTCACATTGAAAGGCTTCAATTAGAGAACTCTGAAGAAAATCATGTTTATCGTCTTCATATAGTATATATCAAAGCATATGAGAAATAAGTGAAACAAATAACGACTTTTGAAGTTACATATATAAGAAAATTCAAGGGTTTCAATCATCTGCAGAATCATGGAGGACAGGAAAAATCAGGAAAATTTCCAACTGATTGTCATTACGCATGATGAAAGATTTGCCCAGTTAATTGGTCAACGGCAACATGCAGAGAGATACTATCGTATCTCAAAAGATGAACAGTAAGTTGTCAATTTAGTGATGTAGCATAGGATTAATTATAAACAAATTTCTGCTTTCACAAACTGAAGATTCAATTTCTATACAGAACTTCTGATATATTGTTTTCATTTTCAGTCAGCACAGTATAATTGAAGCTCAAGAGATTTTTGGTTGAAGCATTTGGGTAAGTACCCTTTCTGGAGAAACTGGTACATAAATGAACAAATATATCAATAGGTGATAATAACTCTGTAATGCTGTAAAAACAACAAGAGAATCTAGAACGTGGTGGTGAGAAATATGGATCCAGTATTTTTTCAAGAACCTCGATTTTATATGCTTTATAAATTCATTTAAGTTGGCCTTGGGTTATCTGGTGAAGTTGAGCTGTACAATAGTACACAATGGATCAAATGCCATTTCTTGTTGTTCCCATTCAACATTTCAATGCATGTTGCTTGCTCATATTTCATTTTATTGGCGTGATACGATGTAGAAACAAACTTCTTTGTCGATTAAGATAATATTTTTGCTATAGTAGTGAAACAACTCCAACAGCATTGACATTGTCAAGGAATCAACTTCAATCATAGAGCATGTTGGAATTAAACTTGTCTCTGCAGGAGAGAATGAAAATGCAGAATAAGTTTGAGGGTAAAGATTTCCAAATTTGATGATTCAATTAATTGTCACTTATGGGTTTATGCAATATATAATGAATGGAAAATACATAAAATCAAAATAATTTACAAACTAATATAATGATATAAAAAATTGCAAGCAGTAAAATTAAAATCAGGATAATCTGATTGAGAATTTGAGGTGAATAAGAGCTAAAATCGCCGACCAAAAGATGGAAGAGGTGCCCAAAGGTCTTCAGTTATTTTAAGTCTTAGATCACAATGCATTCCTGGTGGACCAAGGGGCACTAGGGATCAATTGTAGTGATTTAAGACTCGTTAATAAAGGGTGTGAAGTCGAAGATGTAAATGGGATATTTTGGTTTGTAAAGATAAATTCTTAGTGGTGAAGAGAATGATGCAGCAAGGAAAAAGAGATTAGGTTTGGTTGTAGAGAATACCTTGAAGGATGTTGATGAAGTGATTCAATACAGAAATGAGAGAGAATTCTGATGTCCTGATTCAAGAGTAGCAAGAGAATGCACACAAATTGCAGAGAATGATGGAGCTAGGGAAAAGAGATTAGGTTTGGTTGCAGAGAACACTTTGAAGGATGTTGATGAAGTGATTCAATAAAGAAAGGAGAGAAATAATTTTGATGTCCTGATTCAAGACTAGCAAGAGAATTCACACAAATTGCATACATGGGATGGCCTTTAGATATTCAAACTTCCAGCTCTTGACATATATTGGCAAGTCAGATCCAATTTTGCATAGATCTCCTCTCTGAAGTAAAGACACATATTTAAAGCATACACAAGCTTTGACCTCGTCCTTTACTATTTCTCAATGTAGCTTATCCATTTTTCCATTTTTCTTGTCTCTTGGTTTTTTTTCCATGATCCTTTCCTAAGTTATGAAACTTAGCAATGCAACTTTGCAATACATACATGTCACCGTTGATATTTTAGATGTGGAATGGTTTTACTTGGAAAGACAACAATAGACTATAGATTGGACTTTTGCATGGAACAATCTTTGTATATAATTGGATTATGCAATAGCAAAATGCACACTCACAACTACAAATAGGTGATGATCCTTTACGCAATAAATTAGAGAAACAACAAAATATAGAGTAAATGTGTTGTGAATGAAGTATAAATAACTTTATTGCATTGAAAGATTAGAAGCGCATCCTTCCTCCTCCACCCTTCCTCCTTAGAATTGTCATGAAATGTTGCCAACAACCCTTTCTCCCCTATCCCACCCCCACTCTAACAAACCTAAAAGGCTTAGGAATCCCTCTCCACCAGCTAGGAGGGTCCTTAGAAGCTCTGATAAGAACAAAGAACATGATGGATCCAATAGCTTGCTTTGAATATCAATCGAGACCACAGGTGTTCCTCTTCCTCGCTTCAACCTAGGGGAAACAACCTGAGATGGAGAGTTTTGAGACCAAATTGGTAAAATTTCTTAAGAAGCAACAAACTTGGGAAGCCACTTTGTTGACAAAATTGTTTCCAAGCAATTAAATCATCTCACTATGCAGAAAGCCTTTCTTGACTTTTTGCATACTCGGTTAAACAAATCTGCGATGTGAGTGGCCTTCCAGAGGAATTGTGGAAAGGGGGCAAGGCTACGAAGAAGGTGATCTCCTCTATGTCGTGCCCGTCCTCGGACACCATAAAACAACCTAAAAAGTTGGTAAACTTTTTTTTTTTTTTTTTTGAAGTGCGAACTCAATTGGCTTACTTGGTTGAGCGTCGTGTGCTCACGAGAGGTTGGAGGTTTGTGTCTCCCGCCATACATTCTGCACCCACCTTTGGTTTGGTTTTTGCCACCCTTGCCACATGTTGACTATGGCACCCGCTTCCTCCCACGAGGACGTCACATCCGGTTGACCGCATCGCTACCTCGCCACGTCTTCGTTGCCCACAAGCCCACAATTTCTGCTATGGTTGTCAAGCTCCTCACCACGTCCACTTTGGTTGTTTTGCCTTTTACTGTCGGGGTCAATCCCACATCAATCGAGTGGCGGTGAGCATGGGATTAAAATAGCTCACGGTTATCGTATTTACCATGGCTTCGACCACGTCGATATTTTTTATTTTCCCCAAATGTGTATCCTGTGAGTTGTGCGGTTGGATCGGGACAAGGTTGTATAGCTTGTCATTCAACTCGAGGAGGTGGATTGTTGGTTGTGCCCGAACTTGGTCCTTAGCTCGCCATGAACTTGACCCCATTTGGTCAATCAACTCGGTTTCTAGCTTGATGAGCTATTGTATTCTCACGGTTGTTAGGTCCCCCTCTGTAACAAGAGTGGATTCCACTATGCAAATCCTTTATTATTTGTCGAAGACCGATGGTGAGAACATGAACTTTTTTTTTGCTCTGTGCCACTTTTCGACATCACGACGACCTATTTTCTGTTTTGTAACTTGCCCGCTTAGTGCATCACATGTGCTATGGATTTGTCTTGTAAACTATTCTCCTATGCGAGACTATATATGGAGCATCTTTGTGCCCATTTCCAATGTTCAATATACCACTTGAAATCTCTCAACCTGCTCTTCCATATGGAACAAGTTCTTGGAGATCTTGGAAACTTTTGATGCCCAATGTTGATCTTCGAGATCATTTAGTAAGGGAAAAAGGGACATTAGGGGTGTGTAAATGCATAAAGGGTGGAGGCATCATGAAGAAGGGGCCAAAACATGTCGGTTGTGAAGTTGAGAAAACATGCATAGTGAGTAAGCGATCAATCTTAAGTGATGAAACTTCTCTCCATGTAGTGGTGCACTTTTGTGTCCCCCATGTCCCTTTAGCAAAGGGATAAAGGGACATCAACCTTCTCCAAATACACCAAGTGTGTGCTCATCTTGAGGAAGGGGCCAAATTTGAGAGTGACGTGAAAACTTTTTCCTAACCACCCAGTTTATAATTTAAGTGACGAAACTCGAGCTCCTCATGTGATGGCACATTCTAGTGTCCCCCATGTCCCTTTAGAAAGGGGCCGAAGGGACATCACCCCTTCATAAGTGTGCCACGGGTTTGTTCATCATGAGAAGGGGGTAGGTGGGGTTAGGTGAGTGTATGACATTTTCTAACCACCAAGTTGTCTTTTAAGTGACACAAACTCATCTTTTCATGTGGGGGCACAATTTTGTGTCCCCCATGTCCCTTTTGACTTTGGTCAAAGGTAAAAAGGGACATCAGGGGTCTCCAAGTGCGAAATAGCCAAAAATAGATGTTTGCCTTCACCGAACACTACTTGAAATAACCACCTGAACACATTTTCTCGCTAACGGAGCTAGGAGTGGACTTCTAAGAAAAACTATTATATGGTTTTGAATCCGAGAAGGGATGATGAGAACATTCCCATCATTTTTAGGAGCCAATTCTTCTTGAAATTTGCCATTTTGGCCCTTTTTCAATTTCGGTCAAGTAATGCGTCGGTGAAAGAAAATACCAACGAAGTCTAAGGTGATCAAAAGAAGAACCAACACCTTGGATGTGAAGGGGGCCTCACATATGTCACATTGTCGTTTGAATGAGCTTCTAAATCTCCCCTGAACTATCGAATCCTCGGTTGAATCTTCATTAGGATCAAATATCTTTACATGTCTGTCGAGCCAATATCTACAAATGTGCTTCTAAAAATTCTTGAAACCTTTTGCAATGTGAATTAGGAATTCTTAGCTTTCTAACGAGTACTTGATTTGTTTCCAACTCCTCTTAAGGCACTTCAAACATTCAGAACAAGCCAACTAGTCTTTTCACTACTTTCATTTCCTTATACCATGTTACAAATAACCCGGTATTGCATAACTTGTTCCTAACCTTGACTTATCTTCCATAAATGTCTAAAATTTTCTTAGATGATTGTATATCTCATCCACACACTTCTTGGGTGCCTTAACTTTTCCCTGTATGTTCTTGGGGGTGTTCACCATGTGCAATAAGGCAAAAATAGCCCTTTTGTGTACTCGAGGAGCAATTCCTTCTGAATGGTTATGAATAAATCCATGAATCACTTCCTGCACACACGAACACACTTGAAAATCACATTATCACATTCCTCCATGCCATTATGAGAGTAACACAATGATTGAGTTGGTCATAGGACATGTTTACATGGACTTGGAAAGGGATTTTCAAATGTGGGCTAGGTTGTCATGGCATTTTTAAAAAGTTTTCATGCTAGACATTTTGCATGACAACACACCGAAGGGGATTTCTCAATTCCTATTGATTCCCACTAGTTGCAACATGATCATCATAACCAAGGAATTTGCTTCGCAAGAGTGAGCGAACACGATTTATATATGCATGGCCTAACACTTGATTCGTGGCTCGAGATAAGGAAGAAAGCCTTCACATATTCTCAAGAACTTATCAAGGAGTGAATTTCATGAGGCCAATTTTGATGCCATTATTCTACTAAGCAGAGTGATGGGGGAAGAAAAAATAAAATATTTCTAGAATTGGATGGCTTAGTTCAACCCCGTGGCTACTTGTGTAAATCGAGTGGTGGATTATGGGAAGATCATCGGTGACAACAAACATGGGCATTTGTTTTAGTTGTCCGCCTCTAAGAAGTTCATCATGAATTCTTACCTACATAGTGATCGGGGATCATTTTTAAAGTTCCCAAAACATCCCTAAATAGTGTCGGTCATGCGAAGACCATCTCGAGAGCTTTCCAACGATCTCAAGAATGCGACAAACGGACATCGGGAGCTCTAGATATGTTCAGGTCAAAGTTCGATCAACGGGAAGTCAACTCGTAAACCGTCAATATTGGACCAATGGCATCACGACACGTGGCGAAAAGGCAAAACAAAGTTGTTTGTGGGTTTTCGATCACCGGTCTTCGACGAGCGTAAAAATGGTGCACGGGAACAAGAGGCTCAACTTTTATCACGGAGGGGAGCCCGACCGCCGTGTGGACTATGGTATTATCGCCAACGTGGTGGGTCCACAAGCCACCACTCGTCGAATTCGCTCAATTTGCCTATCGAGGGTCGACAAGTGGTATTTATTGCCATATTTCATTTGGAATTTCATTATATTGCTTGTGTCGAAATTTATATTACCACGTAATTATTCACCATGTTATTCTTGGTAATGTTCGAGACTTATATTATTCTCCATGGTTGAGTTGATCATATTTCCACATGGCGCGTATGTTCGTATTTATATCCCATATTATTCGGGATTGGTTGAAGCCACACAGACAGGTTTGGAATATATACCACATGGTTTGGGATTTACAATATCCCCTCGAATGACTTGGTGGTTCCACAAACAAAGCTCGGCCCATATCACGGGCTGTTAAACAAACCAATGCAAAGCCCGATTCAATGGGCGAATAACTATCTAGCTCGCCACATGGAGTGGCCGACACAATCCCCAAACAGAACCCACATGACTCGGTGGGAGAAGAATGCACAGCCCGAGTAAAATGGGGGAGGACGTGACCTTAGTCACGTATTATATGGGTTGGCATGCCCAATTTAAACCACAAATCATTCCTTTTTGCGGAGAATGTGGGATTTTTATCCCCCATGCAAAACAAACTCCGCCATAATGCATGCCGCTGGATCTTGAACCCATAACCTCTCGTCATGTCCAACTCGCCTTAGAGGCTTGGGCGGATTATAAAATGGGGCGCTTGACTTATACTATTGGAGACGGTGCAGTGTAAAGCCAAGAGGAGGTAGTTTTCTGAAAACGCCATTTTGAAGGCCTTGCACTCAGATTGGGGCCTTGGAGTAAAAAGATGAAATGTAGAGAATTCTGAGACGATTCCAACCATATAAGATTTGATGTTTTTGTTGAGTTTTATCCTATTTTTGGAAGCTTTGAATGCAGATTTTAATAGGGATCTACAAGACAGCTAGTTGGAAAACACGAATTTCAATGCACTTCTGGTCCGAATTGTGACTTGGTGTAAACATGAAAAGTGTTCAGAATTCAGATCTGATCTCATATATATGATTTGTTTTCATAGAATGTTTTTAAATCTCCATTTGTAGGTGTTTTTCTAACACAGTTGCAGGGAGATCACATTGTGAAAACACTGTAGGAGCCACGGATCGTTCTTGGGACAATTTCTGCTATTTTTCGAGTTCTTGGGACATTAATCACTCATTTGCGGGTTGTGATTCATTATTGATTGTTTGTAAGAGTTATTGTACTTGCATTTCAATATTATTAATGGATCGGTTCAATCTGAACCCGGGGACGTAGGAATTTGTGAACCCCGTAAACAATCTCTTTTGTTATCTGAATGTTTCAGTTTTCTGATTATTTATTTGCTACACAAGTTTTCCGTACTTCTATGGATGCATAGTAATTAGAATTTAATCAATTTGTGGAGTTTAGAATACTTAAAATTGGTTAAAAAAATCACGATCTTTGGAAACTTTTAAAAGTGATAAAAAAATACATCACGTTTTCAGATCAAGTTTGGTATCAGAGTAGTTAGATTGCCGGATTAGCTTCTAATTGTGTTTGAAAATTTGGCTTCAGTTTCAGTATTGATTTCACTTTTCAGTGTGCAGACATTTTGGGGACTTGTTAATCTTCTTTCGCAGTGTGCAGTTTTGGAAGTACAGGTTGTGTTTGCAGGAACAAGGAATCATGGGCAAGTCATCCAAACAGGAGCAACTGGATGAGCTTGAAGCCATAAACCGCCAACTCCAAGAAGAAAACTCTTTCTTGAGAGCTAATTTTTATTCCTTAGAAGAGGAAATAGTGCGGTTAAAATCTGAGCCACAATCCTCTATAACCAAGAAAGAGGAGTATGTCAACAAGATGCTTGAAGAGAGCAAGAAGTTGATGGGCTTTGTTAAAGAGTTGCAGGAAGAAATACGAACCAAGGATGCCCTCTTGGAAAAGCTGCAACAAGGTGAACACAAGAAGGAAATGCCTTCCAAATCGATGCGAACTATGACATGAATGCAATGCCTTGTAAGTTGTTCACATTTTGATTCTTCCTCTCATTCGATTTCGAGATATTCCTTTGGGTCGAGTTTGAAAAACACACTAAGGGAATTGGGTCTAAGCTAATGGTTAAGATGAGATTTAATGGAATGGGCCTTGGTAAAAATGGACAAGGTGATGCTAACCCAATACAGGTAGAGGATCAGCCTCGGTTTGCAGGTTTGGGCTATTCTAGTGGGAAAATGAAAATTGGAGAAAGTTCTAAAGCGGCTAAAGGAAGACAAGCTTCCAACGTGCAAGGATCTACACCACTAGAATTGCAGGATTCCGCCATCGGGAGGAACAATTGAAAGGTGTAAGAAAACAGGTAAAAGAGGTAATCGATTCCACCTCCTTCCACTTACACTAAAAATAGCACCAAGGGAAAATCAAATCCTAAAACTTCTAATACACTATTTCAGTTGGAACAATATAGCTTTGGTAGGTAGAAATATGCTTTCCTTGCACATTTTGTGAAGGTACTAATCATTCATTGCATATTGTTGGAAGAGAAAAAAATTTGATTAAGAAGTTAATGCCTTTTGTGAATGATAAGGCGAGTCTTAAAGACCAATCTCACCAAGGAAAGGCGAGAAATGGCAAGAATGTTACCTCTCCTAAACAAGGGAATCATTCTCGTAGACAGAGTTCTGAGAATGGTAAAATGGGTAAGACTCCTAAAAACAGGGAAGTTAAATTTTGTTCCCATTGTAATAGGAATGGTCATGACGTTAAGGTTTGTTGGTTTGTTCCTAAACAACAAAATTGGAAAGTTGTTAAAAAGAACAATATTGTAAAACCAACAGTGCTAAACCTAACTAAAACTCATTTTGGTATGGAGAAGGTAAAACAACCAAAACGAAAAAACCCAAGTGATTGGTTGGGAAAAACACTCCTCAACTTTATATTTGAACTACTGATGAAATTGTTGATAGTAGGCAAGCAAAAAAAAATTCGAGCTATATTTTAGGGATTCTGTTGATTGATAAGGATTTGTTCTAAGTTGATATTTAAAGCTTTGAAAATGAATGGAAACAATTTGAAGAGAAGATTTGGGTGATAGGTTCATCATACTCATGTTTTGTTTTCTCGTTGGTTGGTAGTTCCATTGTTGAAAACACTATGAAGGGATAGGCATCGTTAGCATGTCTAAATTTGAAACTTGCGGTTGTAATCAAAGATAATCACAAAGTGTCGAGTTGAACACTAGCTTACATTATAGATGGGTGTTATTATCTGACTTATTATTTGTGATGGTGATACAGTGTTTTGGCATATTCATGTTGATTCAATTGTTGACTATAGCTATTTTTGGGCGTTGATAGTCTATTATGTTCTGATAGTGAATACTTGCGGTTATTCTGATTTCGAGATGGGCGGTGGGCACTAGCCTAATGTGGGTAGTTTATGTCTTGTATCTTGATCTCGTGTTATGGAATTGTAATTTTTGGTAATCGGCCGTATCACAAAGTGACAGTTGAACACTAGCTTTCCGTAATAGAATGGGTGTTATTATCTGGTCAATTATTTGTGATGGCATTATAGTGGGGTATGACAGTTCACAGTTGTGCGTAGAGTTGACAGGGTTGCAGCGTTTCAGTTGAACACTAGCTTAATTGGGTGTTATTATCTGATCGATTATGTGACTAGCTAATCAACTATTTGCATTTATTTAACCTATAATGTTATTTTGGGTTCTTGTATGTGTTTGTGCAATGCAGGAAGAGATAACATGTTTTTGTGGGTTGATACACAACTTTTTGTGGACAAAAAGCCTTTCTTAGTGGGGAGGTGTGATCAGGGGATCATTTTTTAAAGTTCCCAAAACATCCCTAAATGGTGTCAGTGTAGAAGATCATCTCGAGAGCTTTCCAACGACTGTAAGAATGCGACAAACGGACATCGGGAGCTCTAGATATGTTTAGTCAAAGTTCAGTCAACGGAAAGTCAACTCTGGTCAACTAATCAATATTGGACCAATGACACTGTGACACATGGTGAAAAGGCAAAACAGAGTTGTTTGTGGGTTTTCGATCACCGGTCTTCGACGAGCGTAAAAATGGTGCACAGGAACAAGAGGCTCAACTTTTATTACGGAGGGGAGCCCGGCCGCCGTGTGGACTATGGTATTATCACCAATGTGGTGGGTCCACAAGCCACCACGTGGCTTGCCACCACTCGTCGAATTCGCTCGATTTGCCTATCGAGGGTCGACAAGTGGTATTTATTGCCATATTTCATTTGGAATGTCATTATATTGCTTGTGTCGAAATTTATATTACCTCGTAATTATTCACCATGTTATTCTTGGTAATGTTCGAGGCTTATATTATTCTCCATGGTCGAGTTGATCATATTTCCACATGGCACGTATGTTCGTATTTATATCCCATATTATTCGGGATTGGTTGAAGCCTCATGGACGGGTTTGGAATATATACCACATGGTTTGGGATTTACAATATCCCCTCGAATGACTTGGTGGTTAAACAAACCAATGCAAAGCCCGATTCAATGGGCGAATAACTATCTAGCTCGCCACATGGAGTGGCCGACACAATCCTCAAACAGAACCCACATGACTCGGTGGGAGAAGAATGCACAGCCCGAGTAAAATGGGGGAGGACGTGACCTTAGTCACGTATTATATGGGTCGGCATGCCCAATTTAAACCACAAATCATTCCCTTTTGCGGAGAATGTGGGATTCTTATCCCCCATGCAAAACAAACTCCGCCATAATGCATGCCACCGGGTCTTGAACCCATAACCTCCACTGCCCAAGACTAATCCACTGACCAACTCGCCTAGAGGCTTGGGCGGATTATAAAATGGGGCGCTTCAACTTATACTAATGGAGACAGGGATCTGTAAAGCCAAGAGGAGACAGTTTTCAGAAAACGCCATTTTGAAGGCCTTGCACTCAGATTGGGACCTCGGAGTAAAAAGATGAAATGTAGAGAATTCTGAGACGATTCCAACCATATAAGATTTGATGTTTTTTTGTTGAGTTTTAACCTATTTTTGGAAGCTTTGAATGCAGATTTTAACAGGGATCTACAAGACAACTAGTTGGAAAACACGAATTTCAATGCACTTCTGGTCCGAATTGTGACTTGGTGTAAACATGAAAAGTGTTCAGAATTCAGATCTGATCTCAGATATATGATTTGTTTTCATAGAATGTTTTTAAATATCCATTTGTAGGTGTTTTTCTAACACAGTTGCAAGGAGATCACATTGTGAAAACACTGTAGGAGCCACGGATCGTTCTTGGGATAGTTTCTGCTATTTTTCAGAGTTCTTGGGACATTAATCAGCTCGTTTGCGGTTGTGATTCATTATTGATTGTTTGTAAGAGCTATTGTACTTGAATTTCAATATTATTAATGTATCGATTCAATCCCGAACCCGGACGTAGGAATTTCCGAACCCCGTAAACAATCTCTTTTGTTATCTGAAAGTTTTAGTTTTCGATTATTTATTTGCTACACAAGTTTTCCACACTTCTATGGATGCATAGTAATCAAAATTTAATCAATTTGTGGAGTTTAGAATACTTAAAATTGGTTAAAAAAATCACGATCTTTGGAAACTTTTAAAAGTGATAAAAAATACAACATCACGTTTTCGATCACATAGTGTATGCCCTCACCTTCACAAAAACATTGAAAGGATTTTCGACAGCTCCCCATGTGCCTCAAAAATCACATGCATATGAGAAGTATTTGCAACTGATTCATAAGAAGATAAATTCCTACTATGCCTGGGTGAATAATGCATTCAAAGTTTTCATTATCGACTCCTTGAGGGAAATGCGGAATGATAAATTTTCAAGTTGTTGCCAGACTGATTGAAAATTACATGAGCCACTTCATCCAAGTTCCTACATCCACCAACATCGAATCACATGCTATGATCTTGCTCCTGACAATTTACCTAGGTACTCAAGTGAAAAAATCATAATGTTCAAGTTGTGTAGGCAATTGTCTCATGTTCATGTCAAGTGTAAGAATAACAAGAGGAAAGGTGTGTCATTTCCCATCTCCTTGGGAATATATTCATGCAAGAATGACACAGATGTGGAAAACATCGAAGCATCCTTCGCGGGTTTCGATCTCTACTCCTACACATCTAGGTCTAACTTCAACATTAGGAGAAATCCAATGAATATCACCTTTCCAGGTTTGCACCATGCACCCCAAATTGAAGACTACAAGGCTAATTGCATGGATGATTTTGAAGTACGGAAAATGAACTATATGCGGATGACAGTAGACTAGATGAGGGATCTCAAATTTTATTGGTTCATTGAGGGGATAAAAGATGATGGGTTGAACTTGTTTGATCCCAATCCTTGCCCCTTTCTCCGAACCCTAGGAATATCAAAGAGTTAGATGTTATTAAGGAGAGCATTGCAGTGGTAATTCCAAGATCAAGAGAATGGTTCAAAAGGAAGAGAACTGTTATCCAAAATGTTCCCCTTGCACATTTTGTGGCTAACTCTCTTCATTCTTCCCTCCCTTGTGCTTCAGTCATAATTATTGCTTTTCAGGCACTTAAGACTTTTTGGAAATGGTGCCATTGGATAGAGCTTTTCTCGGCTTTCCCGAAAAGGTAAAGTTTTCCTCCTAACTCCATGTATTTTTGAAGTTATGGCACGGCGGAGTTTTTGTGGGAATTTTTCCCCTGAAAGACCCGCAGCAAGTAATATGCTACCACGTGTCCTCAGAAGTGGCGAAGGGCGGAGGGAAACTTGGAATTTTACCAAGTGATTCGGCAAGTTTTCAAAAGGAATGTTTTGCCCCGCAGGCCCGTCGGCGAATTAGATCCTGCCACGTGTCCCAGGGGAAGAAATTAGGAAAATTTCCTAAGTATTGGCACAACTAAAAATATTTAGCACTTTTGAAGGCCCGCACCCACCACACCGCGCCACGTGTCCTTAGGCCAAGAAGTGGCGAAGGGAGGAGAAGTTATAATTTTGGCGAAATGTTTGTGAGGGCACAAAGTCAAATTTTGCCCGCCGGTCCGCATCCATGGCGTCACGCCACGTGTCTCAAGACCCGTGGACCGCTGAGGGAGATTTAAAATTTTGGCAAAGTGTTTTGGTTAGGTCAAAGGAAAATTATTGGCCCGTAGGCCCGTTGACCGATTGGATCGCGCCACTTGCTCAAGAGCGTCGGAGTGTCGGTCGTCGGGGAAACATTGGGAATTTTTCCCAAAAGGTTAGCGCAAGGAGGAAGGTTCGCCCCAAAGACCCGCATCCAATGGAATCGTGCCACGTGGCACCGGACCGGCGGAAGGCGGGGAAAAGTTGGAAATTTTCCCAAAGCAAAACAAAGAAAAATTTCGAAAGGAAAGGCCCGTCCCCCAAAATGTGAGCCAATGGAATCTTGCCACGTGTCCGGTGGTAGCAAAAAATGCAGGACAGGCCCGCGAGGAAAAGGGGAAGGAGAATGCCCGCGCGAATCACCTCTTGCCACGTGTCCTCAGATCATCGGCCCGACGGAGATTTTTGGAAATTTTTTCCAATGGTCAAAACGATGGAAAATGAAGCATCAAGGCTGCGCGCCAATGGAATCGTGCCACGTGGCACCCGGAATGGTGGAGCGCGGGGATTTTTTGGGAAATTTTCCCAAATGCAAAAAGTGGGAAAATTTCAAATTTTTCGCCCGCCAATCCGTTTTGGTCCTGTTTTGCCCTAAATTTTCAAACGATCATAACTTTCGATCCAGAGCTCGGTTTTCGCGTTCTTTATATCAACGGAAAGCTAGTGAAATTCTCTACAAGATTCTCGGGCTCAATTTTGTATTTTGATGGAGTTTGGAGAGAGAAAATTAAGAAACACCTCTGGCACGTGGTAATGGACAGAAATGACGTTTCAACCACCATTTTTAATGAAGAATGGCTTGCATTCTCTCCCAGCATGGCGAAAAATGTCAGGGAATGGATCTGTAAGGATGCCCATGCTTTGTTTTATTGCATTTTGGGTCGGTGGTTGAAGCTCTCCCACGTTTTCTGCGTTTCTCTCTCTGGGGCGTTTCTTGACCTTGTAAAAGCTTTGAATGGGCTCATTTTTAAAAAGAGGAGATACTTTTTAGCTCTACAACTTCCCTTTCCTTCCTAATCAAAGCGGATTTGTGGAATTTTTTTACCTTTTCATGCAATACAACACCCCTTTTTGCCTCTTGGTCATTGTAATGCATTGTATTGGATCTGGAATGATAATGTATGCTCTGTGATTAAAATTCTTCAATCCTTTCATATATTTACCATTGTTTCCTGATCTTTCATTACATCTTGGGAAATTTGTGCATGTTTTGTGTTGTGTTTTCTTGTGGATTGTGTATATATTGCAGTATTAGGTGTCTGTTACTCCTTTGGTGCATCACCTTATTTAGACTAGGTTTATTTTTTCATTTTCTCAACCTTGTCTCCTTGGAAAAGTTTTGATTAAGTTATAGGTAAACCCTCTATAGAATGTTATGCACACTTTAACAGAGGATTTGAGGAACCAACGTCTAACCTGGAGATTCTTTTCCTATTTTTACAAGTCCCACACTTGGGGAAAAGATTCAATGTTGTGCAATCACACTGGATGTCCAAATCTCAAACTAGAAATCTGATCAACATCTAGGGTGCTTTGTTGATTTGCAACAACAATTTTGGCACGCACTGGTGGGACCTTAGAGGCCTTCATCTCCATTGCAACAAAATTGATGTGCATTTGTTGCAAGTTTCTTGCTTAAAAGAACCCTAAATTGCACATCCGGTGACTCCAAGGAAGAAGAATCAGTTGGTTTTAGCGAGATCGGACACGAAAACTCATGAGAAGAATCAACACAAGGTCAAGAGTTGGAGCGAAGAGGTGTTAAGTTTTGAATATCTCGCAATTATCTCCAAGAAGAAGACAAACAGGAGGTGAATTCAAAGGTCTCCATCTCCACCAAACGTAACTCTCTCAACTCCTCCACCCTGTAGGCCTTTCATTCAATCAACAAGGGTTCTAAGGCTAATTAAAATGGCAAAACACAACACCTATGTCAATTTCACTTTGCGTAGCCCACTTGCTCTCAATGCACAAAATCCAATCCCGGTTGCGGCATTGAAGAACATTCCATACTTTATCAAGAGAATCGAGACCACTCCTAGTGATCATGTCAAGGATATTGCCAATATTTGTGTAATCCATGAGATTAATGAGATGCAAGTTCTTTGTCAAATGCTTGCATCTTCGCTCAAAGGGAAATCTTTGTAATGGTTCGTGAGTCTTGCCTCGAGTTCTATCCAAAATCGGAACCAAATATGTATAGCCCTCCATCAACAGATTTGGAGAAAAGGGAGATAACTTGTCCCTTTTGGAGCAGGTTGACAACCATCAAGAGAGCTCCCAATGAGCAACATGACTTCAACTTCGGGTTTCAAATGACTTGGGAGAGAATTCCATGGCAGTGAAGGGCAGTGCAGAATGTGCTTTTCTATATTACCTCAAAACTTTAAATTCTGATATTTCTATGTTAATTCAATCCATGGGGGCACAACTATCCATGGTGCTTATAGTATTGCCATTAGAGCTGAAAATTGTTTGATTCAAGCTGGCAAGCTAGCTCCTAGGCATCCAATGCCATTGTATCCAAGTTTAGAGAGCCCAAGTACTAGTCAAGTTCCTTGTTTAGCTCCTATTCCTAGTCCTAGAGATCAAAATTCAAGTGAAGCTTCTATTTCATTTCCTAGTGTCTCAAATGAACTTCAAGAAGTTATGAAGCAATTGCAAAATTTAGGCAATGAGTTGGTTACACTCAAGAGGCGTGAAGCCCAAAGTTTTAGACCTTCTTTCGACCTCAAGCTCATCCTAACAGTAGCCATTCCACCTCAAAGACCACCCAATCCAGTTGCAAATCAAAATCAACTGAGACCTCCCGCCAATAGACCATTTTAGCCCTATAATCCCAATGCTACATCTCCTCTAAAGCAATCGTGCCGGCCTGACAAAACAACATAGCTCAAGAGTATGATCGGTGTTTCCCATGCAATGAACCTCACAACCACCTATGTGCTTCAACGATGCCTTAAATCAAGCATTAATGGTGACAACTACTGTGTGGAGGGTGAAGGGAGTTAAGGAAATAACCAACAACAAGAAACATTCCAAAGCCTAATGAATCACCAAATGATACCACACTTGTAAATTGGCGGTAGAAGATTTTTGTGGCATGAATCAAACAATCTCCCAAAGTGTTGCATGCCAACACAAGGTCAAAAAGGAGAAATTTGGGTGGAGAACAACTATTGGCTCCAAGCAATCCACAACTGCTACCACTCCACAAACTATTGGCAAACAAAATGTAGTTCCAAAGACACAAGGACTCGCTAAAATAGCTCCTAGGCCAACTCAAATGCCGGTTGTTGTTACCCATGTGTAAGGAATGAATGTGCAGGCCAAGGGACAACAGAGAGATGCTTCATCTCCATTCAACATCATTGATCGAGATGAAGAAGACAAATGTAAACATATCCATGTGGGAATCACTATCCATCCTGTGCCAAAGAGATTTGCTACAAGTGCCCCACGAAGGACTGGTCAACTTCAAATTAAGCGAGGTCCAAATGCAATAGAAGGTACTCACAAATGTTGCCCCGAGGGGAATCATGGAGAATAAGCAGGTAAGATGTTGAAGCCCCCTCCATTCTATGTTTCATTGACCATTGGAAACCAATTAGTACACAATTGCATGATTGATGTAGTTCATTAATGCCCAAGCAAATAGTGATCGGTTAGGGCTCCAATATGAAGTCATATTCAAAGGGGTAGTGCAATGGATGGGACAACAAGAATAACAGCAGTTGGAGTGATAAAAAACTTGAGTCTTACTTTGCACGCATGCCCCAACGTTGTTGTTTTGCAAGATGTTTCGGTAATAGACCTTCCACCACTCTTTGCCCTATGTCCGCAAGGGATTTCACAAAGCTAAGATTGGAGGGTACCTATCTCTGCGATTGGTCACACATGTTGTTCGGACAAGATATGGAACCAAGGCCACAATCGATTTGAACCTATTGCAAACTTTCACATTGAGCCCCACACTTCAAGTCAAATCAATACCAATTGTTCAAATATTTGATCAAGAAGATTATCCAAGCACCGATGAAACAGACACCAAGGTAGGAAGCATCCCAGTTTGACTCTTGATGAATGGGCAAGCAAGGTGTATGCTTTCAATCCTTATCAAGAAATAGAAGAATCGGGCTAGGAGTCTATTGCATGCATGAAGAAAATCAGCCTATCCCTAGCATCACCAAGCCGGACCATAAGGATGACAATGAGGTATGACAGCTTGTTTTTGATGGATCAAGGAGCGGAGACAGGTGCGGGAGGGGGAGCTATGTTTGTTTCACCTCAAGGAGTTAAGTATTATTCACTTTTAGATTTCGGTTTGCATGCTCTAATAACACTGCTGAATATGAAGCCTTGATACAAGGATTGCATTGGTCAATCAAGAAAGGAATAAAGAACTTGTAAGTCTTTGGTGACAGTGAGTTGATTGTCAACCAAGTTAAGGGGCAGCATGCTTTGCCAAGAATGATCTGCTCAAGTGCTACAAAAGCAGGGTATGGGACCTCATGGAAGATTTTGAAGGCTTTGGCATCAAATCCATTCCTAGAAAAGAGAACCAAGCTGCTGACAGGCTTGCAGCAGTTGGAGCAGCCTTTGATATTGTTGAAAGCATCCAAAAGGACAAAGTGCTGCCAAACATTCATGTGATTGTAAGGCCTTCAGTGCTAGACAACAATGTAAGTTGACAAGTGTTTGAAAGTGATCAACAAATCATCCATTTCTTGCAAGAAGAGGCTAAGTTCTCAGCTAAAAATCAGGAAAAGTTGGAGCAAGCAGTATGGTGACCAAGTGGTACAACTGAGAACCAACAAACTACCAAAGGGACTTATTACTTTAGAGTCCATTTTCAATCCTAATGATCAGTTTAGGAAGGAGAAAGCAAAAATTCAAGTCAAGGGAGAAGATTCAGTGTCCATCTTGGTGGAAGAAGGCAAATCACTCCAAGTTGGTAAAGTGACAATTGAGCAAGAAAGGTATGAGTTCATACAACTTTGTCAAGAATTCCCTGATGTGTTTGCTTGGAGCTATGAAGATTTGAAAGGTTTCAATCCGAAGTTAGCTCAACACACCATTGAATTGGATCCAAGTACTAAACCCATTAGGCAAAAACAAAGGCCAGTCAATCCACACATGGAGCCTCTCATGAGAAAAGAATTGAATAAGTTGATAGAATCAAGAATCATATTCCCTATCAAGCATTCTAGTTGGGTAGCCAACTTGGTTCTAGTTAGAAAGAAGAGTGGGGAAATCAGATTATGTGTTGACTTCAGAGATTTGAATAGAGCATCTCTCAAGGATCATTATCCACTTCCTTCCATGGAGCAGATTTTACAAGTTGTTCTTTGGCTCGAGAGGTTTTCATTACTTGATGGCTATTCGGGTACAATCGATTATGGTGAAAGAAGATGATCGGTTCAAGACAACCTTTACAACCAAATGGGGAACTTATGCATACAGGAAAATGCCATTTGGGCTGTCCAACGTTGGAGCTACTTTCCAAAGAGCAATGGATATGGCGTTCAAAGATTTGATTAACAAAATGGTGCTGATATATCTTGATGATATCACTATTTTTTCAAAAAATGCAGCAGACCATCTCTTTCATTTGAGGCAAGTGTTCCAAAGGTGCAGAAGATTTGGAGTATCCTTGAATCCTAAAAAGTGTGTTTTTCTAGCCCATGAAGGAAAACTCCTTGGCCACATTGTCTCCAAAGAAGGATTAGCAATTGATCCAGAAAGAGTTGAAGCCATAAGAGCACTACCATTGCTAAGCCACAAAAAGGCCCTTCAAAGTTTCTTGGGGAGAATAAATTTCGTTCGGAGGTTTGTCCCAAATTTTGCATGACCCTAGTCAAACCTATCACTAAGATGTTAAAGAAAAGTATATCTTTCAAATGGATAGCAGAAAGGCAATGAAGGTTTTGAAGCAATCAAAGAAGCCATCTCTCAAGCCCCAATTCTCATTAACCCAGATTTCTCCAACGATTTCATCCTCTATGCATTTGGGGGTGATGATACTATTTCTGCAATTTTGGTACAACAGAACAAAGACAATGATGAGCACCAATTGCTTTCTTCACCAAATCTGGAAGACTATGAGGTGAAATATTCTTTCATTGAGAAGCATGTTCTTGCAGTGAATCGGGAGCTTGAAGAAATTCAAGCATCTAGTTTCAAACAACAAAGTTCAATTGCTGGTTTCTCATGTGGGAGTTAAAGACTTCCTCCTCAACAAAGACTTGAATGAAAAGAGAGCAGGTTGGATTACACGTGTCATGGAGTATGACATTGAGATCAAAATCACCAAGTTGGTCGAGGAAAAGGATTGTGTGGCGAGCACTGGTCTTGAACAAACACAAGAAAACATGTAATGAGGAGGCAAGCTTTTGGTGTTGCAGAAGACAGCTATGAGTAAGGAATCACTCAAAAGGAAAATGATGGTGTCCTCACTCCTTGGACCCAAGACATAATGCAGCTTCATAAGCACGTGTCTATGCCCTTCAAAGATGAACAAGACCAAAAGAAGACACTTCGCATCATTGCAGTCATCCCATATGCCCTTGTTGATGGTGTTTTGTTCGAAAGGATGTGAATGAAGTGCTTTTTGAGATGCATTGGTACAAATCGATTCATAGGGCGTTGGAAGAGTTCCATGGTGGATCACCGGTGGTCATTTTGCACCAAGAGTGACAAATCTAAAGATCATGAGGGTGGCTTTTATTGGCCCAAGATTTTAAGTGATTGTTATGCATGGATCAAGAGGTGCAAGAATTATGCATTTTTCATGGGTAAGGAGAGGCTAGCTGCCCTTCCCATTGCATCCAATTTCGCTTGACCACCATTCATGCAATGGGGTTTGGACTTCATTGAGTCATTAATCCAAATTCAAGCTAAGGACACAAATGGATTCTAATAGCAATGATTGCTTCACCAAGTGGATCAAGCAATAAGCACTCAAGGAAGCAAATGAATCTAGATCCTCGGATTTCTATGAGGAATAACAACCAGATTTGGCATACTTGCTACAATAATATCGATAATGCATCGGCATTCATTGGGCCCAAGGTAATCTGAATGGGTCATCAAGAATGAGATCTACCTAAGCACTTCATCAAATTATTACCCTCGGGGTAATGGCCAGTGAATCTACAAACAAGAACTTGTTAAGGATCATTAGGAGGACTCTTGACGAAAATTAGAGGTCTTGACATACCAAATTGAAATCAGCCTTATGGGCCGATAGGATAACTCCTAAGAGATCTACGGTAACTCTCCATTCAAACTTGTTTATGGAAGAGCGGCAATTTTGCCCATGTCACTTGAGTTGCCAACATTGGAACTCATGAAACAGCTGGAGTTGTTGGCGTTTGAGCCCATGGAGATTAGATATGTAGAATTGATGGAGCTCCATGAAATCAGAAATCATGCATCCCAAGCAATGGAGAAGGATCAAGCTCTGATCAAGAAGACCTTTGATAGAAAGGCCAAGGATAAATCTTTCCAAGTTGGAGATCTAGTGTTAAAATGGGATGCAGACAGAGCAAAATCGGGGAGGCATTCAAAATTTGATGCCATTTGGAGCGGCCCATACATGGTCACAAAGTGTAAGGACAACAATGCTTTCCAATTGTCTACATTGGATGGTGAAGAATTGCAGATTCCAGTCAATGGAATCCATCCAAGTATCACTACTGAAAGAAACTCTCCACCTTGTACATATTAGCTTAGGTTTTCATTCCTCCAAGTGCTTATGCACATTGTTTTGTTATAGATTAGTTTTGGTTTCCCTAAGTGCTTTGGCACAAGCATTGCCCAGAAATGTGTTTTTGCAGCCTTGCTCCAATCGGATGGTGTTCTACCTCCCACCTTCCTCCTTGCAGTGTTCTAATCACTTGGGGTACCAAGCAGAGAAATTTAACGACTCCATGCCCAATGCATTGTTTTAGTAACTAAGTAACTTCATCCAAAGATGCGATGACCCCTTTGAGTCGCCAAAATTGTTATCCAAAATGTTCCCTCGCACATTTTGTGGCTAACTCCCTTCATTCTTCCCTCCCTTGTGCCTCGGTCATAATTTTTGCTTTTCAGCACTTGAGACTTTCTCGAAATGGCACCATTGGATAGAGATTTTCTCAAATTTTCCGTAAAGGTAAATTAAAATTTTCCTCCTAACTCCATGTATTTTTGAAGTTATGGCACGGCGAAGTTTTTGTGGGAAAATTTCCCCTGAAAGGCCCGCAACCAGTAATATGTTGCTACGTGTTCTCAAAAGTGGCGGAGGGCGGAGGTAAACTTGGAATTTTACCAAGTGATTAAGCAAGTTTTCAAAAGGAATGTTTTGCCCCGCAGCCCGCCTGGTGAATTGGATCTTGCCACGTGTCCCAAGGGAAGAAATTAGGAAAATTTCCTAAGTATTGGCGCAACTAAAAATTTTCAGCCCTAAGGCCCGCACCCAACCACACTGCGCCACATGTCCTTAGGCCAAGAAGTGGCGAAGGGCAGATATGAAGTTAGAATTTTGGCGAAATGTTTGGCAAAGGCGCAAAGTCAAATTTTTCTCGTCGGGTCTGCATCCAATGGCCTCACGCCACGTGTCTCAAGACTCGTGGGCCGCGGAGGGAGATTTAAAATTTTGGCAAAGTGTTTTGGTTAGGTTAAAGGAAAATTATTGGCCCAGTAGGCCCACCGACTACTCGGATTACGCCACGTGCTCGGGAGCGTTAGAGTTTCGGTCACCGGGAAACATTGGGAATTTTTCCAAAGGTTAGCGCAAGGAGAAAGGTTTGCCCCAAAGACCCGCATCCAATGGAATCGTGCCACGTGGCACCAGACTCCGGCGGAAGGCAGGGGAAAAGTTGGAAATTTTCCCAAAGCAAATCAAAGAAAAATTTCAAAGGAAAGGCCCGTCCCCCAAAATGTGAGCCAATGGAATCTTGCCACGTGTCCGGTGGTGGCAAAAATGCAGGACAGGCTTGCAGGGAAAAGGGGAAGGAGAATGCCCACGGCAAATCACCTCTCACACGTGTCCTCAGATCATCGGCCCGACGAAGATTTTTGGAAATTTTTTGCAATGGTCAAAACGATGGAAAATGAAGCATCAAGGCCCGCGCCCAATGGAATCGTGCCACGTGGCACCCGGAACGGCGGAGCACGGGGTTTTTTTGGGGAAATTTTCCCAAATGCAAAAAGTGGGAAAATTTCAAATTTTTCACCGCCAACCGCTTTTGGTCCTGTTTTGCCCTAAATTTTCAAACGATCATAACTTTCGATCCAGAGCTTAGTTTTTTGCGTTCTTTATATCAACGGAAAGCTGGTGAAATTCTCTACAAGATTCCGGCTCAATTTTGTATTTTGATGGAGTTTGGAGAGAGAAAATTAAGAAACACCTCTGGCACGTGGTAATGGACAGAAATGACGTTTCAACCACCATTTTTAATGAAGAATGGCTTGCATTCTCTCCCAGCATGGTGAAAATGTCAGGGAATGGATCTGTAAGGATGCCCATGCTGTTTTATTGCATTTTGGGTCGGTGGTTGAAGCTCTCCCACGTTTTCCTGCGTTTCTCTCTCTCCTTGCAGGTGCGTTTCAGACCGTAGTGTAAAAGCCGGAATGGGCTCATTTTTAAAAAAGAGAAGATACTTTTTTAGCTCTACAACTTCCCTTTCCTTCCTAATCAGGCGGATTTGTGGAAGTTTTTTTACCTTTTCATGCAATACAACACCCCTTTTTGCCTCTTGGTCATCAGAATGCATCAGATTGGATCCGGAATGATAATGTATGCTCTATGATTAAAATTCCTCAATCCTTTCATATATTTACCATTGTTTCCTGATCTTTCATTACATCTTGGGAAATTTGTGCATGCTTTGTGCTGTGTTTTCTTGTGGATTGTGTATGTATTGCAGTATTAGGTGTCTACTACTCCTTTGGTGCATCACCTTATTTAGACTAGGTTTATTTTTTCATTTTCTCAACCTTGTCTCCTTGGAAAAGTTTTGATTAAGTTGTAGGTAAATCATCTACGTAATGTTATGTAGACTTTAACAAAGGATTTGAGGAAACATCCTCTAACCTCGGAGATTCTTTTCATATTTTTACAAGTCCCACACTTGGGGAAAGATTCAATGTTGTGCAATCACACTAGATGTCCAAATGTCAACTAGAAATCTGATCAACATCCGAGGGTGTCGCTGATTTGCAACAACAAGAACTTATTTCATCGAGTCCGGTGGTCTCTTAACTCTATGTAGACAGGTATCTCACATTTCCTCTCTAAGGGTATCTCGAAAAGCCATGGGTTCCACTCACTCTTAAGGATCTTCAAAAATAAATATTGTGGAGAAAGATCACATCAAGATTCCCATCCCAGGAGGCTCAATAAGACGACTACGATCATCGAAGATCCCATTGATCTTCTCAAACAAGGTGAAATTTACCCTTCACAGTCTCATGTTCACCAACGACATCCAAGTGTGTCTTCCTCGGTGATGAAGTCATCCCACCGTGAGCAAGCTCTGAATCCCTATCGGGTACTTGAAAGTGCCCCCATGCCTGATATTGTGTCTATTCCAAGAAAAATTTCTTATGGATTTAGGAGTTGCTTAGAGTGAGTCAAGGACGGTGCAACAGCCACAACACCTAATTTTGATGCTATCTCAAAATTCATGAAAACCAAGTGGAGCACAAAATGACAAGTAACCTCTCATTTTTTCAGTGGGGCCTCTGGAACCCATAATGTGGAGGTTTCCCAGCCAAAAGTTGCAAATTCTATGGAAGATATGACTCGAGATGACCATGAGTTGACCAATATCTCCTAAGGTCAATGCATACACGAAGGTGATGCACATTTGTTCAAGGAGTTTGTGCCAACTTGATTTCTCGATTGAATAAGACAAATAAACAATGGAGCAATTGGAGGAGCATGTGAGAAATCTCACTACTTATGTGCAATCATTCTTGGAACCCAATGCAATGCCACATCCTCATGCAGAAACCATCTCTCCCATTAATAGTTTCGACCCTCATATGATCAAGAGAGCACAAAGATACATAATGCAAGGGAGAGCTAATGATAAGTGGGTTGAAAGGATTCTTAAGAAAGGAAAGGTATTGTTGCTTTAGAAGTTCTCTCATTGTTTTAATTTTCCCTCGCCATTGCTTCCAAAGTGAAAGTGACCAAGGAGGAGATCAAGAAAGAAAAAGCTCACTAGGATAGTGTGTTTCCATTGGTATCCGAAATGAGCAATCTTGATTCTCACTCCCGAGAAGAAAAAAATGTATTCACCTCCATCTCTAACAACTTGTCTCCTATATGGTCTCACACAATGAGTGCTAGGTATGACATGATAAATGATGTTATCTCTGAGCTTGATTCTTGTGGAGAACATGCATCCCAAATCTTGGAAGGTATCAACAATAGTGTACAGAAGCTTGGGTCACCCTTGCTCAATGAACATTCATCTATGGAAGAGCTCCTTAAGTCCTTCCAAGATTTGTTCAAGAAAGAGGCAAGAGATCCCTTTTCATTCAATGAAGACACTTTGGAATCTCTTATAGAAATTAGAGGTTCAATATCTAATACTGTAAGAGATCATCAAGTCTGGTTCAACCAATGCAAGACCCTTGACAACGTTCTTAAAACTTGGATCAATGCTTTGAGTTTTGTTTGTATTCCATAGGAAGACAAGGTGGCACTTACAGAGGCATGTTTCAATAAAGAGTTCAAAGGTGAGGAAATCATTCCAGAGTATTCCCTCAATGTTTTCCAATAGCCAATTCTTCATGGTAGAGGCTTCATCTTCATCAGATTGATAAACCCTTCTCTCTCTCTCTCTCTCTCTATATATATATATATTCTAATTCTTCATTAAGAATGTACTTTTTCACTATTTTGTCTTATTCATTAATAAGAAAAAGACTCACTTTTATTCCCTAGGAATATGAAAGGTCACAAGTGATGGGAAAGGTGAAAAGTCATGTGGGGGAGAGGAAGAGTCATTTTGTAATCTATAAATTGGAATGGCTTCTCCATTCCAAGGGGTTGTCAATTGTGAGTTGATAGTGGATAGCTTTTGCTCTACTAGATACAAGAAAAATATTACTTTCTTCTATTCCCTCTTGTCTATGTTTCCTCTACTTCTTGCATACTCAACTTTGTAAGCATGGTGATCTTGAAAAACCAAGAAAAGACTTTGTACCTTTGATGAATGAATCAATAGAACTTTGTGTCTTTGGTTTGTTAGTCTCATTGTTGTTTGCACGGTTGAATTCTTCTAATTGAGTGTGGATCTACTCGGTTAATGTTGTGAAATTTGCAAGTTCCTATTCACAAAATTAACCTTCCCTTCACTATATTCTTACTCCCCTCTACCTCCTTTTCTAAGAAAATTCTTCCCTTATACTAAGTACAAACAATTTGCCACATGTTTAGTGGAGTATTCCTATGTGATCCTCACTTTACAACCACCTGCTGATTTGTTTTTCTGCATTTAATAATGGGAGCCTCCTCATTACCAAGAGTGACTTAGTCTTGGAGTGTTGGTTAAAAATCACTAATTTTTCCTTGTGACAAATTATTTCGCCAACCCTTCTACTTGTAAGCAATTGCCACCATGGCCTCTTCTACAACCCATGCATTTTGGATTTCTTGTCTTCTTAATTACACTACCCATAACAATCCTCTTAATGAAATAGAAATCACTAGTGAACACTTTTTTGATGATGATCTTAATGAAGATCACAATGTGGACCAGATGCAAGTTGAAATGGTCTCTAATTTTCTTGCACAACTTCGTAAAAACCCTCATCATATTGAACGCCTCATTTGTATTCCTCTTATTGTTAAACTTGCTTGTGATCAAGACTAATGAGAGGTCCCTTTTTGACTCCTTAATCCTTCTTTGTGATCCGGTATGCATACATCAACCATCCCTAAATCAACAATTCCTATTTCATTGGGGACATCTAAGCCTCTACTTCGTAGTATTTCCATGACTATTCCTATTACCACTACTATTCCTACATCGCATATCTACACTCATAAGGCTTCCCATGTTTCTTCTTCTAAAACATAGGATCTCAAATCTCTTGTTCAGATTTTGTATGCTAAAATCTTACAATCAGTAACAAGGCACATATGCTTCTTCTCATATTATTGATTTTACTAAATTGTTTCATAACCCACTTGTGCCCAAAGTGGCTAGATAAAAGTTTTGTTTCTCCTAAATTTCCTATCTATGATGGTAAGGGTTATTCTAAATAGCACCAACGTACATTTTGTGTTGCTTGTGTGGATTATTCTTCCAAAGATACATTACTTACTAAGAGTTTTCCTCAAAAGTCTTAAAGATTTTGCCTTACAATCATTTTATGATCTACTTGTGCATTTTGTAAGGACATTCACTCCTCTAGCTAATCATTTCCTTGCATAATTTTCTCTTAACATTTGTGATAAGTGTCTTATGCTCAAATGGCTAAAATGTGACAAGGTTCTAATGAGTTCATTACTAATTATGTTCTTACGATAGAAGACTAGCCTTTGCAAGATGAACAACTGTTGGTGATACTTGAATTGCAATATATCTTTAATCAAAGTCTTCTTGTTCCTTTGCAAGAATTGGTGATTTTTAACAAGTTTCATTCATTTGATCTTCTTCCTCATACTTTGAAAGAACATGAAGCTAAGATCCTCAACATGAGTAAGCTCAGATGTGTTGTTCATCGTCCAAGCACCTCTACTCACAAGTTTCAAATCAAGGTTACTTTTCAAAAACAAGGCTACCGATGATAAACATGAAGTTAATACCACAATGAATGTCACATCCTAACCTACGAAGCTACGATTACAACCTTCTCGACGATAGTTCACTCCTTACTTTGTGCACCTTAGAAAGTGCTTCAACAATTACTTGAGTGTAACCTTGTATCTCTCCCTCCACCACTTGAGGTTGATACAAGCGCATCTCATGGTAAGAGATTTGATGATAATGCTCACTGAGAACTACGACCGGTGTATTGGTTACTCCACTAACATTTGCTTTAAATGTTGTCATGTTTTATATAAGATCTACTTGATGTTGATACTATCAAATATGAGACTACACCTCAACCTAAACCTACTAATGATAATGCAAAACTTAAAATCTTTAGTGACCCATTTCAAGAACACAATGTTGTTAAATCTACCACGGAGATCTACAATGCTTGCCATGTCCCACCTCCGCCATCTTATGATAACATGTTTGACGCTATGATTGGAATTATTTTCACCATAACCCCTTGTCGGTTATTGTCTTTGATAGTAATTATATGAAACATGAGTTTGGTTTTAATACATTATACATCCCTACATCGATTGACTAACATCATATACTCAATGTTTTGGTTGATAACAATACTCTTCATAATATGTGCACTTTTACATTACTACGCTCTCTTGGGTACACTAAGAAAGATGTCATCTTTGATCCTCAAATACATGTAGGGCATGTTGTCCTCCCCCTCATACTTGGTCATGCTACCTTCAATCTCACATTCCTAGTGGCCTCTTCTCTTACAACATGTGACATGTGTCTAGGTTTCTCTTGGCTTTGCACCTTCGCAGCTATACCTTTTATGCTGCACAAATGTGTTGAGTTCATTCACAATAATTAAGTGGTTATAATTAGGGGATTCCATCCAAAGCTCCTCCATCATCACAACTTGGCCCAACACATACAACTGATATCCATAGTGCTAATACATCTACAACTTCATCTTCTATGTCTTGTGTTATATCTTATTATACTTCCACACATAGGTATCCTTATTGGTAACCTTGGGCACATTCTATTCGTCATCGAACACAATCCCCTAGTTCTTCAATTTGACCATCTTCTTTTCCTATTACCTCTCATAGATCTTCCTACCCTGGCTTTCCTATGACACATACTACGACTTCTTCATAGATCATTCATGAGATTTTGTTGTCTTTGTTAACACTCATGGGGCTTCAGCATCCCTCCACCCATCGTGCATGTAATATGTGTCTCCATGAGGCCACCATCGCAGCTCTTGTGATACCACCTCTCTTGTACATAGCTATTCTCAACACGTCCAAAACATTTAATTATTCGCAAAATAAAATAAACATTAAAATTTGAGCAAAAAATACAAAATTAGTTACCGTTTAGTTTTCTTGTCTAACGTAGTATTTTAGACATGGTGTTTGTCACATTGATTTGATAGATAACATATATATTCTTTACACACATACAGTCACTAGGTATCTTGAGCTTGATGTAGGACATTCATAGACTGTTACACGATGATGGGATCCCAAGTGGTTCCTTACATTACATTCTTAGGGGCATCCCTCTACACTGTACAAGTGTTTTTGTTTCATTATATGCTACTTTACACTTTTATCATGTTTGATTATATACATAGTGTTTATTGCTACGTATTGGATAAACATGGCTAACACATGTTTTGTGCAGTACTAACTTATCTTGTTATCTTTATTATTACAATTATTGTTTGTTACACTTGATCTCTATGTTGTTGTCACTACTTGATTACTTTTTACATGGCTGTACTTGATTTTCTTCTTTGATTATAATGTTACAACTATTTGCTTTATACAAACCCTAAGTGCCTTACTTTTCTTATGACACCATGGGCGTTCTATCTTTGTGGCTTCATGCCTATTTGTGTGTATGCACTTGTTTCTCTCGACTATGACACATTGTGCATTTTATTGTGATTGTCTTGTAACATGGCGGGTGTCCCATATTTGTGGCTCCATGCCTACATATCATTATGCTTCTAGATTTTATTGCTTACTTGACTATACTTTGTTCTTTTTTATTTCGCTATTATTACTAGCTTTTGACACACTTGGTTTCGACTCCGATGATTACACTTGTTGTTTTTTCTACGACTTCTAACATGTTTACTATGTTATTTCTATACTTGTTTGACAATGGACTAAGACAATATTACTATTTTATGATGTTATTATTTTGTTTACCCTGTCTTCTTGTTTGTCACTTTTTACATGTTGTTTTGTCTCCGTGGTTGCAGCGCCATGCGCAAACCCTTTTGTAGACACAAATTCTCAAAGTTGGCCACCACTTCAACCTTGAATGTGATTGATCCTATATAGATTATCAAACATATAATATATGGGTACACATTTATGTTTTGAACCGTATGCTTAAATGTTTTTTTAAATGCACCTGAAAAAAGGGGGCATTTGTCATAATATTTCTATAGATACAAACAAATTATAGGGTATAGGAACATATTTTCATATGGCTTAGATCCTTGGAAAAAGTCAGAGAAATAGAAATGTCGCATAATTCAAATACGGTCAAAATTGTACAAAAAGATAGTCGTGATCGTGTTTTCGTCTTGACCAATCCATACATTCCTAGAGAGGGTAGATTCACTCGATGTTTCAATTTTTTATAAAATCTATTAACTATTTATAGGATTCATATACAAATACGAGATACAAATGACAATGTTCAAAACAAGTTATAGGGGGCATGGGTGCTTCATTCCTTCTTTATGATACTATTCAAAGTTTTACATGATTAATCCGGTGACAATAACACCTTATGGGGGTATGGCAATGTCCATTCCTTCCGAGGTCTATTTTTTTCATGTTGGCACAAATCGGGGCTTGATCTGTCTCGCATCGGTGTGGTTTACGGGTTTAGTGGAAAGTGTCAAAGTAAAATTGAGAGCTTCAAGTAGATGTTCTTTCCTTATCTCTCACGAGATTCCCAAATATGGAGAGCATCGAAGAAAAATTGTGAGTTTTGTAGACTAATATTTCCCCCTTTCTAATCAAATTATCAAATAGGGGAGGCATCAAAGCATATGGGGTTTTCATAGTCTAACTCTTTTCTCTTATCTACTATCTCATATGACATAACATTAGAGACTCGGTCATCCCCAATCCTATGACATCTCCACAAGAAAATTCTAACTCTCTGCAGGTACATCAACAAATGAGCTCCTCCATCCACAAAATGAACAGTGTATTTCTTCCATGTTTTGTGTCCCCTTTGTGTAGTACTCCTTCGAATTGTAGAAAATTTCCTTGCTCTGGGCTTAATGGTTTGCATGGATTTTTGGAAAACGCTTGTGTCGGGTTGTCATTTTGTTCATGTTCGAGTGATCATATATTAAAAATAGCAATACAATAAATTAAACATTTGAGATAATAAAATAATAAGGGTAAGTTTAAAGTTGTCCTTCGTAGAGTAAATCTTTAGAACCCTTGAAGTGTGTTCGTGTCTTCGATTTGTGTGGTGATATCATTATTCTTGCGATTAATTCAACTCGAGAGAATTTTTGAATCTTGAAGTTTGAAATATATATTTATCTCTTTCTAACACTAAGTTGATCTAACCAAATTGGATTATGGATAACAATAAAGATAATCCACTTAATATTCAAGTGAAGTTGGTTATGTGATAAGGTAAATGCCTTAGCAGGAAGTTGTTCTGGTTTTGGATAAAAAAAATTAAAATAATAAAATACTATAGTCTTTTGATATTAGATTGTAAACTACAAAATGAAATGAAAATAATTAAATCTTAAATATGTTTAATATACCCGAATTCTTCCAAATTCTTGAGGCTTGTGTGAAACTCTTACCAAGAAAGAATTAATAGAATTTTGGGTTAATGTGAGGTTTGTGCGTGAGAAGGATTTTGGGAAATTTTGGTCTTTGTGTGGTTGAATGCATATCAGAAGGATTTGGTGAGAGGAATGTTGTCTTTCTTTGTCTTTTGTTGCGGTCGGTTGGTGCCTTGCTAGCTTGAGGAAGCTCTAAACATACTTGTCTTTCTTGTAGATTTGTGGGGTTGTGTGGACGGTCCGCTTGGTGTTTTCAAAAACATGAACAAAAATTGGGAGTTTTGGGACAGGGTGTGGACGTTACCCAAGCTCTAAGAAGGAAGGATTTTTGTTTTATTTAATTGTTTTGATTGTAGCATAGAAGTATTTAGTTGTTTGACCAATGCCTTGTAGAAATGCAATCTCACAAACCTTCTTTGACTACCGCATGTGCAAAAGTGGGGATTGGTTGATAAGGATTTGAAGTTTTCTAGGATAGAGTGAGAGAAAGATCCTTGTCATGCTTCATTGCAAATGTGATGACAAAGGAGATTAACATGGCCTCTACACAAAGCTCATGAACTATTTGTCAAATGGATAAAAGAAATGTGGTCTACTTGAAGGCGTGTGACAGTGTAAAGTCGATTCCACAAACTCTACCATCCTACTTCGTGCTTGCGCCAAATATATGTGATCACACGATTGTTTGGATCAAATTGGAACAATGCTAAGATGATTGGCATGGCTCATGTGCAAGGGTTGTAAACTGTTTGATAAAATACCCGAGGAAATGTCGTTCCATGGACTACATTGATGGCGAGATAGGTAGAAAATGGTCTTGTTGAAATTGTGTTGGATCCTCCGAGAATAATAAGTTTGGCGGGTTTGGAAACCACACCCTACAACCCTTGTTGCTATCTCCTAGCCTATGCCAAGATGGAAGAATTAGAACAATGCATGGACATCCACGAAGCATCATGGAAAGCAAATCTTATTTTTAATGTGTGGTTAGGTGCCAAGTTAGTCATGTATGCAAAAATGTGGAGGCATACTCAATTCTCGCAAACTATTTGACAAAATGCTTGACACGTCTGCAATGGTGTGAAAAACAAAAAAAATCATTTTCCATGGAGTGTTTTGATTTCTAGTGATGTGCATAGAGTAGATAATTCATTGGAAATATTAGAAGGATGGTTTGACTATATTCACACCATGTGAATACCTATGGCTATGCTTTATAACAACTTTGCAAAATAAGGAAACATCTACAATGGTTGTAGACCTCAAAATTTGGCTTGTTTGGAAAACGATTTAAGTGGGGGTTGTAAAGGAATGGAACAAAATTGTTAGCATTCGTCCAATGAGTATATATGGAAATATTGAGAGTGGATTTATGCTAGTTGTTGATGTGAAGACCATGGCACATGTGTGTAAATGACGTTCTTTACACAAGACACGTGAATTGTTCGACGAAAATCCTCTTAAAATGAATGGTCTCGCGGATTGTGAATGTAGACCGCTTGGAGCCCAGTGTACTCAGGTTCGAGTTCTATTAGGCATGGTCATCTTACTCTATCCTTGCATCATTTTAATGTTCAAGTTTTAATAATTTTTATGAAGTGAATCAAATAAAAAAGAATAATTTTTTAGGTGAATTAAATGAAACATGTTATGTAATAGCAAATTGCACCTCTTTTTGTACACAACTATACCAAAGATTCATGAATGTAAATAGTACTCTCTATTACCTCGTAAGATGGTTATAAAAACTATGTTATTAGTTTTGGATATGGAAACCACATTGTTGGTGGTTAAATGTGACAGTAAAAAAACTACTTCTTGAGACCTTGTGTGATCTTAATAAAACCTATTTTTGATGAGGCACAAAACAACTCTATAAATCCCAAACAAGAAAATCAAGCTTGGACTTTTTCCTTGTCACATGGAGTGTCCAATCAAATCATGGGTTTGTCCTCTCGGATTTTTGTTTATCTTTGTTTTGTCACGCGTTTAGGAGCCCGGAGGGCTAGTTCGAACTTTAAACAACCGGTGAAAGTTAAAGTTTTGACCCACGCTTTTGCTCTTCTCCGGTGTAGAAATTATTTTTGGTTATGCATACCTCTAGTATTTCTGCGTATCAATCACTAACAACCCTCGGTTAGAAGAAAATCACCTTGCAAGCCGCTTTTCTAGGTGTGTTTTGTAGGCCTCCAGTCATTGGGCGACGAGGTCATTCAAGTGCATTTACGATCAATGGCTTGAGAATGCTAGACGCCAATTGAACTCGAGCTTAGCTAGTTAGGGGTTTTGTTAGCTGAGTGTTTCCCTCTATAAAGCGGAGTAGGTAGGATTTTGTTCCCTTGTATGTTTGAGTCCGAAGATATTTTTTGAACGCTGATTGTTGAGCTACTTATCTAAATTTGACGTTTTTGGAAACTTGTAACTAACTAGAGAAAATTGTCATATGGCCTTATCCAAGCAAAATAATGATCGAGAAACCTTGTAAACACAAATACATGACTGTAGGAAACCTTCTTTTGATGTTGGCTTGAAAAAAATTGATTGTGGAAAATGGTTGTTTTCTTTGTCCTCTCTCTATCTTTCTCCTTGGCTTTGAAAATGAAATGAAATGGCATTGTATTTCTTACTCTCCCTTGAAGTGAGTTAAATATTGTTTCATTATTATTGGAAAACTATGAACTCGTAAATTGTGCTAGATTTTAGGTAGATTCCATGCAAGTAGTTATGCCGACTATGCGATGGTTGCAGTTTGTAGGATGAGAAGCAAATTGGAGTATTAATTGTCCTTTTGTAATATTGGGATTATCTTTGAAATACATGTAATATATCTTGTTAATGGAGTGGATGTACATTTTCACTGGAAATGAAATGACCATTTATTTAATGTGCTTCTATGTGAAAGTAATGATTATGTATTCTTGTGTGCTTTACAAAAATACTTGGGAAACTCGAAGCAAAGAAACCACCTTATATAGGAATGGTTATGGTTTGACCACTATTAGGAGGTTATTTTAAAAGTTATCCGAATGACCCTAATCTAACAACCCTTGAGAAGGTTACCCTTGAGCATTGTGTTATTTGTGTCTTTCACCTTAAAGGGTTTCTTGTGCATGTGGAAGTGTGCATGTTGTTATAGTTAAGGGTACAATGTCACTTTGTGACATAAATGATGTAATGTTTTAACAACATTTTTAAATGGGTGTCTTATATACTAAGCATATGTGGTAGGGCTAATCAATGTATGTATATGTGGTCATAAGTGTAAATAAGGAAGACAACTTTTGTTCCTCATAATGTGATCAAGCAAACTTTGGTCACCGCAAAGTGCGGTGGTTCCCTCTTTTTTTTTATTTTACCTCAAAAGAATCTCGACTCAAATTAAATTCGTAATAAATCCTTGTACATGAGTGTTTTGGAGAGTCTAGGGTGACTCAAATAGGAGATGTTTGTTGAGAGATCTCTTAGAAGGCTTAGTTGTGGATGAGATTTGCATTTAGATCCCACTGTCCAAGTTGTGTTCTCAATTGCAACAATAAGAGTCAAATGTGAATGAAATTGTTAATAACCTTTAGAATTTAAATTGTATTCATGAGGTGTTTGTTTTTGAAAGAAAGTAAAACTTGGAGGTTTGTGAGATAAAGGTGTTTGAACCACTCCAAAATTGACTTTTAGTTGGACGTAGAGTCCTTGAGTGCAAATAGAAGTAAATTAAAACATAGGACCTTTTTATATGCTTTTGGTGTTTGAAACCTATTGTCAACTTTGTCTATCAAAAAGGTGTCCCTAAGATGTTGAATTTTTGAGTAAACAAAATATGGAATCCATTCCCTTTAAACCAATGTTAACTCTTTTCATGTGATTAATGATGGGATGATTTGCTAATTTTCTCCATGCGAGTTTAAGCTTTGGGGAGAACATGATTTCTTATTTGGAAGACGAATCTCATGTCGCGTAAATGTTAAATGGACTCTAACCAATTATTGAATCATAACAACTACAAAAAAGGGAAATCTATCCACCCTTAGACTTAATTTTTCTCTCCTTAACTTCTTGTGAATTTCCTCCGTTTTTATAATATAAATGAAATAAAAATGCAAAGAAAATATGATTTTAGTTGGAACTAAAACTCTAGTTTGAGACCAAAAGCTAGGAGATTCTCACATGTGCATTAAAATGTTTCAATTTGATATTTAGACATGGAAATTATAGTAGTAAAGAAAAAACTCAATTAAGTTTACTTGTTATAAGTTAAAGCTGAAATGAAATAAATAATATGTGGTGCACGAAAAATTTTAGTGGCGAATATTCGATAATTCATAAATATTCATGTTTTTGAAACTTGAAATTGATGAATTTTAAGGGTAGGAAATAGGACTAGATCGCTAAAATTTTCTAGGGTAAAATTAATTTTAGGGATCAATTCACCATTCCCTCGAAACAAAAATTTTTGATATTCGTGTTAATGTTGTCAACCGGTAGCATAATTTATGCTACCAATCGATAGCATTTTTATGCTACTTGTCGGTAATATAAAAAGGCTACCGTCAGTAGCGAAAAATTATGCTATCGGCCGACATCATAAATAATGCTATTGACATGTAGCTAAAAAATGTTGCCGACATGTGGCGAAAAAAAAAAAAAAGTATGAGATTGTTTTTGCTTGTACCATATTTTGGGAGAACAAATTTTTCATTGAGACGATCATTTTAACTACTAACATCACAAAAATTCAAAAAAAAATTCCATACAAATTGAAATCAGAATTTTTCACAAAAATTACCTTTTTTTTGTTTCCTCCATGTTTTGTGAGGATATATTTCTCGTCGAGCCGGTCCTTTTAATTGCTATGGTCAAATTAATTTTCCAAAAAATTAAATACATTTTTGGCTATCATATACTATCGTAGACAACATAATATATGTTGTCGTTTCGGTATAGCATAATATATGATGTCGACCAATAACATAAAAATGCTATCGATTGACAACATATTTACATTTTTTTCATACTTGTCATCCCCACGAAAGTTATTTCACCATGCGACGTTGTAATTGAATGTATGACATGATGTAAAATCCCTATGTTCGTTGTATATATGTATTCATGTAGTTATGTGTTAAATTCACATCGTGAATAAGGGGCATATAGTGATTTTATGACCCCTAATGTATTGTACTTGCACTCTTGGTGCATTATGTGGAATGTTACGTGTTATAAGCTATAAAATATTGTTATGTTATACCTTGCAACTTTGTCATGCATAATACGTTATGGTTGTGCATAAATCATCACTGTGATCGTAATGTTATTATGTGTTATGTTTTGTACCCTACACTACTGAGCTTTACGGGTAGTATCCATAAGTGTATGTGTGGAGAGAGAAGTTGTGGACTAGGTGACCATAACCTTGAGTCAAGTACGAGTTTGAAAGTGGAGTCTCATATAAATTGAAAAACCCACTTCTATCTATTTGGTATACTTCGAGCTTGCTCAATATATTGTGGATGTACACCACCTTAGGCTCAAGCTTATGCAAACTAGAGTCTCTTCTCTCTCCTATTTGGGTTGTCTATTGAACAATCCTATGTAATACGACTATGTGGATCTTTGTATGTGTGATTCAGAGATATATGAAGATATGTTTATTCTAGTTATATGTATTTTGTGAGCTAGGAATCAATATTTGAGTACTCAAAGAACTCAACGAGTACCTCTTTGGTGGCCACGTAGAGATTGTAATGTGATTTTTCTATGTTTGTATTTTATTTATAATTTGATCTTCTTTTCTTTTCTTATAAGAACCAACAATTTTCTTGATTGAGGTATCTTTAAATATTTGGGCATTTAATTTGTATTTGTGCTAACAAGAGGCCTTTGCATTATTTCGGCTATCCACCATTTATTTTGCTTAGTTTGAAAATTACTTTTGGAGTTCAAAAGTTTTCTAGCCTAGCATGAAGGCTTAGAATTGTTTCCATTTGGTGTTTGAATTGTTTGATATGATGTTTCTAATATTGTGATGTGATGTGATGTGATGGATTAGGGACATGTGATTCATTATGTTGTGGTTGGATATATTGACTCACTTCATTGTATGGGGTGCACCCAAGGGGGTCATGAGGTTGTGTAGTATTGAGCTACAAGTTACTATGCCACTTGGGTGGAGGTGACAAAACTTTGTGTTTAGGGCAATAGGGTGACTGATCTCATTGAATGGAGAGGTAAGGTAACAGGCTCTATGGTGAGTGACCCAACATGGAGAAATAAGGTGACGTGGCTCTATGGTGAGTGACCCAACATGGAGAAATAAGGTGACAAGGCTTTATAGTGAGTGACTCGACTTGGTTTTGGCACTATGATTATTTTCTCCATATGAGACATATAGAGTTGGTATGTATGATTCATGAGTTACTCATGTGAGTCTTGTTATGTATTGTGATGTTTGAGGCTTGATGCTCCTCTTTGTTGGCATGTGCTATTGGATCTTATCTTGACACTGTGTGGGTATAATCCTGGGTTTGAGTTGTGCGAAACATGTTGCATATGTATTATTGTGATGCCTTATTGTTGGTTAGGCACGTGCATGTGTTGGATCTATGCATGGGGCATATGTGTTGAGTTCTATGTTATGTGGACTACATGTTTCTTCCCATGGTTGGGTTAGAAGTCTTGTGATGTGATATAGTCATGAAAATGTGTTAAAAATGTGTTATGTGGGTTGTGAATATTGTGCTTTAGACCTTGTGTGACATTGTGATGTCGACTATTTTATGGCAACTTACTGGAACTTTGAAATTTAATATCCTTAAGAAGTGATAACATTATGAACATTGAACAAGTAAATTGCGCAATTGGTATAACTAATAAATGGTGAATACCCTTATGAGAAAAAAACATGTGAATGTGTTTTGAACTGTTGAACAATGAAGTACTATGAGCTTTGAATCTAAGAAAAAGGTATTGAGGATGAGTAATAAAATAAGGAGTAATGTCAATCTTCATGGAACATTAAGAAATTGAGTAAATTTTAAAATATCTTTGGTGGTTGTGTTTTAAGCAACAAAGACCTTTTCACTAATCAGAATTTGTCATTGTTGGATTCCCGTGCTTACTCATCCCTCTTAATGCATGGAGTGTGTTGCATCATGGATAATTCTTTTATAACAGAGGGACGATATAGTCCACCCTTCGACTCGTAGAAAATTTCCCTTTATTTGGCCTAACGGTTTGCATAGATTTTTGAAAAATGCCCATGTCGGGGTTTCATTTTGTCCACATTCGAAATCTCAAATTAAAAATAGCAATAAAATAAATTAAACATTTAAGATAATAAAATAATAAGGGTAAGTTTAAAGTTGTCCTTCCATAGACTAAACCGTTGGAACCCTTGAAGTGTGTTCGTGTCTTCGATTTGTGTGGTGGCATCGTTATTCTTGCGATTCATTCAACTCGAGAGCATTTTCGAATCTTAAATTTTGAAATATATATTTATATCCCTTTATAACATTAAGTTGATCTAACAAAATTGGATTACGAGACAACAATAAAGATAATCCGTGTAATTTTCAAGTGAAGCTGGTTATGTGATAAGGTAAATGCCTTAACATGGAGTTGTTATGATTCGGATAAAGAAAAATTTAAAATAATAAAATAGTATATGTTATCACCACAAGAGCACCCTAGATGAAGAAGTTCAAGCAATCCTTCTCTTCGGTTGATATAATGAGAGCTTTATAGAGCGTGGGTGACTCAAATTGAGAATAACCTCCAAAGAGGGTTGGTTCCCTGGATCAATCACCTAAACTAGTTCTCTTGTAGGGGTAAGGGAGAGAAATAACATAAACTTAACAAAAAGCATGTGAAAATAGGTGATACACCAATTGTGTTAGAGACTTATGACTGCACAAAACACACTAATTGACTCTTCAAGATCTGAAAATAATCACTTCATTTGTTGTTTGATTGACTTCTACACGTCACAAAAGGCATTAACAAGTTGTTAACAAAGGATGGGAGGGTAGATCTGGGTCTATTCCACTTCCAAACCAATCTACAAACTAACATGCACTTAAAATGATCTCAAAAGCTTCAAAACTACTTAATGGAGGTGTTTAAGACTCATGAGCATGAAAAGGAAATAATACATTCACTAACACATACCAATGAACTTGTTGTAACACACTTAAAATAGTTGCAAATGGAGGAAATCAATCTTTTATTGCTTCAAATAGGTGTTGGAGTACAAAATTGACATAACCTAGGCATGACAAAATCACAAGCCGCTCATTTGCTTTAGAAGGAAGGGTGCATATGGAAGAAAGGAGGATTTGACTCAACTCACTCTCACAAGTACAACACTTCCACTTTAGTTCAAAACTCCAGTTGAGCTAGTTGGAGACAAATCCAATGATAGTTATTTTTACACTCTCATGCATGGTTCGACCCCCTTTGCAAATAAATACAAAAATCTAATAATAATCAATAGATTATCATCATGCATAAAGTCTATACAGAGTAAAATATGAGTTTTGCATGGTCTTTATCTTTTTGTTGGTTTGGTCAAAATCCTTGTTGACTTCAAATAACATTCACTTTGCAAAAATTAATGAAATTTTGGTCTTCTTTGTAAAGTTTAAGGTAAACTTACTCGGGCCTCCTTTTGTTTTTTCCAAAGATGCAAAAGGTGATGATTTGCTTGTATTGACTCGGGTTAAGGTATAATTCTCCCCCCCACATGTAAATAATTGCAAATTATTACAACAATAAAATTATTGCAAAAAATCCCGGTATGTGGGAATTTGGAAAAGGCATGATTAAAGGTAAAATTCCTAACCATGGTCACAATCGACCATGGTTAGAGCTCACTTGCTAGACCTACCAAAATTAGGGTTAAACCCTAAATTAAATTAATCTTGCATTCGCATCTAGAAGTTTCGTTGCCTTACAAAACTCTGCCAAAATTTTGGGCCGTAATGGATGAAAGGTTGAGCTCTGGTTTCAAATCCTTTGCTACCATTATTACACATATAGCTTTGCATTTTTCCCACCTTGGTGCTCTGTGTTCAATATTATGTGATGATTTTTCTTGGCCGCCATGGTTCTACCACTTCGAGTTGCTCGTGTTTCTTTCTTTACCCACCTCAACCAATTGGGTGATCCCTATTTTCAATTTGGTTTGGGTTGTTCAAAGTTGGTTGTGTGTTCCATCGGGCTCTCTTTGTAAAAAAAAAAAGACCTCTCCGTTTTGACTCTAAGTAACTCGTCCATGTTGTGGGAGGCTCGAGTTGTCACTGGAAGGCCTTGAGCCGTGATTTACTTTGTCGAATGTGTTTGTTGAACATGGAGCTTGCCTTTGAAACTTTGTCATGATCTTTTGCATTGGTTTGAGCTCCTGTTAAGTTGGGTTGTGTTTCGTCCAACTTGGCTCGTCATTTTTAAATCTTAAGGTAAGTTGTGATTTTATGGCTTTGCATTTGGTTTTAAATCGGGTTTTGCACTTGAGCTATAATATTGTGGAGTTGTGTGTTTTTCATTCGAGCTAGCCTTTACACATTTAGAGCTGGGTTCATCTTGGAGAGCTTAGTCTTCGTTGATATCTCGTCATAGTGTTTGAAACCCTTGAGTTTTTCATTTTCATTTTACCTAGCTTGGCTCTTCATTCCTAAACCTAACTCGCCATGCATCAAATCTCAGCTTGCTACTTTGATCTTTCCCAGCTTTCTTGAATAGGTTCGAACTCAACGTTGACCTCCCTCTGTGGCTCGAGATCTAGTTCGAGATCTCCTCCTTGATTTGGGTGCTTCCGTGGTTAACTTGCCATTTTTATGTCTTGACCCACTTGATCATTTATTGACCGAGCTCACTGCTTTTCGACCCAACTCGATGTTAGCTAGCCTATAACTCGCCATGTTTTACTTTTTTTTCATTTGATCTCAATTTCTGCCTCTTGCATTCAGTTGGGTTTGTTATGACTATGAATTTGGAGGGTTGTATTTGAGATTTGATTGGGCTGCATTATTTTAACAACTCGGCATTTGGTTTTCCTTGAGATTGTCATTTTTACTTTGACTAAGATCGACTCAAGCCCTCACAACTTAGTTGCATTAACCCCAAATTGACTCATTTTATCTTCTCGTAAAGTTGTGTTTGCTTTTTGTATGGCTCTATTCTTTCAAGATCGGGTTGTGTTTTGTTTTCTATTTAGAGCCATGATTCATGCCTTCAAGCTCTGCATTTGATGTGGCTAGTGTTGTGGTTACTTGGCTCGTTGGTCATGTTGCCTCTCCACTTAGGGCTCGGGTTGTGTTGAGCTGGCTCGGCCAAGGTTATCCTAAATTGTTGCTTGTTGTTTTTTGTGCCCACCCACTCACTTTGAGCTCTCTATCACTTGTAGCTCCATTCAGCCCTCACCCGACTTGGTTGTGGCTTAATGCATGAGTGGGTTTCATTGTTAGTTTGAACTTGATTTGATTAAGCTTGGTCATGTTTGATGTGATCATGCCTTGCATAGACTCAATCATTTTGTTTTGAGGAGCATGGCCCAAATTTTCACTTTATGGATGTAGCTTTAAATTTGTGAAAATGTTTTGCGAATAATAATTGAAACACACCACAGTCACGTTAGCTTGAAAAGAGGTAATGATTTTGGTAGCTCTCTTTTTCTAGAAGCATAACAAATATGCATTTTCTTATGTTGTTTTGAAAACTTGCAAATTTATTTTTGGAAGAATGCATGTGTAACTTGAACATTTGAAAATGTTACATTCTTGAACATGCTCTCGAAAAACAATACTTTTGGGCTTGTTATGATTTCTTTGTGCAACATTTGACTTTATTTCAAGAAAATAAACATCCAAATTTGAATGATGGTTTTAGCTTTTCATTTTTAGATCTCAACCTATCTCATTGTGTGCATTAAAATATCTACCTTTAGATCTGAAAATTCTAGCATTCATATAAATTCTTTTTCTAATTTTTTTTTATTATGAAAATCTATTTTTGCAACTTTACATACTTGTAATTTACATCCTTGTGCAAAATGTATGAGGAACCTACAATCTTTGAATCCTTTTTGCAAGCTATAGTTGAAAAGACCTTTACTTTTGCTCATCATGTTTTACACTTTGTCTTCCTTCACCTTCAATTCATGATGCATGTGGGCACTCTTTTTATTTCCAAAGAATACTCATACATCTAAAGCTGGAAATATAATGAAGCAAAAGTAACCCCGAGATCTAACACCTTTTCCCCTTTTTCTCTTTCGGGTATAGAACTTCCAAACTATGGATCAAACTTGGAGAAATAGTTGCAAGGAAGGGGATTTGTCTCTCAGAAATGACGGGTTCCCTTTTCTTCTTTACATTTTCATTTTCAAATTTATCTGCATTCTTTGCTTAGATAGTCATATCCCATGACTTGTGTGGGGAAACTTGTACAATTTCCTTATGAATATATACAAATGTTTTATGTAATGAGTCGCATGTCTTGCTTCTCTTTTACATTGTTTTTATTTCAGATAACTAAATGAACATCTAAAACCTTAATTTCTTACACACTTGCATATAATCATAAGGAATTTGATAATAAATTACCTGTACCTTTTCTGATTATTTAAAACTAAGAATGAATGAATGAACACCAAGACATTGTGCTTTCATAGAATTTTGGGTTAATGTGAGGTTTTTGCGTGAGAAGGATTTTAAGAAATTTTGGTCTTTGTGTGTTTGTATGCATATCGGAAGGATTTGGTGAGAGAAATGTTGTCTTTCTCTCTTTATTGTTGTTGGTCGGTGCCTTGATAGCTTCAGAAGCTCCAAATATACCTTTGTCTTTCATGTAAACTCGGGGGTTGTGTGGATGGTCTTCTTGGTGTTTTTAAAAACATAGATAGAAATTGGGAGTTTTGGGACAGTTATGGGCATTACCCATGCTTTAGGAAGGATGAATTTTTGTTATATTTAATTGTTTTGATTGTAGCATAGAATTTTTTAGCTTTGTTTGGTCAATGCCTTGTAAAAATGTAGTGTCACATGCTTATTTTGACTATTGTGTGTGCAAAAGGGTGATCAGTTGATAAGGTTTTGAAGTTTTCTAGCATATAGTGAGAGGAGGATCCTTGTCGATGCTTTTGTTGTAAGTGTAACGGTAAAGGAAATCAAGATGGCCCCTACGCAAGGCTCATGAACTATTTTTTAAAAGGCTTAGAGAAATTTGGTTTAAAACTGTTGTTTGGAGGAGGGAGGAGGGAGCACCAAAATGCCAATTCATAAAAAGAGGAATATATAAAAACAGAGGAATGGTTTAAGATCGACAAATAAGAATGAGATAATCTAAATCCAAAGCCCAAAATAGAGCAACTGTGTTAAACAAAAGAGGAGAGCAAAAATATGAAATTTTTGTCTATTGTAAAAAAAAATGATTTACAAACACTATGTATATTGCATATGTATTTTCATTTGCTTTATCAACCACTTCTATTTTCTTCCCTTAAGTCATTGTTGCTGGATATCCACCTACAAAAACACAACTACTGCAATATTTTCTTCCACCTGTGTCTTCTTTTACTGCTGCAAAACTCTAATGGCTGCTATGTTTTCTCAATGATGTTTGTTGTTGTTAAAAGCTCATATGTATATATATTCTTTTTTTCTTTGTTACTTTTTATCTCCTTCATACGTCTGCTCTAAAAATATGAAACTTTCTTTTCATTTAATTTTTAATTGATTTTTTTTTCCCAACAACCACATTAAATGAGTATGTTTAAAATTTGAAATCCACAAAAAAATTTGCTTGAAATGGGCATTAAATAATGTTGGTTGGGATTAAATTTCCAACACTCCCCCTTAATCACAACCACCAACAAAAAGCTTGTATTTATGTCATGTAACTATCCGAGCTAGCTTATGTTGAATCCATGACACCCAAGCTTTCTCTTAGGCATTCAAAAGTAGCTCTTGGTAATGATTTGGTGAAAATATCTGCTAGCTGCTGCTCAGATCTGTAATAATCGAGTTTAATCTCTCCATGCTCCACCAATTCTCTAATAAAATGATAGCGGATGTCAATATGTTTTCTTCATCCATGGAAAACTGGATTTTTAGTCAAAGCTATGGAGGATACATTATCACAAAATATAGTAGTAGCTCTCTTTTGTTCTTCACCCAAATCTGCAAGTATCCTTTTCAACCAAATAGCTTGACATGTTGCTACATTTGTTGCTATGTACTCTGCCTTTGTTGTAGAAAGAGAAACAATGGTTTGCTTCTTGCCCATATGGACTACATACCCTGAAGTACTCTTCTTGTCATAAGTGCTTCTTGCCCAATCACTGTTAATATAACCAATAATCAACTCTAGTTCACATGATGCAACATATAAAATACCATAGTTTCTACTACCATTCACATATCTCAAGATTCCTTTCCCGCTTGCCAATGTGTTTCCTTGGGGACTCCATAAATCTGAAATTAAACTTATTGCATGCATTATGTCCAGCCTAGTTGTGGTCGGTACATCAAACTTCCAACCATGCTCTTATACAAGGTTGGGTTTACACTTTTGTTGGTATCTTCCTTACTCAATCTTAGACTTGTAGTTGTTGGTGTTGGGACATGTTTGCTATTCAACATTTTAAACCTCTTTAAAACTTTGGTGGCATACTTGGATTGGGAGATGAATATCCCATGATCCATTTGCTTCACTTCAATGCCAAGGAAAACTTTAACAACCCCAAATCCATCATTTCAAACTTTCTCATCATTGATTTTTTAAAATCAGCAATCATCATATCATCATTGGATGTAAAAATTAAATCATCCACATATAGGACAATGATTAAAATCTTACCATGATCCACCTTGATGTAGAGTGTAGGCTCACTAGTGCTTCTGCTGAAGCCATTTGACAACAAGTAAGAATCTATTTCATTATACCATGCTCTAGGTGCTTGTTTGAGACCATAGAGCGCCTTTTTCAACCTATATACTTTATCTTCTTGGCTTGAAATCTCATATCCAGGTGGTTGCTCTACATATACCTCTTCCTTGAGTACTCCATTTAGGAAGGCTGACTTCACGTCCATTTGATAAACCTTCCACTTGTGTTGAGATGCTATTGCCAAAACAACCCGCACAGTTTCCATTCTTGCTACGGAGTGAATGTCTCATCAAAATATCTTCCTAGTTGTTTCTTGTAACCTTTTACAACCAACCTTGCCTTATGTCTTTCAATCTCACCTTCTACTTGCATTTTGTTTTATAAACCCATTTAACTCCTATCACTTGCTTTCCCAAAGGAAAATTAGTTAGCTCCCATGTATTATTCCTTTCTATTACATCTATTTCCTCATCCATGGCATCATGCCATTTCTTTTCTTTTACAACTTCTTCAAAAATGTTGGATCACCATGAGAAAATAATGCAAAATTCATATTTTCTTCAAAATCAACATACCTTGTATTGTCATAAATCTCCCTCAAGCTCTTTGTCTTTCTTGGCATAAGAGATGCTAGTGTAGGATCCAAACTCTCATCAGAGGGATAACTTGAAATGTTGGAGTTGCTTGTCTGTGGAATGTTTTGTGATGTTGATGAAGAGGGAGGAGTTGTTGTAATTGAATCTTGTTGGGATGTGATTGTTTCACCTTCACTGCTAGAAGTTGCTCCTTCATGGTTGCCTTCTATTTCAGCTATTGGTATCATTGTTTTAGTACCCACGAGCTATCAATAGTGCCATCCCATGACTGATTTTCAATGAAATCAACATCTCTACTAATGATAACCTTTTTGGTAATAGGATTATACAATCTATATGCTTTTGATTCTTCACTATAACCTATGAAAATGCACTTCTCACCTCTATCATCTAACTTTTTCCTTTTTCCTTTTGGAACAAGAGCATATGCAACACAACCAAAAATTATTAAATGCTCCACACTATACCTTTTGTGTGTCCACACTTCTTGTGGAATTCTATTACGTACAACCTTTGTAGGAATTCTATTCATCAAATACACTTGTTGTTGCTACAGACTTCACCCCAATATTCATTTGACAATCCTTTTGCCTTCAACATGCTTCTTGCCATCTCTTGGATGGTTCTATTATTTCTCTCAGCCACTCCATTTTTCTGCGGAGTATACCTAGTTGTAAATTGCTTTTTAATGCCTTCATGCTTGCAAAAATTTAAAAATTCTTTAGATACATACTCTCCCCCTCTATCAGTTCTTAGGACCTTTATGAAGTGTCCACTTTGCTTCTCAACCAAAGCCTTGAATTGTTTAAATTTCTCGAATGCTTCGATTTATGCTTCAAGAAATAAATCCAAGTCTTTCTAGCTATAATCATCAATGAAGGTTAAGAAATATTCATTCTTGGAGAATGTGGGGGTTTGCATAGGGCCACATAAATCAAAATGCACCAGATCTAATGGAAAATTTTCCTCCATGATTTCCCTGATTGAAAGGGAAGCCTATGTTGTTTTCCTAATATGCAAGCTTCACATTTATTTCCACCCTCTACAATTGATGGCAGCCCACTAACCATATTATTTTTTGATAAAATACATAACCTAAGAAAAACTCAAATGTCCATACCTCATATGCCAAAGTCTGGATGGATCTTTGATGGTTGTTTTGAAAGCTACATGTGGCTGCTCATACGCTGATTTCATAGAAAAATCAGCTTCCATTCTGAGAGGAAACATTTGATTCTTTGTCATTTGTATGGCTGCAATCTTGTTCTTGCTCCCATCTTTGTCAAATATTATGCACTCTCCATTTTCCATCAGGACTTTGTACCCCTTTTGAACCAGCTTGTCCAATGCTTAAGAGATTATGTTTTATTCCGGGGGCATAATACACATCCTGGATTACCCTTCTATCTCCTTGCTTACTGTGTATGGTTATTGCTCCTTTTCCTAAAACTAGAACCAATTCATTGTGATGTGCAAATACCATACTTCAACATTACTTTGTTCAACAACATTACACATAATGAAAAATTTTGACATTGGTTCAGAATCAACTGTCTTTTCATTAGCCACATTTACACTTTGCCTTGACTGGTCACGCTACCTTTTTCTACACTCACTTGCAAGATGTCCATACTTGTGACAATAATAACATTGAACATTACTTTTGTCATACCTCTTATTTAAGTTGATGCTCCTATTTTTATCCTGAGAGTCTGATTGTGAGGTGCTTGCTCCTTCTTGGGTATAAGTTGAACTTCTTTCAGGGTTGCTTCTACCTCTTCCTCTACCTCGAGATTTCTTCCTCTGTTATCTCTTCCTCTCCCCTACCTCTTAAGTTTGTCTGAGCTTTAAAAGATTACTCTAAAGAAGGAGGAGTTGATCTATTCAACCTTTGCTCATGGGTTTGAAGTGAACCCATCAACTGATCAACTGTCATCTGAGATAAATCCTTGGATTCTTTGATTGCTACAACAATCGAGTCAAATCTCACAGGAAAAATTTGAAGGATTTTTTCAACAATCCTCTGATTCTCTATGGCTTCACCATTAATCTTCAACTGATTTATTAACCCAGAAATCCTCATATGAAAATCAATGATAGATTCTTCTTCCTTCATCTGAAGGGTTTCAAACTCTCTTCTTAATAACTGAAGTTTAACCAGCTTTACCTTGTATGTTCCTTGTATGTATTTTGAAGGATTTCCCAGGATTCCTTTGAATAGTTAGTTGCTGCTATACTTGGAAATATTGGCTCTGCCATTGCACATTCAATAAGACTGAGAGCTTTTGCATCCTTTCTTCTAGTTTCCTTCAACTGGGTTTTTTGTGCATTTGTCAAAGCTACATTATCAGTCACATCTACAAACCCATTTGAGATTAAATCCCATAAATCATTTGCAATCAAAATGGTCTTCATTTTCTTGACCATACATCATAATTTCTCCCATCGAAGGTGGGAGGTTTTTTCCAGGGTTTGGCTTCATTTCCAGCCATAATAAAAACAAAATCTACTCCCCTTCAAGAACCTAGCTCTAATACCACAATGTTGTATGGAGGAGGGAGGAAGGAGCACCAAAATACCAATTCACAGAAAGAGGAATATATAAAAAATAGAGCAGTAGTTTAAGATCCACAAATAAGAATGAGATAAGCTAAATCCAAAGCCCAAAATAGAGCAGCTGTGTTAAACAAAAGAGGAGAGAAAAAATATGAAATTTCTTTGTCTATTATCAACAAAAAATGATTTACAAACACTGTCTATGCTGCTTTGCATATATATTTGCATTTGCTTTATCAAACACTTCTATTTTCTTCCCTTCAGCTGTTGTTGGATATCCACCTACAAAAAAACTACTGCAATATTTTCTTCCACCCGTGTCTTCTTTTGCTACTACAAAACTCTAATGGCTGCTATGTTTTCTCCAATGATGCTTGCTATTGCTAAAAGCTCATATGTATATATATTCTCTTCTTTTCTTTCTTACTTTTTTATCTCCTTCATACGACTGCTCTAAAAATATGGAACTTTCTTTTCATTTAATTTTTAATTGAATTTCTTATCCCAACAACCACATTAAATGAGCATGTTTAAAATTTGAAATCCATAAAAATTCCCACTTGGAAATGGGCATTAAATAATGTTGGTTGGGATTAAATTTCCAACAACAACAAGGCATGTGACAGGTGTAAAGTTAGATTCCATAAACCTTTTCATCCTCCTTCCCGCTTGCCCTAAAGATATGCGGTCACACGACTATTTGGATCAAATTAAAACGATGTTGAGATGATTGACATGACTTCTACGCAAGGGATGTAAATTGTTTGATAAAATACCCGAAGAAATGTCGCTTCATGGACTGCAATGATGACAAGATAGGCGAAAGGGTCTTGTTGAAACTATGTTGGATCCTCCCGAGTAAAATATGGTTGGAAGGTTTGGAAGCCACACCCTATAACCCTTTCTACAATTTCATATCTTGTTCCAAGATGAGAGAATTATAACAACGTTAGGACATCCACCAAGCTTTATAGAAAGCAAATCTTGTTTTTAATGCATGGTTAGGTTCCCAGCTATTCATGTATGCAAAAATGTGGAGGCATGCTCAATTCTCGTGAACTATTTGACAAAACACCTAGTAGGTTTGCAATGGTAGAAGAAACAAAAACAAAATTTGCCATGGATTGTTTTGATTTTTAGTGATGCGCAAATAAGTAGATGTTTCATGGGAAATATTGGAAGGATGGTCTGAGTATATTCATACCATGCAAATACCTATGGCTATGCTTTTGAGAACCTTTGTAAAAGAAGGAAATGTCTAAAATGGTTATATACCTCAAAATTTGGCTTGTTTTGAAAAAGATTTAAGTGGGGGTTTGTAAAAGAATGGAAAAAATCGTTAGCATCCGTCCAATAAGTATATATGGAAATTTTGAGAGTGGATGTAAGCTAGTTATTGTTGATGTGAAGACCATGGCTTGTGCATGTAAATGACATTTTTACACAAGACATGTGAACTGTTTGATGAAAATACTCTTCAATTTCATGGTCTCACAGATTGTGAATGTGGACTTCTTGGAGCCTAGTGTACCCGGTTCGAGTACTATCGTGCATGGTCATCTTACTACATTCTTACATGATTTTAACATTTTAGTTTTTCTCATTTTTATGGAGTTATTAATCAACCAAAGAATAATAATTTGTTTAGGCGAATTAAACGAAACGTGTTATCCAATAGTAAATTGCACCTCTATTTTGTACGCAACTAGACCAATATCCATGAATGTAAACATTGCTCTTTATTACCTCACAAGATGGTTGTTAAAACTATGCTTTTAGTTTTATATACGAAACCATGTTGTTCACGGGTTAAGTGCAAAAATTAATTAAAAAACTACTTCTTGAAGACCTTGTGTGATGTTAATTTTTTAAAATGAGGTGCAATACATCCCTATAAAACCCGAAATGAGAAAAGCAAGCTTGGAATGTGTTTCTTGTCATATGGAGTGTCCAACTAAACCCATGGTTGTTCCTAGGATGTTCGTTTGGATTTGTTTCATCACGCGTTTAGGAGGCCATCGGGATAGTTCTAAGATTTAAAGAGATACTAAAAGTTTTAAAATCCATTTTGATTTTTACCCGCAATTTTTTCCCTAGGTGTAGAAATGGTTTTTGGCTTCCACATACCTCTAGTATTTCTCTGTGTCAATCACTACCAACTTTCAATTAATAGAAAATCACCTTACAAGTTACTTTCCATATGGGTTTTTATGCCTCCTCAGTCATTGGACGACGAGGTCATTCGGGTGCATTACGATCAAAGGCTCTAGAAAGACATGTGTCAATTGAACTCGGTTCACTAGTAAGTGGTTCTTTCATCTCGTAATGTTTCCTTGTATATAGGGAGTAGATAGGAGTTTTTTCCCTTATATGTTTGAGTCTCGAAGATGGTTTTTTAACATTGATTGTTGAGCTACTTATCTAAATGTGATGATTTTTGGAAACTTGTAACTAACTAGAGAAAATGTTATATGACCTTATCCAAACAAAATAATGACCGAGAAACCTTGTAAACAAAAATAAATGACTTTAGGGAACCTTATTTTGACGTTGGATTGAAAATAAAATGATTTTGGAAAATGGTGTTTCTCTCTCTCCTCTCTCTATCTCTCTCCTTGGTTGTGTAAACAAAATGTATTGGAGTTGTATTTCTTACTCTCCCTTGAAGTGTGTTAAATATTGTTTCATTATTATTGGAAAACTATGAACTCATAAATTGTTCTAGATTTTAGGTAGATGTCATGCCAGTAGTTGTGTTGACCATGCGGTGGTTGTAGGTACGTAGGACGAGAAGAAAATTGTAGCATTACTTGTGCTTTTGTAATAACGAGATTATATTTGAAATACATGTAATATTAAATGGATAAATCAACACTATTGTTATGATTAAGAATGTTATTTATTGATTATTTTGTGATGAGTAAGAAATTGTAGCATATTGGTATCTTGAGGAAATGGGCATTCTAATTTAGGAGTGATTTTGATTATAGGTATATATCTTGCTAATGGAGTAGATGTACATTTTAACTAGAAATGAAATGACTATTTGTTTAATGTGCTCCTATGTGAAAGTAATGATTATGTATTCTTGTGTGCTTTACAAAAATACTTGGGAAACTCGAAAAGAAACCACCTTATATAGGAATGGTTATGGTCTGACCACTATTAGGAGGTTATTTTAAAATGTTATCCAAATGACCCTAATCTAACAACCCCGAGAAGGTTACCTTAAGCATTTTGTTATTCATGTGGCATTTAGCTTAAAGGGTTTCTTGTGCATGTGGAAGTGTGCATGTTATTATAGTTAAGGGTACAATGTCACTTTGTGACATGAATGATGTAATGTTTTAACATTTTTTTTTAAATGGGTGTCTTATATACTAAGCCTCTCTAGAAGGGCTAATCAATGTATGTGTATGGGATCATAAGGGAAAATAAGGAAGGTAATTATTATTCCTTGTAATGTGATCAAGAAAAATTGGTAAACCGCAAAGTGTGGTGGTTCCCTCTTTTTTATTTTACCTCAAAAGAATCTCAACTCAAATTAAATACAAGCTAATTAATCCTTGTACATGAGTGTTTTAGAGAGTCTAGGGTGACTCAAATAGTATATGTTTGTTGAGATATCTCTTAGAAGGTTCAGTTGTGGTTGATATTTGCATTTAGATCCCACTGTCGAAGTTATGTTCTCAATTACAACAATTAGAGTCAAGTGTGAATGAAATTGTTAATAACTTTTAGAATTTAAATTGTATTCATGAGGCGTTGATTTTTGAAAGAAAGTAAAACTTGGAGGTTCTTGAGTTAAAGGTGTTTGAACCACTCGAAAATTAAAACCTAGGACCTTTTTATATGCTATTGGTGTTCAAAACCTATTGTCATTTTTGTCTATCAAAAAGGTTTCCTAAGATGTTGACTTTTTGTTGGAGTCTAGTTGCTAACACCTTACTAAGTTGGGTGCGCTGGCACTTCACTTAGACAAATGTCTAAGCGCTCAACCGAAGCACACACAACCTACCGAGTTTCTCCTCTATTTCACTTTTTAAGATGTGGGTTATGTACATAACCATTATTGTAGATGAAAGATAACAAAAATTTGATTGTTCATTAATATAAACAATTAACAATAGAATATGAATTCTCATTACATCATGCATATTTCCAAAATATTTCTATTAAACCTAATAATCCATACATAGTTTTCCATTACAAAAACATGATCAATCCTATTACAAAATTCAAGACATTCTTACAGCCAAATACAACCCATGCACGCATGAAAAACTACACATGACTCATACACTACTTAGAGAAAACTTCATTCAGGACTCTCCATCTATCACTCTGTCCATGTACATATATATGTGTGTTTTAAAAATAAATGCGATACCTACTTATATAGGGTGGGAACATGTCCTTCAATGCTTACATGCTTTAATTATAACAATAAATACCCTAAATATAGGTTGCATGCCTTTAAATCCTTGATTTAATCTTCAACTTGTGCTATAAATAACTCAGTCTTATCCATCCTTTGATCCTATATTTAGCTCTTTCCATGCATCGCCCTTCACAAATCTTCACATGTGATTTTCCTTTAGTCGAGGCCTTATCCTTTCCATGTCTATTTCTGGACCTTTCTTGTCTTTCACGCCAACTTTGATTTTCTTATTTTTAGCCCTTCCCGAATTTGGCTAAGTCTTGTAGTTTATCTCTCGCATTGTGCGGACCTCCATTACCTATTTACTCCTCGCATGCAGATTCATGCATTGACTATTACTTACATTATTTCCTTTCTCTTGCACGTCCTCCCATGCGTTCCTTGTCCTTTGGTATAACTCGGTCCATGTGCTTCCTTCTGCACATGGTCTATAACCTTTGTGCATGGATTTTTACTTGACCACTTTCTCTTCTCAACATTACCTGACACTAGGAGCATTGTTCGTCCTCGACAATATAATGAATCAAAGAATAGCCTCCAAAGAACAATTAATGTATGCTTGAAAGAATCGGGTAGAATAAAGAATAGGGGAAATTACCCATATGAATCAAAGAATCAATAATGTTCTCTCTACACGCATCCATAACTTAAACTTTTGTTTAGGGTAAGAGTTCAAGGAATTCTCATTTTAACATGTTTTCCAGCTTGTTTTCACCCTTCGAGATCATTATCTGCTTTTCTCTAGTGCTATCTCAAAATGTTTGGAATCTTTTCCAGAGTTAGTTCCCCAATATTTTCCTATAGCTCCTTGATCACTATAACCCAATGTAATGCATGTACCTCCGACTATCCATCATGTGCATCACAATAGGTTGAAATTCCTTCAACCTTTCCTCAATTGTGTTGTGTTTGGCCTTCATCATTTCCCTCTTTTTCTAAAACCTATTGTATTATCATTTCATGCTTGACCTTATTTGTTTTCATCATGTCCTATAATTTATTCAACTTCGCCTCGTCATATGTGGTTCTTGTGCTCAGGATCGTTGTGAAATCCTGAAAGTTATCAAAAATTCTTTTGCCCTTTTGTGTGGCCTATTTTTCTTTGCATCAAGAGTTACATACTCTTCAAAAATTTCTCCACCTTATCCTTGTTTACCCTTGCTATTTACTTTGTTGTAAGCCTCGACCCGCTACTCACTTTGATCAATAACTAGCATACTAGATTATCCAAATACTCTAGTTTTGTATCATATCTTGGTTTGGCTTGTACTACCAAATTTGGGCACATGCACATGATATTATTCACAATATCATTTGCCTTGTTGTGTGCATCAACAGTCCTTTTATTTTCATCAACCAATTCTTCGTGAGATTTTTATTCTCTCCATGCTTTCGCTCTATATCTTTCTACATTCTTCTAATCACGGCCCCTTTATCAATATTCCTTATTTCAAATTCTCGCGACCATATTATTTAGTGCATTACTTGATTCTTCATCCGAGAACTTGGTTGAGTCTATGACACGGAACACCGTTCATGTTTCCTTCTTTAGTTTCATCTCTCAAATTGGATTTTTTCTTACCTCAAACTTGGGATCTTCCATATGAGTTTGCATGCTTGAATAAATCATCTTCCTTGTGTGTGAAAGGGTCTCGACTTATCATACATCTCCAAATAGAACATTTCCTATGTGGGTTTTGAACTCAAATTTGGCCCTAAATGGATTTTTCACTCATTGAGGTAGGACACCCGAGGTGCCTATGGAGGTTTCCTTCACTTCCTCCCTCCTAAGTGTTGCTTCTACGGGTATATTTCACAACATTGAGCTACACATGACTTGTTTCCTCACAATACCACTGCCTTCTCCAATTCCTTGTTCTTGGGCCTCTTCCTCCTTGCGTACTTCATCTTCCTTATGTCGTTCTTCCTTTTCTCTCACAATATCTTCTTATTCTTGGTCCTTTTCTTCGTGCATGAGATATTATTCTTCTTTATGGACTTCCTCATCGTGGTGACCTTCATCTCATTCCTTTACCTATTCTTCCCGCCCCCACTCCACACGCACTCCCTCCCGTACTAGCTACTCCTCATCTTCCTCATCCATATTATGAATGATGTGGGGGTATTCTTCTTTGTCAAGCTCGATTGTACTCCTCTTTAGTTGGGGGATCTTTATGTGCACACAATGCACTAACTTCTTGATGCTCTTCTCTCATCTTCTTCCTTTTGTTGTGATCTAACTACCCCTTAGTTAAATCTTCCTCCTCCTTTAGGGTGCGCTCATGCTGTCGCTTAGGGATATTTACTGTATGCTTATTTGGTGGTTGTGACATATTGGCGTTACGTGCATCAACTTCTTTTCCGTCTTTAAGCTTTGGTAATAGGAAGATATAAATTTTGCATGCCTCTTTGCCAACTACCAAAGTCATAATCGAGCTAAGGTCCATGATATCTTTCTCCATGGTCTCCACATATGCTTCCTTTGATACATACCCATATCTCTTACGTAACATATGGTAGTCCACATCAACCATTTTTGCATTAAACTTTAAGTGTTACACATCCTTGATCATGTTTACTACACACTTTAATTAATTGGATGTGAATGCAAATGGAAGTTTGCACCATGGCCCAATTTCCCCATTTCTCAACAAGAATCTTGCAAGGTTGAAGTGTTACATCATTACAAGATCTCGCCTATCCACTCAAAAATATTGGTAATTCTCTTGAGTACGCACCATTCATTTTCAAATTGCTCGCGCATTCTCTTGTGCCACTTTTCTAGTAACGCCTTATATGAGTTTGTAATTACGCGCCGTCAAGTATACTTGGTGAACCTTTTTGCTGAGACTTATCTTTAATGGGGTGCTCCCACATATTGTCTTCTAGTTTGTCTAGGACCCCAAATTTCCAAAACAAAATAAAAAAAAAGGATGGAAACCCCAAGTAATTTTATCTCTCTTCTCCATTTGAGCCTTTTCCTCCTCTATGATTCCTTTGGCTATATACAAGGCAATGCTATACTTGGTATTATGTGTCATCTTATGTGCAATATGCATAAATTTCTTGTTTACTTTCATCCATATTTCGTAATCACCGACTTACAACTTACTGGATGCATAGCCACTCTTGTGTCGAGGTCAACAATCTTGTCAATGTTGAAGGCTCGACTTCCCCTCTGATATTGTAATCAAGCGTGGATATTGCCTCTATTATTGCCTCATTCCACAGTTGAGCTATATCTCTTCCCCGTGTCGCCAATCCATGTAACCATACCGATTAACTTGGTAGTTAGCGGAATCCTTCTTCCCATGAAGTAAAAATAGTCTTTGTGCATGCACGAAATCAACCATTGAAAAAGGCATGGGGGCTTCCAAAATAAAGGCAACTCATATAATTGAAGTACCCCAACCCCTTCCAAGTATCATCAAGGAATATCTATCGTTCCGCGGTCCTTTTGTTCATTTCTGCAAGACATTCTTATTGATGTCCGCCTTTATGTACTTGTGCTCGGTGCTTCATTCACTAATTTTGTATTTCTATAGTTGTGATGCACATGACTACCCTACCACTATCTATGACAGATAATGTTTCTCGATAACCAATCTTCATTTGACTCTTTTACGCATTTTTGTTCTTTGGTGCCATTGTACCTTTAATACCATAGTTGAGCCTACTAATCTTGTGCCCTAGGTGTTGAAAACCCAACTTGTGTTTACTTAGATCATGCATTTGATATGTCAACCCCATACCCTTGCTCGGTTTACCTTTTGCCCTACCTTAACCTAAAAATAATTGTTAACCCTTCAATTCTCTCTTCCCCGCATCGATCCCTAGCTTTCAACTCCGATGTCGAACCTCGACTTCAAATTCTTCTTCGCCTAGCTTCCACTTCTCAAAAGGAGCTCTCTCTATTTTCAAGGTTCCTTCTTTTCTTCATTTTACACATCTTCAATTCGCCTTGGTTCACTCTTTTTTTGCATTTGTTCTCTAGTTCACCTTTCAGAATTTACACTTATCGTAATTGAGATATTTAATACACTATTTCTTCAAATAAAGGTAAGAGTGACTTCCACCCTTCATGCCTTTATAGATTATGTAAATTCCGACCACATTACTTACATTTACCTACCATTGTTCCCCAACATTAATGCAAAATTTTCTAATTACTTGTGCTTTCCCTCCCTTTTCTATCTCAAAGGACATCTCATGCGTGCACCAAGCTTCATAACCTTCTTGTGTGTTATTACCTCCCATGTTGTAGACCCTCTTGTGCAAATTTTATTTACGCCGCACATATCCTTTTGTGCCACTTTCCAAGTAGTCTACCTTTACATTTCCTCCCTCATGTCACACTAAATGCCTCTTCATTCATGTGGTTGTCATTTTTTTGTGAGAAATGTTACCAACTTAAAGTACATTCGAAAAATATCTAGCCAATCATGAAACTTTATTTCACACATGATTACATTTTTCCATCACACACATTACCATCCTCTCATGAAGTATTATCCTCCCACTTTTCATGTCACACCCTTATACCTACTTACCCCACACTAAAGTCATGTGCGGTCATCTCGTGTATTAGTCTATAACAAATTAACCAGTGGCTACACGTGAAAAAACTTATTAAAACAAAACAAAAAACATAAAGGGAAGCCTAAGCTAAATGACAATATTGTATTATTATAAACACAAAAGAAGCTTATTTATAGTAGAGCTTTAGCCTACTCTCATTGAAGTAATCAAACAACATGGTGCCATCATGCACCAGACTGTAAGCGACATGCATCTAATTATAGTATCTTGGTTACTTTAAATGGTCCCAACCAATGAACTTACAACTTTACATGGTGGGGCACAATCTTGGAGTCGTATAAAAGCACCATCTTCCCCACACCGAAAGATGTATTTTTAATATGCCTATAATGCTAGGAACTCGTGTCTAGATTTCTTTGTCCTTTGACTCCACCTTGCAATTGCATGATGCTCATCCAGCTGCATTAGTTAATCAATGCCCTCATCCACTGCTTTCCCATTAGCAATCCCTCCAATGCGCGTAATATGCAAGAGGCTAACATGAACTCTACATGCGAAATTTTCTCCACGCCAAACATCGGTGGAAACAAGCAGTGTGGCCTTATTTAACCTCTTATATGCAGTTCTATATGCCCATAACATAGTCAATATTTTTTCATCCCAGCCTCTTCTACCTCGTATCACATCTTTTTGTCAATGTTTCTCCTAGAATCTTATTGAAATCCTTTGTAGTCTCATTGTCTTATGGGTGATTAGGTTTAGTCTTATGGTGAGCTATCATAAACTATGTCATTAATATTCTAATTATTTCATTCAGAAAATGATTTCCCTTATCACCTGTAAGGCTTAATGGACAAAAATACCAACTAATGATGTGTTCTTATAAGAATATTGTTATTATAGTTGCGAATGCAATCCTTTGTAGGTGTTGCTTCTACCCACCTTGTCAAGTAATATGTGCATGTGATAATATAACATGCACCTCTCCTCTCTGTGCAACCGGTGTAATTGGGCCAACAAAGTCTATTTCCCATTTCTCAAAAGGTTGTGTGCTTTCTATAGGTTACAATAGTATCTCATCACGGTTCCTGGTTTTTGTATCCTTTGACAATGATCAAAAGCTTTAAAGAATTCCTTGGTATCCTTATAGAGAGTTTCCCACCATAATCTTGCTACTCTTATCTTGCATGCCATTGTTTCACCCGCATAGTGTCCTCCCCGCAATTCCACCATGCGCCTCTTCCATTATGTCTTTGTGCTCATGTTCTAACTTCTAACACACACCTACATAATAATTCATCTCTACCCATATTGTATAAGTCTCCTCCGACCAATTGGTAAGGTGTCACACGAATGGCCAACTACTTCTTCTCTAGTGTCTTCATTCCTTCAGCAACTCTGTACACAAGAATACCGCAATGTCCTCTAATTTAGATGGTGTGTGGTGTAGTCAAAATAACTCGGGCATCTAAAATAACATCTTCTATGCTTTGTGTTAATTTGTGACAAGTGATCTAGTCCCAAATTTATTTTTTTAGGCTTGAATATAATTGAAAACTCAAAATCATGGAATAAAAGGATCCAACGACAAATGTGCCCTTGTAAAACTATATTTTTAACCAGATATTTAAGTAACATGTGATTAGTGTAGAAATTAAATGGTGTTTCTAGCAGATATTGTTGAAACTTGTGAAGCACGCATACCATTGACAACACCTCGCGCTCCGTGGTTGTATAGTTCTGCTTGATTGGTGTTAATTTCCCTTGCAAAATAGATGGAATGGTCCACATTACCTTTCCCTAGTTGTGTTAAAACTACACCAATCACAGTTCTTGAAGTATCTACATGAACATGAAATGGCTTACTCAAAGAAGGGAATCATACGATAGGCGTGGTGGTTAGCTTCTATTTTAATGTCTCAAATGCTATTTGTTGTACATCACCTTAATAAAATTTTCCCATGGCTTTCAAAATCTCTATCAAAGGGCGCAACACCCTTTTATGAATTTTTGTAATACTCGTATGTTCTAAGATTACACGCACTTCGCTCGATTGGTTAGTTTTTCCAACCTCAAGATGATCGCAATTTTGGTTGGGTCCACCAACAATCCTTCCTTACATATGATACACCCCAAAAATTTCTTAATGGTTGTGCGAAGATACGCTTCTTAATATTTAGGGTTATGTTAAATTTTCGCATTATTTAAACATCAATCTTACAAAATCACAATGGTATTTCACTGACCATAAACACCCAATCATCCAAATATACGAAGAAACTTATGAATAAAATATTTAAATGCTTGAACAACAATGTGTGAGAACACCAATGGCGCATTCTTCAAGCCAAAGGGCATAACTGTGTAAGTAAAACATCCTCATTTAGTTGCAAAATTTATTTTCTCCTAGTCTTCACACACGATCTTCACCTCGATGATATCTTGAAAAACCACCTGCGAAAGAATAGATCTCGTGCCCCACAATACCTTATAGGATCTCCTCATTGAATGATGTGGGAAAAAAACACATGAAGCATTCACTACTTTATAGTCAACAAAAATACTTATCCTACCATCCTTTTTAATGTTGATAACCATGGGGCTTATCCATTCTGAATCTTTAATGGGTGCAATAACGTCTTCCTTGAGCATTTTGTAAATTTCATTCTTCACCTTGATGTGTAAATAAGGATTCATTCGATAAGGCATCCCGCTGATCCACTTGATATTTTGGGATGTCGGGAGTTCCCTAAATCTCCCTAAACCATGATAGAGTGGTATAACATTCAATGAGCTTTCCGTCGGTACATGGAACACGTAAAAATAAACTTTGTCTCGCTTAACTTATGGCTGGTCAAAGATTGGTTGTAATTAAAACTCGACAGTCAATTGGCCAACACATCAGCAATACATGGAGGAAGTAGATTGTAATAACAGAGGAGTAAAAGATGTGGTTTTGTGACGTCAATATTTGACACTCATATTTGGACGGGTGGACCTCACTTTTTACTAGCCAAGGGCCCTCGGCCAGGTTTGGCACACTCTTTTCACCGAGGGGTGCCTTTGTCACCACATCATTATTTCACCATCTGGTGGGTCCTCAGGCCACCACTTGGCCTATCACCACTATTTACATTACACCAAGCCAACTCGGTTGGGTGAGGTCTTTATCTCCCTAGGCACATCAGGGGCGAGCTAGCCATAATCGGGTTCGTGATTGCATTGGATGAGTTTGGTATTACATTGTTGGTGCCACATTATTCTCCCACTAGTCACATTTACTATCCACCGCCCATCTCATAACTCGTCCGAATGATGGTTATATTCAACTCATCGAGTTCATAGGGTATTGTACACTACGTGGCATATAAACGTTGTTCTCTCTCGCCCACTTTGGTAACCGAAGGGATATTATGGAACAACCGCCCTACGTGGCAAAGGGGATGGTGTGGCCTTAGCCACACAATCCTATGGCATCAAATTTTTTAAATGCATTACCACCCTATGTGCTCATACATGTGGGATATTTTACTCCCATCATTTGAGAGCCCACATGAAGACCCACATGGAGAGTGGTAATGGAAATGCAAACTAGTTAAGGGGGCAACCACCTATGTGGCAAAAGTAAATTGAGTGGTCCAAAGCTACATTAAACAATGTGGGAACCATTTATTTAAATGCAACCATCCTCCTCCTATATGCGGCATGTGGGATATTAATCCCCACTGCAATGCAAGTAATATGAGTCGATTGGGGTGATTCAAACCCCAACCGCCTGGTATTAAAATTACTACCCAAGCACTTTGCATCATACAACTTGACGGGTATAAAAGGGAGCACAACGGGTGTTATAGAGGGAATTTCGTGTAGAGGCCTACATTATGATCAAGGCCTAGTATAGGACGTATTGTAAATGTTCATTTTTGGAGCACTTAGGAGCTTTTTTGCAACTCAACGTCAATTGAAAAAATGTCCAACACCCCGAGGCGCTCCTAGTAGACCTCTTAATTTTTTGTTTTATCTTTCCAGTCAAGACTTATGGAGAGAGGTCCGATCACTATCTATGTATAAGCCATGTGCTTAAAAGGAAACATGTGTTATTTTCATCATTTTAGGAACACTTAGAGGAAGAATGAGCCTTCGATGTAAACCGGAGATATGCTCGTAAATACGATACACTCTTGATGATTTTTTTCTAGATTTGGAGATATTATGACTCTGTTTTACCATGCGAGAAGTCATTCGAGCACTTGGAGCCCATATGGAGTTGTCGTCAAACATGCATCTCTTTAAAGGAAGACATTTGGAGAGATCTTATCTTCGCACATTTTTCAGCTTGGTTCTTCACTCTGTGTAGAATTTTTATGACTGTGTGTCATAGAGTAGCAATGCTCGTGAAGGAGATTATTGTTCTTTTTTTTACCAGCTTAGGTTCATATTGAATCAACTGGTTAGGTAATCATTTTATTATCTGGTTCGAGTCCTTGTGAGTCAAATGGATATATGATCGAATTTATGTTTTGGTTTGGAGCCATTACAGATCAACCATAACATTTTCCTTCGCATTTTTTTAGCTATGATATTCACTATGCGTAGAGGTTGTTTACGATCGTGCAGGCAATGTGTGACAATTGTTTTTGGAGAAGACTTAGTACTTTAGGAGGATCAGTTCGGAGTCCATTGGAGTCAACTATTATATGTTCTTCTGGAGGCTAGTTCGGAGTCCTTGTGGAATCAACTGGTAACATGTGGTTCAGGTTGCACATTCATAGCTTCATTGTAAATTGTATCTATTTGCAATCAAAAGTGTAATGAATCCATTCAAAATTTAAAACCGGAGACGTAGGATATTTCCAAACACCATTATCAACTTGTTTGCAGTGTGTGGGTGTTTTCTTTCCCTTGCATTTTATTTTAAGTTTTTAACTTTTATGGAGTTTATTTGACAAGTGCCTATAAGGGTCGTTAATTTTTTTGGCCTTGTTTACGAAACATGTTGGTATCGTAGCTAGTGCTCTTGCTTGCCGACAAACCCGCTAATTTCCAAGAAGGTTGGTATCAAAGTAGGATTATTGGGCAATATGTTGGTTTCACTTGTGCTTTTGGAGTCTAGATTGGTGAGAAATGTTGAGGGACAAGTTTATCATACTCAATATTTTTCTTGCATTTAAATTTAGAATACTCCATATATATATGCTAATTATATTTTGGGTTCTTATTCATGATTGCATTTAACTTATATCATAATCTTGGAATTTTTAGCCGTTTATGCAGATAATTGAGATCATCAAAAGTCATCTCGGATAGTCATTATGTGTAGAGGCATTATGACTATGCAGTAGAATGGTAGTTGATCATCATTGGTATCGACATCAGTCGATAGTTGCTCTTCATAGAGGCTTGTGGTCATTCAACAAGGTGGTACCGATAGTCATCATCAATAGGAGACTTTGTACCATGTAGAGGAAATGACCGTGTAGTGGGATATAATTCATCATTGTTCGACTTGGTGATCAAGTCGGATCGTCACTCTTTGTAGAGGTATTATGGTTGTGCTATAAAAGTGTTAGTTGATCATCATCATCACCTAACATCAATTCGATCATAATTCTATGTAAAGGTTGAGGTCGTGTAATAGAATGGTAGCTGATCGTCACAGACTTTACATTGGATCGTAACAACATTCTATGTAGAAGCTCATTATGGCCATGCAACAAATTAGTACCGAATCGTCATTCATGACTTGTACCATGTAGAGGCTTATGGTCATGCAACGGGTAAGAAGTCACCATCATGGACACTTCTCAATATTGTCCTGAGGTAGAGGTTGTACAACAGGGGGTAGAGCAAAGTGTCTTAGCACTAAACTTCGTTCTATGTAGAGGCATAGTTCGTGCAACAATGAATGAAGATTACTAGGAGGTTTCAAGGGTGTGGCATGAATGCCACATGTCCTAAGATCAAACCATTAGTTGTTTGATTGTGGATTTGGTAGTATACTACATAGATCTCTTCTTAGAAACATTAGGTTTGGGGTTCACAAATATTTTGTGGACAAAAAGCATTCTCACTAGGGAGGTGTGATCCGGAGGAAATTTTGGGACGTCAAGAGTTCCCTCAATCTCTCTAAAACATGACAGAGAGGTAGAGTATTCAGTGAGCTTTCCATCGGTACATAGAACATGGAAAATGGACTTGGTATGCTCAACTTATGGCTAGTGTAAGATTGGTCAGCTTCGGACTCGACAGAGTCAATTGGCCAATGTAGAAGTGACAAATGACAAGTAGAGTGTAAGCATGAAGGAGAAAAAATGTGTTTTTATGATGCCGGTCTTTGAAACTCGTATTCAGACAAATGGAACCCACTTTTAATTGGTCGGGGGCTCTCGGCTAGGTTTAGAACATTCTTTTCATGGAGGGTGCCTTTGTAACCACATCGTTCTTTCGCCATGGGTGGGTCCTCGACCACCATGTAACTCACCACCTGTAGAAACAAAATCATGCACTTTGGGTAATTATCTAGTCCCGATTACATACTACTATTAAAATGATTCCTAAGTAAGAATGATACTAATCAACCCATGTCTTTGACCACCTTGATTTACTTTCTCTTTGTTGTTTTTGATCTTACACCCTTGCTTTCTCAATCTATCTTTTCATACTTCGGCATTTGTCATCCTGACACTAGCGCCTAGCCAAAGACGCCAATGTCAAGTGCCCTCATCCCCTCCGGGAGGCCATGTCCTCTTTGTACTTACTCATACTTTTTGGGTCTTTTCTAGCCGTTTGAGCATCTTATCTTTCTTTGTAGTCAACCTTTTTCAGTTTAATTATGAAATTCAAGCAAGGTAATAATATAAATATAAATCTATGTGATCATAATAAGGGACCAAATATTAAGCATTAACTATTACCACTTAAGGTCATCCATCAAGGCATCTAAGAACTCCATTACATCCATATAGCTCTATCACAAGGGACACAAGGGTTGGTTTTCTGCATCACACTTCATAGGATGGAAGTTCATTCGATTCCATGTACACATTTATTACATTATACATCTATCTACATGTTTTCTATCCATGTGTGACTTGAACAAGAGAAACCTAGGGCACGATTATGTAAATACACACACACAAAACTAAATTGGTTCTTATATGTAGTGCAATGCTCGGTTGTAAGTTCACCATTGTCATAGTGAGGACAATTTGACCCCTCATTTGCACCTTTTTTAGGATTTGATGTCTGTTTAATGGTTTTGTAATTTCATTCTTCATTTCAAGTTTGAAGCAATCTTGACGATGTTGGTGCAACCTTGGAGTGATCAAAGGTGAGTAAAGGCTAACACCTTGTGACACCTCGGAGGAGGTTTTCTGAGAATTTCCACAGACCCGTGCACTCAAAATAAAGACCATGGCACTTATGGGAACCCCTATCCTCTCTAGGTGCCCCGAGTCTAGATTGTACCTCTAGATCTCGTATTTTATAAGGCTTTTGTGCGATGATTCTTCCTTTATGTTCATGTGTCGAGCTTTGGTCTAGTTCATAATTTACTGTGAATCAACTAAGGCCTTTTACCCTCTCTTTGCAATTAGGGTTTCATTATTTATTTCTTAGCTTGCTTTGGTATATTTCTATATTTCATTACATCATTTATTTATGCTACTATGACATAAGATTAGGCTCTTATTTCACATTTTATCTTAATCATTTTGGTGAACCCCAATCGATCTACATGCTATTAAGATATTTATTGCTTTATCATCATGAGTATCTCAATTAATGACTTCTTGCTCATCAATCTTGAATTATGACATAGAATCCTAAATCTCCTCGCTACTACTTACATTCCTATTGATATGCATCCAGATTCAGTCTATCACTCATTTGTTGATGCATTTTCCCAACATATAACTTTCCCATCTAATCCTCATGCCAATCTTTCTATTTTTGACAATGATCCACCTTTGCATATCATGATTCACATTTACAATATGGGTATCAAACGTACTTTAATCGATAATGGATCTGAACTCAATCTATGTCCTATGTCATTCCTAAAAATATAGGTCTTTTTGATGCTAATGTTAGCCCATCATCTCTTTCCTTTCGTGCATATGATGGTTATGTTTGTCCATACGTAGGTCACATTACTTTTCCTATCATTGTAGGGCCAAAAACTCTCAACATAGTATTATTTGTCATTGAATTTCCCATTTCATATAACTATTTACTTGGTAGGCTATGGCTTCATGCCGTGTAATTCATTCCCTCTATGGTGCATCATTGTGTCAAATTCCTAAATGAGGGTGTCGAGTATACTATTCTTTGTGACCATCACATATACAAATATTTCCACCATGGTCCAAATAATAAACTTTCTATTCCAAGAACTCATACTACTGATGACCCACAACCCATAGATGAGCTACCGCATTTACTACCACTTGAAGGTGCCATTTGCATGATAGATTTGGTCCCAACTACATCTCTCGCATCCTCCTGCTATCAAGCTATCTTTGATATGATTATTTATTAGGGACTGTATCTACATTGGATGTCATACCACCTTCCATACCTTCTCATACACAATCGACATCTACACCATCTCCCTTTACATGCACTTTTCATGAATGATTGTTATTGGGAACACATTCCATTTAATATTAATTTTGATGTCACCATATGTTCACATGATGGTTTGAATCATTTAGGATTTACATTCGAGGATCTTTATCCTCCAACTCACAATCCTTATCTCTATTACAAATTCGTCACTATCACTTTACCGCTTATGGTTGTGTGTCTTTTGTCTCATCACTACCTTGCGTGAGCCTCTTAATCTTCTCCACTTACATTAGGACAATCTTGGCTTGCTTACATCGGGGTACAGTGAGACCACGACCATATGGATATATCATTTTCTATGCCCTTTGGTCATGTGTTCATTTGTAATAGTTCCTTTCTTGGCTATACATAGAATCTCACCTATTGGTACGCACATGGTTGTCCACTACACCCATTCACTGACGAGGATTATGCTATGGGCTTGTACAAATTACGCTTAGATGGTGCTTTACGCGACCAACCCGACACTATAGCTTATCAAGTCTCAGATGCCTCACCATACAATTTTGACCCTGACAATGATGACCTTTTAGATGACTTTACTTGATCACCTCCATTACTACACGCTTGGGGGAATCTCATTTACTCCCCCACACCTTTTTAGAACACATCACATCTAGTATTTTACATTCATCATGTACATCTTGATATCTTTTCCATGCCACTACCCTATGACACACTCTTCTCGTTTTGGTTCAAACTTGATTGCTGGGCGTGCTATATACATGAGCCTCACACCTTTGCACAATAGACACTACAAATTACACACCTTTACACATCATATTATTTTCTACATATATAATATTCCATCTCCTTTACACCATCCATGCTTTGTGCATTATACATATATACATAGTACACATTCTCCACATTAAAGTTTACATCATCCACACTTATATAATCTACACATCTTGCATTAGATACTACACATTCTACATTACACGTTTCACATCTAACACACCAATGACATATTATTCACCGCACCTACTACACATCTTATGCACCTTACCCATCTACTTATACACGTTGCACTCACTACTCAATGACGCACTCTAGTCCCATAGTTCATACTTGAATGTTGAGGGTCTAAATAAAAATGAACCTCACCTCATCACACCTACATCATGTTCCCATTTGATCTTAACAAATAATCAATCAACCTTTTTATCACACTATGTGACATTTTTAGCCATCACCTTTTTCACACATATCGTGATATACGATTTTACTCTATATCATCAATTTTTCCTAGTATTCCATCAATACATTTTGTTATATACACTTTGTGCTACATCATCATGTTTTCTACCATCCTACTTATTTCATGATATACGCTTTGTGCTACATCATCATGTGTTCTACCATCTTATTCATACATTTCGTGATATACACTTTATGTTACATCATCACATTTTTCTACCATCTTGTTCATCTATTTCGTGATATACGCCTTGTGCTACATCATCACTTGTACTAGCATTTTACTCACCCATCTAATGATATACGCTTTAGGATAAATAATCACACAACACTCATTCCCTATGTCACATACAATATCATCAACGCATTATCATTTCACAATCATCACTTAATTCATCAACCCTTTCTACATACAACATGTTGCTCAAACCATTTCCCGATGACACATTATCATTTACAGTTCATTCTTGACTAATGAGGGGCATAAATAAATGAACATCACTACATACATTTCCATTCACTTAGGGGTACGTTACTCCTATCATTCACACTGCATTCCATTCTTCCTCATCCACAACATACTACATATATTGGTTGCATTTACTCTTGCTTACTTATACTTTTACATGTACATCTTATTACACATGCTAGATAGATATCTTGTATGTCATTATCTTTATCATACACACATACGTGTTCACTTGCCTTTCTAGTTGTGATCGCATGATTATACAAATCTATTACACATAACATGGATGCTTGGCGTAGTACCTATTACCAGTCCTATAGAGGCTCCTGGGGCATCCACTTTCGTACATTACATGTGTTATTGTTTCATTTTGTTTCATAACACACTATTTTATTAGATTATACATGATTTGACATACTTTTTATCTTTCTAACATGCTAACAGGTGCTTCATGTGCATCATTTTTTTGTGGGACTACTTTCTTCTATGGTTGTTTGTTACATTTTTGCCATTATATGCTCTTGTTTGCAGGATTTTCCCTTTGTCTTGTGTGCACACTTTCTTGTTGCAGCCACTATGGCCTTGATTGTCTTGCGACATCGTGAGTGATGTCCCATGTTTGCAACCCACTTTTCACTGTCTACATTGTCTTCTTGCATGTTTATTTTCATCTTAGCTTACACATTTTCTCATTATCTTATATTTTACATGCATGTTTCCTTATACCAACACTTCTTTCCTAGCCACTTGTTTGCATGTGCCTTAGTTTATACCAAACACATTCCCTTCCCCTATAGGGCACAATTTCAGCACAAAGGTGGTCGGTCCTATTTTGGGAAACATACTCCTTTAGCAACGTTGCATGCACCTTAAATGAGAGGGGGAAACACATGGGTGAATCAATAACCTCATACAATGTTATACACAACACAAGTACCGATATAACATAGTTTTCAGGGATCAAAATCAAACTTGGGTCCTTAGCACAATGGCCTTTCCTAGATGCCTAAGACCGGAGGGAAATACATCGGCCTTACCTATATACCCGAGACCAATGGGTAATTACACAATGATTGGTGGTTCATCGTAGTTTATAGAACTCCATAAATAATGAATTTTATAAGGCATATGGTCCTTAACACATGCGTTTATACACACCATTTGCAATGGTGTTCTACATAGTGGGAAGAAGTTAGAGGTTAGTGGACAACACAAAATAGTTGTCCCTACACTTATTCTATTTCACTAGCATGAGATTTCCTGAAAAACTCACGCGTCAATATCATCTACATGATCCTTTCTACACTCTTTTTCCCATCACGGATCATATGCACATGTTCCTTTTTCACATTTTTCATTTTACATACTCCTTTACATTCTTTTTACCCATATACATACGTATTTGACTATTTTTTAGCTTCTCTTTTGTAGGTGCGTCCGTATGGGAAGTGGTAGTCAATATCATCCACATCACACCAACAACGACATCGACACTAATAACAACTACATCACAACATCTACACGTGTTTCCGCCTTAGGTTCATTTCTCATCATCACTTTTTACACTTTCTTCTCCTTAGCATCCACGCTTCACATTTTTATCCCTCCACGCTTTGTCTTGCCCTCAACACACCTTCTACATCGATATACATGGTTATCGATATGCATCTCTACTTCTACTTTAAGTTACCAAGATTCCTGCTCTCCAACATAAAGTGGGGTAAATGTAGACACAAAATCACACACTTTGGGTTATTATCTAGTCTTGATTACATACTACTATTCATATGATTCCTAATTAAGAATAGTACTAATTAATCCACGTCTTTTTCCACTTTTCTTTACTTTCTATTGCTACTTTTGGTATTACACTCATGCTTGTTCATCTGTCTTTTCATACTTTGACATATTTCATCCTGGACACCACTACCCAAATGCCCGAACACCAACATGAGGCACCCTCATCCCCTCTGGATGCCCTTATGCTATTTTTCCTTTACTCACACTTTTTGGGTCTTTTCTAGCTGTTTGAGAATCTTATATTTTTTATAGTCGACCTTTTTGGGGTTAATTATGAAATTAAACCAAGGGATCATATAAATACAAAGTTATGCGATCATAATAAGTGACCAAACACTAAGCATTAACTATCACCACCTAAGGTTGCATCCATCAAAGAATCTAAGAGCTCCATTGCATCCATCTAGCTCCATCACAAGGGACACAAGGGATGGTTTTCTGCATCACACTTCATAGGAGGAAGTTCATTCTATTCCATGCACACATTTATTACATTCTACATCTAGCTACTTACTTGCTATCCACGTGCGACTGACACAAGAGCAACATAGGGCATGATTCTACACACACACATAGAACTACATTGGGTCTGAGATGTAGTGCAATGCTAAGTCATAAGTTCACCATTTTGACAACTGAGGAGAGTCCGACCCTCATTTTGCATCCTTATTTTTAGGATTTGATGTCTATTTGAGGATTTTACAGGTTCATTCTTCATTGTAGGTTTATAACAAGCTCAATGATCTTGGTGCAACCTCAAGTGATTAAAGATGACTAAAGGAAAACACCTTGCGAAACCTCAAAGGAGATTTTCTCGAGCATTTCCATAGACCTAGGTGCCTAGAATCGGGACCAAGGTGCCCGTGGGCGCCTATCCCTCTCTAGGCACCCTAGTCCATATGGTACCTCTAGATATGAATTTTCCAATGCTTCGTGTGACAATTCTTCCTTTTTTTTCATCCTCTCGAGCTAGTTCAAAATTTACTACTTAATCAACTAAGGTCTTTTACCCTCTCTTTGCAATTAGGGTTTCATTATTTATTGTTTAGATTGCTTTGGTATATTTTTGTATTTCATTACATCATTTATTTACTGCTACTATAACATCAGAGTAGGCTCTTATTTTATATTTTAGCTTAATCACCACCACTATTGGCATTGAACCAAGCCAACTTAGTTGGGTGAGCTCTTTATCTCCCTTGAAAATTGCAGGGAGAGCTAGCCATAGCTCGGTTCGTGATTGCATTGGGAAAGTTTTTTATTACATTGTTGGTGCCACATTATTCTCCCACATAAAATGTTTAGTATCCACCGCCCACCTCATAACTTGGTCGATTGAGAGTTATATTTAACTCGACGAGTTCACAGGGTATGCTACCCTATGTGACAATTAAACACTGTTGTCACTTGCCCACTTTGATAACCGACAGGCTATTATGGAACATCTTCCTAAAGTGGAAAAAGGATATGGTGTGGCCTTAGCCACACGATCCTATTATGGTCAGATTTATTTAAATGCATTGCCACCCTATGTGTCCATACATGTGGGATATTTACTCCCACCATTCGAGAGCCCAAATGAAGACCCACGTGGAGAGTGATAATGGAAATGCAAACCGGTTAAGGGGGAAACCACCTATGTGGAAGAAGTATGTTAAATGACCCAAATCCACATTAAACAATGTGGGAACCATTTATTTAAATGTCACCATCCTCCTCCTATACACGACATGTGTGATATTAATCCCCACCGCAATGCAATTAATATGGGTCGGGTGGGGTGATTCGAACCCCAATTGCCTCGGATATTAAAATTAATACCCAACCACTACACCATGCAGATCGATGGGTATAAAATGGAGCTTGACGGGTGTTATGGAGGGAAGGTTGTGCACAAGCTTGCATTGTGATCAAGACCTAGTATAGACCATTTTGTAAATGCTCACTTTTGTAGCACTTAGGAGCTTTTTTGTAACTCGACGTCAACTAGAAAAATGTCCAGCACCTTGAGACGCTCCTAGTAGACCTATTACTTTTCAATTTTAGCTTTCTAGTCAAGAGTTATGGAGATAGATCCAATCATTATCTATGTATAAGCCATATGATTAAGAGGTAGCCTATGTAAATCATAATTTTAGGAGCACTTAGAGGAAGAATGAGCCTTCGGTGTAAACTGGAGATATGCTTAGATTTCCAATATGCTCTTGATGATGTATTTGTTTTCAATATTATGAGATGTTATGACTTTGTTTTACCATGTGGAAGTCATTCGAGCGCTTGGAGCCCATCGCAAGACGTTGTCAAGCGTTCATCTCTTTAAACGAAGACATTTTGGATATTTGATCTTCTACACATCATTCAGCTTGGTTCTTCACTCTATGTAGAGGTTGTTTACGACTATGCAATAGAGTAGAAGTTTCTCGTGAAGGATACTATTGTTCTCTATTTACCATTTTGGATTCATATTGAATCAATTGGTTACGTGATCATTTTATTATCTAGGTTTAAAGTCCTTATGAGTCAACTGGATATATGATCACATTTATGTTTTGGTTTGGATCCATTCCGGATCAGCTAGGACATTTTGTGTCTACATTTATTCAACTCAGATATTCACTTTGCATAAAATTTGTTTATGATTGTGCAATGAGTGGTAGATTTTTATGGAGATAACTTAGTACTTCAAGAGTATTAGTTTGGAGTCCATTAGAATCAACGATTATATGTTCTTCTAGGCCAATTCGAGTCCTTCCGAATCAACTGGTAACATGTGGTTCATGTTGCACATTCATAGCTTCATTGTAAATTATATCTATTTGAAATCAGAAGTGTAATGAATCGGTTCAACATTTGAACCTAAAGATGTAGGAAATTTTCAAAATCCGTTATCAACTTGTTTTGCGGTGTGTGGGTGTTTCCTTTCCCTTGCATTTTCTTTTAAGTTGGTAACTTTATAGAGTTTATTTGATAAGTTCCTATAGGGGTACAAGGGTCGTTAAATTTTTTTGGCCCTGTTTACAAATCACATGTGAATCAATTGTGTGACATCCTTGAGTTTTGGTTTCATTTCTCCTAATGATGGATGCACACCCTTTAACTCATGGTATCTTGTGGGAAATATATCCTGAAATTTGCACAAGATGGCTCGATTATTTTCTCTACCTTTGGTTCATACCAATAATCACTAATTATCACCTCTTTTGGCGCATCTTTAGTCCCAATATTTACTTTCTTGGTATTCAATAGTACATGGTACACACGCTTGCTCATATTCAAAGAAAAATACCTCACACGCACCCCCGCATATGTTTAATATTTAGATCCTAAACCTCTTCATCATCTATGAGATAGAAAAGCTTTCCTTTCTCCTTTTCCTTCAATGCACGTCTAAACAAGGTCTCCTCTGATTCCACTATGTCGTCACACACTTAGTATCTTCCTCACCAAATAATTGAGTCATAAGATCTTTAGCCTTTGTGCTATTCCCCAATGAAATTCACTTCATAATCTGCAGAGGTTCATGAACCAGTGGTTTAGTATAAATTTAATCAAAATTATGGGTGATACCTAAATTTATTTCATGTCAATTTTTTTGTTTCTGCTTCATCTCGATGTCATGAACCAAGCACACACATACCTGCACAATGTAGAATATAACTTATTCCCCCAAAGGGATGGTGGCAGAGTGTCTTTCCCTTTCATTTAATTTCTTTCATAATTGTGAAAATGTACCATGGTAGAAGTCTTCTTATCAAAATCTTATGTCGTGAAGGGAGATTGTTCTGTCAAACCTTGTTAAGAAGGCCAATCTTAGCTCGCACTAGCCAAGTGAATTGTCCCTATGCGTAGCCCACCAACGTGTTGTTGTCCCTCTCAATGATTACACCAACATATTTATCCTATCCCCTCATTACGAACAAGAATGTTTCGGGATTTTGGTCTCCATTATACATCCGTAAATTTTCCTTCCCCAACCACCTAACTGATCGATCATGGTGTAATTACACTTGTTGCTCTTCCCTAAATTTTGTGACCAATCATCTCATGGGTACTATGAGCCCAATTATCACAAGCCGCACAAGTAGTGTCACTCATGGAATGAACGCTTTCTAACTAAAGTACATCCTCCTTTGATAGTTCCACATTTTTTGGGTCATGCATCATATGCACATAGATCATATTAATGTCTTCTTCACTTATGGGATCCTTATAACACATAATATTTGTGTCATCCATTTGGCATCACCACACTCCTCTTTATTCTCAAAACTGACATAGTGCTGTTAAAGTGTAGGTCCATGTTGTTGGCATAACACCAAGGATGACCTAGTAGCACAGGGAAGTTATATACTTTAGCTAGCTTCAGGACCTCAAATTCACCCTTAAAATTGGCTCCTTGAATGGTGATAGAAGCATCCTTCAAAACCCTAATGGGCATGGCCCTTGTCTTGTTGGCCATGTACAACACATTTGAAGATGGTTGCAATGGTGTCCTTCCCATCTAGTTCTAAGCATCAAGTGTGAGGACATTCACTTCGCACATGTATCAATGAGGATATTGCTTGTCATTCATCCATTGACATCTACATCCAACGTGATTTGTTTTTTCGTACTCATGATCTTGAGGTGGTAAGTTAGCATGGAGAATCTGATGCTCCCTTTCTATTCTTGCGTGCGGTATTTTTTCCCGTAACCATTCTCCCAATAGAGGTGTGATATTCTCTTTCTTGAGCATCTTGCATACCTTTCTAAGGTCATCTGCATCCTTTAGAGTTAATTCAACATTCTTTGTGTGTTCCCTTTTGCATGCTTGTTCCTTTAGGCAATCAGTATCTAACCTTAGAGCTCCCTAATGATGCCCATAGTCCCTTGACATACTTCCTTCTATTGGCCCACATATAGATACTTTGTATGATTAACCTCCTCTCTTATGATGAGCGGTCTTGAATTCCTTGCGTGCACATGATGCCTTTGCACACTTAGTGACCAATAATGGCTGAGGTTGTGCTACAGGAAATTTCTTTGGAATCCATTGCCCATGCTTAGCGTGTTCTACTATAATCATGGTTACACCCTTCTCCTTATTTTTATTTTTATACATGTAGGCATACAAATCCGGAAATCTTCAACCTTATGTGCCTTGCCACAATATGCACAAGTATGATTTTTTTAGCTTTCATGTTGATAGTGATTAGGTGACTCACAAGTGTAATATGTTCCTCATGTGAACCTTCATTGGCCACCATGGCCTTCGCCTTAGTATCCGCCTCTAAATTCTTCATTTCCATTATTGTGCCCCTCATTATTTTGTCCCTCTTGTACTTGCGAGCTACCCTCTATACTAGTTTGGTGTAACACTATTTCAAAAGCTTCATCAATTTGGTCAATCACACGAAAATTAGATGTGTCCTGAATATGTGCATCACAAATTTTACATTACAAAGATATGTTCTTCTATATAGCGTGTTACAAAAGTGAACAATTATGGACATCATGGTTCTTGTGACAATTTTCGCAAGGTGTGAATAACACATGCACATTCCCGTGTGTGAAAACTATCCTTTGAATGCCTTTCCACTTAACAATTGGTACACCATAGTCCACTACACGTCTTGTGTGTTGAATTGGAAGATGATTTTTCATATTGAGTGGCCATTGCTGCAATGTGGGTCTTAAGAAATGAACTACTCCCATGTCCATGCTCCCTACAGATTATGCGCATAAAGCCGCTTTCAAGGCTTCATGTAGATTGGTGAAGGTTTTACGTGATAGTGCCCTATGAAATTTTGTTAATAGTGCCCTCCAAAATTTTGTTAATAGACCTCCCACGAACCATTTTGCATGCTAGATCTAGTGGATATCATATGAAATATTAAACAATAAAGTATTAAACCTTACATCATATTATCTAACACTCTCGAACAAGCCTTGCTTTATGTCCTTTGCGCATTGATGCTTTATTGCTCGAATATGGAATGTGAAATTTTTCCAAGGAGTACGCAATGACAGATCATAGTACACAAATATTTGGTGGGGATTGTACTTATTATACCAACTGTGTGAACAAACCTTCAATGTGGGAGTGAACTCGACTATCCTTTATATACGAGGTTGTGATGCCCTTAGCTCCCCATAATAGTTCACACTTATGCATGTGATTCACAACACCTTCAACCCCTTATACTCTGTAGATGGAGTGACATCTCGTAGTAAATTTTTGGTTCTTTTGGTGGTTATTAAGGTTGTTGTGGTGTAGGTCCTTATCCCGGAGTGGGGTCGGATCCTTATCTTGAGTCTACACTAGGATTTCCTCCATGTAACGGAGGACCTGAGCCTCCTACCGCGACCTAGGTACTTGTAAAAGTACTACCCTAGGTCCCCATAGTAGTGTTTAACTACACCCCATTTATCTCTCATTATTTCCCCAAAGGGAGTACCTCCAATAGGTAAAGTGCCACTATTTTTTCCTATCGTTGCACCAATCGGATGGATTCCAAAGAAATTTTATCTAAATACAGGAGCCTATTACGCTACCATATGCGTTTCCTTAATATGTTGTGTCTCATGTTGAGATATTACTAATACCTACCTACATGTATCTCCAAACCAACGCGATGACCCTCGATTACCTTCTTTCCTCTGTCACTATGATGGTCTTCCTGAACAACTTCCGAATTTTGACCACCATGCACAAGGGCTAGGGTTCCGAGTGGTAAGGTGCATGGAAAAATTCTCAATCTTTCATCGAATGTCAAGGGGTCCTTCTAATGTGCTTGCCCAATATCTGGAGGATATAGTCATGTGTTCCCTCACCTTCCGTAATGTTCTCATCACTTCGCTCACCTCATTCATCATATTATTAGCACCTCCTCAACTCGACCTTTCTCACGCATCATTATACTTGTGAAGTCTTTCTTCCCAATCTATCTCTTTTCTTCGACTTAAACTATCCTTCCCTAGCTCATTCCTACCCTTACACGTGACATTTTTTTAGCTATCCATAGGTAATTCCTCCAATCCCACTCAATCATGAAGATCTTTGTTGCTAAAGGTAGCGCATGAAAGTATGATCCTCTTAGCTTGCACAAAAACTATAATTATGCTTCCTCACGGCACAAATATAATGAGATTGCATACTCCAAGGTGTAATTATGCATTTCACCTTCCTACTAACGATCTGCTACTTGATTCCATAGTTCATCCAAATAAGATATTTCTTGGTACTTATCCTGGATCCACACTTTCTTCTTTCCCAGCGACACCCCTATTTTATGCATAATTTTTAACCATTCATATAAATTTATTGAGAAAAAACTAAATAACATCTCATATAATGAATCATATAAATTATCTTCCACCCATTTGCGTGTATTAAAACCACGTGTAGTGTTCTATCTTTGTGAAATTTTTTCCTATCCATCGTGTACCCAACGCTCAATATTATTCTAAGGATAACCACGATGTCATGCGCATGCCACATCTTGCAAGTAAGAATAGAAGAAGGTCCCAATAACGGAACCGAAATGTTGGAGTCTAGTTGCCAACACCTTACTAAGTCGAGCATGTTGGCACTTCACTTAGACAAATGTCTAAGTACTCACCCAAAGCGCACACAACCTACCAAGTTCCCCCTCTATTTCACTTGTCAAGATGTGGGTTATGCACTTAACCATTATCATAGATGAAAGATAACAACAAATCTCATTATCATTAAGATAAACAGCTTAACAATGTAAATCCGAATTCGCATTACACCATGCACATTTCAATTAACTTTGACAATCCATACATAGTTGTCCATAACAAACACATGATAAATCCTATTACAAAATTCAAGACATACTTACAACCAAATACAACCCATGCACACATGACAAACTACACATGCCTCATATCCTACTTAGAGCATAACGTCATTCAAGACTCTCCAACTATCATTTTTTCCATGTACATATATATGTGTGCCTTACAAAAACAAAATACCTATTTATATAGAATGGGAACTTGTCCTTCACCACTTACATGTTTTATTTCTAACTATAAATATCCTAAATATAGGTCACATGCCTTTAAACCCCTGCACTAACCTTCAACTTCCGTTATAAATAACTTCATCTTATGCATGTATTGATCCTATATTTAGCTCTTTCCATACATCTCCCTTGTCAATATTCACATCTCGCTTTTCCTTTATTCGGTGCATTATCCTTTCCATGTCTATTTTTTTGACCTTTCTTGTCTTTCACTCCAACTCTAATTTTCCTATTTTTATCCCTTCATGAATCTAGCTAAGTCCTATAGTTTATCTTTGCATTGCGTGAGACCTTCACGCACCATTATCTCTATATTCCCTCGCGTCATGACTTTGCACATTGACTATTACTTGCATTATCTCTTGTCGATACGTCCTCCTGCGTGTTCCTTGTCCTTTGGTACATCTTTGGTCCACGCGTTCCCTTATGTACGCAGAGTGTATAACCTTCACACGTGGCTTTATACTTGGCCACTTTCTTTGCTAAACACTTTTGAGTAAACAAAATATGGAATCCATTCCCTTTAAACCAATGTTAATTTTTTTTCATGCGATTAATTATGGGATGCTTTTTTTTTTATTTTCTCCATGAAATTTTAAGCTTTGTGGAGAACATGATTTATTATTTGGAAGACCAGTCTCATGTCGCATACATGTTAAATGGACTCTAACCAATTATTCAATCATAGTAACTACAAACAGGGGAAATCTTTCCACCCTTAGACTTAATTTTTCCCCCCTTCTTAACTTCTTGTGAATTTCCTCCAATTTTGTAATTGATCGGGGATCATTTTTGATATCAAAATTTCCCTAAACATCCCTAAATTGTGTCAGTGCAGAATATATTTTCAAGAGCTTTCCGATGACTATGAGAACACGACAAATGGACATTGAGAGCTCTAGTTATGTTCGGTCAAAGTTCAGTCAATAGGAAAGTCAATTGTGGTCAATAGGTTAATATTGGACCAATGAAACTGTGACATGTGGTGAAAAGTCATAGGGATTCGTTTGTTGGTTTTCGATATCCGGTCTTCGACGATTGTAAAATGATATAACTCGTGTGGGAGAAAGAGGCTCAACTTTATTAATTGAGGGGAGCCCGGCTGCCATGAGGACTATGGTATTACCACCGACGTGGTGGGTCCTTAAGCCACCATATGGCTTGCCATCATTAGCTATATTTCATTTTGAATATCATAGTATTATATGGTTGAATTTTATATTCTTCACCATGTTAAGTTATGCTAGGTCAATTTGCAATGTTTTGAGAATTGAATGAGTTTATTATACTTGCTCGATATTATTTCCATGTTACACCTTAGCGGGAACAAGTTTCCACATACCTCGGCAGTCACAACAACCAAACAAGATACACCACTCCAAACATAGTGGCCAATATATAATCTGCTAACCTCATGTCATGCAAGGATCCACGTGAGTGATAAGTAGTGGGGGCCAATACATAGGCCATGTGTGGAGAAACCCACGTGAAAGTAGGTAAGGCTAAGGTTTATTAAAACCTTGGCAAAAACAAAAGCCGCTCAATGTGGGATATCCCACCCACATGCAAAACTAACTCCTCCATAATGCATATCACGGGGTCTTGAACCCAAGACCTCTATTGCCCAAGACTAATCTGCCAACTAGCTCTGCTAGGTGGCTCGGCAGAGTGAACAAGGAGCTCGCTTGTATATAAAGAGCTCTGAGCTTTTGTTTTTGGAAGGCGGTCAAAGAAGATAAGGAGCATCAAAGCGATCATCAGGCGTTTTGAGGCACTTAGAGGTGGAATCAAGACTTGATGTAAAAAGAAAAGTTGCTCAAAATTTTGAGACGAATATGATGGTGGTATTCTTGTCTCATGAAATGCTATAGATTTTCCCATGTAGACATTTTTTAAACGTAATTACACAGAAACTATAAGTGAAAATATTGTGGGGGCCACGGATGGACTTGGGGACATTTCTAGTAAATTTCAGAAGAGGTCCGAATAAACTCAATTGCAGGTATAAAGGTTTGTTAAGTCAATAGTGAAGGGATATTGTACTTCATTGGGCAATAATAGATCGATTCTCATTACGAGAATCCAGAGACGTAGCCTTCGGGTGAACTCATTATCAAGTTCTTGCATTGTGGATTTGATTTTAGTTTGTTTAGAATATTTTGATCAGATAAAAACATTCAAGTTAGTTTATTTGATTAATTATTTAAGCAAGCATAAAATTGGATTATTTGGGTTGAAGTCACATTGTTAGTATCTATAAACCACAACATAAAGGGAATTGCACATTTTAGATTTCGAATCAAGAATTCAATTTGAGTGCATTATAAAATCAACTGTGAATTTTTAAATGGATTTGTAATAGATTCAGTATATTCACTTAATTTGAAAATTAAGGATAATTGATTTATCTGGAAGAGTTCAAGGATAAGGGTTTCGAGAATTCCCAAAATTGCTAATACTCTTAGTCACTTATCAAGTTTTTGAATCTGAGAATTTTCTAAGTACTACTTCAAAACAATTAGTTCCATTTTCGAGATCAATTTTGGTATCGTCTTTGGTTTAGCTCCATATTTGCTTTAGTAAATTTGATTAACAGAGTGATTGCTTCAAGTTGGTGTAGTTGGTTCAGTTTTTGAACATGGTACAAGTGTACTATGGGAAAGATGTCTAATCAGAAATGCTCGAGGAAATTGAAGCTTATAATCACCAGATCCAGGAAGATAAATCTCTCATGTGATCAATGTATTACTCCTTGGAAGAGGAGAATGCTCGCTTGAAATCAGAATTGCAAACCAAGGATGAGCTCTTGGTAAGGTTGTAGTGTGGTGATCAGAGAAAGGAAATACCTTAACCTTCAGATGTAGTGACCATGGCAAATGACTACACTGTAAGTTTTTCACCACGTGAATCTTCTTCCTCCCATTCAGTTTCGGATTCAGGTAATGAAGTTTTTGGTTTGTTTGAAAAGCATACTAGAGGTATTGGATCCAAATTACTAGATAAAATGGGATTTGATTGAAGAGGCCTTGGTAAAAATGGCCAAGGCATTACTAACCCAATATAGGTCGAGGATCATCCTCGTTTTGTAGGTTTGGGTTTTCTAGTGTGGGAATGGAAATTGGAGAATGCTCCAAGAATGCTGACGGGAGACAAGCTTCCAAAAGCAAAGTGAATACCCCACTAGTCCTGCAAGAATATTTTGAGCAGGAAATTTGTGCTTCGTCGTCACAAGAAGGATGTGGAAAGAGAAATTAGCGAAGAAGTAATGAGATTCCACCTCCAATTTCTTACCATAATCATAAGCATGATAAAACTTATGATCCACTTTTTCAACTTAAGAAGTATGGTCATGATTTACAAAATATGTGGAATTGCTTTCCATGTTATTTTTGTGGATTGCATAATCATTTTGTGCTTTCCATGTACTTTCCTTGTTCATTTGTCAAGAACAAGGAAAATCAGAAAGACCAATCTCGTCATGTAGAGTCGAGAAACGACAGAAAGAGTTCCTCATCCCGAAGAAGGAGATTAAGAGGAATTTTTTTCTCATTTACAAAGGAATGGGCATCGGGTGGAAAATTGTTGGAAACTACATCCATCTCGCCATCAGAGTAATGGAAAGCCAAAGATGGAAAGGAGGCCTATTGCAAAGGAAAAAAATTTCGACTTCACCACCAATTGACAATTCAACCCAGTGAATGTAATACCTAAAAGTGAAAGTCCTTTAAAATGAGTAAGTAAACAATTTTTCAATTACGTACTACATAATTCAAATTGATGAATAGTATGCAGTATTTGTTTGGAGATCAGATTCTGTGAGAAAATGTTGAGAGAAAGGTTTACCATACTAAGTAGATTTTCTTACTTAGAAAAATTGATTAATGCTCCAAACATATCTCCTAATCATCTTGTGAGTACCTGTGACAACTTGGATATAGAATTTGACTCATATAAATCTTAGAGATTGATGTACCATTTGTGTAGACAATAGAGTTTGCAGGAGTCAGCTCAGAACATCATTATGTGTAGAGGCATTGTGACCGTGCAACATAATGGTAGATGAAGCATAGGTTAGCATTGACATCGGGTCAAAACTTCATTCTGTGGAGAAGCCATTATGGGCATCTAGCAAAATGGTACCTGATATTGTTTGTCAAAGAAAAGAGCTCTAATGAGATTAGTTTGGATAGTCATTCGGAGTCAAGGCATTGTGACCACACATTCGAATGGTAGCTGATCATCAGACTTAGCATCATGTAGCAGAGGCGTTGAGGTCTGAAAGAGACTTAGAACTACACAACAAAGGCATTGAAGTCTTCAATATACTTAGCACTTTGCGCACGTGGAGGCTTTCGTGTCTGTAAGAGACTTAACACTGCACAACAAAGGTGTCGATGTCTTAAAGAGACTTAAGTCGCACATCGGGAGGCATTGAGGTTTTCATAAGACTTAGCAGAACGAACAATGGAGGCATTGAGGTCTAAAAAGGGACAAGTAATTGTCCATCACCAACATCAGATCAATCATAGCTCTAAGTAGCATGGAGTTCCTTCATACCAGTTTGGATTCTGTGGAATCAACTTGGAGCCAGGAGCCATGTTATAGAGTCAAAGAATATCCTTGTTGTCGATATCTAGAAGCTTAACACCACATAGTAGGATCGTAGAGGTTTCATTTAGAAACTTAGCACCATACAACGGAGGTGTGGAGGTCTTCTTCGGATATCAGAGTGGCGCAATGGAAGCATCATGGGCCCATAGCCCACAGGTCTAGGATAAGAGAAATTTGTCGAAGTGAGAAGGTTGCAAGAGAAGAGACCAAAGGGTCTACTACAACAACACTTCCAAGGTGGTAACAGAGTTTCCAGATTCAGGATAGGATGGCAAAATGTTCCAATATAAGCTTTTTGGGACAAAAGCCTTTCTCAGTGGGGAGGTGTGATCAGGGGATCATTTTTATATCAAAATTTCCCTAAACATCCCTAAATTATGTCAATGTAGAATATATTTTCAAGAGCTTTCCGACGACTATGAGAACACGACAAATGGACATTGGGAGCTCTAGTTATGTCCGGTCAAAGTTCACTCAACACGAAAGTCAATTGTGGTCAACAGTTAATATTAGACCAATGACACTGTGACACATGGTGAAAAGGCATAGGGATTCGTTTGTTGGTTTTCAATATCTAGTCTTCGACGATCGTAAATGATATAGCTCATGGGAGAAAGAGGCTCAAATTTATTAACGGAGGGGAGCCTTGCCACTGTGAGGACTATGGTATTATCGCCAACGTGGTGGGTCCTTAAGCCACCATATGGCTTGCCATCACTTAGCTATATTTCATTTTGAATATCATAGTATTATATGGTTGAATTTTATATTATTCACCATGTTACTATGCTAGTTCAATTTGCAATGTTTTGAGAATTGATTGAGTTTATTATACTTGCTCAATATTATTTCCATGTTACACCTCAATGGGAACTGTTTCCACATACCTTGGTAGTCACAACAACCAAACAACACACCACTCCAAACATAGTGGCCAATATATAATCCGCTAACCTCATGTCATGCAAGGATCCACGTAGTGGATAAGTAGTGGGGGCCAATACATAGGCCATGTGTGGAGAAACCCACGTGAAAGTAGGTAAGGCTAAGGTTTATTAAAACCTTAGCAAAAACAAAAGCCGCTCAATGTGGGATATCCCACCCACATGCAAAACCGACTCCTCCATAATGCATGTCGTCAGGTCTTGAACCCAAGACCTCTATTGCCCAAGACTAATCTGCCAACCAGCTCTGCCAGGTGGCTTGGCAGAGTAAACAAGGAGCTCGCTTGTATATAAAGAGCTCTGAGCTCTTGTTTTTGGAAGGCAAGGTCAAAGAAGATAAGGAGCATCAGGTGATCATCAGGAGTTTTGAGGCAATTAGAGGTGGAATCAAGACTTGATGTAAAAAGAAAAGTTGCTCGAAATTCCGAGATGAAGACAATGGTGGTATTCTTGTCTCATGAAATGCTATAGATTTTCCAGTGTAGACATTTTTAAACGTAATTGCATAGGAAACTATAAGTGAAAATACCGTAGGGGCCACGGATGGACTTGGGGACGTTTCTAGTAAATTTCAGGTAAGAGGTCCGAATCAACTCAATTGCAGGTATAAAGGTCTCTGGTGAGTCAATAGTGAAGGGATATTGTACTTCATTGGGCAATAATAGATCAATTCTCATTACAAGAATCCGAGACGTAGCCTTCGGGTGAACTCATTATCAAGTTCTTGCGTTGTGGATTTGATTTCAGTTTTTTTAGAATATTTTGATTAGATAAAAACATTCAAGTTAGTTTATTTGATTAATTATTTAAGCAAGCATAAAATTAAATTATTTGGATTGAAGTCACATTTTCAGTATCTATAAACCACAACAGAAAGGGAATTGCACATTTTAGATCTGGAATCAAGAATTCAATTTTAGTGCATTCTAAAATCAACTGTGAATTTTTAAATGGATTTGTAATAGATTCAATATATTCACTTAAGTTGAAAATTAAGGATAATTGATTTATCTGGAAGAGTTCAAGGATTTGGGTTTCAAGAATTCCCAAAATTGCTAATACTCTTAGTTAGTTATCAAGTTTTTAAATCTGAGAATTTTCTAAGTACTACTTCAAAAACAATTAGTACCATTTTCATATCAATAATAGAAGTGAAATAAAAATGCCAAGAAAATATGATTTTAGTTGGAACAGAAACTCTAGTTGAGACCGAGAGCTAGGAGACTCTCACATGTGTGTTAAAATGTTTCAATCTAATATTGAGATATGGAAATTATAGTAGTAGAGAAAAGAACTCAATTAAGTGTACTTGTTATAAGTTAAATTTGAAATGAAATAAATAATATGTATCGTTGTGAATGAGAATATATGCTTACATGATAAATGATTTTGAGACCTATAAGGTTAAATAAGGGAGTTTAAATGGTAGTTAAGATGGAACCATCTCAAGTTAAGTGTTAAACAAACTAAAATAAATGTAGTCTAGAAAAAGGAAAATGTGTGTTTTCATGTTAAGTACTTTTCAACCTTTAAGGCTAATAATGAAATATAATTATAACAAAGATGTAACCATGAAAATGTGATATTTTGGAAGGTTAATATTTGTGATGTTCATGTTGTGATTTGGCATTTATATAAATGTGGCATTGTTTCGCATCTTGTGTCATCTTGATATTTGTATGTTCTTCACGTTGACCAAATGTTGCATGTGGTGTTGAGCAATCTCTTGTGAGCCTAAATGGTGTCGCATAGTTGTATCAAGTAAATGAAATTAATTTTTTTTTATCTTGATATATTTGGTCTTGTGTTTGGGTCCCACATGGGTGGGCACTATACTTTGGGTACATTTACAATGGTCAAAGTTAAAAGAAGTGTATTTATTTTGGGTTAACGTTCAATATCTATCATGCAGACAATGACTACACTTTGTGTTACAAGTTTCATCATGGAGAATGCTGACACCAACACAGTATTAAGTCGTTTTGAGTAAAGGCAAAGTGTGTGTGTACATTTAGATACATTTTTTTCTTTTAAACAGTAATATTTAATTTCACGCATAAAGGAGGAAATTTAGACACTAAAATTTGGTAAATTTTTCTTGTGTAATTCCAAATTTTACCATGTTCACTTCGTAAGAAAAATGCTCATAGTCATAATTCAATATTCTCGTCTCTTAAAGTTATTTTATAGCTCATTTATCTTTGCACTCTTCTTTGTCATCAAATTTTATAATATTATTTAATCAAAGCAACATTAAACATATGATATTCATGACACAAATTTGAGTTTTGGTATTTCTATCTCCGGTCCAAAAACATATGGAAGGGTCAGGATGTAGGATTCATCCTTGGATGACTCAGTATGTTTTCGCCCCTTCATAATCACTGAATCTGATTTCAATTTCAAAATCATTCTTTGGGTTATTTCATCTTCATAGGGCTATCCTTTTTAGAATATTTAACCTACGAAAGGCTATATAAACAAGTCATTTAAATTTTATAACTCACTTGACATTCTTACAAGATACTATTGCAAAAATCATTTTAAAAGCATTCAAAGGGTTCCTAATTTTTGTAAATCAGCTTGTACATCATTTGGAGTAGTCCCTACAACATTTCTGAAGCACTCAACCGGGTCAAAGAGTCTAGTTTCATCTATTTCCATTCATGCAAATATTATAGAGTCATGTCTTAGCGAGAGAAAAGTTACTCCAAGTATTGCATAAAAGGGTTTCAATAAAAAAGGATTATCTTACATAGTTGAGACACACCACATCTCAATAATACTACACTAGGTACATTTTATAATATGCAATTATCCCACTATTTTGGTGTTAAGAGAAACAACGACATCCTAGGGCGTTGGTTAGCTATACACACTTTCATAAGCACCTAAGAGAACTAAATGGTGCTTGGTCCTACAATGAGGGCATGTAATGCAACATCTGGATTGGTTTAGTAACTAGAATTTTGATCGCTAAGGGTTCTTTAGGGTTTTTAATTTGTTGGAGATTATTCTAAGTCATTATGAAGTTATGCGAGTAAGAGTGATATACAATGAACATCATTTCCAAATAAATGAAGCAAAGAGAAAGTTGTAGATTCATAATATCAAAGGGCAGAAACTCGCATAACTCTAGGTTAGGATCATACAATTCCAACCTAGACCATACATAAGTTGTCTTGTCCCACCAATATTGGGTTTTTAGATTCATAACTTACATTAAAGAATCTACAGTCCAAATTCACATCCAAATTATATTTCCTACACTTGAACATCTAATTTTATCTATGCTATCATGTTTTGAACAAATAGTTATCATTTATCACCATTTAAAGTTTGAATGCATTATTATGATTGTGTATAATTGATGTTGGAAGTTTTTTTTTTTTATTAGAGGTAAAAAAGGGTTGAGGGGACCCTACCCCATACAAAATGTTACCAGTTCCTTACAAAAAGGCCAAGGGATATACCATTGAATCCCTACCACAAACCCAAAGCAACACAAGACCAACAACAAGTAAATACAAACATAAAGGAAAGTAACCAGACAACAAAAACAAACTAACAATAGTAGAACCTAGAAACTAATAGCAAAACAACTTATAACTAACAACATCAAACCAATATCCCATATTTGTTGTCACTCTTTTATCAGGTCCCCCACTGAGTTCATACATCCGTTCCATTCTTTAACAAGGGAATCAATGGTAGCTTTCCAAAACTTGTAGTTTGGCTCAGGGATCTCCACTTTGGGGCCATTACCCTCTTTTTCCCTTTCCTTAGCAAGTTCCATGGAATGGATCATCTCAGCTAAAAGCTTGAGATGGTGGATGGTGCTCTTAACGTTGAGGAGGTGGACGTCACGAATCTGGAACACAACTTCTTTCATTTTTAGCATATCCTTGGCCATCTCCAGGCTTCTCTCATTGGCATTCTTGAGTTGTTCACTAAGGACCAAAGAAGATAACTTTTCCACCTTATCAGTTAGATCCTTCAAGTCCATGGAAACCATACTAATCCTATGTCTATTAATATCGGTATCAAGCCTACAATGCTCAAATTCCCGCATGAAAGAATGAGACTTAATTGCGAGTCCCGAGCGCAGAAACAATTTAGATTGGGTAGTTTGAAGAGCATGCAAGTACTTTTAATTAAGCAATTTTGATTGATGTTGGAAGTTAATTAGATCACAATAGTATTTTTTTTTTCAAGCACTTACATCTTTCTTATCCGTTATACATTAACTTGACACATAAATTAATTAGGGTGTAAATACACAATTATAACATAGCATTATTCTCTTTTAACTTGCATTATATCTTGTTTAAGGCATTCAATGGGTTTTTTTATGTGGGGCTAGAAGATTACATTGTGATGAGGTGTTTTTGAAAGGAGCATTTGAAAAACAATGTTGAGTCACAAGTTTGTCTTTAGTTAATTTTATAAGGCTTGGAACTTTTATCATGTCATTGGGGTTGAACATTTTGACCTCAACGCAAAGTATATTCTTTAGGCCATTTATGGAACAACTCTTGAAGAATTCATCGATAAGCCTTTAATATAACTAGCCAAAATTTAAAATTGTGTTTGGAATTTGTAAACTATTTATGTATATCGAGTTTGGAAAGGGCTTTGGTAAAATCATCATGAGCATTAGGGCAAACCGTTTCAATATTAATTTGTCAAAGTTTTCCTAATTGAATTCATTATGAGATTTCACATACTACCGATACCATTAAATGACCTCATATTCTATGTGAAAGGATGTAATATGGACCTTGTTCATAAGCGGGCATTGTGGATAGTGAAATATTGTTATTCCTTGTAAATCCAATTGGTGGGATTTGTGTCATTAAATTGAGAGAAATAAATGTTTGGCACCCCATCATGTTTGGAGGTGGAAAACTAATCTCATAGTTTGTTTTTAGTGTTGAATTTTCTTTTGAGCGGTGCATTTTGTTAATTATGTTCGTGCACCATTTGTTTAGGATCCCATACTTAGGATCAAGGTCACCAACTTCCTCCACATTCTTTGTGTCCCTGTGTGATTTGTTACAAACATGATCGAATGGGGTTTCATGATTCTATTTTTGGAGTTTATTTCAAAATGACCAAGTTGATGAGATCATTGTAATGGTATAAATATATCAAGGGTAAAAATTTCTTAGTGACGATGTAAAAAAATTCTTCAAAAATAGCAATTTGTATGGATTTTTGTAAAAAAATGAGCATATGCCAAAATGATCACCTTTGTGAGAAACTCGACAATGGTGAAAGTTCCCAAAAAGTGAAAAAATATTCTTGTATTGTTAAAAAAATTAACCAGCTTTTAATGAAATACTACTCTATGACATTGTTGTATCCATTTTCTATCATTGGCGTTATATAGATTCTCTTATGTGCTCTATAAAAACTTATTCTAGGTTGACACTCGATAGGTTTGTTCTCTATTTATAGACAATATCTCGTATTTTATACTCTATTCTAGAAGAAATCCTTTGGTTGCTTTCGCCCACTCCAAGTTACTAGGGTTCTAAATTCAAGTGAAAATAGTATGGATTTTACTTAGTGTGTTTGGTTTGTAATCTCACATTCGGACTTATATCGCATGTAAAAAGTGTCAACATGTTGTTTTAGATCACTAACTACAGAGGGTAAGTCATACCCATTACCCACTATCACATCTTTAAGGTCACCGTGAGTAACCTTCTCGGTCTAACATCTTAAATCGGCATCACAAGTTACATGTCACTTAGGGCTTATTATAGAAAACTTTGAAAACAATGAGGGGTCTTTTATTGTACCAAGGTATGTGGAAGTTCAAATTTGTGCACAATGTTGTCTAATGATTTTCGTACTAGGAAAACCCTAGAATCCACAAGATCGGGAAAATTAATTAGCGTTTATCCTAGAACCAATGTTTTGTGAGTTTTATAACAGTTGAAAAATAATTTATACCCTAGAAAAGAACAAAATAGAGTAAAAATGACTAATTGGGTTAAAGGGGTTAGCATTGCTAATTCTATTAACACTTTCTAATCACTAAGGTTGTGTTAAGGGTACGACTATAACATATGGTGGATAGTTGCATAAACCCTAAATTGATATTGTTAGTTGTGAACAAGCCCTACAGAGAGTTTTGATATATCAAATGTGATGATCTTTCGTGTAAAAATTTAGGTCAACAATGAAATATAAAGAAAATATGCTACAAATTAAATAGAAATAACTTTATTGTATTAAAAAAATAGAATTACATTACAAGATTGCATGCCACTTTGAGGGGAAAACCTCCTTGGAAAATCTCAATATGATAAATTCATGCGTGTTTTACATTAGAGCATACATCACATTTATACTAGTACTACTCAAACATTGCAAAAACCTAAATTGATATTGTTGCTCTTCAAGGACCCCTAGAAAGAGCTTTGATATTGTTGGGGTTAACACACCGGTTGCAGATAATATTTTAGATCTAAGCATATATGCAAATAAAAGTGGATATTCTACCAAAAGAAATATACAAAAGAAAAGATATAAATCAACACCACATTTATCGTGGTTCACCCAAATAGGCTACGTCTACCAAGAAACAAGCTAATCTATTATCCAAAGCTTTGACAAGATATACAATGAAGATTTACAATCTTCCACACCTTTCGATGTACAAGATTTTCTTTCTCTCAAACTTTTGCTTCATCACCAAAAATTCTCTCTCTCACCAACTTTTGCAAGTTCTTCTTAACTCTTGTTAATACTCACTTCTAAACCCTAGATTTCATGTTTATATAGTTGTTTATAGACTTAGGAAACTTAGCCATGCAATTACAATCAATAGATATACTTTAATGATAAAAATATATCTATTTCCTTAGAGTTAATTAAAACATCCTCGCATAGGTAATGACGTTGGTTCTCCCTAACCGATGTTGGTTCCTCCTTTCTCGACCGATGCTAGTCCCGGGTAATTGATTTCAATCCCTCCTAGCTGATGATGGTTACTATGTTTTCCAGCAAGTTTTATATTGCATACTAATCATAAGTAATTGAGCTCCAAAATTCAATAATCTCCCACTTAGAAATTAATTACTGCACCATACATGTACAACATCATTCTTGGATCCTTCCTTAGCTTTGTTTCTTCCTCTTCAAGTATCAAATTCAAAGACCAACAGAAGTGGAGTGTAGTTCCAACTTCTCCTTTGTTAATGGCTTCGTTAGCATATCCGCAGGGTTCTCGTTCGTATGAATCTTTTCTAGATTCAACTGTCCATCCTCCAATACCTTCCATATGAAGTGATACCTAAATTAAATGTGTTTCATTCTCAAATAAAATGTTGAGTTCTTTTCCAAATGAATCACACTCTGACTATCACTGAACAATTTACAATCATCTTGCTCCTTCCCAACTCTTCCATGAACCTACTCATCCATATCATCTCCTTTCTATCCTTTGTAGCTACAACATACTCTTCCTCTGTAGTAGATAAAGCCACAACCTTCTGTAATCTTAAAATCTAGCTAACTGTCATCCCACCTACTATGAAAATATATCCAATAGTGCTCCTCCTACCATCCATATCTCCAGCCATATCCGAATCAACATAGCCACATAATGAAATATCCAAACCTCCATAGCATAACTGCATGCTAGATGTCCCTTTCAAATACCTGAGTATCTATTGGACTGCTTTTCAATGCTCTTTACTTGGATTGACCATATGCAATGTCACAACTCCCACTGCCTATGAAATGTCTCGGTCTGGTACAAACCATAACATACATGAGACTCCCAACTACTGAAGCATATGACAGTCATTTCATGTATTTGACATCCTGATGTAATGATGGACATTGATCTTTTTTCAATTTGAAGTGTCCAGCCATAAGTGTACTAACAGGTTTTGCATTCTGCATCTTGAACCTTTCTAACACCCTGTAGATATAATCCTCCCGAGACAAATACAATTTCTTATTTTTCTTGTCTCTATGTATTTGCATACCAATGATTCTTTTTTGCAGATCCTAAATTCTTCATAGCAAATGTGTGAGCTAGCTTTCCTTTAAGCTCACTAATGTCCTACATACTAGATCCCGCACTAAACATATCATCCACATACAATAACAAAATAATATAGCTCCCATTTTTAAGCTTCTTGAAAAAACACAATGGCCGATTCACATCTCAAGTAACCATGCTTATGTATAAAACTATCAAACCTCATATACCATTGCCTTGGAGCTTGCTTGAGCCCATATAGACTCTTTTTCAATCTACACACTAATTTCTCCTTACCTTTGACTTCATACCCAAGCGGTTGCTACATATAAATATCTTCATCCAAATCACCATGAAGGAAAGCCGTCTTCACATCTAGTTGCTCTAAATGCAAATCATCTGTTGCAACTAAACTCAATACAATATAAATATAAGTCACCGTAAAACCGGAGAAAATATTTCACTAAAGTCAATACATGCTTTCTGTGTAAATCCTTTTACTACAAGCCTTGCCTTGTATATTTTTTTTCCCACCCTCTTCTTCCTTAATTCTTTAAACCCACTTGTTCTGTAATGTCCTCTTACCTGCCGACAACTTAACCAAATCCCAAGTCTGTTCTCGTCATTGTAAGGATTCCATCTCCTCATCCATGCCATGCTCTCACCGGACATGAGTCTTATCTTGCATTACTTCTTCAAATCTATGGGGTTCACCATTATTAGTCAATAATAAATAAAATAGAGAATGTATAAATATTTCTCGGAGGTTTATTTACCCTTTCTGACCTTCTCACAGAGTTTGGGGTACTGGAGGCTCAATCTGGACCTCCTAGACATTTGTATCTAAATATGACAGTGACCGATGTTGGTCACCTCTAACCGACATTGGTCACCTCTAACCAATATCATTTCTGTTAACCAATGCCAGTTTAAATCTTCTATAACCGATACCAATTTTTTTGACTGATGGCGGTCAGGGGTAAACCGACACCGGTTATTGTGTAACCCTATAGGTAATACTTTTAAATCCGAGAGTTCATTTTCATTCATAAACTTCTCAACCGGTTCATCCTTGGGTACCAAAATTTGATCCCTATACATTATCTTTTCATTCCATTCAACATCATGACTCCTAATAATTTTAGAATTCTCTAAATCCCAAAAACGGAAATCGAAATCACTAGATCCATAACTAATGAAAGTGCATCTCTTGGATTTTGCATCCAACTTTTTCTATTTTCCTTATCAACATGCACAAAAGCTTCTGAACCAAAAACTTTAAGAAAAGAAAGATCTACCTCTTTTCCGGTCCAAGTTTCCTCTGGTATTCCTCCATCTAATGAATTTAAAGGCCCACTTGTTAATAAAATAAACTATTGTATAACTGCTTCTACCTAAAATTGTAAAGACAATCCGAATGTATCCTCATACTTCTATCACATTCCATGATTGTCCTATTCATTCTTTCTGTAAACCATTCTCTTGTGTTAGAACCATTCTTTCTTTGTGAATCTCATTCAATGAACAATAATAATTGAAAGCCTTGCTATAATATTCACCACCATTGTCACGATCTAAGACACTTTAACTTAGAATTCGATTAATTCTCAACAAGGGATTTTCATCTTTTAAAAGTCTCAAAACACCATATTTACATTTAATACAATAAACCCATACCTTTCATGTAGCATCATCAATGAAAGTAACATAATATTGGGATCCTCCATGAGAAGCTACCTGAGCTGGTTCCCACACATCTAAGTGTACAAGCTCCAATTTCTACTCCTTAGTTGCCCTAACTTTGAGAAATCTCACTCTCTTTTGCTTTCCAAAGACATAATGCTCACAGAAATCAAGATCTAAATCTTTCAAATCTGATAACTTACCCTTAGCCTTTAAGATTTGTATTCATTTTTTACTCATATGGCCCAACCAGGTTATGACACATGCATACATCTAAATCTGAAGTAGATAATGCAGAAAAGAAATCAGTAATACAGAGATAAATATAACGTTCCTACCTTCTTACCTCTTGCTACAACAAAAGCACCCTTGGTGACTTTCCAAGAGTCTCTTGTAAAAGTAACCATGCAACTAGATTCACCTAGTTGCCTTGCAGAAATAAGATTCCTCCTGAGGCTTGGCACATGCCTCACATATTTCAATACCCATGTATTTTCATTCTATAATTTTAGATGAACTTCCCCTTTACCAGTAATACTACAAGGTTCATCATCACCCAAATAAACATGCCCAAAATTTCCCTAGACATAATTTCTGAAATAACCCTTATTAGGGGTTGCATGGAAAGAAGCTCATGAATCTAAAACCCATGATTCAATTCTATTATCTAAAGAAAGAATAAGATCATCTTGCATTACCTCTGATATAGAAAGATTTGCTTCTTTACCTTTGTCTGTTGTTAGTTCTCTTTGTCCTTTAACCAACAATCTTTCTTTGCATGTCATTTCTTTCCACATTTCCAAAAAGTAATTCCCTTACTTCGGATTTAAATTTTTATCCCTTGACTTTGATTTCTCATTACTCTTACTCTTGGATCTCTCATTCTTCGCCTGCACATGCTTTCTACATTCAAAGCATTTCCAGATAATGATTCCTCTATACTCTTCCCGTAAATTTCTTCATTCAAGATTATACTAACCAAATCATCAAACTTCAAAATATTATTAACATATGTTGTATTACTAACAACCATTACCAAGTTATCCCGATTATTAGGAAAAGAACATAAGAATAAAATTGCTTTCACTTCATTATCAAACGATATATCAACCGATTTTAACTGATTTACAAGAAATTTGAAATCATTCAAATGACTAGATGAAGATCCACCTTCATGCATCTTAGAACTAAATAATTTCTTCATTAAATAAACTTTATTTGAAGCACTAGGTTTTTCATATAAATTAGCAAGATATTTCATTAACCCTACCGTAGAATTTGCTTTTGTAATATTTGAAACCACGAGATGCTTTGTCAAGATCAATATTATAGATCCCAAAGTTTTTCTCATGTCAAGAATATTCCATTCTTCATCATTCATCTTCGTAGGTCTAGAATTTTCATCTAATGTTAAATACAAATCTCTTTGATACGAGATAATCCTTAATCTGCATCTTCTATAATTGATAATTTTAGTCATCAAATTTCTCTACCTTGTATTTGTTTTCTTCTCATTATTGTAGCTCCCACTCAATTAGAAAATCCTCTGTCGGTAGATCTCACAACACACAAAACCCTTAAACAAAGCTCGATACCAATTGTCGGGGTTAGCACACCGGTTGTCAGCAGATAATATCTCAAATCTAAGCATACATGCAAATAAAAGTGGAAATCATACTAGAAAAAATATACAAAACAAGAGATATAAATCAACACCAGATTTAATGTGGTTCACCCAAAGTGTGGGTTACGTCCACCAAAAACAAGCCAATCTATTATCCAAAGCTTTGACAAGATATACAATGAAGATTTATAATCTTCCACACCTCTCGATGTATAATACTTTCTTTCTCTCAAGATTTTGCTTCATCACCAAGAATTATCTCTTTCACCAACTTTTACAATTCTTCTTAATTCTTGTTAATACTCACTTTTAAACCCTAGCTTTCATGCTTCTATAGTCGTTTATAGACTTAGGGCACTTAGCCATGCAATAACAATCAATAAATATACTTTAATGCTAAAAATAGATCTAATTGTCGAGAGTTAATTAAAACATCCTTGCAAAGTAACCGACATTGGTTCTCCTAACCGATGTCGGTTCCTCTTTCTCTAACCGATGCCGGTCTTGGGAGACTAATGTGGATCCCTCCTAATCGATGACGGTTACCATGTTTTCCAACAAGTTTTACATTGCATACTAATCATAAGTAATTGAGCTCCACAACTCATCAATTACCAAATGTGATTATCCTTCGTACAACAAATTAGGCCAACAACGATGTATAGAGAAAATATGTTAGGAGTGAAATAAAAAATAACTTTATTGCATTAAAAGATTGCAATTACATTACAATATCACATATCACTTTTAAGTGAAGGGACAACCTTCCTTGAGTAGACTCAATCAAATAAATTTGTGGATGCTTTACACTAGTTTGTGTCACATTGATAGTTAGGTCTACTCGATCTAACTACTACTTTCTATGCATGTGTTCATATAATTTATTATGATAATCTAAAAAGAGAAGGTAGGATGAAGGGTCATAACAAAATATGTTTTCCTTGTATAACCTCCTTCATTTCACAACTTGAGATTTGTGACCATTATGTAATATAGAGGAAAAGAACATTCCATGTAATTTATCAAATTCCTACAAGAACATAATCAAACTTTCTTGAGAGCTATACAAGTAAAAATATCAAATGGGGAAATCCAAGAATTGAATCTACCAAAGCACGAATCATATCAAAGCTAGGTATTTGAATTGGGAAATCATGCATTAAACATTGTGCACTACTAAGATTCCACAACAATTGTTCTGGCCCAACAGTTTGTTACATAATTCAAATGCGCTTTTGCACAACATTACAAGGCCCTTTGCACGCCAATAATGTAAGGTATTATATATTGTATATTAAAATTAGACATTAACTAGTTTAGGAAATCTCAAACTGCATTTTGATGCCATGTTAGATGCTACATGTATTTAACTAGTACAAATTAATGAATGGGCTATCCTGACCATAAGAAATAATTTCATTGAAAAGCATAAAGTTTTTCTAATGCACGAATTTGATGATTACATAGAATGCCAATGTTCTAATTTAGTAATTGGTCACCCGAAAAACTTCTCCATGAGCTTAAGGAGTATAATACAAGTCTCTCATGTGTTCAATATATTGATACCCTATTTACCATTGCATAATTTTCTCGTAACCAACTCATAGAAGGTACCAAGTTCACCCTAGCTTCTACTTGGCCAAGGACACAATTTTAATGGAATATCTTTGGTAGGGATTGATGTCTAAAGAAGAGGCCACATGCCTTCGTAGGTTTCAAGACTAAACTGGTTTTCATATCTTTTCTTAATGTGATAACATGAGATGATTCTTTCAATTAATTCGGAATCCAACCATTATAAAATTTAGTAGTCTTTATTGAGGAAAATTTGTGCTCCACAAAACTTGCTATTTTAATTTAGGTTGAAATATAGACTTGTATTATTTAGGTTGAAAAAAATTGTCATTTTATATTGTTGTTTGTGTATTATTGATATTTGAAAACATGTAGACTTGTATTATAAATTTTTGGGATTAAAAACTGTAAAAGGGTTATTGTTTTTTAAAAACTCCAGCCATACTTTTATCTTTCAAAAAAACAGAGACATGGTAATATATTCTTATCCTCACATATCAGTGTGTCTTCTTAATTCATAGATGAAAAGATAGTTTAAACTCATCCAATACATATATTAAATTAGGTATTCAACATCTCACTCACTTATTTTGGAATGACAATCACGAATTGAATGGTTGAGTTGATAATCCATTAAGGAAGATAATTGTTATCATGATATTAGTGGGTTGAAGGAATTCGATGCAAATAACTTATGACCTTGTTCACATCTTGTAAAAATATGTACTGTTAAACAATTACTAATTCACACGAAACTAATTTATCCAAATAATTCTTCTAATAAATATTACCGAATAAATTCGTGAGTAGTATGTAGAGACTTCATGTTCTTAGACAATCTAAGGAATTTGAGAATTTGAGTGTCTCATCTTTGTCTTATAATTTCATTGTCCTCAAAGAGTAAGACAAGTAGGACTTGGGAGACATTCAATCGAGAGAGTTTTGGTTGATGCTTCTCAAATAAGAATATTTTAACTACTTTTTCAATTAGTTTGGTTTAATGTAAACTAGTCTATAATGGAGTATAAGTAAATCAATATTTTCTCCATACGTATTCATCAAGTCCATCTATATAATTTATTGATATTTATTTTCCTTAGATAAGAGTGTGTTTAGAGAGGGATTTGAAAAGTTATATCTATATAATATATTTTAGTAAAGTATGGTATAATATATTTGTTTGAAGGGTATTAAATAATATTTTTTATGCTAATTTTTATTTTTAATTATTTGATTGATAATATCCCTCCTTTTATATTATTAGAATGAAAATACTCCTTAACTTTTCCATATATTTAACTTATCTATTTTTCCATTACAATTTTATTAACCCTTTTTGTTTCTAACTTAATATATCATACATAAAATATATTATGTTTCCCATTCATTTTTTTATTTTCTTAATATACCTTTGTTTTAGAAAGAGATTTTAAAACCATTCAAAACCTATTACCAATTACCTTAATGTTAAGCTTTAATCTTTTATCAATAGTTCTTCAAACAATTAAGATGGTGAAATAATATCATGTCTCAAAATCATACTCAATCTTAATTTTATATCATCGTATTATTTCTTTGTTAAGAATCTCCTAATTCAAATTTCTTTATTCAAAAAGAAATTATAATTTAATTTTATGACCACACTCATTTTACAATTTTAAGGTTTTTAGTCTTAAAAACTAAGGTTCAAATGTTTTAGTTTTATATATTAAAATTAATCCCACCTCTCCTCTAGCCCACCTCTCTAACCTACCCCCAATACCTAACTCAAAATATTAATAAATTAAACTATTTCACCCCATAATGTCTACCAATATATCGATTTTACTTTTATCAATTTTAATTTTCTCATTATGAATGAACATGCTAAAATATTGTCTAGCTAATGAACCCCACGTATATCAATTTTTTAAGTTTTTTTCAACCATCAATGTCAAATTCCTAAGATCAAGTGATTTTTTCAAAGGATTCCCATTGTCTTTAGGTGATATAATATTTAATTCTTAATTTATTTATTTTCTTTTGTGTCGGTGCATGCTCTTGAATATTTGAGTAGCTAATTTTTTTATCCCTCGTGAAACTCTAATAGCTTCTATTGTCAAAATATTGAAATTTGAAAAAAATAAAAATTAGAATAAATTTAATAATTTTGTAAGATTTTTTTCATTTTTGTATTAGATTGAATATGTGATTTTTTTAATTACTCAAAATTTGAACCAACTACGTGTGTATGTATTATAATATACTTCAATTATTCATCATATATAAAAATAAAAATAAATAACCAAAAACAATAAAATGGTTTGATGATGATGATGATGATGATGATGAAAGACATGAATTGGCTCATGAGAATGGAAAAGTAAAAAATAAAGAAAGTACAATAACAACAAACCCGAAAAGAACAAAAAAAAAAGAACATGTACCCAAAAAGAAATATGTGAAAACAACTTATATCCTTTGCCTTCTCATACACTTTTAGGAAAATATTATAGTGCTCACATTATTTATATTGTTAATATATTTATTACAAGGTAAATATAATTCATTGTTTGTAATTAGTAAAATTATTAGTCATATATATTGTTATAACAAACAATATATACACATGTTATTTGTTAGTATTCCTTCCTATTTTATAGGAAGTAGTTTTACTATTATTTTGGCTATATAATAGCCTGTGTATGGATTTCATGAAATGTTGAATAGAAAATTAGTTGTGTTTAATTATTGCTTTGCAAAGATTTTACCAAACATTTGGTATCACAACGATAATCATTTTGTGCTTTTGATGAAATACTAGGGGAATAAGTGGAAGTCCTATACTATGTAGTGAATTTTGCAAATCTTAGTGCTCGGTTCATCTGCTCAACATATGCCTCGATGAGTGTCGGATCTAGGGAATTCAAGATCACAATGTGGAAATAGTGCTTCAAGGTCACATTTGTTGAGTAAACAACATCATTCATTAGAGGATGGAGGCACATGAGGTTCGAGGTCGATCAACAACCTCGTCGGTCATGAACGATAGGGTTGTACAAAGTTGTGGTGGAATTTTTTGGTGTGTATTTCACTTTCTATTATGGTTTCGAGTTCAAGTTTCAGTTGTGTGGTGTGTTCATATTTTAGTATTCTTATTTTATTTCCACTGTGGTGTTTAAATAAGTGAGAAAATTCCCATGTGATCCCCTAAAGGAAAAACATAGTGGGCAGATGAAAGCACAAGGAAAAACAGCATCATGATATTTGGGTTGTTGGTTGTCTTGTAAAACCATCCTTTGTTGTGGTTGTTGGTAAGCCACTTGAAAAACCATCATTGTTGAAGTTGTTGGTTGTCTTGAAAACCATCTAGATCATGAGCACGCATGGGTGACAAGCTATAGAGGAAGTGCGATTGTTTTTCTCCCATGTTTTCACTAAGGGGAGGAATTTTAGGAAAATATAATAGTGCTCACATTATTTATATTTGTTATATATTTACCACATGGTAAATATTATTCATTGTTTGTAATTAGTAAAAAAATTTAGTCGTATATATTGTTATAAAAAACAATATATACACATGTAATTTGTTAGTATTCCTTCATATTTTATAGGAATTAGTTATATTATTATTTTTACTATATAATAGCTTGTGTATGGATTTTGTGAAATGTCGAATATAAAATTATTTGTTGTGTTTAAGTATTGCTTTGCAAAGCTTGTACACAGCATATACCTCATATCTAAAAGTTTATCGTGAAGCCACTTTCTACTCAATCTTGAAGAGGAAGTATACAAAAACAAATTATATTCTTCTATGTATCATGAATCTAACACACACACACACACACACACAAGTTTGTCATGAGGTCGCTTCTACTTAATCCTAAAAAAGAAATAAGACAAAAGAAAGAAATAAAATTCTAGGTGTAAAGTATTATGGAAGAAAAGTTTGGCTAGACGTTGATGAAGATCAAACATAGCTATAAAGAATAGAGCCAAACATATTTGTTTATCATAAGACATGAAGGTCTTGTGAGCGGTATATGACTCTTAATAGGAAGACAAACTATTGGTCTTTATTTCATAGTAAGGAAATCATCTAAATATAAAATGATCTTCAATTTCAAGCTTCATGGAGAGCATCTAAATGTATTTATATTTCGATTACATTTTTTGTGAATTGATAAACAACCATCATGAATACTAAATGTTTACATTTTATACCAACAAATTGACATTTTATGCGCACAATTTATGAAGGTTATGTTCATTCCCCCAACGAAACCCATGCGATTGGGAGTTTTAAACCAAAAGCTACATATCAAATAAAATCTTGGGAAATGCATAAGATCTCCATTATTGGATAATTATTTCTTGTGTATGTTATTTCCTAATAATTTGACTACATAAAAAATATAAGTGGATTTTGCTAATATAATGTTTTGATTGATTAAATAAAAATATAACGATATTTTGCTAGCATAATGTTTGGATTAAATAAACAAGTAATTGGATTTCACATCTAATATTTTTAATCTCTTTTTAATTATTTATGCTTTTTTAAGTAATTGTGTATACTAAGGTTTAGTTAAAGAATTGTACTTTTCAATGTTGGCGAAAGAGTTAATGGGGATGATTGGAGTATGATTTTTAGTTGTCTTACTAACCTTTCTATAGTATATTCTATGTTTGAACAAATATTCTTAATGAAGCAGTTTATACAAGACACATGCATCATCGCAAAGCATTTTTGCTATTTCACCAAATGCAAGAAACAATTGTCCAACATGACCAATTCAACTTTGCGAACACGAACTTGCAACTAAATAAAAGATGTGGAAAATGATATGCACATCCATGACAACATGTGTTGGAAAAATATTTTTGTCGATATTATAGTTCACATGATTTGTTTGATAAAATGCCTCAATGAAATATGGTCTCCTAGAATACAATGATTACATAACATGCACAAAATGGTGTTCTTGATGAGGCTTTATGAATTTTCAAAGAAATTCCTCAACCAAATGCCATTTGGTGAAACTCCATGGATACATGTTAAGCATTGCAAAATAGGTTATTTGAGGTGAATTTCAATTCGTTAATATTATAATGAAATACCAAAAACTCTAAAAGTAGAAGGGTTTAACAATACATGTGTCGTTAAATATAATGTTGAGGTGAGTGGGTACACAAACAATGTAGAAGACTCCTCCTTCCACCGAGCGAGAGGACCTATATGTAATGACAACTAAACAAGGAAAATATTAGATAATGATTAAACAAGTTTCTCGGCAACAACCGATCCCAAGAACCAATGGGATTCCTCGAGGATGTCAACTCATGTTTACAATCAAGTGATATGAAATAAGATAATGACAATATGATTAGAATTTGAGAGGGATGGAGAGATCTTTTTCTTGATAGGTGACCCAAGCAAGGGCTACGACGAGCTCTAAGTCCAAGAAGTACTCGAACGTAGATTTTTATTGTGCGTTTTATATTTCACGTATCTCCTCAAGTTGGTCTTCGATGTATTCAATCTCAAGGGTAGAAAAATGGTGTACGGGAGATGAGTTCGTGTGTGATGTCAAACTTCTCCCACATGAAGGACTCTGCGTATGATCAAAATATCATGATACTTGGTGATGGGGTGTGATTCACTTGGAATTGTCATCTACAGGAAACACATCTTGAAATAGACAGTTATATAAAAAAATAATGCTAAATTGATTGTAAATGAGATATATATGATAAAATGACATAGATAGCTAGATATTTTTGTGATCACTTTGGCAATTTAGGGGAATCATCGGTGATTCCTGTGAAAATTTTGATTCCTTGATATGATGCAAATATGAATGAAAATGACTGATCTAATGATTGATTAAGGATGTTATGTGATACACAAAGGATTTAAGAATGCAAATGGACAAATACAACGTACCTTTGATGTGAAAGAAGTGTTGATAGAGTTGCGGGGATCTTACGAGGTTAACAAATCTTTCGGGGACGTAACATGGATGTAGAGGATGTTTGAATGTTTGTGTTGATGTCATATCGGTTCTAAATGTAACAACGCTTCATTGTGGATGGTTGAGGATCTTGAAACAAGGATTTTGATGGTTATTTTATAATTTTTAATGATTCATTTAGAATCCTTGATGATCTAGGAAAAGTGGAGCAACCCATTTGGAATTGGTTTCAACCACTTCCAAAATGGGATTTTCGGTATAAGGACAAGGGAAGAGGTTAGGAAAAGGTTAAGGATGTTTTGGAGGCTTACAATGCTAGGATAAAAATGGGTTAGGATGGGTGGTATATGGTTAGGGAAGTTTAGGGTGAGTAAATATGATAGGTAGATACGTTTCTGTAAGATAAATGTGATTTAGGCTAGGTTTATACTTGATAGGATGATATTAATATTTGATAAATGAATGTGAGGGATAATGAATGTTAGGGATGTAGGTGGGTCACCTAGGGTTCCCAAACCCAATGTATACATGTATATGCTTAGAATTTTTAAGTGACTATGATATGGATATACCATTCATCAAAGGTAAAGAAATTTGAGTCGTTGATGCACTCATCCAACATTTATACCTAGCTTTAATCTATAGAATCGGTAAGATTTTCAGAATTCAATTTTAGAGAAAAACTTTAATGATAATTTTACTAGGTTCCCTCCTTTGTCGAGTCAAGATTGAGGTTCTACTTTTGTGCGTAACTAGTCAAGGATCTCATAAAATCATGTTTTGTTGGGTACTCCTTAGATCATGATGGAATTATAAAGTACATTCTTATTTAACTTTTAATTTTAAAGCATTTCCATTCAAAATATGATAGGAGATAAATTTAACCCTCAACTCTCTCTCCTTAAAGCTACCTCGACCTACCAAAAGCTACTTGAATTATCGATTAGGCGAAGGAACTAGTCTATATTTAAATTTGATTAAAACGCTTATTATTTTTCACATAACATAAAATGTGATTTACATTATATTCACTTAGGGTTTTCAACTCTTGTAGGAAAAAACTTTGAAAATGGGTTTTAGTGAATAGTTTGTCTTTACATTCATTATTTTTATGACATCACTTGTGGGAGAACTTTTCCGCCCCAACAAGTATTTGTAGGATCAAGTGTTGAGTCTAAATTATGTGAGGTTAGAATAAAATCCCAAAGTGGGTCTTGCTTCCAATGATAATTTGGTGAGCTGTAATTCAAACAAACTGATAAATGGGTTTCTAAATTGAGCTTGTAAATATGCAAAGTGTTCACTTGGGATCAAGCTCGGTTGATGTTTAAGTTTTACACAACCAATTTGAAGGATTCAATACAAGAATGTTAGAGATAGAAAACAACTTGAGCCCATATGAGGAGATAAAAGTGAGTTGAGCTTGTTTGATGAAGGATCAATCCAATGTAGGATTCAAGCCCTTTTGGTGAGAACCACATTGGCTAGGGACTTGATTTGGCTAGAGATTTGAGGGGATATTTCCATTAAAATGATAAGGGACACAATTTATATAGTATGTGTATCTCATCAAGATCTATTTGAGGAGCTTGCCTTCTAAGTGTAGATCTCACCTAGTTAACAAGAATAGCCATCTTGCCTCATTTATGATATATATTGTAATTTTTTTTATATTTCCTCTTGTAATTTTTTAATCTTACAGTACTTGCACTATTTTTGTAAGTTCAAATAAAACAAAATTTCTTTCAAAAAAATAGTTCAAAGCTGAGAAAGCCCTAAGGGACCCACCATTTAAAGGGAATACTTTCTTCAAGATCTTTCTCTAATAATTTGTAACTTCCTAAAATTTCAAAACCACTTAAAAATTTACCTACTCTAATACCGTGTCGGAGGGTTGAATTAGATCTAGGAAAAATTGATTTCAATTAATTATGAAAACATTAAGTTATAACCATGCATCAATGTAAATAAATTTAATATACACTTAAACAAGAATGAAATAATGAAGAACACCAATTTACATGGGAATTTGTTTTGATAAAAATCCCATAAACAAATGCACTATCCCTTTATTAAGTTGAGGAAGAAGAACCCAATTTAAACAACATCTTCTTCTCACTTCCCTAAAGAAACGTTTACAACAACTTGTTTACAGTATAATTATAACTTTAGAAGAATTTCCTTCTCAAATCCCCAACACACATTTTACGATAACTTATTAATAGTACAATGACCACTTTCAATGCCATTTCTAGTAATTTGTAAAGATTATAAAGGATGGGATTGGTTGTAACCTTGAATGTTACACCAATTTATATCCTAACCAAATTTTAATTAGTTGGATTTATTTTTATAATTTTATTCAAGCATTTAGTTATCAAATAATTTTTATAAACATATATGTGTGTGCACCCACAAGCGCGCACGTGCGCGCGCGCGTGTGTGTGTGCACGTGCGTGTGTGCGTGTGTGTGCATGCGTGCATGCATGCGTGTGTACGTGTGCGTATGTGTGTGCGTGCGTGTGAGAGAGAGAGAGAGAGAGAGAGAGAGAGAGAGAGAGAGAGAGAGAGAGAGAGAGAGAGAGAGAGAGAGAGCATGTGTGAGTGTGTAATTTTGTGTGTGCGCGTGTGTTTGTGTGTGCATGTGCGTGTATGCATTTGTATGTGGGTGTGTGTGTTTGGAAATATAATTTATTTATAAGGGTGGCACATAAATGTAAGCTCACGAGACATTAAATATTCCCACATTTATGGCCCAAACCTTCTCATACTTACAATAATAATGGGTTGTGTATGTGATTTTGATAGCTCTACTATTGACATTGTATCTAGTATTAAATTACTTTTCAATCTTGTAATAGTTTAAATAGAAATCCTTCATTCTTTGATTTCATTTAAACATTCAAAATTTCCTTCCCTATATTTGAAAAATAAATTAACCGCCAAATCAATTTAGTTTGAAATTTTTCTCATAGGGATTTTTGGTAAACTAGAATGAGATCTAGCTACAAGAACTACAACCAAATATCTTCATAGAACATTTATTTTACCTAGCTTATCCTCTTGTGATAGGTGATAGGAAATTCAAAAAAATAGTTTCTGAAACAATAAGTTCTACTTGGTTTTGTTCCAAATGCAATATAAATGTCTCTATCAGTAATTATAGGTATTCCTTTTATCTTGAAATACAAAATGATACTACGGGAATGTAACTAGTTACGAATGTTGACAAATCAACAAAAATAATCATGGGAATCAACTGCAAAAAGAGTTGCACTTATTGGTTATAGATGAAGAGGAAACTCCTGATATCATCAACCATGTTGTTGAAAAAAATATTTATCACATGTCTAATCACAAGGAATCATTTTTGGTGGAGAGAAACTTAAATATGTCAATTTTAATTATGAGAAATCCAAGGAATGTGTATCTTCAAGCTAGCTTGCATTTATACACATCTCAAGATTCCTAGAATGGAAATTATCCTAATGTATTTATTTGATTATTTCCTAGTAAGTATTTATCTCCCCTTTATTTTATGCATTTCATTGTGTACATGCATTATTATAATCCAAGTGTGCTAAACTAGTTTCTTTGATTCATTCTCTTCACAATTTCCCCTATCATGCATTGTAATAACATCTAGCCAACTTTACTTTTTGTGTTACTTACTTTTCCAATATATAATATCATGTGTGCATGATTGACATATCATTTGTTGGTACACATTTTATAGTTCCAAACATTTTATATGGAAATCCTACATGTATAGATTTTATGTTCTTTATAATTATTTTTCTAAAAGTGCAATCTCAATTCCAAATCCAATTATGTGGACCACTTATTATTTCTATCGTTTACCAATTTTATTTTTATTTTGAATTTTTCTTTTTTGTCTTGTAATCTAACCTTTCCTTAAAAATTTTCCTATAGAAAAATTATGAACTATTTTTTAATGTCTTTTCCCCCTCATATATGTTCCATAACATTTCACTTTATTTATATGTATTCTTTAGGGTTCGATTCATTATTCCACTTGCTTCTTCAAAATTCTACCCCTAAAAGTAGAGTTTGAAGGCTACATTATTAAGCACAAAATACATGGTGAATAAATGAGATACATTTCTATAAGTACCACACTCACAAAGGCATCATAAATGTATGCATATGATAAACACGACATCTACTATCCATAAAAAAATTCTTTCCACTCCAAGTCATCCAATATCTCCTTCAAATAAAAATTAATTTGTCATTTTCCCTTTCTACTCCACTCATTGAAAATATAAATGCCTCATACTTCCACCTTATATAATCAATAACCCATTCTCCTTTCATCCTCCCATGATAAGCTGACCTCTTTCCTTCTAGAAATGCATACAACACCACTCCTTAGTTTTTGTAGGTAACACATCTTTGTCTCGGACCCCCAACCATTTAGTTGGAAATTTCCTTTCTATGCCTCTATCATCCACCCTTTTTCATGCCCATAAACATACTCTCCCCGTACTATTAATGTTGTTTCCATACCATTACACGAATCAACCAAATTTCATTGTAATTCCTAATGTATCTTCACATAATGACATTTATGTGAATGAATATAAATGTTATCGGATGTGCACATTTTATCTACATGCCTAGAGTCACCTAGGAGTGAAAACTAGAATGTCACATAGGGCCTAATCCTATAATATATTCATTGTTTAGTAGGATGGGAATTCTTTCTCCAAATGGAATAACATGGATCTATGAAAACAACCATAATTTTTAGCACACTTATGTAGGTTAAATAAATTCTTATATCTAAAATAAAATCAATTTGTTACGTGAACCATGCATGCGGAGAATAATAAATATATAGTGGGCATACAATTAGATTCCCCTAAAATATTAATGCAATCTCCAAATTAGAAGGGGATTAAGGCCTAGACAAAGAAAAACTAGTTAACTACCTAGGGCACCAACATTTAGGTGACATTATTTTATTTTATTATGTTTTTATGAAGATTATATCAATTTAATAACCATTTATGCTAGTCATAGGTAATGATCGATACAATATTCAAAGCTTGGATGATCTATTAATGTAAATGGAGTGATATTTATACAGGTTTGGAGGAGAGACATGAAAGGAAGGCGTTAAAAGAATGTAATAGTCACCTACCAAATATACCTGCAAATAATTTGCTTTGATTACCTAGAATTTTTTGCTAATATTGATCTAATATGCTAATTGGTGTGCTAAAATTAGCAGGAACTTGATAAGGTCATAACTTGTGCTCTGGTTGTCCAATTGGGTCCGTTTTTGTTTGAAACCACCTATTTTGACGAGATGAACATATTGGTCAACCCTTTCCTTCCAAATGGAGCACGTTGATGCACATTTTGGGCCCAAATTCCACCATCTAAGGGTCAAAAATTATGATTTAATTTGTAATTTGGTTTTTTCCTATTTTAGGGCATTAGTTAGTGTTAGTCTCTTAGATGCATTGTGCGATGGAAATTTGGCTATTCCTCTAATTTAGGCGGAGTAAAATATGCATGGCAATGTACGTGCCCGTACACATAAGCATGTGAACTTACTTTGAGAATAACGAGGTTTTAGTAAACTGCTAAAAATAGTAATTTTCACTACCTAGAATAGATGTAGTTAAATTTAGTTAGAATTTGATTTGCAACTCGAGTTGGGAGTTGTTTTCCTATTTAGGAAATATTGTAATTCATGATTCGATAATGAATAAGGAGACCTATTTTCTTTTGGAGTTTTCAAATTATTTGTAGTGTATTGAGTGTGTTTAGATTTTGGCTACATTACTAACATCCCCCTAATTACATTATTTTTACAAATGTACTCCCTAAACAACTCAAATTTCACTTTTCCAAGGGACATGGTGAGTATATCGAGTTATCTGTCCATCATTGGGAAGTACTAGAGATAGATGTGCTTGTTTAAGAGTTGATCTCAATTGTATTGACATTCGACCTCAATATTCCTAGACCTTTAATGAAAAACGTGATTCTTCACAAGCTTTAACACACCACGATTGTCATAATGAAGAATATGTTTCTTTTCTTCACTAATTTTCAGATCAGCCAAAATACTACGTAACCATATCGCCTCACACATAACTCCACGTGCAACACAATACTCTACCTTGGTGGATGAAAGATAGACACCAACTTTCTTCTTACTAATCCACAAGATTGGATTAGATATGAGGTGAAATATATCCCGGCGTTGAATTTATATTATCAACATATCCAACATAGTCCGAGTAGGTGTATCCCTTCTAGAAGAACTAGGTATTCATCTTGTATTCCAAAGCATATTCAAGTGTACCTAGCACATATCTCAAAACATGTTTTTCTGCAACCTAATGACACTTCTTTGGATCCTGCATAAATCTCAAGAGATAGCTCACATCGAACATATGTCTAGTGAGGTTCTCGTCAAGAAAATGAGACTCCTAATGACCTATTTGTAGAGAGTTGTATCCACTTGATGTGAGTCCTAGAATCGAGAGAGTTGTAAAAATTTCTCCATTGGTGTTGAAATATGTTTACAATATGACATTCTTCATTTCTCCAAGAGTGTCTTGGAATATTTTATTTAGGAGATAAAAATATGATTCTATTTCTATCATATATTCAAGAGAAGACAATAATGGATTATCCCTAAGTCAACGATGTCGAAGGATATTTTGAGGTCATTCTTCACAAAGATCAACATGATCTTCTAAACTTTCAGTGATCAAAAGATCATCCATGTACAAAACAAGAATGATGAATTTTTCCCACCTTATTTATGTACAATTTGGAATTCGAGGGGCTATGGGTGAAACCATGTTGTAAAAGGTGATCATCTATCTTGATGTACCATGCCCTAGGAGCTTGTTTCAGTCCATACAGTGATTTGATGAGACAACATACCTTGTTAGGATGCTTTTCATCAACAAATCCTTCCGGTTGGGTCATGTAAACTTATTCTTTGAGATCACCGTTAAGGAAAACATTATTGTACCACTACGTAACCCCCTTTTTGAATTTTAAGCTCGATTAATTGCGAGAAACAAGGTTGGTAAAAAAATTATAATCAAATACCTGCATGCCCCACACACACAACTATATTGTCTTCATCTCCAACCCACCTCATTTGACACAAATGGTGGGCTTACATGTACACATATATATAACCTTATCCATATACGTGTCTTTGTAAGAATTAAATTTGTGAAAAATGATTACAAGCACCATAACCTAATACAATCATCTTAATAACTAATATCTCTTATTTCCTTTCCTTTGATTACTTGTTAGATGAATCTACTATAAATAAATTTCATTATTTCCAAAAATTCAGAGGCACTCTTTTGGTTGCCATGTATGTAAAATATCTTGTGGTGAGGAAAAAAATATGAGTTATGGATTTAGAACCTCTAGTTCAAAAATGTGTGGCAACTTTAACATTTTTGTTAATGGTTTTACAATGTAAATGTTAACGCAAAATCACAACACCCCAAATGATTTCTAAAGATTTGCTTTTCTAAGGTAGAATCATCTGGTGTGATTACATAACATGGAACTTTTCCTAAGGTGTGGGACCTTGCAAATTGGAAAATATCTCTAGATTAAAGGCTAGTTCCTTATTCCTCTATTTAGGTGCATACGTAAGGATTCACAGAGGATCTATATCTATACCTAGTCTAAAACTTGCTAAGGAGACATGGATAAAAGAGTACAAAAATAAGAAATAACTAAACTACCAGGTGATGCACCAAAGGAATGATGAACACTTGTTTTGCTAATAGACACAAACCAACAAAATGCATACAATAAACAAGCACAGATAGCTAGATATGTAATGGGAGACCAGATGAAAGAAAAAGAGACGAGAGGATCTAAAATCGATCACAGACATGTTTTATTGCTCTGTAGATTGATCTGATCCATTACTGAGTAGCCAAGAGGTAGAAACGTAATGCAATTTTTGATGGAAGGACTAAACCCCACAAATTCCGTTCTTCTAAGAGGAGAAGGGATCCTACAAAACAAACAATGTCCAACCCTTTACAAAGAATCCTGCCCCGTATTTATAGATTTGATCGAGAGAAGAAAGAGAGAGAGAAGCGGGAAAATGTAGATTGAAGCTCAACCACTACTCGTTAATGCTTCTACTAAAATATGCCCCAAATCCATCTTTTCTGCATCGATCCTTGGTTTGGCACCTTGAAGGAAGAGGAAACAACGGAAATAGATCGAATCCGATCTGGTTGTTGAGACTGATGACCCTGTATTGAAGGTCTGAAGACATTTCACCATTTTCTCCCACCTAACCTCCTCAAAATTAAAGTTTCAGACTCCCATGGTGTAGACGACATTGAGATCTTTCCAATGGTGTCAGATTTTCAATATTTCGAGCCTTGGGTTGAAAGATATGCCCCTTTGAAGTTTTGCATCGATTCTGTACAAATGGGTGGGAAAATAATTTGAAAAATGGGTCCCCCTTTTGGATTGGGACAAAAATTGGGTCCATGGGTCCATAATTTACATTTTTCTTTTGTGAAAAAATGTAAAACTTTAAAAATCCTGCAGCCCCGAAACTCCACATGGACACATGGCTCCTTTTGGTTGGCTGGGAAATGCGCTTCCATCTTTACTTTTATGCCTTTTGAACGAAAGGCAAACTTTTACTTTTTTCCCGACTCCCCGCCTTGGCTTTGACTCGAGTCTATATGTTGACTTTTTCCTTGCGAGTCGTGGGCCATTTTACAACTTTTACTCCCTTTTGAGGTAACAAGGGGAAAAAATCAACTTTTTCCCCATTGTCCACTTTCCACAGGGCACGTGTCACTCTGGCGCTCACTCAAAAATCTTTTCTCCATTTAACCCTTGAAACAATGCCCTTAAGACACTTGGTAGCTTCCACCGGCTTGGCTTATGCATTGACTATTCAACTAACTCTACCCCCTTTGAGGACATGTGGAGGCACCACACTTGTTTGCAAACCTGACCCAAAGTTGCCCTTTGGAGGAGTGTTGAGTTGACACTTGTTGGCCTCCACTACTTTGTGGAATTTTCAACGGTCCCTCTTTATTTTCGACTTTGGGCTACATGGAGGGATAACACAAGTTTGAGCTCCCCTTTTGGATTTACTTTTTGGAGAAGCATCGTTGGGACACGTGGTCTCTTCTCACTGTCTCGTCCATACTTAGTCAATTTTTACCTTTTTCCAAACCGTTTCGAGCCCAAGTACTTTGAATCTTCGCCATTCTTCCTTCTTCTTGCTTCTGGCTCCTCTGAAGCATCCCCTTTTCTTGTCTAACCCTGCTAGTTTTTGTAGTTCTGACTGTCTGTATCTTGGAGAATGGATTTAAGGCGTAGAAATGGCCCGACAGAGTCATTTATTTCTATACATGGTCCTTTGCTCTTTCTTCATCTCCGCCACTTCATTGTTGAATCCTTCTGCACCAATTTGTAGGATTTTAATGAGTTTTCTCTGGTTCCTTCTATGCAGGGTCATGATTTGATCCAATATTTAGCTTGGGAGAAAAATATGGACAATAATTTGGCAATTGATCTCTTCATCTAGCTAGCAACATTGTTGAGATATTCATTGCATATCCACCAATAATGAATCAAAATAATAATCATTGGTTATGGAAGGAGGATTGATAATTACGGCTATTTTAAGAGTTTGTGAACACATATATGATAGGATGGATAGAACATTATTTTTATCTGATTTTGAGTATTGAGATTGTGTGGATCATTGCAAAGATATAAAAATAAATTAAGGAATGGTCAAATTATTACGTGAGAACTAAGATGGAAATTTCAAAGGGGATGCATCGAAGAACTCAAACATGAGGGATAAAATTGTGGAAGGGAAATAGGGGCATAAAAGAAGGGGTTCAAGGGAGGATAAGTGCAATGGCAAGGAAATGCCTTGTGTTTTATGGGTAGCTAGAACACACGTAAATGTAAAGAAAATTCTTGTGCATGTTTCATGTGATTTTTAGAGAAAAGAGATGGAGAGTGGACATGGTATCCTAGGGTAGTGATTACATGAACATGTGAAATTAGGGTTTCTCTCTAGATATCAAGGTAACGATCAATGTCCCCCTCATCAATAGTCTTAACGATGTAGTCCACCATGAATTGAAGAACAAGAATTGGAGGGATTGTTCTTGCGAGAGAGAAAGAGGGGAGAAGAAGAAGGGTTTAAGGGAGGATGTGGTTTATTAGCTAGCAAAATTGTTGAGATATTCATTACATATCCATCAATAACGAATCCAAATAATAATCATTGGTTATGGAAGAAGGATTGATAATTACGACTATTTTAAGAGGTTGCAAACACAGGACATGTTGGGATGGATAAAACATTATTTTCAGCTAGGTTTGAGTACTGAGATTGTGTGGATTGTTGCAAAGATCTACAAATAAAGTGAGGGATGGTCAGATTAGTATGTGAGAAGTAAGATGGAAACGTCAAAGGGGATGCATTGAAGAACTCAAACATGAGGGAGAAAAATTGTGGAAGGGAAATAGGGGCATAGAAGAAGGGGTTCAAGGGAGGAGAAGTGCAAGGGCAAGGAAATACCTTGTGTTTTTGGGTAGCTAGTGCATACGTAAATGTAAAGAAAATTCTCATGCATGTTTCATGGGATCATTTAGAGATAAAGAGATGGGGAGTGGACCTGGCATCCTAGGGTAGTGATTACATTCACATGTGAAATTAGGGTTTCTCTTTAAATATCAAGGTAACGATCAATGTTCCCCTCATCAATAGTCCTAACGATGTATTCCACCATGAATTGAAGAATAGGAAATTGAGGCACCATTCTTGCGAGAGATAAAGAGGAGAGAAGAAGAAGGGGTCTAAAAGAGAAAAAGTGTAAGGGCGGAGAAAGGCCTTGCATTTTTTCTAGAAAACACACAAATGCAAGGTGAATTCACATGCACATTTCATGGGACATTGTAGAGATAGGGAGATGTGGAGTGGACTAGGCATCCCAAGGTATTTATTACATGCACATGTGAAATTAGGGTTTCTCTCTAGATGTCAGGGTAATGATCAGGGTTCCCGTTGTCAATAGTCCTAATGGTGTAGTCTACCAATGACCAATAATGTCAAAGAATTTTATTTGGGTGGCATTTAATTTGTTAGATATTAAGATGAAGATATGAACAAAAAGTTACCAATAAAAAGGTGGGAATTAAATACTTGCATATCTATGGTTTCAAGATCATATATCGGATGGCGTTTAATTTGGTAGGTAAGACAAAGACATGAATCAAAAGTTGAAAATAAAATGATGGAAATTAAATACCTGCATGCCATGCACCTATTCATAGCTCAGATTGTCCCGCCCAAATAATATCCGCTATTTGTGCTCCACTTTACAATATTGATCTCGGTCGCACTATTCATGTGAATGCAATTTGCGCTTCATGGAGCCAAAAATGGGAAAATTCCAAAAGGTTCAAGGTCTAACACCCATCCACAAAGCCTTTTTCTCGTAGAACTTTGTAGCCCTCCTTTTAGCTATAACCTTGAGTAATTGTAGGAACATTTGATGCACCCAAGAGATGTTGATAATTGAACAATCTCGATATTGTTCATATGAGTGAAAGTTAAATTTGGTACTTCAGTCAAACTTAATAAAAACATAGAAAGCACATTATTAGCAAAAATATTTAAATATAATATATAAACTATTATATACATTATAATTAACACAACTTTGTTAATTTGGAAGTGGAAGGCGACTCCTGAACATAATTAACAACATAAATAAGAAAGGAAGTAAATTCCATGGAGAATTTCTTTGCTAATATGGGGGTTAATGGGCATGATTTGACACTTTTGAGGAAGGTGGAAATTCTCGATCCCAAGGTGCGGGAACACTTATTAAAAGACATTAATGCTCACGTATAAGGTCTCTTCATGGGGTGTCTATCCTGTCATGATCCTTTTTGTATGATGAATTTGCATTTATTTCTTAATTATGAGAAGATCGGGTTTGTGATTTGCATGTATTTTTGGAGAACTCTATCTAGCAACCACTACTGTAGAATCATTTTGTGGTGTGCGAGTAAGCTCTTGGCTCTCTGGTTTCTGAGTCATTTTGTGAAGAGGCCTTTGTTGTTTAGCGAGAATGGGTGGGGATCTCATCAGGACTGAACCTGTTGACCTCGCTGGGGTCACTCCCAAAGCTATGTCCCTGTTTGATAGCAAGGGTTTTACCCCCTTTCTGAAAATATTTGAAGGGCACTATGAGAATCTCAGCAAAGACTTTGCTAGCACATGGAAAGTGACCAAAAAAGGTGTTGTTGTTGAGATGAAGGGGATCAATCTAGAGATCATTGTGGATTCGGTGGCTAAAGTTATGGGCATTTCGGTGGTGGGGAGGGAGGTCTACAAACCGAAGAAGGAAGCCTCTGAAGAACTGAATCTGTTTCTTAAAGGTAATGAGAATCTCACCTCCCATTTTGTTGGCTACCTTAGAATGTCTTTACCTAATCCATATGATGAGGTGGCTCTCACCTTAATTCAATTCTTAACCTTGGAAGGCCGCCACAAATGTATTTATGCTTACCACCTCCCAATGCTAAACCATTTTAGATGGGGGCAGGCTTTTAGTTTTCCCTATTTCTTGTATCATTCTCTGTGTGCCTCTGTTTCGTAGTTTAAAACATGTAGGATCTTTGTCCCTCTCCACCAGGGCTTTATCCTTGCCCTTGTCAAAAGGGCGGCCCTGGACATTGACAAAACTGGTGCCCTCAAGCTGGCTTTGGAAGCTTATGTGGACGGTTCAGGGTCTGATTTGGAGGAGGAGGATTCGAGCGATGATGAAGATTCTCTAGATGGTGACACGGAAGAGGATGAGGTGGAGGTGGTCGTGGCCCAAAACCTAAAGGATCTTAAATCTAAGCAGACCCCGAGCACTGAGCCGAACACTAAGGGTGAGTCTAGCAAATAGGGTGCCCTGACTCCTATAAACACTCAATTGGAACAACACTATGAGGCTATGGGTCATGTCGGCTCAATCAAAGGGGACAATCACTTGGCCAGGATGGTGGCTGATATCGATGAGCTCAAGGGGGACATGCGGCTCACTAAGAGCTTGGTCCAGTTTCTTTTTAATGATTGGCACAAGATGAAGGAACAGTGCGGAAGTCATTAAGAATTGATGGCGGGGTGGTGAGATTGAGATCCTAAAGGCCAACTTTGGGGCCATAACCAGGGATATGGATCAGGTAAAAGCTATCCTCCATAGCTATATGGAATGGAACATCGTGATTATTAAGTCGACCCTGCTACACCTTCAAACTCTGGGGCAAATTGCCAATTCTTATTGTGTTGTGGATAGTCAAGGAAGGAAACGAAAGGTGACCCTGGATGGTTTAGACCTGGGATCTTTGGCTGTTAATATTGATGCTCTTGCAAAAGAATGGGATAAGGTGCCGAGGGGCTTGAAAAATCCTACAAATGACTTTGGTGCGGGGTGATCTGTTTTTTCACTTTCTCTCTGTCTGGTGATTGTTAGTTCCTTTGATGTTTTTAGTTTCACTATGGTTTTTTGTTGTTGTTAGTATCACTATATGGGCTCCTAAGTGCTCTTATTACTATGAAATTTTATACTATGGTTTTTTGATGTTATTATAATTGGCTTTATCTGCTCTCATGGAGCTTTCTTGATGTACGGGGTAGGGTCCCCTTAACCCTCTTTTTACCACTAATAAAAAAATTTTTATATACATTATAATATATATAAATATAAATTATTGCATATTCTATTAAATATTATAATATATATTAATTGAATAAGTAATTAATTTAAAAAATACACAAAACATATTATTAATTAAAAACAAATATATATATATATATATATATATATATATATATATATATAAGTTGAAAGTCCTGTTTTGTAAAGTAACATACATAGAATCACATTTAAATTATCCCATTGATTTAAGAGCACTCCAAATCAGTGCTAGAAAATACTTAAAACTAAACTCTGAAACAAATTTCTAGTTGCATGTCTTCACCGTCACGAAAAGTATACAAATGGAAATTATTTCAATGTATAAGTATATTAACGCTGTCATGTCGAGCAAGATAATATATTTCTTAGATAATATTTGGATACATTGTATAGAGAATCGATGCTTTTGGGTGGAGACCCCTTAACCAACCCGACGCCATGAAAACCCCTCAACAAAACACATAACTAAAAATTCCACTTAGCCAAATTGTTGTGTAAGAGAAATAATTCACCAAGCTGTAATGGATGTGAAAGGTGGCCTAGTTTTGAACCATGTATGACATACCTACACAACAGCTAGTCAGAAGGAAACAAACGTAACCCCCAAAAATGAAAACAAGAGAAATACGATTTGTGGTAAAATAGAAAAATGACACATGAATTAATTTAATAATCAATGATTTCCTAGCAAGTGATAGATGCGATAATGAGGCAAAGGCATTAAGTGATTGCCACCATTAAGGGAGAGGAGCCAATAGTGGAGCATGGACCAATAATGGTGAGGGTATTTGTGAAGTGAGTGACTAGTACATGTACATTTGTCATTCAACATTTGAAAAAAAAGTAGCTAATAAAATGTGTCACATCAAATCACATCAAAGAATCACCCAATCACATGATGCCACATAAGTGAAAAAAATGCATGACATAATGCCCTACTAATGGTCCACCCTTTTTTCCTTTGTATGGAAAACTACTTGATTTAAATCCATTTAAAAACCACTTTCCATAAAATAAAAATGCTCAAAAAAAAAAAAGTATTTAGATTAAGAAAAAAAAAATCTATTAAAGGGTTTTTTTTTCAAAATTTGATGTATTTATATGTGTGTTGTACACCCCTCAACTTGGGTGCACAACTACTGGCTCCTCTCCCTTAGCTTTCAACATATCCCTTAAATTGCAATCTTTTTTGTCCGTGTTCGACCGGAGTCGACTCGGCCAACCCTCCTACCAGGGGAAAACACCTTCCTCGTGAATATGCATGCAAACAAGGTAAACCTAAAATTTAAAAATAACACTTTCACTTTTAAAGAATCATAAAAGATAGGAAAAATACTAAAATAAAAAATAAATTAGGTTGTACATAAAAACATATTCTAAAATATAACAATTATACATTGTACAATGAACTAAAAAATAAATTAGGTTGTACATAAAGACATATTTTAAAAGATAACTATGTCACTATATAGACAACCATAAATATGCTTCATCACTTTTTAAGTAGGAAGACATAAGAAATATTAATATTAACAAATATAATTTTAATTATATATTGTTTAATAAAATTAAAAGATGTTTAGATTTTAAATGAGAAACCCACAACTATTAATTTTATGTTAATATTTAGGTTATGATAAAATTGTGATTGGTGTTACCTAAATATTATTAGTAAGTGTTGAGTAAATTTAAGATATTTTTATGTAAGTGGTCCCATGGATTGAATTTTTAGGAGCACAATTTTAAAAATAGCTAATCAATTATATGAATGTATAGTCAACAAGCTAACTAGAAAGCAACATCTACATACAACAATTTTGTGTGAGCAAAAAAATTCTAATAAGTAGGAGAGACCTCAAACCCCACCTCCTAAACAACCTCTAAAAATTAGCATATGAAAATTTGGGAACTTCTTTTCACATGGAAGATCCATTATCTTCTTGTAACAAATTAGATTTTTTTTTAGAAATCTTCGACTCCATATTTTTGGATTAGAAGCCTCTTGGTGAAAACTTGTGTTTAATCCATATAACTACTATTTAAAATAAATAAAAATTGTCAATTAAATTTTATACAATCTAAGTGACTTATTTTTTAAAGTGAAGCATATATCTTAAGACTTGTGCTCTCTTAATTACGTTGAGAGGCATTCTACAATATGGCAAGCAAAGTTGTAATGGAGTGCATTGTTCAATTTTATTCTCAACATTAAATTTGGCATTCATTTAAGCTGTTATGTGATAGTTCATTCATAAATTTTACTTCTATCGAATTCTTACTTAATATTATTTTTAGTTGAGAAGTTAATAAAAAAATAGTAATATCTATCATAAATACATAAATGCCTTGAGATTGATATCTCTTAACGTATTTTAGATAGATGTATTCAAGATATTTGTACTAGTTATAATAACATTAATAAAACCATACTTTTTTAATCTATTTATAGAAATGAAAAAATAGACATTTTTAAATCCATCTATGTAAATTGGAAAATGGAAAACCTACTAATAGAGTTTTTACCTTTGAATAGACTAATTGACTATAATAACTAGTGATGCTTTGAAAGACAACATTGATGAGTCAAATGTCTCATGGAATTGGGAACACTAGACACTAATAAAAGTGGTGCTCACTTTTTCAATTCTTCCACGTTATGAAACGTTGGACTTGGGATGAATTTTTATGATTGGCTAAGTTAGTTAGATGAGCTTCTTGGAAATAATTGATGAATTAACTCGTTGATTATGAGTTATTTTGGGTTGTTTGGAAAATTCATTAGGAAGAGATGTAATAAAATGATCACATGAATTTAATGTTTGGTCGGCACCGATGGCCATATTTCAACAAATCGTGTTTAGTTCTTGCTATAATTGACTCTTGCTTGTTAGAAAAAAAAAAAAGTTTAATTTTGCCCTTAGAAAAGTAAAAAGTAGTTTTTTTACATGCTTTTAATTTTAAATAGTTCACTTTTAGATTCCTACTTTTAGGAAAAGCTAATAAAGAAAATAAATCAAAAGCTTTGTATTGCACAAAATCATGTGTTTTTAGTTCTATTTTTAAGAGTTGAGTGTTTTATTGTTAGATGAAAGCCATCTATTTATTAGAGGCAATTGTAAGTGTTTTCATATAACACATTCAGAGAGATTGTATTGAGTCAAAGCTTTGACAAGGAAGAAGAAATATATGCATAGAAGTGTTGATCTGAGTTTGCAATAATCTATTTTATTTGTAATTATTTATTTTATTTTTGTTAGTTTTTATTTTATGTGCCTAATTTCTACAAATTGGTATCAGAGCATGGATTTTTTTCAGCAAGTTTCTAATTGACAATAGGTTATGGCTTCTATATCCGGTCTGCAAACACCACAATTTATAGGAAAGAATTACGAGTATTGGTCATTAACCATGAAGGCACTATTCAGATCCCAAGATGTGTGGGAAATTATAGAGAATGGGTACACAGAGCCCATAAATGCAACAACATATAACACACTCTCACAAGTAGAGAAAGACACTTTGAAGGAATTAAGAAAGAAAGACAAAAGCTCTTTTCTTCATTCATCAAGCCATGCATGAAAGCATCCTACCTAGAGTGGCAACAACTAGTAAAGAAAAAATTGCGTGGGAAACTCTCCAAGTTGCGTATCAAGGTAAAGAGAAAGTAAAAACCACCAAGCTACAATTACTTCATAGAGATTTTGAGAATTTATTAATGAAAGATTCATATTCCGTAGAATCGTTCTTTACTTTTGTAGTTGGTTTAGTCAATCAAATCAAATCTCATGGTGAAACTATTGAGGACAAGGATTATTGAAAAATTGCTTAGAAGTTTTCCTACAAAATTTGATCCTTTGGTAGTTTCTATTGAAGAAACTAAGGATCTAAGTTAGTTTTCAATTGATGAGTTGCATGCATCACTAATAAATCATGAATAGAGGTTGAATAGATCACATGCAATTGTAGATCAATCTTTTTCATCACATGTATCAGGAAATCATGGAAGAGGAAGAGGAAATTTCAGCCCTAGAGGTAGAGGAAGAAGTTCATCAAACTCAAGTAGAAGAGGACATAATCAAGAGCACAATCATAATCATTTTTCAGGTTAGAGACAAGATAAGTCGCATGTGTAGTGTCACTATTACAAGAGATATGGGCATTATGCTTATGAATGTAGGAAAAAGCAAGTATGATCAAAACAAGTAGAATCAAAATCAAGTTGGGATCTCTACTTCAAGATCCATGTTTATTGCATGCACAAATATTTTCAAAGCATCACCTATTGAGTGTAATCTATCACAAGAGAGTCCTAGTGATGTGTGGTATTTGGATTCTGGTTGCAGTAATCACATGTCAGGTAACTTAGATTTATTTTCTAATTTGGATGAGTTAGTAAAGATAAAAGTTACCCTTGGGAATAATAATACAGTGACTGTAAAAGGAAAATGAACAATCAAAATTCTAACTAAAAGGGGGAGAGAAGATTATGTAGGATGTTTATTATGTTGCAGTTTGAAACATAATCTTATGAGCATTGGTCAATTGGTACAAAAGGATACAGAGTTTACATTGAAGACAATAAATGTGTGATCATGGATAAAGCTCCAAGTACCTAGGTGATTGCTAAAGTGAAGATGATAAGAAAAAAATGTTTCCTTTGAATATTATACCAGCCACATCCGGAGTTCATACTACATATCAGTCTAGAGCTAAGGAGATTGAATCAAATTTTTAGTCAGTTGAAAAGATAAATCGTGGCTATGGCATCTTAGGTTTGGTCATTTAAAATTTGGTGGTTTGAATTTATTACACAAAAAAATATGGTGAAATGTTTTCCTTTGATTCAAAACTAAATAATTTTTGTAAAGTCCTTCCCAGTTGGCAAAACAAAAAGAACAAGTGCACCACTTGAAATTTTTCACTCAAATTTATGTGGACCGATGCAAACAACTTCTATTGGAGGTTGTTCATATTTTATGACATTCATTGATGACTATACAAGGAAGACATGGGTGTATTTTTTGAGACACAAATCATATGCTTTTGATATATTTCAATAATTCAAGGCTTTAGTGGAAAAGCAAAGTGGGTACTACATCAAAGTTCTGAGGACAGACAGAGGAGGTGAGTATGTTTCTAATGCTTTTATGAATTTTTGTAAATATCATGGTATATACAAGCAATTTACTTCCAAGTATACACCGCAGCAGAATGGTGTGGCAGAGAGAAATAATAGAACCATCATGGAGATGGTGAGAAGTATGATGAAGGCAAAACATATTTCAAATGAGTATTTGGAAAAAAAGAGAGCAACTATTGTTTACATCATGAACAATTGTCCAACGAAAATTGTTCGAAACATGGTTCCTCAACAAGATTAGACTAAGAGGAAACACAAGTGTTTCTCATTTTAGAATCTTTGGTTGTGTGGCATACGCACATGTTCCTGATGAGCTAAGGAAGAAGTTAGAAAACAAAGGAGAAAAGTACATATTTGTTGGATATTCAGAGAATACAAAATCTTACAAGTTGTTTAATCCAGTTACCAGAAAGGTCATAATCAACAGAGATGTACAGTTTGTTGAAAATGAGGCATGGGATGGAAGTATTGAAAAAACAGTCAGTGTAGAAGCAACTATTCCTCATGATGATATGGCAGATGAAAGCATAGAGCAACAAGGTATTGTATCTTCTTCAAATCTTGGACATGCACCACAAGTTGTAGCACAAGCTACACCTCCATCTACATCTAGGATATCTCCAAGATTTCATTCATCTTCAACCATCCAATAGACACCACAAAGAACACTAGAAGTAACTCCTTTAGTACAAAATAGTCCATCATCAAATAGCCCTTTGTAGTGGAAAATAAGAAGTCTTAGTGAGATTTATAATGTTGATACAACTAATGTTTTTTTAGTTTTTGCATTGTTTTCTCAAGCTGTAGATCCAATATAATTTGAAGAGGCTATAAACAATGAAATCTGAGTTCAATTTATGGATGATGAGATAGACGCCATAGAGAAGAATCATACATAGGAATTGGTAGATCTTCCAAAAGGAAAGGACATAATACAAGTGAAGTGGGTCTATAAGACCAAATATACAGTTGATAGTAATGTATAGAAACATAAAAGCAAGGTTGGTTGTCAGAGGTTTTTCACAATAATATGGAGTAGATTACAATGATACATTTGCACCTATAGCATGTTTGGACATGGTAAAAATGGTTTTAGTAATTATAACTCAAAACAAATGGCCTATTTATCGATGGATGTAAAATCAACATTCTTGAATGGTTTTCTTAAAGAATAAGTTTATGTGAATCAACTAGAAGGTTATGAGATTGAAGGTCATGAAGGAAAGGTATACATGTTGAAAAAAGTGCTCTATGGTCTCAAACAAGCACCTAGAGCTTGGTACAACAGAATGATTCTTATTTGATACAGAATGGTTTCAATAGGAGAAGCAGTGATCCTACCTTATACATCAAGATCAATGAGCAAGGTAAAATTGTGATTGTTTGTTTATAAATGGATGGTTTAATGATCACTGTAAATATATCTACAAATTCATTCAAATCAACTATGAAGAAAAAAATTTGAGATAACGATCTAGGCGTCATGCACTATTTTTTGGGCATAGAAGTTCAACAATCAAAAGTTAAAGTTTTTATTTCATAAGCAAGGTATGCTAATGATGTTTTGAAGAGATTTGATATGTTAAATTACAATATCACTCCAACACCCGTTGCGAGTGGTTTGAAGTTAAGAAAAGATGACAATGGATCATTTGTAGATCCAACATTGTTCAAAAGACTAGTTGGAAGTCTCATGTATTTGACGACCACAAGGCTGGATATTTTTATGGTGTGAGTCTCATCTCAAGGTTCATGGAATCTTCAAAAGATTCACATAGCAAGCTCAAAAAAGGATTTTGAGGTGTGTATGTGGAACTAAGAATCATGGATTTTTTTTTCAACATCAGATGAGTTTAAACTCATAGGTTACACAGACAGTGACAATAGTGGAAGTATTGATGAAAAAAGAGCACATCTAGCTATGCTTTTCACTTTGGAATAGGTGTAGTTTCATGGGCATCGAAGAAGCAACCCATAGTCACACTATCTTCAATAAAAGCAGAGTATGTAGCAGCAACAGGAGCAACATGTCAGGATGCTTGGATAAGAAGAGTATTGAAAGATTTGAGATAGAATCAAGAGGACGCTACACAGATTTTTGTGATAACAATTCAGCAATAGCATTGTCCAAAATCATGTTTTTCACAAGAGGAGAAAACACATAGACATGAGGTATCACTTCATTAGGGATTTTGTTAACAACAAGGAAATTTGTCTTGAATTTTACATTCAAAGATCAGTTTGTTGATATTTTTACGAAAGCTTTGGGCAATGAATTTTTGAGTATTTGAGAATTTGTTTGGGAGTTTGTGATTAGGAATATGTCATATCTAGAAGTGCACACTCAGCTCCAAAATAATAAAAGTTTGAAGGTCAAAATTAAGGGGGAGTGTTAGAAAAAGAGTTTAATTTTTCCCTAGAAAATCAAAAAGCAGTTTGGTTTTTACATGTTTTTAATTTTTAGATAGTTCGCTTTTAGATTCCTACTTTTAGGAAAAGCTAATAAAGCAAATAAATCAAAAGTTTTTATTGCACAAAAACATGTGCTTTTTAGTTCTATTTTTAAGAGTTGAGTGTTTTATTGTTAGATGAAAGCCATCTATTTATCAGAGGTAATTGTACGTGTTTTAATATAACACATTCAAAGAGATTGTATTGAGTTGAAGCTCTGACAAGGAAGAAAAAATATATGCACGAAGTGCTAATATGAGTTTGTAATAAAAATTTTTGTTTGCAATTATTTATTTTATTTCTAATAGTTTTTATTTGCAATAGTATGTTGTTATTTGCAATTATTGGTCTCTACACACCAGAAATGTTGGTATTAAAATTTACCACAAAAGACTAGCATTCCGTGATATGTTGTAGTAAAAGGGAGGTATTGAGGTTGGTTTGATTCAATCTATTCCTTGAGATTCTTCACTACTCTCCAAATGGGCTATATAGGATAATGTGAAGGACTTGTAATGATATAGTTATTCATGGTAATATAGTATATTAACATACTATAAGTATATACTATATTATTCGATTGTGGTTTTTTTCCCTTGATGATGGTTTACCAAGAGTGATCTGAAATATCAAGTCAAAATTTGTTGATATAGTTTTTCCCTATTTTTTAATATTATTAATTTATAAAAATATAAAAATACAATTAATTTTTATTATATATTAATTATGAATATAAAATTCTATGCATAAAACTCTTTTAATGAATTAAAAAATTGCATCCACAGATATCAGCGAAGCCATGGAAAATGTTGATGTGACGTGAAAGAAAGTAGATCTAAAGACCTTTATCACAAAATTGAGTTTAAAGTGCAGATTTTGCACTTGAGAGAGACAAATTGAGGGTAATAAAATGGTAGGTTTGTTTGAATTCAATAGATTTAATGTTTTGTGACCTTCAAACATAAAATTGTTGCCTACATGTGGAAAAAAGGAATGGAATTTCTTAAAAAATAATAATTACGATTAATGAGGAGTTTACAATTGTCATTGTTAAAATAGCTCATGCCCACCTAAGGCGAGTGTGATATTGAGAAACTCTTATATATTTTAAAGTAGAAACAAAAAAATTCTAACCCAACTAGTTTGTATATAGCATCTTCATGCTAACTTGTACCAAAAGGAGAGATTTAGAACAAGGTATGGAGATCATCAAAGAATAATTGAATATGAATTTTTGTTAGATATTATAATTGTAACTGCCCTTAAATACATGTATGAAAAAACGCATAAGCATACAAACCCATGTAAGTTGTGTTTGTGTTTTATTTCCATGCATCGATGCAAACATTATGGATGAGGGTTCTAAATACTTCAATCACATGAGTGATCCTTATTGCATTATGACTTCAATATATCCTTTTGTGTGTATGGTTGACCTTTTTGGTCATGCTCCAACTATCTTGTTTAATATCTAAACTTTATCATTAAAATGCCAATAATGCTTATTTTAGTAAATTTGGACATATTCCAGTGAATCTGGACTCTAGTATTACAAGTTTTGGAAGAAATATATCACCATTTTTACGTATATTGGATTCTATTTTTGTTTATACTAGATTCCATTATTACTATTATTGGATTCCATTAGTAGTAATATTGGATTCCAATATTGTCATTATTGGACTCATACAAGTTCCAATTTCACTATTATTAGATTATAATATCGTTATTATTGGATTCTAATTTCGCTAGTATTGGATTCCAATATCGCTATTATTGGATTCCAATTTAGATGTTTTTGGATTTTCATAAATTTGCAAAAATCATGTTGGGAGTATGTAAGGTTAGCGGCCGCTAATTGTTATAAGGCATAATCCCATTGTATTTTTTTATAAAAAAATAGTAATAAATTCTTGCAAAAGCAAGTTCAAAGTGCTAGCCTCGCACTTTGAAAAGGTGAGGCTCACACTTTGCTCACACTTTGAAAGTGCAAGCCTTAATGTAAGTTTATCAGCCACTAACTATTATAAGGCATGAGCCCCTTGGATTAAAATAAAAATAAAAACTAACAATAAATTCATGCAAAAGCAAGTTCAAAGTGTGAGGCTCACACTTTGAAACGGAGGAATTTCTCGCACTTTCAAAGTGCAAGCCTCACAAATTGAAAGTGGAAGATTTGCACTTTGAAAGTTTGACCCTCGCAATTTCAAAGTGTGAGACTTACACTTCCTCAAACTTTAAAAGTGTGAGCCTCACACTTTGAAATTATGAGGCTCACACTTTCAAAGTGCGAGTCTCCCACTTTCAAATTATGAGGACTCCCACTTTCAATGTTGGATTCCTTATGTGCACCCTTGATATTGGCATTGGCCTAAAATGCTAATGGTGTTATTTTGATTTCTGGTCAAACTTACAATAAGATTATGTCCTCACCCCAAAATATACCTTATTTATTATGATTCTCTCAAAATATGAATCATGAATACTAGATAAAATGAAGTGTCATATTTTCGGTGTTGGTATAATGTAAAGGATATCAACTTCAAGTGTAATGTCCAGAATTCAAAAAATCAAAATTCCTTGAAGATTCTTTAAGATTCCACTTATAATCTTGGCTTTTATGAATTAATCCATCGCGTTGTTAACAATCAAGATATCATCAAGTTATGGAATAATGTATAGACCTTTTTTGTTTGATATTATAATAGTGAAATTATTGAAGCAAAATATGAAACTCATGCCAATGTCAAAGTTACAATTGAAAACTATGAAGATAGGTAGTAGAACTAATTTTATTTTAGTTTTTTTATCTTAGTCATAGCATTGAAACAACTCAAGTATTTTTATCTTAGATTATACATTACCTTAAGTTTACTACTGCTTTTTATTATAAACTATATCTCATATTTATCATTAAAAGCCGACAACATCATTGGGAGGTATGTATATCACAAATTCAATTATTGTGAAAGAAAGTATAATTTATGCTTGTAAATTGTTCCATTCTCAATATAAACAATGAGTCACTTCCATGAGGAATAAAATGAAGTAATCCTTAACAAAATGCAAGCATAATGCTTGTGAGAAACATAGTCAAATGTCCTTGGAGATACATTGAACCAATATTGTATGGTTTACATCAATCAAAAGACACATTGTGCCACAATTGTATTCTTTGTGAGTCAATAAATTCCACCACCTTTTTCCTAGTGTTGGACACTATGAATGAGCTACATTTGTTTCACACCCATCATTGTGGAATAACGCTTTGCTCCAATCTATTTTCTCAAGTCCCCCTCTTGTAGCCCAATCTCGTAGCCTTGTATAAGTTGAGTAGATATTCATGGGATGATTGAATGGATATATAACTACCAGGACCTTGTTGTTCTTAAAGAATTTGATTGGAATATCATCTTCAAAGAATCTGAAATCCAAATCAATGAATTATACTTACACAATCCAAATCAATGATGCATGTTTTAAAGAATAGAGTAAAAATGGAAATATTTTATATGGTCAAACCAAAGGTATATGCACTACTCCTTGTCTCTTTTCCCTCCACTGAACACATTGGTTGGGAGAGACGAACTCACCGCTTATTAGTGTAAAATCACAAAGACACCCCAAATGAGTTCTATAGACTTGATTTTCTAAGGCAGATTCGTTTGGTGTGATCTGCATAACATTGAACTTTCCCTAAGGTGTGGGACCTTGAAAATGAAAAATCTCTCCAGATTAAAGGTTGGTTCCTATTCCTCTGTTTAGGTGCATACATGAGAACTTGCAGAGGATCTATCTCTATACCTAATCTAAAATTTTCCAATGATACGAGGATAAAAGGGATATAAGAAATAAGAAATAACTAAACTACAAGGTGATGCACCGAAGGAATGATGAACACTAGTTTTGTTGATAGACACAAACCAACAAAATACATATAATAATCAAGCACAGATAACCAAATTTATAATGAAATACCAAATGTGAGAAAAAGAGAGAAAGGATCTAGAATCGATCACAAACATGTTTTATTGCTCTACAGATTGATATAATGCATTACAAAACAGCCAGGAGGCAAGAAACATATTGCAATTTTAATGGAAGGCCTGAAATCCATGAATTCCTTTGCTAGAAGGAAAGGGGAGCCTGTAAAACAAAAGAATGTCCAACCCTTTATAATGAGTCCTAATCCTACTTTTATAGATTCAACACGAAGGAGAAAGAGAGAGACGCGGGAAAAATAGGTCGAAGTTCAACCATCAAGTATTAAAGCCTCCTACGAAATCTACCCCGAAATCTGTCTTGATTGCATCAACCACTGGTTCGGTACCTTGAAGGAGGAGGAAATGGTGGAGTAGATCAAATCCGATCTAGTTGTTGGGGTAAATAGATCCCGCATTAAAGACCTGAAGATGTTTTTTCTATTTTTATCCCACCTAATCTCTTCAAACTTAAAGTTTCATATCTCTATGGCGTGGGCGAGGACAAGATCTTTCCAACGGTGTCAAATTTGCTATGTTTCAAAACTCGAGTCGAAAGATATTCCCCTTTGAATTTTATATCGTTCGTTCGTTTAAGGGAGCGAGAAAACCAGTTTGAAAAATGGGTCCCTCTCTTTAATATGGGACACATGGTAGCCAGATTAGGGAAAAATCAGGTTTGTAGGTCTCGTGATTTATCTTTTACCCCTTTTCCACAAAAATGCAAAACCTGAAAAATCTTGTGGCCCCGACGCTCCGCTTGGACACGTGGCACCCTTTGGTTGGCAAGGGAGATGTGCTTCAGTTTTTATCTCTATGCCTTTTTGATAAAAGGAAAATTTTCACCTTTTCCTTTGACTCCCCGCTTTTGACCTTGACTCTAGTTCAAACGCTAACTTTTTCCTTTTAGCGGGGTCATATTTCTCAACTAGGGACACGTGGCGCCTAGCGCTCATATGGAAAATCTCTCTCTATTCAATCCTTGAGCTAGCGCCATTTGGACACTTGGCAGCTTCTGCCAATTTGTCTATGTGTTTGACTATTCAACTTGACCCTGTTTTTCTTTTGAGACCGGACATGTGGAGGCTCCGCGCTCACTTAGAAACCCACTTAGGATTTTGCTTCTGAAGGAGCATTGGGTTGACACTTGGCAGCTCCCACATATCTTTATACTTTTCAACGCTCCCTCTTGCTCTTCGGGACCCCGAGTTATGTGGCGAGCTCGCACTCATTTGGGTCTTCACATTTGAACTAACTCTTGGAGATGCGTCAAACTGAAACTTGACACTCTCCACTTGCACTTTTATACTTAGCCAATTTTGAGGCCCACCCCATTTTCCTTTTGACTCTATTGACCATTTGACCCTACCTCCGTTTTAGTCTAGGACACATGGAGATGTGGCACTTATTTGAGCCTCCCTTTATGGATTCAAATTTTGGAGAAGCACCATGTTGACACGTGGCTCTCTCCAGCTGCCTCCTCCATACTTAGTCGATTTTAGACTCTTTCCTGAACTATTTCAAGCCCGAAAACTTCAAATCTTCACCATTTTCCCCTTCTTGCTCCTGGTTCCTCTGCGGCACTGCCCCTTCTTTTCTGACCCTGCAATTCCATTGTTGAGTCTACCTGTAACTTGCAAAATGGATTTAAGACATGGAAATGGCTTGACAGAGTCATTTCTTCTTGCATAGGGCCGTTTAATCTTTCTCAGCCCACTCCATTGTTGAGTCCTTCTGTGACCTATTTACAAGATTTGAATGATATTTCTCAGGTTCTTTCTATGCGGGGTCATGGCTGATCCAATATTTTGCCCAGGGGTGAAATATGGATAATAATTTGGTGACTCATAGGGGTATCTACCTGCTAGATGAAAAGACCAATTTCCTTGTCATATCTCATTGGGCATGGAGTTGAGAACGATGGTATGATACTGATCCTGCCTCTGATTCACGGGCTTGATTTGCTTTGCACTCTCAATTTTCATAAGAAATATCGAAACAATGGTTTCTGAGAGTAGAAAATTTCTTTGATCCAGGGCTTCATCTATCTCTGAATGAGTTGTATAAGAGCAACAAAACATCACCACAACTATATACAAAATTTTAGATCATACATGATCCAAGTAGAACATGCAAAGTGTGTAAAGCATTTAAGAGGAAAGAAACCTAAACTACAACAAGACAATGTGCACAAGCACTTAGAGGAAAAGAAACTAAACTAATATGTACAAGGTGAGAACCTCCCTTTTAGTAACAGTGTTTAAGATAGATTCCATTCATTGGAATTTGTAACTCCTCACCATCCAATGTAGATAATTGGAAAGCATTGCTACTTTTACATCTTGTGACCATGTAGGGGCCACTCCAAATGGCATCAAACTTGGAATGCCTTCCTAGTTTTTCTCGATCTACATCCCATTTCAAAACTAGGTCTCCTTCCTGGAAGGTCCTTATTCTTGCCTTCTTGTCAAAGCATATCTTGATTAAGGTCTGATCCTTCTCTATTTTTTAGAGTACATGCTCTCTGGATTCTTCCAATTCTATCAGCTCTGCATACCTAGCCTCCATTGGTTAAAATTCATACATCTCTAGCTGCTTCATGAGTTCCAATGTTGGCAACTCAAGTGATATAGGCAACACTTCCTCTTTTCCATAGACAAGTTTGAATGGAGAGTTTCTGTAGATCTCTTGGGTGTTGTCTTATCAGCCCATAAGGCTGATTTGAGCTTCGTGTGCCGTGTTCTCGATATTCATCAAGAGTTCTTCTCGATGATCTTTAGTAGGTTCTTGTTTGTGGACTCGGCTTGGCCATTACCTGGAGGGTAATAACTTGATGAAGTGCTCAAGTAAGTTTGATTCTTAATATCCCATCTTGTGATATTGGAACCTATGAATGCCAATGCATTATCTAATATAATGGTGGCTAGCACTCCAAATCTAGTCACTATCCCTTCATAGAAATCTAGTATACTAGACTCATTAGCTTCCTTGAGTGCCACTACCTCGGTCCACTTAGTGAAATAGTCTGTTGCTGTCAAAATCCATTTGTGGCCTTAGCTTGAATTTGGATTGATGACTCCAATGAAGTCCAATCCCCATTGCATGAAAGGTTGGTCGACTGAAATTGGGTGTAATGGAAGTGCTGCTAGCTTTTCTTTACCTTTGAAGAATGCACAATTCTTGCACCTTTTGATCCATGCATATCACCACTAAACACTCTGGGATAATAATAACGCACCTTTATGATCTTGAGTGTTGTCACCCTTGGAGCAAAATGGCCTCCAACTACTTCAACATGGAATTCTTGTAACACTCTCTCAACCTGATCTGTCTCAATGCATCTTAGCAGAATGTCATTGATGTCTCTTTTGAACAAGACACCATCAATAAGAACATATGGGATGGCTTGTAGTCTGAAATGTCTCCTTTTTTCTTTACTCATCCCATGAGGACACATGCTTGTTTGAAGGAAGTGCACCATGTCTTGAGTCCAACAAGGAGTAGGTACATCATCATTTCCTTCCTCTTGATTATCCTGTAGAACAAAAATAGCCTCCTTTTCACTATTTTCTTCGTCTTGTTGACTTGAGGCTAGTTGTTCACACAACCCCTTCCCACGGACCAGCTTAGTGACCTTGATCTCAATGTCATATTCCATGACACGAGTGATCCATCCTGCACATTTTTCATTCAAATCCTTGTTGAGAAGGAATTCTTTAACTCCCGCATGGGAGACCAACAATTGGATTTTATTATTTAAAACTAGATGTTTAAACTTCTTTAATCCTCTGATTACTTCCAAGACTTGATTTTCGATGAAGGAATATTTTACTTCATAATCTTTTAAGCTTTGATCAAGAAAGCAATTGGCTATTCTCAGCCTTCTTTGTTCAAATTGAACCAAGATTCAGCTTTTGTGTCATTATTACTAAAGGCATATAGTATGAAGTCTTTAGAGAAATTTGGATTCACGAGAGTTGGGGCTTGTGATATAGCTTCTTTTATGGCCTCAAAGCTTGCTCTTCCTTTAGCTGTCCACCTAAATGCCAAACTCTTTCAACATTAATGTTATTGGTTTGACAAGAGCAACAAAGTTTGGTACAAACCTACAGGCAAAATTGATTTTTCCGAAGAAGCTTGGAGGATCCTTCTTATGGCTTGGAAATGGTAATGCTCCTATTGCTTCAACTCTCTCTCGGGTCAATTTCCAAAACTTCCTTTGATATAATATGACCTAGAAGCCTGCCCTCATGAGCCAATAATATGCATTTTTATGGTTCAATGATACCCCAAAATCTTGCATCTTCAAAACACCTGCCTTAGGTGGAAAAGGTGCTCTGCTACATTTTTGGAAAGCACCATAATTTCATCCAGATAGATCAATACTATTTTGTTGATCAACCCTTTGAATGTCATATCCATTGCCCTTTGAAAAGAGGCTCTTCTTGTGGACAATCCAAATGGCATTTTCTCGTAGGCATAGGTGTCCCATTTGGTGGTGAAGACTATTTTGAACTGATCATCTTCTTTCACCATGATCTGGTTATATCTTGAGTAGCCATCTAGGAGGGATATTCTCTCTAATCCACACACCACTTGTAAGATCTGCTCCATTGAAGGGAGTGGGTAGTGATCTTTGAGGGAAGCTCTGTTCAAGTCTTGAAAAATCTACACACAACCTAATCTCTCCATTTTTCTTCCTGACTGGGACCAAGTTTGCAACCCAGCTTGAGTGTTTGATTAGAAATATGATACTTTCCTCTATCATCTTGTTCAACTCTTTCTTCATCAGAGGCTCAATGTGTGGATTGACTGGTCTCTACTTTTTCCTGATGGGTTGAGCAGCTAGATCTAGTTCGATTGTGTGTTGTGCTAGCTTTGGATTGAACCCTCTTAGGTCTTCATATCTCTAAGAAAATACATCTGGAAATTCTTGGCAAAGTTGTATGAATTCATACCTTTCTTGCTCAGTGGCCACTTTTCCAATTTGAAGTGTTTTGCCTTCTCCAACTGGGATTGACTCTGAATCTTCTCCTTTGATCTATATGTTAGCCTTATCTTTTATAAATTGATCATTAGGATTGAAGATAGACTCCAATGTCACTAATCCTTTGGGAAGCTTGTTTGTATGTAGTTGTACTATTTGATTCCCATATTGCTGCTCTAATCTGCTTTGATTTCTAGCTGAGAATTCAGCTTCTTCTTGCAAAAAATTAATGATCTGTTGATCATTCTCGAACAACTTACCAACATGTGTTGTTATCTGGCACTGCTGGCCTCATAACTATATGGATATGTGGTTGTTCTTTGTCTCTTTTGATGTTTTCACCACATCAAACATTGCTCTAACTGTTGTAAGCCTATCAACAACTTCGTTCTCCTTCCTGGGTATGGACACAATGCTGAAGGCCTCAAAATCCTCCATGAGATCTCATACCCTACTCTTGTAGTTCTTGAGTAGGTCATTCTTAACAACATTAATTCCTCTGACTTGATTGGAAACCAATTCACTGTCACCAAACACTTGCAAGTTCTTGATTCCTAGCTTCCTTGCCCAATGAAGACCATGGACCAAAGCCTCATATTCAGCAGTGTTATTTGAGTAGGAAAACTGAAATCTGAAGGCTAAATAATATTTCATACCTTTGGGGGACACAATCATAGCTCCTCCTCTAGCTCCTTGTCTACTCCTTGAGCCATCAAAGAAAAATTTTCATACCTCATTGTCATCTTTATATTTTGGATTAATTAGGTCAGGAAGAGGATGATTCTCTTCATGTAGACAATAGACACCTATCTTAGATTCTTCCATCTCCTTATAGGGGTCAAAAGCATGTCTTTTTTTGGCCCACTCATCAAGAGTCGAGTCCGAGATACATCCCACCTTGGTATCTATTTCACAAGTGCTTAGGATGTCTTCTTGATCAAAACCCGAGCAAGTTGGAATTGATTAGGATAGGCACATAAGAGTCAATATGATAATTAGAAATGGGCTCGAGATTTGATTGTGGTCTTTTCCCCATACCTTGTTCTAAAGAGCATATGTGACCAATCAATAGACAAATAGCCTCCAATTTTGGCAATGAAGTCCTTGGACAAACACAATGCAAAATTGGTGGCAAGTATATGACTGATACATTATGCAATACAATCACATTGGGGTAGGCACGCAGAGCAAGGCTCAGATCCTTGATGATTCCAATAGTTGTCACTGTTGTCCCATCCAATTGTACTACCCCTCTAGAGATGACTTCATACTGGAGACCCAGTTGATCAACTATTTGTTTGGGCATTACAAAACTACTTGCCCCAGAATCAATCATGCAATTATGCACCAATTTATCCCCAATGATTAATGAAACATAGAATGGAGGAGGTCTCAGGTTCTTACCTTGTTTCTCTTGATGGTTTCCCCAAGTTGAGCTGTATTGGTAAGCACTTTCTCTTGTTGGTTAGGGGGTTGATTTGAGCTTGACCAATTTTGCATGACAGTCTGCAATAGATCCCTCTGCCCTGGAATGGCCAGTGACTCCCATAGTGAAATGTTCACACTTGTCCTCTTCATTTTCTCAATGATATTAAATGAGCTATCCTTGTGTTTCCTTCCTTTACACATTTTTTCTTGCACATAGGTTTTCATAACCGGTGCCTGAGTAGATTTGGAAGGTGGCTTGGATTGGCTCTACATATTGGGAGTTGTATTTTGGATGCCAATACCTTGTGGAGCAATGGAGGATTGAGGATCACCTGAGTTTGGTGAATTTCCTTCTCCAATATTTCTCTTCTTGGACCATGTATTGGCAGCTACACTTTGAGAAGGGAATTGATTCATCCCACATAAGTCCTTAGCTTTCCAATTGACAAGCATAGTTTCACTTGGAGGTCCCTCTTGCTGAGATCCTTGTTGCTGATCTCCTTCTTGGCTAGGTTCTTGTGACACCATACTAGTTTGCACCATCAAGGCTTGATTTAGTGCACCATTAAAGCACATTGATTGGTTATGTGGCTGATTGCACAGAAACACCAATCATATTCTTGTGCCATGTTGTTCTGTGCTGGAACCAATGCCCTTGATGTTGAGGTTGTGTTTGGATCATATGACCTGAAAGGTCTAGCAGCTTGAGGTTTTCCTTGGTTTTGACTCTGATTTATAGTCTGAGATGGTGGTCTATTTTGTTGATATTGGGGTCTAGCCTGATACTGAGCCTGAGGATGATATGGCCTAGAACTCTGAGCTTGCTACCTTTTGATGGTTACTAACTCATTTCCCAGGTTTTGAAGTTGTTTCATGACTTCCTGGAGTTATTTTGAAGTGTTAGATGATGAGGTGGAGGCTTCAGCTGAGCTTTGACTCCTGGGAGTAGGTACAAGGGCTAATGTGGGTGTTTGGCTAGTACTTGGGTTCCCTAATTCGGGTATAGAGGCATGGATGGCCTAGGGAGCAATTTTTCTAGCTTGGATTAAACAATTTTCAGCTCCTATGGACAGGCTATAGGCTGCAGGTAAGGTTTTTCCCCCATTGACTGAATCATTAAAGCAATATCAGAATTTAAAGCTCTAAGAAAGTATAAGAAGGCACCTTCATTAGTGGGCTTTACTACTGCTGGAATTCTATCCCAGGTCCTTTGAAACCTGAGGTTGAAGTCTATCAATTGCTCATTAGGAGCTCTTTTGATTGTTGTTAGTTGTTCCAACAAGGACAGTTATCCCCCTTCTCTCCAAACTAGTTATGAAGAGTTGTGCATAGATGGTCCCAAGATCGAATAGAGCCTGCTTCTAAGCTCCTGAACCATTGTGAAGCTTTACCCTTGAGTGAAGAGGCTAGCAACTTGACTGCAATATCCATCTCAGTGATCTCATGGATTATACAGACATTTGTAATATCTTGGACGTGGTCACCAAGAGAAGTTTGGTTTTCCCTAGTGAAATATGGGATGCTCTTCAATGTTGCCATTGGGACTGGATTTTGTGCATTCAGAGTGAGTGGGCTGCTGCCAGTGAAATTGACATATGGATTTGGTTGTGCCATCTTGATCGGCCTGAACACCCTTCTTGATTGAAAGAATGGCCTACTAGGAGGAGGTGTTGATAAGGCTTTGTTTGGTGGAGATAGAGACCTCTAGGATCTTCTTCCTCTTCTCCTTCTGTCTAGAGACAAGTGTATGTGTACAAATTTTCCTTCTTCTCTAGGTTCTTGACCTTGTTCATATTCTTCTCATAAAATTGCTTAGACTGCTGAAACTAGTGGATTTGTTTCTTTTGGAGTCGCGAGATGCACAATTTTAAAAATTCTTAAAAGATAGAATCACAACAAGTGCACATCAATCTTACTGTAATAAGATGGAGACTTCTTAGTCCCACCGGGCATGCCAAAACTGTTAGTGCAAAATCACATCACCCCTAAATGAGTTCTATAGATATGCTTTTCTAAGGCGAGTCATTTGGTGTGATCCACATAACATTAAACTTTCCCAAGGTGTGGAACCTTGCAAATGGAAAAATTCTCCGTTTAAAAGTTGGTTCCTATTCCTCTCGTGTTTAGGTGCATACATGAGAACTTGCAGAGGATCTATCTCTATACCTAATCTAATTTTTTTTTAAGGAGACAGGGATAAAAGGGATGTAAGAAATAAGAAATAACTAAACTACAAGGTGATGTACCAAAGGAATGATGAACACTAGTTTTGTTGATAGACACAACAAAATACATACAATAATCAAGCACGATAACCAAATTTATAATGAAATACCGTATGGGAGAAAATAGACAGAAAGGATCTAGAATCGATCACAAATGTGTTTTATTGTTATGCGATTTATACAATGCATTACAAAACAGCCAGAGGCAAGAAACATACTACAATTTTAATGAAAGGCCTGAACTCCATGAATTTCTTTCTTTAGAAGGAAATGGGATCTGCAAAAACAAAAGAATGTCCAACCCTTTACAACAAGTCCCGATCCTACTTTTAGAGAGAGAGGAAGGAAAAACAGGTTGAAGTTAAACCAATGCTATTAATGCCTCCTACGAAATCTTCCCCAAAATTTGTCTTAACCGCATCAACCACTGGTTCGGCACCTTGAAGGAGGAGGAAACAACAGAGCAGATTGAAGCCGATCTGGTTGTTGGGGTAAATAGATCCTGTATTAAAGACCCGAAGACATTTTTCCATTTTTCTCCCACCTAATCTCTTTAAACTTAAATTTTCATATCTCCATGGCATGGGCGAGGCCGAGATATTTCCAATGGTGTCAAATTTGCTATGTTTCAAGCCTTGAGTCGAAAGATATGCCCCTTTGAAATTTATATCGGGTCCATACAAGGGAGCGGGAAAACCAGTTTGAAAAATGGGTCCCTCTCTTTAATATGGGACACGTGGCAGCCAGATTAAGGAAAAGTCAGGTTTTTAGGTCCGTGATTGATCTTTTTACCCCTTTTCGTAAAAAATGAAAAACCCAGAAAAATCCCATGGCCCGACGCTCCGCTTGACACGTGGCACCCTTTGGTTGGTGGGGGATGCGCTTCAATTTTTATCTCTGTCTTTTTGAAAAAATGAAAATTTTCACCTTTTTCTCCAACTCCCCACTTTGACCTTGACTCGGGTTGAAACGCTGACTTTTTCCCTTTGTGTAGGGTCATATTTATCAACCGGGACACACAACACTGGCGCTCATTTGGAAACTCTCTCTCTCTATTCAATCCTTGAGCTAGTGCCATTTGGAAACTTGACATATTCCATCGGTCTGTCTCTTTGTTTGACTATTCAACCTAACCCTGATTTTCTTTTGAGACTAGACATGTGGAGGCTCCGCGCTCACTTAGAAACACGCTTAGGATTTTTCTTCTAAAGGAGCATCGGGTTGACACTTGGCAGCCCCCACAGATCTTTGGAATTTTCAATGGTCCCTCTTTCTCTTTAGGACCACCGGGTTACGTGGTGGGCTTGCGCTCATTTGGGTCTTCACCTTTGAACTAACTCTTGGAGATGTGCCAAACTAAAACTTGGCACTCTCTGCTTGCTCTTTTATACTTAGCCAATTTCAAGGTCCGCCCCATCTGCCTTTTAACTTTGTTGACCATTTAACCCTGCCTCTGTTTTGGTTTGGGACTCGTGGAGATGCAGCGCTTGTTTGAGCCTCCCTTTATGGATTCAAATTTTGGAGAAGCGTCATGTAGACACGTGGCTCTCTCTGTTACCGCCTCCATACTTAGTCGATTTTGGACTCCCTTCTGAACTATTTTGAGCCCGAAAAACCTCAAATCTTCACCATTTTTTCCCTTCTTGCTCTTGGTTCCTCTGCGGCACTGCCCCTTCTTTTCTTACCACCTAATTCCATTGTTGAGCCTACCTATAACTTGTAAAATGGATTTAAGACATGGAAATGGCTTGACATAGTTGTTTCTTCTTGCATAGGGTTGTTTGATCTTTCTCACCTCCCACCACTCCATTGTTGAGTCCTTCTTCGACCTATTTACAAGATCTGAACGAGATTTCTAAGATTCTTTCTATGCAGGTTCGTGGCTGATCCAATATTTTGCCAAGGGTGAAATAAGGATAACACTTCCCATGCCTAAGAACGCAAATTATATCTCATCATGCTCGAGTTTTGTGATGATAGTTGCAGAACTCACAATAACACAAATGTCGTGTCATAAAAATTAGAGGAAATCATTGAGAAAAGTAGGAGAACATGATTGTGGCATAAATGGTATAGTCATAGGTACCATCTTTATTTATATACTAAATTTCCCAAACAAATACATTCCCTTGGTTTGGAATCTAGTAACTACACCACCATCAACTAGTGACATAAACCACCACGAAAACAATAATCTTCATGTCAAAATATCACTGAAACAATTTCTATTATACAAGACTACTTACAAAACCGAATAACCTCTTTATATAGTTGACATTATGATAGATCTTAAACTGCTACACACCCAATTTTGAAAAAAAAACATTGAATGCAAAAGAAAATGCTAAGCTCAAATCTTAAAGAAAGAACAACAAAACAGTATACATGACATTACTTTTACAAAAAGGATTCTTTTTTATAACCATCAAATTATACCACAAACAATTGATTTTTTCATTAGCTAAGATTAAGAAGAGAAAATAAATATCTATTCAAGCAATAATGAATGTCTATTGGTGGTATATCTCACCCTCTAAGCGAAGGTGGCAGCCATGGTTACGATGTTATGTCTCACCCTCTACTCCAACAACCAAAAATTCTACAAATACTTAAACAAGAAACATTTATAGGAGAGAAAGATCAAAAGGGAGATTCATGACCAAAGAAAGCATGAATTTTCCATCGGAAGTAGCGCACAAAGGGGGCACACAAAAATAAGGTAGATTTTAGAACCCAGCTTCCCATCCACTAACTTCCCCATAACCTCTTGTTGTTTGCAGAAAAAAGTTGAAAATTGTAGGGGAGGAGACAGATTTAGGGAATTGGGAACAAATATAGCTAGGTGTTCAACCTAGCCTCCCTTATGTCCTCCTTTCACAAGGCCAAATTGATAGCCATGGCCACGAACAACATTGGTGTGTTGAGTTTAGTGGTGCCATGCCACAACACACCCCTTAGCCATAGTGCACCCCCACATCTCGAGATGGATTTAGGGAATGAGGAATAAATATAGCTAGGTGTTAGACTTAGCTCGCTTCTCGGTCCTCCTGTCACAAGGCCAAAGTGATAGCCATGGTCATAGAGTACATTGGTGTGCTTGAGTTTTGTGGTGTCACAAAGTGCACTCCCCATGCCTTAGTTTATAGAAGATGACATCAAATTCCTGTCTGAAACTAAAATGGAATTGAAAGACCCAATCGATTCCATTTTCACATGGTGGTTTGGGGATAACATCGAAGCTTCATCTGCACAACTTTGTTAGAATTCAGTTTTAACACACTGATGATGCAAAAGTGTTGAGCATCAAGTTCCTTGGAATGAAGGTGGAAGGAGGATTCCGTAGTGGTATGAAGTACTATAGGAGCATGAATTATTTTATTCTCTCTGTAACAATCTTTCGACCAAATTCCAAAATATTCCATCTAGTTAGGTGAGTGTGGAGGTGAATATGGGACATAAAAGAGTTCCTTCCAGTTATGTGAGTGTGGAGGAAAAGAATGGATGGTGAATACTTTGGAGTGGAACTTGAAAGATGAGAGTTTTGACATCTTTGTCAATGAGTTTGGTAGGTACTTAACAAAATAGAGAATAATAAAAATCAAGATTGGGGTTGGTGAGTATGAGGGTTTATTTGAGAGAATCTAAGAAATACTTGGGGTGAATTAACCCAAGTGGGGCACCTACTGTGGTGCAGTAGAATTTGACCTGTAGAAAAAATACTCTCACCTACATCAAAGACTGGGACACAAACTATTTAAATGATGCAAATTGAAAAAAATGGAGTCTGAGTGGTCATTAGGAGGTGTGGTGTAGGTTTGAGTCACTCAACATTTAATGAAACATAGAAAACTAGTCACCTCACCATTATAGCCACACTCAATGCCCACCTAATATTTCATTTTTAGGTAAAGCTTTTCATATTCTAGCACAATATTCTAATCCTAAATTCAACTAAACTCAAAGTTTATTTTATTACATTAATGCAACATAGTTTGAACATTGAGATTAGTGACCACTAGGCTAGTTAATCCATTCCATACAAGACATTGATGAAAAGATGTTTTATGTAACCTTTTATATATCCAATAGTGTAATTAATAGTCATCCCCTGCATAAAACATAGGCACATGGTCAGCGAGTGAATTTTGAATATTTTAGTCTGGTTTAGGTACATACATGGTCATGACTAAGTTTTGAATATTTTAGTTTAGTTTAGGTACATGGTCAGCGAGTGAATTTTGAATATTTTACCCTCACTTTAGGGTAATGTTGCAAATACCTAAAGTGATAAAATATGTGGCATTTAAAGAATTATTATCCCTTACGTGTATACCAAGTAAACAAAATAAGAACGTTAATATTTTCTTCTCCTCTGTTGTTTATACCTCGTTGACATACTTAGCCAATTTTTATATCCTCCAATTTAATTTAGCAGTGGGGTAAGAATTCAAGGTGTGGAAATTGGAAATTGGAATGGTACCGAGATGTCGTGTTGACCGATAAGGGCAGTCCACGGAAGTTAGAAGAATCCCATTCCCATTTTCCATTCTCATATTTGTCTATGTGGGTCACACACCGTGCCAACATGGTATGGTGTAGGAGCAGGTGATTTAATAAAATCTAAATTTATCTTATTACATCTCGAAAGTAATTACTGCTACAATTGATATACAATGAAATACAAATGTTAGGAAATTTATTTGATTTATTTATGAAAGCAAATACAAGAGATAGGGCACTTACCTTGATTTTTCTTATCCCGAAGTGTGTTTGTATTGGAGAATGTAATATAATAGAAACATAGACCGTCACAACTCCACTTAGAAAAATGTAGAGGTACTCAAAAATATTGGACATGGGCGCTGTATAGGAGTAGGGCGCCCGTGGGTTCCCTAGACCTCGGGTGGGCATTGTATCCTGCGAAAAATATTGGGATCTCGGTTCTGAAAATGTTGTTAGGGTTTTGTACTTGTTCACCACAGATCACCTGAAAGTCACACTTTGACTGCAGGAGTACCTATAAATCTGCAACACAAATATCCTCCTATAAAACCCTCCAAAATACATCAAATCCTAAAAGATTCAAAATGAGGGGTTAAACTATCCTTAGCTATCAACTAGTGAAATTATTACTAAGTGTTACACTACATCTCAAACTCGAGGTAGTTCTATGTGTTTGTGTGTGCAATAGTGCTCCTAGGTTTCCCTTGCACCGATGACGCCAAGATAGTTGGTGGTAGTTGGATATAATGAAAATGTTTGGGATGGAAAATGAACTTCCCCTTCCTATGCAATGTGTATGCAGAGTAATGAGTCCAAAATGTAGTCCCTTTGATATGTAGATAGATATCCCTTGATAGAAATTGCCCACCATTATAATGGTATGTATGTTGTGTTTATATAGGGACCTATTTCTTAAATTTTGACACTAATGGCCCGACATGTTGACTAGTACCTTAGGATATGAGTTGGAAAACCAAAAACACTGACCTTAAATATCAAAAATAAGATAAAAAAACAAAAATGACACGGCGCCCGGGATAGACAGGAGTGTTTGGGTGCTTAGTGTCTATTATCCAAATAACTCTCCTAGTTATTTGGACAACTTACATACATATTCTAGCTCAGAGATCTTCATTACAAGTGGTGTGCACCTTAATTGTCTCCTTGGCACATTCACTTGGTCATTGTTTCCTCACGCACCCTTGTGCGCTTCCCCTTCTCCCCTTTCCATTTTATTTTTCCTCTTTGTTCCACTCTTCCCTTACGTGCATCTTTTGCACATTTACCTTCTTCCTAGCAGCTTATTCATCCTACGTGTGCACCTTCCACTTGATTCAATCATCTAAGTCCCTGGCCCTCTCATGCACCCCCGCACAATACTTTGTAATAGTTGTGCCTTGACCATATGTTTTTGCTCACCGCTTCCCCATTGCCTTCGCTCGTGATTCCACACACCTTCCTTCTATCATTCCCTGTGCTTCATTCTTCCCCGCACATACCTTTGTGCCCTACTCTATGCCATTTTATGCCACATCATTCTTTGACACGCTTGAGTATGCCACACACAACCTATAAAAGTGCACCAATAGGGCGTCGAGTCCTTGTAGCAAACCAGTGAGTGACACGTGGTAGAAATGACAAAACACTTTTGAACAATTGACCATATTTTCAATCAATCAGAATGTTCCACATGTCTTGTATATGTAGGCGGCTCTAAAAACTTCGATAGTCATATCTTTTAATACAGAGCTCGATCGGTGCGTGCCTAGTCTCAATCAACATCTACCGACGTAGGCTATAATGTTAGATATTCAAATTCAAATTCTTTGTGGATTTGGTAGAATTTGGATTTGCATGCAAAATGACATGCAATGTGGGAAACGAAGTCCCTCCTCAATGAAGGTGAGGCTGCCTTTATTGAAAACCAAAACTGTATTTACATCTGTACATTCAAAATTGTATGTGGGGGTGTTTTGGAACATCAATGGAAAGGAAATTGAATGAGGGAAATGGAATAGAAAGAAGGAAAGGAGTGGAATGGAATGAACTGAAAGAACATGCAAGAGTTAGGTAAAAACAGAGCCTAATATTGCATGAAGAGGAAAGATGAATAACCAACACAAATGAAATGGAGTTTGAGTTAGCCAAACAAGAACATGTAAAAGGGAACACACATAAACAAGTAGATAGTCAGAGCTTGATCATTGTGAACTAGAACAACTGATTGATAATGTTGACAATAAGATCAAAGATAATATCTGCATGCAAGATTCAAACACCTAACATCTAATGAACATAAGAACATCAAATGTTAGAAGAGACAATGAATGAGACACAAAGTTCGTATTTCATTAACTCCAAAATGTCTTTCACAAAAGAACACAAAGTTTCTTCTTGAAACAAAGCTTGCACAAAAGTATTTTCTTCTCCTCTCTCAAAGTCACCCTTACAAATGAGCCCCTCACTTCCTTTTATAACCCAAAAGTTGGTTACAAAGTAGTTAGGGTTTTAAATGCACATTAAATAGGGCACTTAAGTGACTTTGACTTTTTTAACCAACTTTTAAAAAGTGACTAAAAATAGAAACCACTTAAGTTAAAAAGTCATTTAAGGAAAAATACATAAATAAAAGAAATGGGTACATGTGGACCCACTTAAATGACTTGGATGCACACATAGACATCCTAGTCAGCAATGTGCCACCTAGATCAAGACACCTAGGATTAGTGCCTTATCCATTAGGCCAAGAGTCCACCTATCCCGATCGTACGGGAATGAACTCATTGACTGTGCTCTGCAATCCTCCAAATGACAAGAGTGCCGAGCTTGAAACTTGAGAAATTCATCCACCCCTCCGTCTCGAGCAATATCTGGTGATTTTCCGATCATTCGTATTCACGTTCACAATTCTCCACATGCTTCGAGTACCTTTCCATGGTGAATTATTCATTTGTCGCGAGACCGTAGTCATTACGCCACCTTGGTTTATCAGAATCCAACTTCTGGTCTTTCACCGTTGAGAAGATCTCCAAGAGCCAAAATTGCAATTCACCTCCAATGGTATTACAAAACATGGCTTTAACAAACACCCCATGAATAAATATAACCAGTTATTTGCACTATACATCTGATTTGATGAAGTCGAAAACATTGTCTAGTTTTGCAAACACTTTCTACAAATTGAATAACCTGACTCTTCCATCTCACTGCACAGCCTATCTTTTATTGGTTCACTTAACATCACCAATAATCACCAAAAATAACATTTTCCTTGTTTGAAATGATGGAAGTATGACTGCCACTGCCTTTGAATCTCCTGTAGCGTCCAAACAATCTTCACTGTTAGCTGCACTTGAACCTCCTACCAATCCAAAAGCTGATTCACTTTCACTTGATTTCAATGCCCCCATTTCAGCAACTAGTCTCTGGTCAGATGAAGCTTTGAATGTTTTCTCCCAAGCCATTGTACACAGCAGTGAATATTTGTTTCCTGCAGCTGCCATGGATCTGAGTTCAGAATAAGGATAAGCTTACAACTGCATTATGTTTGCTATTTGTGACCTTCATTTGTTGCAGCTTTTAGCAATTAAACTATAAGCTTTATCAGGGCCCCAGATCCATCCATATGCATTACGCATTCTTTCTGAAGGCCGATGAAAATGCAGAATATAACAAGTCACAAAAACAATTCATTTTTTCAAACATACTTGCCCATGGTTCGGTCGGGTCATTGACACCCGATTATCATCCCTCGTTGATCTTCTAGTGCCATCCTATCTCCTCTTCCCAAAGATTGTTGCCATGCATCCCTGGGTTTCTCAGATGCCTGCCAACTTAGTGACTCATTGAAGATGCTCATATAATTGCAAAGAAAATTGTGCTTCATGAATATTCTTATATGAAACAGACCCACCTCTATGAGATTCTCTTCCATGAGTTACATCGTAAAACAAGTAAGGTCTCAATAGAGAATCTTTGTAATAAATTTCATCAGGTCTCCTGGTAACACTCTCAGTGTCACTTAATCGATTTTGATAAAAATATCTTGAAGGAAAAGTCCCGAATTTGAGGATGCATTTGATACTGAACAGATAACAACATAGTTGGACAACCTGCTTGTTGGAAGCGTTCAAAAAGGCTTCTACTATACTGCAAAATAATCTTGTTGCACAATTACTGCTTAAACATCTTGTTAGTGGATTCTGTGGATCCCAACAAGAACACACCTTGCGCGATGTCGAAAGTGTTTAGTTGTGGGATGAGTGGCGGTGGTAACGAGCGCTTGATTGATTTGGGCGACCGAAGCCTTGGGTGACGCTGCTGGAGCCTGCTGTGTAGAAAATGCAACCAGTCCCATGAGGAGAATGAATACCATTGCAACGTGAGATCTGGAAATTTTGTATGGATCGATGGGATTCGAAACGCTTGACTTTGTGATTTCTTATGTGTGGAAACTCTTTCTTTGTTGAGTTTGTTAACTCTTTTATCTAAAAAATTTCCACATGCGTGGAAGGAAAAGAATTTTCTTGTTTAAAACTCGTGCTTGAATATCTCTTTCCTCGTGGTGCTGAAAATTTAAATCCTTGTTTTATTTTAAAAATGCTCTATCTTTGAAAACCTTTCTATTCCTCGAAATTTGGGCATGGATTTTCATCCTTCACCCTTCAGCACGTGGATTGTTTTATTTTCTTTATTTTCTTTGCTTAAAAACTTCTTCCTTCAGACCAATGTGTGGTCTTTATCCTCTTGGCTAGGCGTGGGAGCTAGTTTTCACCTCCACGTGGTATTTTAGTCAAAAATAGAAGCTTTTATTTGTCTTTTCCTTGGTTGTGCGTGGCCTGTGTGGACAGGTGCGTGGAAGAATGTTCTCTTCCTCCCACGTGGTATCTTTAATGTTGTTTTGTTATCTTTAAAGACTGTTTTCTTCCTTTTTTGAACTGTGTTTAATCTTTTCCCTAGTGCATGGGAAGTTCTTTCCTCTAGTACATGATCTCTTGGAGTTTTAAACTTGTTGTCCTCCTTTCCACGTGTGTTTCTCCCTCGAGCTTTTTCAGGCACATGGACAAAACGATTTCTTCTTTCCTTTTTTTATATTAAAAATTGTTCTTTTAATGTGTGGAATTTCTCATGGGCTGGGTGGCTTGCCTTTAATCTACTCTTGAAACTGTTCTTCTCTCCCTTCTCCCTGCATGGGAGATTGTTGTCCTTCCTCTGGCTAGTATTTTGATAAAACCTCCTTTGCATGCACAACTGATATTTCTTCCTTCACAATGGCGTGAGTTTCTCTTGCATGATGCTGACAAAATATTATGTCTTCCTGAAGAAATAAGAAGCAATTGAAAGCTTTGCACGACTTTTTCCAACGGGTTTGATGGAAGAAGTTACGGGAATTAATCTAACTTCCTCTCTTCCCGGGTAGTGGCTTAAGTGCCAGGGGAAATGGGGAAAGCAATGGACAATTGCCAACGGGAATGGCAAAATGGGTTGGCAATCCCCATCCAATTTCCCCATGTGGGAAATTGGGGAATTTTATGCCCATTTGCCAATCCATGATTTGGCAATTGGTAGAGGAAAACCCACGTGTGGAAAAATTGAAGGAAATTGCTAGGAAAGTGGAAATCCGGGTTCGGGAAGCCAATCGGCTTCTCGGCGATAGTTGGAAACGAAAGCTTACTTCCCCGGCACTAAAACTTGTCGAATGAACTTTAATTTATATTTATTTAATTAAATACTCCTTAAGTGATTTTTTAAAAATTAATTTAATCAAACAAGGAGCAATTAATTAATTAAATATTAATTAATTATTTTAATGTATTTTAACGCGTTTTAAAGCCTAGCGGGAAGAGTTCTCGCCTGAAAATCATGAAACGAAGACCGAAACGATCACAAAAATAAGACAATCGCGATGATTCAAATGAACCATGCAAAGTAACACTTTTCAAAATTTTCTAATTTTTCATTTTTTAAATTATTTTTTAACATTTTGCGAAGTCAAAATTGGCTGATAACAGCTGGCTCTGATTGGGGACAAGGACTTCATGGACGCAGCAACGGACCCAGACCAAAATAGTCATGAACATGATCACAAAATGATGGGGCACAAAAATGGGGTGACACAAGAGAGGAGACCAAAAACAAGGAAACAAACAAACCAAAATCCTAATTACCTATGTACATACGGGGAACAACCCGTTTTCAATTCTGGTAATACTTGAGATATTGCCCACTGTAGGGAAAAGGAAAATGAGTTCCATCAGGATATGCCAAGTAGTAGGTACTATCTCCACATAAATGTCTTATTTTGAATGGTCCCAGCCACAGTGAGTCAAACTTCCCATGCTTTCCCTTTGGCTCACGTCTTTTATCCCAGAGAAGAACTAAGTCATTGATTTGAAACTGTCTCTCTCTAGTTTTCCTGTCAAACAACTTCTTTACCTTGGATTGATGTTCCTCGATCCTGTTGGCCACTTGACTTCTTTGTTCCTCGAGCTTGCTTAGAAACATGACCCTTTTATCTAATGCATTGGTGAAGCATTCATCATCAATTGCCTGAGCTAATTTTAACACTGGTAGCTCCAATGTGATGGGAATTTGAGCATCAGTTCCATACAGAATTTGAAATGGAGACATCTCGATTGCCCTTTTGGGAGTTATGTTGTCAGCCCACAATGCATCGTATAAATTTTTGTGCCAAGTTCTTTGATTTTCTTCGACTAACTTGCGCACAATAGTAATGAGGTTTTTGTTGCTAGATTCAGCTTGACCGTTTCCCTGCGGGTAGTAATCTGATGAATGAGACAAAGATATCCCATATCCATAACAAAAACCTATCATCTCTGTAGAAGAAAAATTTGAGGCATTGTCTGTCACAATCTTGTGAGGAATTCCATAACGAACCAATATGTTTTCTTTGATGAAATCACATATTACTGCAGTAGATGTTTGTTTCACCGGTATAGCTTCTACCCACTTTGTAAAGTAATCAGTGGTAGTGAGCACATGGGTATGACCAGCGCTAGAATTAGGATTCAAAACCCTAATGAAATCTAAACCCCATTGTTGAAAGGGCTCTTTAATGACAACTGGCTTCAAAGGCGTTGCTTGACTTTGGTCTTCCAATAAATTATAGATAGGCTTCACATTTGATCACCCATTTCTAAGCATCAGAAAATATAGTGGGCTAGTAATAATGTGCTCTTAGAATTTTATGGGTTGTTACTGGGCCAGAAAAATGACCACCGCAAGCATGATTGTGGAAGGCTTCCAACAACCTAGGCTATTGTTCTTTATCAACACATCTGAGAAACATGCCGTCAATTCCTTTCTTGAACAACGTGTTATCCCAAATGACATATCTGGCAGCTCTTAGTTTGATAGCTCATTTCTCTTTAGCTGTCAAATTCTCTGGACACTCACCATATGTGAGGAAGTAGGCAATATCAGAATACCATTCATCTGTGGTACTGACAAAAACTACCAATGGTAAATTTTATTCAACTAGTTCTTCTTCAGAGTTATCTCGTGGTTCATTCTCTGCAATGAGTTGGCAGAGTCCTCTCCCTCGAACCAACTTGGTAGGCTTGATGTCCAGATCATATTCTTGGATCTTGGAGACCCAATTACCTCTTTTAGATCCCGGTTCTTGTTGTGTCAACATTGATTTCACCACGATGTCGAACTAAGACTTTGGTGTGAGAATTCAACACGTAATACCTGAAGTGTTTCAGGGCTCTTACCACCGCATACACATGTCTCTCAAGAGGAGTGTAATTAAGTTCATGTTTCTTGAATCCTGAACTCATGAATGCGATAGGAGATTCAATCCCCTCTTGATTGTCTGAGTCAAAATGGCGGAGATTGTGTGTGGTGAAGCATAGCAATAAATTATAAAATCCTTCTTAAAATTGGGACACACGAATGTAGGAGCTTTTGCAATAGCACCCTTGATTTGCTCAAATGCCTCTCTACTTTCCTTTGACCATTTGAAGGATTCTTTTCCTTTCATCATATCAGCAATTTCTTTAGTCAGCTCAACGAAATCTGGCATGAACCTTCTCAAAAATTTCACCTTTCCAAAGAAGGAGTGGACTCTAGGTTTACTTGTAGGTAAGGAAAGATTCTTTATAGCTTGAACAGCGTTCAAGATCGATCTTAGTTCCTTCCTTAGAAACAATATGACCTAGGAGTTTACCTTCTGTAACTCCAAACATAGATTTTTTTGGATTCAGAGAAATCTTATGAAGTTTACACCTTTGCAAATTTTCTCTAAATCTCTTAAGTGATCTTCTCGCTTCTTTGAGAACACTGTCAAGTCATCTAGGTATATCACAATGATCTTGTCTTTATAATCTGCAATGCCATATCCATGGCCCTTTGAAAAGTTGCACCGGCATTGATCAAACCGAAGGGCATTCTTCTATACGCAAACATACCCCAGGGGGTAGTGAATGCGGTTTTATGTTGATCTTCTCTAGCCACTTCAATCTGATTATAGCCAGAGAAACCATCTAGCATAGATAGCATTTCCGATCCAGTTACTGCTTGCAGAATATGGTCCATGACTAGCAGTGGGTAGTTATCCTTCAAGGAAGCCTGATTAAGATTGCGAAAATCCATGCAAATCCTAATTTCTCCATTTTTCTTGCGAACTGGTACAATATTAGCTATCCAGGTCGAATGTCGAATAGGAAAAACTATTCGTGCATCTAGCATCTTTTGAACTTCATGAAATATTTTCCCTGTAATCTTGGGATTATATTGTCTTTGCTTCTGCTTGAATGGAACTGCGCCAGGCTTCAAGGGTATGGCATGCTCCATTTCCTTGGTTGGAAATACTTCAAGTCTTCGTATGAATATGCCAAGATGTCAGAGTATTTGGTAAGGAGATTTATGAATTTCCTGCGCTCCTCAGGTGAGCAACATTTACCAATATTGATCAGGCAAGGTTTATCCTTAGTGCCGATATTAATTTGCTCATAGTCAGTAGAATTTGCAGGTCCTGCCTGCTCTTTCTCTTTAATAAACCTGTCATGTTTGTCAAAAAGTTCTTCAAGTGAAACCAATCCTTTGGGAATTTTATTTCCTTTGAGTTGAATGATGCCATCACCAGGATCTTCGTTCTCAACTCCTTCCTGAATGGGTGAGGTAGTTGATTTGTGAAATGCCAAATCACTTCCTTTAAAGTACAACTGTTCAAAATTTTCTCTCTTTTCCAAGAAGGAAATAATTTGTTGATCATCATTAAATACTTGCCAATTTTCTACATTGTCAGGAACACTTGGCCTAAAAACCATTTCAATGGTGTATTTTTCTTGATCAAATTATAAATGAGGAATCATTAATGATGCTTTGAGAGATACTTTAGAGAATCCGCTTTTCCATTCTTTTCATGAGGGACATATTTTATGGAAAAAGCGTTGAAAACTTCTATTGCATCCCAAACTTTATTTCTGTAGTGTCTCAGACGATCATTCTTTACTTGGAACTGATTTCTTACTTGTTTCACGATCAATTCCACATCTCCAAAGACTTCCAAATTTTTTATCCCTTTCTCCTTTACAACTTGGAGGCCAAGGATTAATGCCTCGTACTCTGCAGTGTTATTAGTATTTGAAAATTCAAGTTTATAGGAAAAAGGAAAAATTTTACCATTTGGAGATATGAGCACCACTCCTGCACCAGAGCCCGTTGAGCAACAACTTCCATCGAAACTCAAGAGTCTAGATCTCATTGGAATCTTGGCAAGTGATCTCAGGGGTATGAACTTCTGCAGTCATCATATAATTACCCATACTTGAGCCTTAGAAAAGGATCATGTGTGAGGATCTTCGGTTTTAGTTACCGTGAACTTTTCCTGAGCTTCTGACATAAGCTTATTCATTTCTCCATTGATAGGAATCATGGCATGAGACCAGTCCATTTGAATCTCACCACCCAAATCCATACAAAATTTCCTGCTCAACAACATTCCATACGGGGCGGGAATATCAGAAACTAAAATAGTTACCTTAACTCTCTTTTGAGGGAATTGGGCTAAAACCATTTGGGCGTCCTTAATCTTCCACGATCATAGGAAATTTCTTGGTTTCCATAGAGTAACATGATCTGAATGTTCTCGTATAAGTCAAACCAAGAGCATGTGCTAATTTCTCCGGCATCACATTATCCAAGGCTCCAAAGTCTATAATGCATTACTTACCTTGCATCATTGATCGAAAAAGTGTCAAAAGACACAAAAAAGAAAGGTTCGATCTTTTCATTTGAAGGTGTAGTGGCCGCCACAATATTTTGAGTTTTCCCATCTTTGGGAGTTTTAGAATTCCTTTAGAGGAATGAACAATAGAGTCGCCTTTGATAAAGCTGAGACCAACTTCAATGCCTCGCTGATCCTTGTTGGACTTGAAGTACTCTTTTGTGACATGGAAATTTTTGTTTTATTGATATGATCAATGATATCAAATTTGGGCAAAGTAATTGCACTTGAAGTCTCAAATATGAGTTCTTTCGAACTTGATGATGGCACACTTTTGACCTTGGTCTTGGGTAAGTGATCTCATGAAGTTGGGGGACAAAAAATTCATAAGTGGATCGTCATATTGCAAATAACAACATAATATAAACTTGTAGGGATTATTAATAATACATACACTAAAAATTAGAAAAACATATATTAATATGAATCATAGCATCCGAATCTAGTTTCTAAAATACTATTTTTTTTATAAAATGGACAAGATTAGCTATATTAAACACTCAAAATTCAATGACTTGGTAATTTTTTAAAAAAATGCTTATAAGATTATAGTCCGTTTGCCCACGATTTGGATGACCAAAAATTGATATATATTTTTCTCCTTTGGTGAGAAGTTAGATAAAACCATTTGCTCTTTATCTTCTTGGGATGGATTTTATTTTGTATTTTTATATAGCAATATTTTATTTTTATGATTTTCTCCGTGAAAGTGGTATGAAAACATAAAGAAAACATAGCACTTTCCATTTGCATCACCATAACTTCATCAAAAAATATTGAAATCGAATAAATTTTGTTTTTAACATGTATATAATTTCACCAGACACAAAGTTGGTATGGTAAATTTTTTTCACATTCGATAAGTGAAACAAAATTTGTAGTCTTAAACGTGAGACATAAACATTCACTTTGGAAAAAGTGTCTTAAAGACCTTATTAGTAAAAATTATAAAATGATATTTATCCTATTCTATTCACTTTCAAATCAGTATTTCTCGACAAAGCTATCCTTAGTCTCCCCTACGCAATGGTACCATTTTTATGAAATTTTTTTTTTTGGCATGGTTCAAGTCTGCGGAAGACTAAATTTGATGTTTTGTTGTTTTTAATGTAAAATTCGGATTTGATGTCTTTTGACTTAATTGTCCCCCAACTTGGTGCACTTACCCTCTTGGGCTTGGTTGATATGGATGTGGAAGAAGAAGTTTTCTTCATAATTGGTTTACTAAGCTGATTAATCTAACAAAGGCTCTCATTTCTTTAAGATAGTCTTGACCTTTGAAACCTTAGTATCTCTGAACTCTTTAGGAGCCTCCTTTATCTTGGATCCTTTGAGAGTTTCCTTGGAAACCTCTTTATCTCCCGCCTTGGTGGTATCTTGGTCCTTTTTCTGAGAGCGTGTGAAGACGGCGAAGGATTGACTATTCATATCTTCTATAATTTCTTCATATTCATCTTCCTCATCGGAACGTACTCAAAGAAATGATTATTACTTTCTTCCTCAGGATCTTCAACTGCAGGTTCAGATGTCTCAGAATCAGGCTCTTCCTCATCAATCTCGACGACTTCAATCTCATCATCACTTTCTTCAATGACATCACATTTGGAATTAGTTGTGGGAGATGCTTCAATAGCAAGCCTCGTTGGAGCACCTGCAATCCTGGCTTTGTTGGGAATGTATCCTTTTCGCGGGATGTCTTTATAAGGAGCAGGTTTACTACTTTGAGAAACTTGCTTTTTCAAAGCTAGCACATCATTAGCCAACTTAGTGAGTATAGTTTCTGAAGCGTTGAGAGTTTCTTGACTCTTCCCTTTGAGAGAATTTTTCTTGAATTTTCCTGCCATGATTAAGTCATCTTCGATTTCTATGGCCAAAGATTGAGCAAGTTCCAAAGTAGCCACCCTGGCCCTTCTTAGCTGATAGCACACTTCTGGTTGTTGTGCATTAATAAAGAAACATTTTTGTCCATCAAGGTTGGGATGAATCCTGGCGGGAACTTTGTTCACCATCTTGTTGAATTTGGCCACGAAATTCCTCATGGGTTCTGTGGGCTCTTTCTTTGCCTGAGATAGTTGGGCAAGAAGAGCATGTTCATCTTCCACCGTTTTGAATCGATTTTCAAACTTAGTTTTCATATCATCCCAACTTGTAATACATCCATTGGGCAGATGATGAAACCAATCTGCAGCAATATCATGCAATGTCTCGATGAAGAGACGAATAACAAAATCTTCATATTCTAACTACAAAACAACACATGCAGCGAAGAAGGTAGAAATATGATCATCTGGTGACGTCTTCCCATCTCCGTTGAACTTAGGAAGAATCTTTCATGATCCTCGTGGGAGTTCATGTCGAGCGGTAAGGCCAATGGGCCTATGGCATTTCCCTATGGTACATTGGGCATCGTTAGAGAGAACGGTGGTATGCGAAGGTAAAACGACGTGAGCAAGGACAAGTGCTTGACTGGTTGTGATTCTTTCCTTGCTTGCTCTTTCAAGACTTGATGCAAGGCTTGTAGATCTACGAGGTGTGTTCTTCTTGTGAGGAGATAACTTTAAACCAAATTTTCCTTGAAAGTCAAAGTGGGGTCGAGATCGACCTTTAGCTTTTTCTCCTCACGTAAACCTCTTTTCTTCCAGTTTGGAATATTTATGGTGAAGAGATCACTGGCGTGTTCTGACCAGATCTAGCCTTTTCTCTTTTCTCTCTTTCTCGAGCTATTTGTGCCTGAATAACTCTAACAACTCTCGTGGCTTCTCTTTTTTATCTAGTCTTGATGCGGAAAGATGAGAATGATGGTTACTTGTGCACTTTTCCCAAATAGCTTGCCTTAAATCTGATGATATGTCTTCTTGAGTATCTGCAAAAACAAGATTTGGTTGCAAGATAGGTGGGTTATCTGTAATAGTCATATAACTTATTACCTTGGTGGAAGAGGACCGCGTCGGTGAACAACTATCAACACGTGCCCAAGAGGTCTTCTGGCCACAAGTGCGGGTGCTCTTCTTCTAAGGTCTTGATGTAGATTTCTCTGTCAATGGCTCTATCAATAGCCACAAATTGCTGCAAGCTTTCACGGTTTTCCCAAGCTACTATTCGAAGGTTGGCAGAAATTTCTCCTTAGAAATATTCATCGGGCACAAGATTCAGTTGAAGAACTGGAGCTTGTGTAGAGGGGATAGTCACAAAGATTTAACCAAGCACCTTTGTTAACGATTTACGAGTCCCGGTAGAGTCACCAAAACTATTAGCATTTGGATTTGCACGCATGAAAATGACATGCAACAGTATGGGAATGAAGTCCCTCCTCAATGAAGGTGAGGTTGCCTTTATTGAAAACAAAAACTGTATTTACATCTGTACATTCAAAATTGTATGTGGGGGTGTTTTGGAACATCAATGGAAAGGAAAGTGAATGAGGGAAATGGAATAGAAAGAAGGAAAGGAGTGGAATGGAATGAACTGAAAGAACATGCAAGAGTTAGGTAAAAATAGAGCCTAATATTGCATGAAGAGGAAAGATGAATAACCAACACAAATGAAACGGAGTTTGAGTTAGCCAAACAAGAACATGTAAAAGGGAACACACATAAGCAAGTAGATAGTCAGAGCTTGATCATTGTGAACTAGAACAACTGATTGATAATGTTGACAATAAGATCAAAGATAATATCTACATGCAAGATTCAAACACCTAACATCTAATGAACATAAGAACATCAAATGTTAGAAGAGACAATGAATGAGACACAAAGTTCGTATTTCATTAACTCCAAAATGTCTTTCACAAAAGAACACAAAGTTTCTTCTTGAAACAAAGCTTGCACAAAATTATTTTCTTCTCCTCTCTCAAAGTCCCCTTACAAATGAGCCCCTCACTTCCTTTTATAACCCAAAATTTGGTTACAAAGTAGTTAGGGTTTTAAATGCACATTAAATAGGGCACTTAAGTGACTTTGACTTTTTTAACCAACTTTTAAAAAGTGACTAAAAATAGAAACCACTTAAGTTAAAAAGTCATTTAAGGAAAAATACATAAATAAAAGAAATGGGTACATGTAGACCCACTTAAATGACTTGAATGCACACATAGACATCCTAGTCAACAATGCGCTACCTAGATCAAGACACCTAGGATTAGTGCCTTATCTATTGGGCCAAGAGTCCACCTATCCCGGTTATACGAGAATGAACTCATTGACTGTGCTCTGCAATCCTCCAAATGACAAGAGTGTTGAGCTTGAAACTTGAGCAATTCATCCACCCCTCTGTCTGAGCAATATCCTGGTATGAGCCAGTTCGTATTCACATTCACAATTCTCCACATGCTCTGAGTACCTTTCCATGGTGAATTATTCATTTGTCGCGAGACCGTAGTCGTTACGCCACCTTGGTTTATCAGAATCCAACTTCTGGTCTTTCACCGTTGAGAAGATCTCCAAGAGCCAAAATTGCAATTCACCTCTAATGGTATTACAAAACATGGCTTTAACAAACACCCCATGAATAAATATAACCAGTTATTTGCACTATACATCTGATTTGATGAAGTCGAAAACATTGTCTAGTTTTGCAAACACTTTCTACAAATTGAATAACCTGACTCTTCCATCTCACTGCATAACCTATCTTTTATTGGTTCACTTAACATCACCAATAATCACCAAAAATAACATTTTCCTTGTTTGAAATGATGGAAGTACGACTGCCACTGCCTTTGAATCTCCTGTAGCGTCCAAACAATCTTCACTGTTAGCTGCACTTGAACCTCCTACCAATCCAAAAGCTGATTCACTTTCACTTGATTTCAATGCCCCCATTTCAGCAACTAGTCTCTGGTCAGATGAAGCTTTGAATGTTTTCTCCCAAGCCATTGTACACGGCAGTGAATATTTGTTTCCTGCAGCTGCCATGGATCTGAGTTCAGAATAAGGATAAGCTTACAGCTGCATTATGTTTGCTATTTGTGACCTTCATTTGTTGCAGCTTTTAGCAATTAAACTATAAGCTTTATCAGGGCCCCAGATCCATCCATATGCATTACGCATTCTTTCTGAAGGCCGATGAAAATGCAGAATATAACAAGTCACAAAAACAATTCATTTTTTCAAACATACTTGCCCATGGTTCGGTCGGGTCGCATTGACACCCGATTATCATCCCTCGTTGATCTTCTGGCGCCATCCTATCTCCTCTTCCCAAAGATTGTTGCCATGCATCCCTGGGTTTCTCAGATGCCTGCCAACTTAGTGACTCATTGAAGATGCTCATATAATTACAAAGAAAATTGTGCTTCATGAATATTCTGATATGAAACAGACCCACCTCTATGAGATTCTCTTCCATGAGTTACATTGTAAAACAAGTAAGGTCTCAATAGAGAATCTTTGTAATAAATTTCATTAGGTCTCCTGGTAACACTCTCACTGTCACTTAATCGATTTTGATAAAAATATCTTGAAGGAAAAATCCCAATTTGAGGATGCATTTGATATTGAACAGATAACAACATAGTTGGACAACCTACTTGTTGGAAGCATTCAAAAAGGCTTCTACTATCTTTGCAATAATCCTATTGCCTAGCTAATTCTTTCATGTTGCGGAAGTTGATGTGGATCCCCGACAAGAACACACCTTGCAAGCGATGTGCTGGTTGTGGGATGAGTGGCGGTGGTAACGGGAGCAGCTGATTTGGGTGCCGGTGAAGCCTTGGGTGACGTTCTTTAGCTCGCTCATGTGTAGAAAATGCAACCAATCCCATGAGGAGAACGAATACCATTGCAACAAATCTGGCCATTTTTTATGGATCTGATGGGATTCGAACGCTTGACTCTTTGTGTGATGATTCTTACTGCGTGGAAACTCTTCCTTTCTTGAAATTTCTCTAGTTTGTTAACTCTTTTATCTAAAAAAATTTCCACATGCATGGAAGGAAAAGAATTTTCTTGTTTAAAAATTGTGCTTACTTCCCTTTGCTCGTGGAACTGAAAATTTAAATCCTTGTTTTATTTTAAAAACTGCTCTATATTGAAAACCTTTCTATTCCTCCAGCTGGGTGTGGCTTTTCATCCTTCACCCTCTAGCACGTGGACTATTTGTAAACTTCTATTTTCTTTATTTTCTTTGCTTAAAAACTTCTTCTTTCAGACCAATGCATGGTCTTTACCCTCTTGGCTGGGCGTGGGAGCTAGTTTTCACCTCCATGTGGTCTTTTAGACAAAAATAGAAGCTTTTATTTGTCTTTTCCTTGGTTGTGCGTGGCCTGTGTGGACAGGTGCGTGGAAGACTGTTCTCTTCCTCCCACGTGGTATCTTCAATGTTGTTTTGTTATCTTTAAAGACTATTTTCTTCCTTTTTTGAACTGTGTTTAATCTTTTCCCTAGTGCGTGGGAAGTTCTTTCCTCTAGTACATGATCTCTTGGAGTTTTAAACTTGTTGTCCTCCTTTCCACGTGTGTTTCTCCCTCAGGCTGGGCACATGGACAACTGTTCTTTCCTTTTTTTATATTAAAAATTGTTCTTTTAATGTGTGGAATTTCTAATGTATGGGTGGTGCGGCTTACCTTTAATCTGCTCTTGAAATTATTCTTCTCTCCCTTCTCCCTGCGTGGGAGATTGTTGTCCTTCCTCTGGCTAATATTTTGATAAAACCTCCTTTGCATTACCTGCACAACTAATATTTCTTCCTTCACAATGGCGTGAGTTTCTCTTGCATGATGCTGACAAAATATTATGTCTTCCTGAAGAAATAAGAAGCAATTGAAAGCTTCACATGAATTTTTCCAACGGGTTTGATGGAGGAAGTTACGGGAATTAATCTAACTTCCTCTCTTCCCGGGTAGTGGCTTAAGTGCCAGGGGAAATGGGGAAAGCAATGGACAATTGCCAACGGGAATGGCAAAATGGGTTGGCAATCCCCGTCTAATTTCCCCATGTGGGAAATTGGGGAATTTTATGCCCGTTTTCCAATCCATGATTAGGCAATTGGTAGAGGAAAACCCCACATGTGGAAAAATTGAAGGAAATTGCCAGGAAAGTGGAAATCCGGGTTCGGGAATCCAATCGGCTTCTCAAAGCGATTGGAAACAAAGCTTACTTCCCGGCACTAAAACTTGTCGAATGAACTTTAATTTATATTTATTTAATTAAATACTCCTTAAGTGATTTTTAAAAATTAATTTAATCAAACAAGGAGAAATTAATTTATTAAATATTAATTAATTATTTTAATGTATTTTAACGCGTTTTAAAGCCTGGCGGGAAGAGTTCTCGCCAAAATCATGAAACGAAGGCCGAAACGATCACAAAAATAAGACGATCGCGATGAGTCCAATGAACCACGCAAAGTAACATTTTCAAAATTTTCTAATTTTTCATTTTTAAATTTTTTTAACGATTTTGCGAAGTCAAAATTGGTTGATAATAAGTCAGAGACCTCTAGATCTAGCTCGTGCATGTGGATATCAACCTCTTTCACCATTGTAACAACTTTGTGCATTCCGGAAGTAATGGAAGCATTGTTTTGTGACTATTCTTTGTCCTAACGTGTTTGTATTCCTTCTTCTTTCCTTTTCTTTTGCATTGTGTGCTTGTTGTGTCATTCTACGTCCCTTACAACTCCATATTTAGTTGTGTTCCATGAAAATGATCTAGTAAATGCATTTTAGTTGTGCTACGCATATCTAGCCTTCTTTTATGCCCATTTTCTTCTCATTTTCACTCAAAATGGATGGTGTTCATCCCTCTTTTTTTGGTTTTATCACCTTTTAGTGTAGTTTCTTTTCATGTTATCCTTATATCCTTGGTCCCTTCGCATTGTTAGATTTGTTTTACCTTTCAACATTAGGAGTAGCATTAACAATAGAAATAGATAGAGGAACCGACCTTCTCTGGAGATCTGTCTCAAGCATGTAAGTTCCCACAACTTGGAGATGGTTCCATTGATGTCTCAAACAACTCGTTAACGATCTGACTCATTAATTGATGTCTCAAACAACTCAAAAAAGCAGTGTAGTGCCACCATACAATTATATTAAAATTTAATAAATTTATATATTATATATATATATATATATATTGTGTGTGAATGCATTTCGGGTGGACGATAACTGATGGTCCCTTTTGACTAAGGTTAAACATAATCATACCCACCCATTACCAAGAAAATAATAATAAAATTAAAATAAGAAATACAAGCATAAAATATTAAAAAAAAGGGGATTAAATTTAAAATCCCGTGAATGGGGCAGTTTAGGGAAAAAGGGTGTTAGGGCTCCTTAGAGTATTTTCATCCTTTTAGGCTGAATGGAGGTAGAGCAGCCACCGCCATGGAGGAAAGGGAGTCTTGAACCTGTTATGCACACCCCCACCAAGGCGTGAGGAAGAAAGGAAAACTTCTGCGCTTAGTTGGGTTTCTGCATGAAAGCCTTAGGAATGGAAAAATTGTGATTCCCTTTTTTGGTTACAGCGTTGAATGTGGGGATTGTGCAGGCGAAGGAGGAGCTTGTGTTAAGATAGAGAAATATGG